>CM033440.1:63301788-63981788 GCA_019425775.1 Rafetus swinhoei | reverse complement strand
TGTAGTTATTTGGATGTATAATAGTTTAGCGAGATGTTACTTTTGTAAGACATCAGATGTTCAAAAAAGTGCATCAGCAACTTGTACTAAATACTGCAGTGTCCCTTTATAAAAGTCAGACTAAAACTGACAACTGTACAGTGAAGCCTGACATTTGGATATTTTGAAGTTTTTCATAAATCATAGAAAATAGTATATGGCTGTAGTTTAGCTTTTTAGGTAAAAGGTATGTTTTCATTAGTGCATTTCTTATTGCTGATCACTGTAAAAACATGTGGATCAGCTTTCCATTTCTTATGCAGATCATGATAACCTGTAGAGTAGAGTACAATCATTTGTGCTATGTTTTTTAATTTTCTAAAGCACCTTGATGACAGTGAGTGTTCAGTGGTGAAGCATCCTCTATTGAATCACCTTCCCCCCCCCCCCCCAAAAAAAAGTCAAGTTCAAACTTATGTAGGTAAAGAGAAGTAAAATTATGATTTAACTTGGACTTGACATAATGAGCTTCCCTTATCTCCTTCCCCAAAGGGATACTGCAGTTATATTACATACCCATAGGCACCACAATGAAAATTGAAGCGTCTACCCAATTACGGTTTTATACACACCAGTTCCCCCAGTAAATGCAAATTTTATCAAAAAAAATTAGATATGTCATATGTTGAAAATGCTCATGGCAAACAATCATTTTGCATTCCTGCAAATAAAATTGTTTTATACTGTAAGCTGGAGGCGAGTGTAACTTATTTTTGTAATAAAGTTTTTATTTTTTTTATGTGTCATTAATATAAATGTGTGTTAGTACAGAGATCTTCTGGTTTAAAAACTTAGAATCGCACACATTTCAGTATGTTTACTTGTATTTACATAATTTTTAGAATAGTGGTTGCCAATGGCCTGTATGTTTCACATTAATTGAATTTTTTGTTACCTTAATAAACCATTTTAGTATGTTGTATGTCAATTACTGGGCTAGCTGGGACATGAAGTGTAATTTAAAATTGTCAAGTATTCATTGGAATATGTAAATGTGCCTTGCCAGTTATGAACCTTAAACATAAGTGGATGATGGTATATTGAGTAGTCAGTGCTTAATGAGGCATTTGCTGTCAGTTTCATAAACTGCCCATGCTAAAGAAAGTATTTCATTTTCCTCAAATTTGAGCATAAAAGTCCAAGATTGAATGTTTCTAAATTTTCAAACATGTTGATAGACTATTAGTCTTATGGAAAGTGAGATTGCTAAATATATGTACCCTTACTATAATTTTGAATTTCAATGTAATCCTTGGTGCTGGCAGTTCCCAGTGTCAAGGAATTTAATGATCCCTTCAAAAGAGGTTGCCATGCCTACTGGGACTTTTACTGTCATATATGGTTTTATAAGGAACACTGTCAGGGTGTTTGTATTCCTTTTATAGTATGTCACAAATTGGGTTTAATGAATTGGGGACTGGGGAAGAGACACAATCCTCCAATTTCTTGGTCTCTTAAATCTTTCCATTGCTGAAAAATACTTGTGGGCTAAGAAGTGCTATTCTTTTTTTCCTTTCTGTTGGAAAAACTGAAAAGCTTCTATTTTCAGAGCTGTGTTAATTGGTGCTGGGGCACAAAGAAGATATGACACTAAGGCACTATGTAAGTTGAAATTATGGACGAATATCCATCAATTTCAGCACTAACCAAAGTACAGAGGGAAGATATTGGAAAACATTAAAAATGACAAGGAAATGTTTTTGTTTGAATGGAATGTAAGCAATGGTGAGTAAGCAAAATTACCAGAATCTTGACAGTGTTCTTTTTAATAATTATGAACTCAAGCCATTATAACTTTTAAAATTAAATATGATTTGCACTGTTCTGATATTGGTGCAGTTTTTTAGCAATATGATCTGAAAGCTAAAGTAAATGCATGTAATGATTAATGATATTGTGAAAAATAAGTTTTCAAAAATGTTAAGACGTTTTCGAAGCTTTAAATTTGGTTGTTAAAGGAGACAAAACAAACTTCAATATTACATATTTATGATATTGAAGCTGGGCAAGTGCATATATAAAACATTGGTTTGGTTGTACTGGGTGTTGGTAAACTTGAAATGTTTTACAGCAATAATGCAGTTTTTATGGAACATGATATAAATGAACGTAATACACACAGTTCCTATCAGTATGTTACAGGCAACTGTTTGCAATCTAAGTATTGTACTATATGTAATTGTGTTCATGGGGGTCTTTCTCCACTGAAATACCTGGAAAGAATTGAGAGCATGAGCTTTTATAGTTCCATACTAGCTTGTGCAGATCTGTTTTGAAATTCACAGTATAGTTGAATTGAAAAAGAAATTAGAAACCTGTGCTGCTTAACACTTCTGGTTTATAAACACTCTGACAGGGCATTTTAAAGTATACTTTGTTTTTAAATTCAAGTTTGTTTTTTGTTAAAAAGGGGATTAAGCAGGCCTGTTACTACTGTGGTGGTTTTTGTTTTTTTTTTTTTTTAAAGAAGCATGGTTGTCCCAACTTCACTCAAAACTAATGTTGTGTGTGTGTGTGGGGGCGGGAGGGTTAAGCCTTTTCCAAGTCTCCAGATCAGTACCTTACCAGGAACTCAGTTGAAATGAAGACCGTTTTAAAATTAAACTTTGATCTGTCCTGCGTGCATCCTGCATCTTCCAGGACTAAGCTAGTGCTGAGAACCTGAAAGTGAGATTGACTAAAATAAAATACTTTAATTGTCTAAACTGGGAAATGCAAACACAAACAGCGAAATGAGAAACTATTTAAATCATTTAATATAGCTAATTTAATTACATTTCCTTGTTTTACTTTTGCCTGAATGTCCCTGAAAACAGCTAAAAGGGAAATTAGTACAGTTGTCATCCTGTTACCACAGTCTAGCATTATAACTTCAAATTACACAAGTCACACTACCAATTATAAATCAGACGTCTGAAAAATTACCTGCTATTCCATGTCATTCTCAGTTGCTATTGCTAAAACATTTTTTTCTTTTCCAGTTTGTCACTTTGTGCATTTGACTGTACTTATACACTGTTTGACTCTTCCCTTGTTTAGCCAGCTGGTTATCATATTTTTGCTTTTTACAAAGCAATAGAAGAAAATGTTGAAAGCGTAACACATAGAAATGAAGACCCAGGTGGGTGCAATACATAAAAATAAGCATGAACGTTTTTTCTAAATTCAGCAAGTCTCAAGCTGATAATGCAAAATTACTTACATTCATAAACACATTTGTGAGGACTCAGTGAAGATGATGATGCTTGCTTTAAACCCCATCAGCAGCAGGTATTGGAAATATGTATACAAAATAAGAATGAAGTCCCATTTCTCAAAAAAATGCTAAATCTGAAAACTGTCAGGTTTTGTTTGCGCAAGAATGAAGCATAGATAGCTTGGTTCCTATTTCTGTAATCAGCATGAGCACAGAGGTCTAGTTACGCCATCATTTTTTAAAATTGGGGCTCAAACTGGTAACCAGCCACCTTTGCTGACTGTGAGCAGCTGCTTTAACTAAGCTCAAGTTTGAGAGGACCAGCTCCAGCAGCCAGGGTTTCTCTGCCAAGTGCCAAGCTTATGCGTTGAAGTGCTTTTCTCAATGACTATTTCCTAGTCAGTTTTTCTGAATGGCACTCTGGTAAAGCATCTGATAAGTCTTGCTAAAGATTCCTTTTTGTGTGTGAGTGACAGAGGAAGGGGGGTGGGGGCAAAAATGTATAGCCATTCTGGTTTCCCACACCTTTGTGATACCCAAATGAGGCCTCTGGACACCCCTGTGCCACTGTAGAAAACTACTTACAGAATCTTTTGTTTAAATCTATCAGATTGACACTTCTAATACAAAGGACCCTGAGTGTGTGTGTGTGTGTGTGGTGTATGGGTGGGGTTTTTTTTGTTTGTGTGTTTTTGGGGGTGGTTTTTTTTTTTTTTTTTTTTTGTAGCTTTCAGTCCTCATTTTACAATCCATCTTAGTCACTGTAGGACTTGTTATAGAGCAGGGCTACTCAACTTTGGAAGTCTTGGGAGCTATAATGATACTCTAAGCACATGATGAGGGCCGCAACTTAAGTGTGGTTGCATATACATGCAAATATATATATATATATATATATATATATATACAAATAGCTTCTTTCACACTGACCAGCATGAATATAAAGATTAAGGCATGACTACACAACATGCAGGCCCCATTTAAGTCAGTTTTGCTGATACTAGTAAAATGCAGTATTTACCCGATTTCCACCCATATGACAGCACTTTTAATGAGCAATGACAGACAAGGAATTGAACTACTAAAAGGCATATCAACAGAAGACCTTTATATTGACTACTTTTTTGTTTTGGCTTCCACTTGCAAGCCACGTGTTTAGCCCTGTGTAAATCCAAACGATGCCGTGTGTTGAGTAGCCTGTTAGTGTCAGTGTTACTATAAACTATATTTTAATTAACTTACTTAAATTTGGAGAAAGGGACTTTTGTTAGGGTAAAGTGTTCCTAGATAAATTACTAGCTGGCTGATGGGGTAAAGAATAGGGTTTTTTCCAATGTAGGGTAGTCACTCAAGCAGAAGTTGCATTTCTAAGCTCATCTGGGAATATGTAGTCAAATTCAGTATCATAATGTTTAATTCGCATATCTTTGTGAATCTTCCTAAGGCCTCAGTGTTTTCTGAGGAGCTAGATAATTCATTGGAAAATAGTGGCAATTAATTGTAACAGCTGTCTGCTGTTTTACATTATTGCAAATTTATGAGTGCTAACCCTACTGGTAGGTAAGTAAATATACAACTTGTTGACTTAGAACGAAGTGTCTGGATTAGATTAGTTTCATGTAGTGGCAAACTACAAGAAACAGAAAATGCTCTGTGACTGCATGAATGTTCTTGGCTTCTGAATGTTAAAGGAGTCAAACATTGCTCCATGTCCCTTAACAAAGTGACACAACTTAATATACTAGCCCAAACCAGCACTGCTTAGAGTCTGGTTTCCTTCTAGGTTGAAAGACAGTTTGCCAAAGTGAATGGTGAGACAGATAATTATTTAAACACTCTTCTGTTGATCCCTAGGGCCTCACAGATTTATCTCCGCCCTGTATTGCAGGAAAAGTAGCATTGAAGACATTGTTTCAATGTCATGACATGAACAGTTTCCTACTATAACCACAACAAGAACAGCTGCTGTCTGTTCAAGCTTTTATTTTATAATGTTATGCTGTGTATTTCATTGGAGCTTTTGTTTTATACATCAGACTCCTGAGATACCTTCCCCCCAATCTTTTTTTTGTGCATAATCTGTATGATCTTCTTCCTTTCTGAATGTGTGTGTCAAATTGCTCTATCATCAAAGTCCTACATTTTTTGTAACAATCTTTGAACAACACTCAGCTGCATTATAGGTTTTTGGTTTTTTTTTTTTTTTAATGGGCTGTTGCTTTCTTTGGTCCTTGATGCATAGAAATGAGAGCTTAAGTCATCCCCCCTTCCCATGCTAAAACAATTTCTTAATACGTTATTTCCATTTCCCATCCTAGTCACTATATATAGTCTCTGTGTGTAATTTGACCTTCATATAAAATATGAGTAAGAACATGGGAAATCTGGATATACACATCCTTGAAAATGATCATCTGTAAAGAAATGAGTGTTCTGTCTGGTCTCAGCTTTTTTCTTTATAAAGATAAATCACATGTTTAATGCCTTTTAAAGTTCTTGTCACCCAAGTATGGATGCAGTATTAGCTAATTTCCAGAATGTAGTTGTTAATTTGGTTTCTCTAATGTATTCATCTGAGAATCTCAAAAGGGTTTACAAATATTAAGCCTCAGAATATTCCTGTGAGTTAAGGGTGTATGTATGAGATGGTTATTTTTGGTAGAAGTCCTGGACAGGTCAAGGGCAATGAACAAAAAATCATGGAAGTTGTGACCTCTTCCTGACTCTTACTAAAAACATCTCTGACAAAATGAGGGTTGAGTACCCTACCTCACTGCATACAGGGAGCTGGGACTCCTGACTGTGGGAAAGAGATAGGGGTGGGAAGGCATCTCCCTGCAATGTTGGGGGGAGATTCCTGTGCAGCAAGTGGGAAAGGTGGGGTCCCATGCCCCCCCTATTGTGGGGAGGGTGCCTTCCCTGTCACTGCTGCCCAGAATTGGTACGAGCTGCAGAGTCTCAATGTCAGTCACAATTTGCAATCTCCATAGCGCACTTGCTGAGAGAATTGGTAAGATATCAATAAGTCATTGACACAGCTTCTGACTCCTAGCTCCCTGTCCCATGTCCTAGCCATCATATTACTTTTCAATCTTGTAATAGTAATTTACCTGTGTTCACTTTCTTGAAATGTGGTATTTGTCTATTTTATGTGTGAGAGCAGTTACTTAGGAGGGGGAGGGCAAATCAAGGGTAGACACAACCCAATTCATGTTCTTGCTGAGTGGCTGAGCAGACTAATCTAGAATTACTTGCAAGTGAAAGTGACCATCAAAGTGTTGAATTCTTAATGAAAGACCTGAGACAAGTGTGCAGTATCAAAAACTGGTTTTTGTATATTAAGCAGGTGTTTTATCAGACCCGATGAGACTAGAATATAGTAGGTGCTAGTTGTGACTATTTCCACAAACTACATTAATCATAACCTTAAAGCATTTTGAGTATTCCATAACAAATAGCTGGTAAAGCTATTTCAAATACTGCTTAATGATTAGACCTTCCTTCTGGTTAACTTGTTTGGCATAAGGGTTCCAATTTGGAGCTACTCTTCTCTGGTTTCTGTAATTCAGATGGGATCTAAGTGTCTTAACTTTGAGTCTGAAAGATGGGATTTTGTTTCCATAGAATAGGTTTTTGGCAAACATGGGAACTTTGTAGGAGTTACACACCTAAGAAAAAAGGTCCTAACCTATAACTTGCTCCCTCAGCTGTGTTGTACTGTGCATCTTGAGCATGCTTGCCAGAATTATTTCCTCCAGTGTGATCCATTGGTTAATTTCCAGCATCCCTGTGGTGCCACATGTTCATAACACCAGTATAAAGGGTCCTTTTGACATGCTTTGTTTCTTCTGTTTCCAATAAGTAGGGCCTGTTGGATAGGCTTTAGAATGGACATGTGCAACATCAGTAACAGTAATTTTTTCCTCATTTGAGTGCTTGGAGATGTCTATTTCAATGTAGTTAGGACACAAGCAGTTGTATACAAGGTGGATTCGGAGTTCAAAGCGGCTGACTGCAATACTGTGTAGCCAAATCCGGCATTGGCTCTAGCTTGCTGGGCCTAATACGTTGCACATGTGTAAACTGACAGTTTGCTACTCTGCAGGTGTTCTGAAGAAACTTGCATTAGAAAAAGAGCAAGAGGCTTGAGACCTTGTGGAAGGAACTGTAAGATTAGCTGGGGGAGAGATGTCTGTAAGTTTATGAAACACCAATATGCAAGAACTAATCCAAGATGAGATTTCTCCGTGCAAATGAGAAGACCCTTATTTTTTCTATACTTATGAACAATTGAGTGGAATTGCAGAATAGTTTGGTCCTTTTTATGTAGAAAGCAAGGGCCTTCCTAACAGCCAGAGTGAAGGCTCTGTTCCTCTCTGTTCACATGTGATTTAGGGTAGAATACCAGTAGGAAGATTGCCTACACCCCACCTTTGTGTAATCATAACTGTACTTTGTCCTTGATGACCATATATGGGGGTTTTGATGTGAGGGCCGACATCTCTGAGAATCCTCCTAGCTGAAGTAATGGCCATTTTCCAGGAAAGGGATAATCTACATTGCTAGGATGTCAAATGGACCCCGTAAACTTTGACATGACAAGGATCAGGGCCCACAGCGGGATGGGATTTCTAACTTGGGGTACACCTTTTCATGCCCTTGAGAAAAGAGATCACCATGACATCTGAAAAGACAGATGGTTATAACCTGGGGATGGAAAACAGATGGTTTCTAGGTGAGGGCTAGACTTGTTTCAGCTGTAAGGGCGGAATTTGCTGTTGAGCACCAGATGGAGAAGCAATTCCATTTTGCAAGGTAGTGGCCTTGGTGGGAGGGCTTTCTACTGTCCAGTAGGACCTCACAAATGTGCTCCAAGCAAGCTTGCTCCTCTGGATTCAGCCATGGATATTCCAAGCTGTCAGATGATGAGAGCTGAGATTCGGGTGGAGCAGGAGATCAGGTCCAGATGCACCTAAGCTGTAGTAGTGCCTCCACTGAGCAGCCTAGAAAAGTGGCCAACCGATGTCTGGGCTGTGCAGGGCCTATGAGAATGACCTTGCTTGATCTTCATCAGAATCTTGTGAATCAGCAGGATAGGAAGAAATCCATAACAGGTGTTTTGCTGATTGAGGGACCCTGAGCTATGACCTTGCAGAGGGCAGAACTGATGGCATTTCCTGTTACAGGTGGCAAAGTGGTACATGAGAGTTTCCCACTGTTAGAAGATGTCCCTCATTATGTCTGTTTAGATTTTAGAAAGACCACTCCTGGTGAGGAGAAAAACCTGCTGAGGTCATCTGCCAGCTGGTTGTGTGTTCCCAGAAGGTAGGATGCTTCCAAGCTGATGGAATGAGCAATGTGAAGGGACTGCTTCCTGACACGCATGCTGCCCTGTCTCTGTAGATCATGACCCTTGTATTGTCCGTAAGACCCATATGAGGTAAAAATGACTGGCAGGCTAGACAAATTGCCCCTGAGCTCCCTGATACTGATAAGGAGAAAAAGCTGCTCTTGGAGACAGGGTTCCTGGATCCTGAGGGACCCTTGATGGGCTCCCCAGCTGAGAGCTGATGCATCAGATGCTAGAGATAATGATTGAAGCCTTGAGAAAATACCCCTGCATATGCTATGTGGTGGTTCAGCCTCCATGTCAAAGAGTTGACCTGGGTGGGCATCATGAGCCCTGAGTCCAGGTGATGATATGAGGTGGAGTATATGCAGCCTCACCTTGCACTATATCAATATGTGCATGATGCCATGTAGTCCAGAAGGCTGATGCTTTCACATTCATGATCAGATGAGCTTGGAGGGACCTATATGAAAATGACCTCTAAGTAGGATTCTTGCACAGAATTAAGAACAGCACCAATGAACTCTCTTTGGAGCTTGGGCAGAGGACCCAAGGTCAACTGAGTAAGATGGATGTCTGCTTCCACTTGAGCTCTGGATTGGCCCTTGACTAGCAGATCATCAGGGTATGGAAAAATGTGGATTTGCATAACAGTACTTGTAGCCTGTCTCAGAAGGCATTTGGTGAAAACTCACTAGTGACTGACAGGCCAAATGGGACCACTGCAAACTGATAAGTACCTTGGTTCATAACAAATTTTAGGAAAATTCTGTGGCCTCAAGAAGATCAAAATATGCGAGAGTAAGCATCCTTTAGATTGAGGATGGCATTACCAGTCCCCTGGATCTAGTAAAGGAATAATGGAAATCAAAGAGACCATGTGCAACATTTAAACAGAGAGCAATTGAGACAAGATAGGTCTATAATGAATCTCCTACTAGGAAGTAGCAGGACTAGAACCAGTGGTGTGGTGTGTGTGTGTGGGGGGGGGGTGTTTTGTGTGTGGATTTTTGGGGGGGGTTGGGTTTTTGTGTGTGAAATGGAGTAATTTGAATTCTTGTTCTAACAGTTGCTTGTGAGAAGAGTCCTTAAAGAGGGTTGGGAAGATGGGATATATAGAAATTGGATGGTATTAACAGTTTTACTGTTCTGAGAACCCAGTGATCTTAAATACTCTTAACTCCAGGTACCCAGGAAGTGGGAGTTAGCAGTTAGAGAACAAGGGGGTAGCTTAATAGGGGGAGTTAACAATGCTGACCTTGAGTGTCTTGTCAAAATAAATGCTTTTGAAGATCCTGCACGGCTGGGGCTGAACTGCTCAGGATCTGCTGAGGAAGACTGAGAAAGAGGTCTGCACCTGCATCCCTTGCTTTTTCTCCTACTTATTCTATCTGACCGCAAGCAATATTGAGTTTACTAGGACTTGTAGTACTTCCTGCTGGTAGGTACAGCCCTGGGGATTTCAAAGTTGCCTTTGAGTCCATGTAGCCTCGCATCTGTTTACTCAGAAGAGTGCTATGATCCTTCATAGGGATGGGCTTTGTTGCTCCTCGTGGAAATCTCAAGGACTGCCACCGTGTGCTCCTGCACAATTACCACAGTAGTCACTGATCTGTGTGTAATCTAGAGCTGTCTCCCTTCAACTAAGGCAGACAACTCCCATTTAGCATCTGCAGAAGCAGGTCTTTAAATTGTAGCATAGACTCGCACATATTAAATAGTGTTCCAGCAATGCTTGCTGATTTGCTATGTGGAGCTGAGCTAACTGCAGTCTGTAGGATATGCTTATGCTCTCTGGCTAAAGTCCAATTTCTTTGGCTCCTTCTCCTTGGATATAGAACATGTCTGCCCTTGGCATTTCCTTTTGTTGGTAGCTGCTTAATACAGGGATCCCTGGGTAGGGAAAAAAGGAATTCATACCCTTTGCTGGTACAAAGTACTGCACTGTGCACTTTGCTGAGGGAGACAAGTTTTCCAGAAGGCCTTGAATGGGTCCAAAATGTTCCCGTGACAAAATGTTCAAGTTTTTAGACCATCCATTTGGACGTCCAAGTTTCAGGCTACCTCCTTTGAGAGGTCCTGGTGTGCCTTGAGGTCATCTTATGATAGTAAGATCTCAGATGCCACTATCACCTCTCCTGGAAAAGAGGATGATATATGGGCTGAAGGGCTTCTGATTGTTCTTTGCTGTCTGCCTGCTCTTCTTCCTGATGCTCAGTACCAGAGTCTGGATCTGTGGTGTCTGTGCACATTACCTGGGGGCCCTGGCTTCAAATACAATAGAGTATGATTGCTTTGAGGAGGTGTTCTGTGATGGGGGAAACCCCCAAGGGCTCCAAAATGGCCACTGCATAGCTGGTGGCCAAATGTTTAGCTGAACTGTTCTCAGTTGGGTTTATGGTGGAATAGAAATAGCCCAGGGAACAGAGAGGTGGGCTGTGGTAACAATGGGAATAAGATCCCATTTCCGAAGCTGAGCTGTGGGACCAAAACCAGGCTGGTGTCACACTTCATATTGTCAGAGAGGGGCCCTTTATTGGAGATCAAGGCTGTCAATGGCACCTGGGGAAGTCTTGCAGAACTCCCTGCTGCTCAGTAGCACTGGCAGAGCCAAGTCTTGATCTTCTGGGGGATGCTGGTACAAATGAGGTGAGGTCACTGGCCACTGCAAATGCCTCAGGAGTGTAACTTGTGCTTGCTGCTTGGCCCTTTTTAGTTCTGGGATCTGAAGTCTCTGAAGACTTGGCAACAGTGTTTCCTATGAGCTTCTCCCAATCGTCTGAGGCAACCTGAAGGCAGGTTCACTCAAAGGCATACTTATCACGAGGCGTGCAGAGCTTAAAACATGACCAAGGCATGCCCTAGCCCCAGGGAAGTGGATGACCCTGCTAGCTAAGCATGGAGGTGTTTGAAACCAAGTTCTAAAAAGCATTAAACTAATTCCTAACAACATTTATTTGCATTAACAGGATGGAAAAAAAATTAGGAACATTTCCTGAGCAAAGAGATTCCAGCAATTGTTAGGGGTGTTAAGAAGGAAGTGAAAGAGCTGGTGTAGTGGGACCATTTATATCAATGCTAGGAGCACCTTGCATCAGAGGTTGTTGATAGCACTAGAGTTAAAAATTCCAGTAACTGCTCAGGACATGCATGCACCTATGCTGGAATGGTCGTGTGGGAACTCAAACTTGCCTAGTCCCTATTCTCATTTGCTATTTAGTACTCCATATTTGATTCCAAAGGAGGGGAAAATCCTCTTGTGTAACATTGTTTTGTGTGAAAAATAATTAAGCAGAACACTAAGTTGCTTTTCACTGCAGCTCTACATTTGAAGAAATACTATTTAAAGTACATATTCTTTTAGGTCACATTGTTAAAAATTGCTCACTGGATTTGTTTCTGGTAAAACTATTAGCACTACATGTTATTGGGTAACTGGTCAGAATGTGACTCATAATGCATAGGCTAGAGGCTGTTGGGTTAAATTCTCAAAATAGTTAAATAAAAAACCAAAACCACCAGCATACTTCACTCAAAAAATGAAAATAGCCAAAAAGAAGTAACCTGCTATATTCCCAAGTTCACTCATGGGATCTTTGGTTCTTCAAAAGCTTCAATAAATGGCCCTTGCAGGTTGCCTTGATACCAACAATTTGGGCTATAATAAAAAGAGGGTGACTTCTAAAACATGTACATTAAATCTCTCTTTTGGCAAGAAGTATATAAGATCTTAAAACTAGATCTGGTAGGGAACATCACTGCCAAATGAAACAACATACTTGAGAGGTGTGAAAATAATTTCTTATCCAAGTGATCTGATAGCCTATCAGTAATAAAGTATCAATGGCGCTGTAAACTGTGCACAGACAATTCTTTAAATGCTTTTTTTATCATTTAATAATGAATAGCTGGAAACCTTCTAGGGAGTTTCTATTTTAAATCTTAATTTCAAATCTCTAAGACATCTTTTTAAATTCTTAATCATTACTGATGTAAACAAAACCAATGCTGATGGCTAGTTCAGTATAATCTAAAAATTAGTCTCCATGTCTACATTATTGAAATGTGTATAATAAAGACTGAAACCAGTTTCCCTTTTTAATAGTGCTTTCCCACCCCCAGGTACTTAGGAATAGTACTTAAAACTTGAAAACTGTTCAATTTTGTTGTGACTTAAAATAAATTCTGATTTGAAATGTTAGGTAGAATTTTAAAATAAGGGACTATTCAATGTCTGACCTAAAGCTCTCAGGTCATTAAGCCCATTTATCCCTTTACTGAGCCATTAATAGGGCTTATCTTTGCAGAAAGACATCCAGTATTTATTTGGAGAATCTACTATGTCCACTGTTTGTGTTCTAATGGTTAATTACCTTCACATAAAAATGTTTGTTTTCCAGTGTGAGTTGTAGATTTAACTTCCAGTTATGGATTCTTACTTTTTTACTGCTAAATTAAGGTGGCCTTTATTGTACAAAGATTTTTTTATCCCTCAGAAGGTGCTCTCTTCCCCCTCCCCCCCTTTGCTATAGATAGGGGAATTAACTGGCTGGAGAGGGTTCTTTCAGCTATAGATTCTTTAAATATAACTACTACATGAGTTTTCAGCAAAACATATTGCTTTAGACAGCTATATCCCCTTCTATTTTCATTCATTTACATAGGAATTGTTTTGCCATTGACTTCAGCACACAGGATAGGACTTGCCTGCAAGAAAACTATACTCCTACATAGCTTTGTAACTCAGGCTGGAGACATCCAGACAGATGAAACCTGTGTCCCCATTCCTCTCCTTAAATTTACCCATCTGCTGCCTTCTAACCATCAGTAGGTATTTCTAGCTAACTTTTGGCACTATAGCAATCATGGGAAGAAAGAAGTGTGCAGTTCACCATTGCAGCACTCTTAGTTAAAAAGCTGTGTTGACCATACAATGCCACAGCTACTTAAGAGTGAGGTTTGGACTATGTGATCTCAGGGCCTCTTGCAAATCCTAGTAGCTGCCTATTTATGCTGGAGTAGTAAAGGAAGACAAAGTGGTGGAAACAGAGAGCTTTGGTCCTTTTTCCATTCTCTGCCCCTGGCAGCAGCTGAGAGGGACTAGATAAATAAGGTTTACAGCTTCCCTCCTATAGGATCTTTCTACTTTGGAGACACTTCCCAAAATAGCCCACATTTTTTGTGTGTCTTTCTCTGTGGAGACTTAACACTCCCAGCTGCATGCATGTGCAGAAAATTAAGACTGCCCCTCTCCAGGCAGTGCATTGTGATCTGAGTAATACTCTACCTACTCCGAAGTCCCCTTATCTGAGTATCCTTCCCTTAAGAATGTGAACTAATAAATCTCAAATGAAAATTACCATTAAGGTCTCCTGAATAGCCAGAAGAGGGCTACATAGACCATATTCTCAAATGGTGGAAAGTGTTCACTTTCAACTACAGTCCCAGCCCTGCCCAGGAATGCACATACTGGATTCTACTTTGCAGGACAGCTAGGTTAGCACTTGGAAGTTGCCGATGCCCATACCAAGACAGCTGACTTCCCTCAAAGCCTCTCATATTTTGAAATGAAAAGAGGTAAAGATTTGAATTTTTCTAGTGGATCACCATAAAAGATAAGACCCAATATAATGCAGGACTGAGAAGCATGCTGTAATATTGACTAAATCTCATCCACAGCTGCTTAGACTTTCTCCTTCTTTGTCCTTCTCCTCCCCTCCATACCAGCAAAACCCCCCAAAAAACCCTCAAACCTTCAGGCTACAGCTACACTGGTGCGTTCTCACGCAAAAACACTTTTGCGGAAGAGTTCTTCCGCAAAAACTCTTCCAGAAGAGAGCGTCTACACTGGCATGTGCTTTTGCGCAAGAGCATCCATGCCAGTGTAGACACACTCTTGCTCAAGAAAGCTCTGATGGCCATTTTAACCATAGGGCTTTCTTGCGCAAGAAATTCATGTTGCCTCTCTACACTGGCCTCTTGCGCAAGAACAGTTGCATAAAAGGGCTTATTCCTGAGCAGGAGCGTCTGAGTTCTGGCGCAAGAAGCCAATTTCATACATTAGAACGTCAGTTTACTTGCACAAGAACATGTGGCCAGTGTAGACAGGCAGCAAGTTTTTGCGCAAGAGTGGCTGCTTTTGCGCAAGATCGTGCCAGTGTAGAGACAGCCTCAGTGGTTTAACAGTACATGAGGCAACTATGCTTTTACATGTGAACCCCCATCGCTCTTGCCCGTGAATTTATATTCCATAACACTCTGTGGCCACACTGCCTATGCAGAAGTGAAAGTAAAGCAGTATGCTGTTCCAATAAGAGCTGGCTGGGATGCTTGGCTGTAGGTATGCACAGCACGGTTTGGGGGCACGCTCTCGCAGCCGGGCTCCTGCTGCAGGCTGGCGCTGGTAGCCCTGTACACAGAGCCAGATAAAGCAAGCAGGTGTGAAAGAGGTCAGGTGGGGGCATGTTGTAGGGGAGGAGTGCATGCTCCCAGCTGGGCTCCTGCTGAGTCTGCATCTGTTGTAGTAGCCCTCTCTCACAGGATGCCAAGCAGTGCACATGCAGTCCATGTGTGCACCACTGCCAGTGTGCCCTGGGAAGAAGCCAGAGGAAGGGAACATCAGGCCAGAGGGTGTCTCATAGCCACCAGTTTCCTAGAAACAATCTCCCCCATAGCTGGCCCATAGCTCTCTTGTGGCAGCATAGCAAACAGGAGCAGCAGAGCAGTGACCAAGATTGGTTCAGCTTTTCCCCTGCTCACTCTACATTCCCAGCTCTGAGACCCCCACACTCCGCTCCACATTTAATTTCTTACAGGAATGGTTGTATCATTCCCCCACCCCCAGGAGGGGTGGGGATGTAACAGACAGTACCTGTAAGAAATTTTACTTTTACCCTTGCACCTATAGCAGTTAAAGCTCTAGAGGCAAATTAACACACAGGTGAGTAGTGAGTAAATAGATATTGATCCAGGTAAGGGACTGACCATTTGGGAAAGAAAAAACTGTACAGAGAAGACTTACTGCTTCATTTCCAACTTGTCCATATCTGAAACAGGCCACAAATCATTCTAAAGGGAAAGTCTTTGTTCTTAGACTTTTTACAAGAAAGAGGATTAATCTGACAGCAATTGTAGAGTTGAGTTCCGAGGAGTACTAATGTCCTCACCTCTAACTTCAATAAGTCAGATTTAGCCCACTCAGAGTGGAGCACCTATACAATACAGAACCAAATACTATAGTTACACCCATCATTACTCAGAAAAATTGTGAAAACAGTACCAATACCATTCAAATAGCTTTAGGTAGGGGTCTCTGTAGAAAAATGCTCTTCAATTTGTCAAATTTCTAATGTGCTACGTTTTCAATATATCACAGCATTTAACATTCATAAGGAACATTAAGAAACTACCATTGTAGTTTACATTGCAATAAACTGATTTTAAAATTTTTTTTACCGTCAATTGTGTTTAAGCTGAACAGTATTTTTAGTGTAAATTATACTTATGCCTCAAGCATTCTTTCAGGTGCATTAAATAAAATAAAGCAAGGTAAAGATTCTAAATGTATTTTAAACATTTAGCTAGAAAGCACATCTTCCAGGTTTTTTTGCTTTTTTGAAATGTTTAATTTCAGGCAGGCTTATCACAATCTTCTGCATGTATCAAAAACCTTAGTTATCTGTATTAGTCTTTTAAAACGCAGTTAAAATTGTGTAGCATACTGGTCTGAAAATTACTCTAGCATCCTTAATGAGCAAGAGAAGTATTTAAGAGTTTCAGGGAGTGTTTTAAAAAGGAAAAATAATGCTTCCATTGTCTTCAGTTCAGCTTTGAACAGACACAAGTAACTGCATAAAACAGCTTTCAGGATTGGGACCTATAAAGGCAAATAATTTGAGGATGACGAAATATTGGGGAAAAAGATGTGTCTATGGCTGTGTTTAAACTACATTCCTCCTCTGAAAGAGGAAAGTAAATGAGCCCAATTGAAAATGCAAATGAAGCGCAGATTTACAAATCTCATGCTTCATTTGCATAATCACGTGAGCGCTTTTTCGAAAGGTTTTTTCTAATAAGAAATCGCAGTCTAGACGGGGTTCTTTTAGGGGAAAAAACTTTTCAAAAGAACCCATCCTCCTGAAAAAATGAGGTGTATGGGTTCTTTCAAAAAAGGGTGGTTTGTTTTTTTTTGAAAACCCCATCTAGACTGCGATTTCTCATTCGAAAAAACCTTTCAAAAAAGTGCTCACGCGATTATGCAAATGAAGCACGAGATTTGTAAATCCACACTTCATTTGCATTTTCAATTGGGCTCATTTACTTTCCTCTTTCGGAGGAGGAATGTAGTTTAGACATGCCCTTAGGGTCTATCACTACAAAGGATTAACACCAATATAGAAAGTATTTAGGATGGTAAAATGGGCTTATAACTGAGCCAAGGGATGAAACAGAAAAAAAATTCAGGCTGAAAGTCTAACAGGAAGAGTTGGTAGGCTGTGGAATTAGTTTCCAAAGATGTATAGGAGGTCCTATCCCAGGGGACACTTAAATATAGACTTAATTGGCTCAGACCCCTCACAAATAGAACAGACAACAGCTAAGTGAAAGTTCTGTGCCTGACTATTGCTTTATAGATCCTTATCAAGAACTAGAAAATCCAGAGATGCTCTCACTGCCTTCTCCATGTACAAAGTCATTTCATAGATGCTTCCAGTACAGGGCAGGTGTTTACCAAGGAAAACGTCAGACACCTGGTTTCAGGAAGAGATAAAACAATGTGTTCTCAGGACAATCAGGTAAACACGCAAAACTTTCCATTCTGCCTTAAAGAATTTCAGATGGCAATCTGCAAGGTACTGGGGCAACAGTGTTTGTGCAAACAAGCAAGGAGGTGCTTGTTCATTGGTTGTATGTCAAAAAGTAATCACATTTTGGAAACAGCATTAAATACATGTGATAACTTCAATACATTTCCTGGAACTAAATTTAGACTCAGACTGCTATCAAACATACATTTTCTTTTGGAGGCCCCTCCCCTCCCCCCCATCAGACTGATATTCTCCCAGTGTGTTACCTCTATCATGTATCTATGTCAAAAAGGGAACACACAATCTCCAGTATTTTGCTTTGGGGTGGGGATTTCCTTCAATCCCTTTCACAATTAGATAATAAGAAAAATCAGATAAGAGGCAGCTATACTGATTCCAATAGCTTCTTACTGGCCCGGACAATTCTGGCTGATGGAATTATTCAAATATCCACTCTACCTCCAATAGCACTTCCAGTTTACCTTGACAAATCATCAGAATCCCCATCATGACCTAAAATTGCTACCTCTAACAGCCTGGACATAGGCTAAGTGCTTCTGATAGACTGTTCATTGCTAGTATAAGAAAATATATTACAAATAAGCCCTCTACCAGAATGTGCTCTGCCAAAACAAAAGAGTCTCTTCGTGGGCAGTCCAGTGAAACCATGACCACCCTCTAGAGGCCCTTAACACTGAGATTCTAAACTGTACTCTGTATCTGAAGATGATTTAATCCTCCATTTTTTTCTATCGAGTTCCACTTTGCAGCAATTTCTGTATGCCACAAAGTCCAGTCATGCTCTGTTTCCCATCCTGTTTTTAAAAGATCAATTTATCTTTATCTTCCAGTAAAGGAGCCCACTCCCTCTTGGGATTTTAATATCCTCCTCACACATCAAAGGAAGCCCCCATTCAACCCTTTAAATGTTTTGTTCATCTTCTTTTCAGAACTTTACATCAAACAAGTGAAATCAAAGCCATCGCTTACCTTTGTCTCTTTACACCACATTTCATAGTGACATCTCACCTGAAACTTCCCATTTTTTTTTTCAAATTTCCATTTTAAAACAATTATCTCCCAGTTTTTCTTCCTAAATCCCCTTCCTCTCCAGGGAAAAGAAACTCTGTACCAGAGATGTTTTAAGACCTTGCTATACTACCTAAACAGGACAAAGGGAGATTGTGTAAAACAAATGTGTAAATTGTTTGTTTGCCTACTAGCAGTACATGTTCTCAGAGATCTAAATAGATTAACCAGGATTTCAGTGTTATCCTATTTCATTCCTCTTCCTCCAAATATCAGTGATCATTCAATGAGTGCAGGTTGCCTCCTGTGTGTGTTTCACAAATAGTCCAACAGCTAAGTAACCAATTAAAAGAAATTTTACATCCCTAATCAGTTAAATGTAATGTGCCATGAGGGCAGGGGACTGGACTCGATGACCTCTCGAGGTCCCTTCCAGTCCTAGTATTCTATGAGTATTCTATGATTTAACTGGTTAAATGATTAAAGTGGGGCAGCAGGCACCTAGGCCTGCTGCCTGGCCAGGCTGGAGTGCTCTTGTCCACAGCAGGCTCCACGGGGGGCTGGAGCAGCCCCCTGCCTGTAGCAGGCAGGGAGCTGTGCCAGCCCTCACCAGTTAACCTTTCATATCCCTACAGCTGAGACCCCCGTAGCAGATACTTGAAGTACTCCTCACACATTTGTCAAACACTGTCCTTGATAAGATGCCAAATTTGGGATGGGGGGCATTACAATCACTGACAGCTAGAATTCCTTGATCTTGATGCGACACTGCAGGCCAGTCACCTAGAGTGGGACTAACAGAAATTCTCAAATAGAAGTTGCTAGCCTTCCAGGGACTGTGGTTCTTCAAGATGTTATGGCTGGGTGGATTCTATGACATCTTCCACCCCATCTCTGCTGTCTCCTCTAGCTGAGATTCTGAAGTCTCAGGTACAGACTTTATGCCTGTGGAGGAAGGAAACCAAGGGAGGACACTGAAGGTGCTCAGGAACAGTCCTAATGGATCCTGCCATTCAACAATTCTAATTTCAATGTATGATCCAGAGTGGGATCCACACAGAGCACCATGAACCATAGTTATTATAAGGTAAGAAACCATTCTTTTTCTAATTTGCATTTGAATCATGTTTACCAATTTTTCCTCATTATGTAAATACATGGCAATTAAATATATAGTAAATCAGTGAAAACAGGAAACTATAATTGACTAAGTTTCATCCTACTTAGTGTGAGAGTATATGTAAGATATGGTAATGGACTGTTAAAACTGCAAACTTATGTTGATTAATTAACCTGCTAAGCAAAAATACTCTACACAGTATGGGTAATGGGAGCAAGTTAACACTGCATTTCTTAAACATTTAAATTTGCAAAATTAGGTATTAATTCTGAAAGTCACATGTATGATTTTACTTGCATAAGTAGTCACACTAAACTCACCCATGGTTGCAGGAACTGGTCCCAAATCTTGCACTAATATAGCATTTTATTTTTTAAGCTAAAAAAACCCCTCATTTCTTTCTCTCCCCCTTTCTATTCAGAGCTGATAGGAGCCTAAAAATGTACTTGGCTCTAGATGGAAGATGCGTGTAGTGATTCAATGAGTCCTAACCATACTTTTCAGGATCAGAGGACTGACACAACCTTTTGTTTAAGTGGAAAACAGAAGTGGTATTTCCCCTCCTAAAGTTAGCTAGGGAGTAAGAACCTTTGCATGGATGTGGTGAAACCCTGACCAATAATGGCCTTAGGTGCAAATGAAGTCTCAAAACCTCTTCTTGGGCCAGATCTGCACTAAAGGGGAAGGTCAAACTAAGATATGCTCCAGCTACATTTATTATGTAGCTGGAGTTTATGTACCTTAATTGGAGTTTCCGTGTGGACCAACAGAAGCAAACACTCCTTTCAGCTTCCTTTATTCCTCACAAAGAGCAGGAGTACCAGCGCCCACAGGGGCACCCTCTGGAGTTCAATTTAGCGGGTCTTTGCTAGACCCACTAAATCGAACTCTAGAAGATCCCTACAAGGAAGATCAACTGCTGCATTTTAAGACAAGGTCTTAAAAGTTCCATGTTTGACTTCGCCCTTTAGTGATGTTATCACATCACTCCTGTGTTAAGGGGACCTATTTTTAGGCTTTTGAAATTTGCTGCTCTACAGTGCTCAGGTGATAAAAAATATTCTCCTTTAAAAAGCTTGCATGGCAACAGATCCCCAATTAAGATCCAGCCCTACTACTAAGTAAGGCATTGATGGTTCAGCTGAGTTATGAGTGGACAAAAAGTCTTGCCAGGAAAATTCAATGCAAACAATACCAATGTGTATTCCTCCCATTCATCATTAACATGAAACAAATTGATTTTTTTTTAAATATACCTTGGTTACTAGAGTTTCAGCCTGAAAGGACTTATTCTTCACCAGATAGGACTTGCAACAGAAAACTATTGCAAAACTGTATTACTGCATTTGGTATCTCAAATAGTAGACTATACAATCTTTGATTGCCTGAAAGCTGGTGGAATGGCTCGCCATAAACAAACCAGACTCAGTCAACAATAGGTTCATAAACATTTAACAAGTAAACAAGAAAATCCCAAAATCTGGATGGGCTTTAATCAGTCCTATAAGCATATCTCCCCATCTTTGCCTCCCAAGCAGCTAGCCTATAAGCCTTCCGTAAAGCATCTGTATAAAAGGATTTCATAAAGTTGGTACATTGGCCCTTGTTTACTGGTGAACTGAGAGTACCTGTCTCTTAGAATATTACCCTATGGAGACACTTTATAAAATACATTTGTTTTGGGATGGCAGCATCTCATTTGCTATTTTATTCTTGTAGGAATCAAATTCTAGCTGTGTTCCCTTTTGCATGACACTGGCTGAAACCTAGCAGAACTACTTTTTTGTTGAATGCTTATGAAGGGCAGGATTACAGAAGGACATCCATTGCTGTCCGCAACAATGAGGGATGAGAAGTAGAAGAGAAGTAACAGCTTGATGGTGTGCACATGGTTGCTGTATTCATTGTCTATGTGCAACTGGATAAAACAAGTCTAAGAAACATACTGGACTGCTGAGACAGTATGTGCTAAAAATATACATCTCAGCTAGGTTACATATACAAAACCTACTGACTTGATTGTGTGTGGTTGACAAAGATTTCACTTATTCACAAATGGTATTGGTGAACACTTGCAAACTAACTTTCTAAATCACACTTAACATTCTAGGACTGACTTGTGTGAGCTTGAAGAAATCAAACTATTGCCTCTTAGAAGAGAAGTTATTAGTAATTCCAGAGATTTAAATGTATACAAACACAATTATTGATGTATTTTACCTAAGGAAGCAGCAGAGACCCACAACTACCATACTGAACTAAAGTTAAGAACCTACTTTATGTTCCTAACATCACTATTTGTTTGCTATGTGATTTTGGGCATATGAATTCACTCTGTCCCTCCTTATTTCTTTTTCGTAAAATGAGAATGATACTTCTTATCCTCATAAAGCACTTTGATGGCTATGGTTAAAAAGCCCCTAAGGGGATACATAATTTAACACACAATAAATAAAACTAAGAACACACAACCCTACCCTCCAAGCTTCTACCAGTGCAAGAGCAATACTGCAGGAAGACAGTGGGAAAGAAATGCTTCTTGTGGGAATTTAGTTATCCTCCAAGTAGCAGTTCACATGCCATTTGTTTTGCATGGGTCTAGACAGACATGTAGTTTTTCTTAATAAAACATATTAGTAACACACAGTGACACAATCTTTTAGCAGCAGCTCCTACAGCAATTCAATCCCACTGGGATTTTTGCCAATCCCAAAAAAGGTCAACATACCATAGTTAAATTGACACTTCCATCTGCTGTTGAGGTAAATAAAAACTTCAGATATTGTGGGAGACTAACGTGCTGGAGAAATATTTAAAGCCATTTTCATCTTCAGTCATCCAGATGTGGATATTAGCAAGTTTTCATGAATGACTTGACCTTAGCACTGATTTGAAAACATAGCTCTTATGTTGCACGTGAGTGCACCTATTGGTCTCTTGCCCACAGGGCAATAAGAAAGGACATTAAAAATACCACCTGCTTCTTTGACAGTCAAGACGTGATTAGTTTTCACCTTAACAAGGATTTGTACTATCATATCTTTGTTTCATGGTAACTTTGTAAGCAAAGATGTGCAATTAATATTAGAAAGTCCAGGACTTGATCTGCAGCTGACAATTATTAATAAGCTTGATCTTAAAGTTTAACCATTTTGACTTTAAATTAATTTTGGACTAATATTTTGCATCAGACAACACCACAAACTATGGATTCACCAGCTAATGTCCACTCTAGACATTTTTTCAAGTGACCGCCTCCCCTTTTCCCCCCCCAAGTACTTACTCTGCAAATAAGGTTTTGATAAACTGGAATAAACTACTTGTAATAGTTCATTATAGCTTATTCCCAGGATTCCTCAGCTTCTTCAGTTCAGTCACCATATGTACTCATCTCTTCAATAAGATATTGCAGATAGTTTCTAAACGCCATAGGTTAGAGATTCCCCTCTGCAATCATAACTCTATGTAAGCATGCCGCCATCAAGCATCTTCCATTTCCACGGTTTAGGACAGTATGTTAAAGGATTGTCACTGACCCCTTGTTAGAAAGAATCTTTTTAGGCATGAGGTACAATAGGAGTCCCTTCTCCAAATTAGACCTAACTTAAAGGTGTTCTGTAGAAACTGCTAACCTGTTTTCTCTATAGCTGACTAAAGAACCATTTCAAATTTGGAAATAAAACCATCCACCCAGCATCAGTGAAGCTAGCGAACGAAGTAGCCAAATGTGCACTAACAGGGCTCACCCACCCACCCAAATCTCTCCCCACAAGTGTGTGTCGAGCCAAGAATGGCTCATACAGGGAACAAAGCGTAAGAGAGGGGGACGGGATCTCAGGAAACGGTAACTGAGGCGGAGTCCAGCGACCCAGCAGCAGGCCGACAGCCGGACCCGCTGGCCGCGAGTGGCCCCGTAACAGGGAGGGAAACGGTGAAGAGAGGGAAGTGGGTCGGTTTTCCCGGCTCCCCTAGGCCTGTTTCCAGCGGGCCGCCCCCGCCGTCCCCGCCCCCGCCACAGCCCTGTCCGCCACCGGGGCGGCCTCGCTCCCGCTGCTTCGCCCCCAGCGAAGGATTTTTCCCCTGCGCCGCGTCTGATGGCCAGGCGCCGCCACGGCCGCCCGCTCTCGCTACTGGGGCCAGCCCAGGCGCGGTTGGCTGGGGGAGCAGGCCGCTTCTCCCGCGCTAACCCAGCTCCCGGCCGGCACCTCCCGCCCTCCGCCCCACCCGCGCAGCCGCGGGCACGGCAGGCGCCGCGGTGGAGCTGGGCTCGGGACGTTCGCGGTGGCGTCGCGCAGCCAACCCGGCCACGGCGCGGCAGGATCCATTTAGCCCCCGCGGCCGCTGGACGCTCATCGTCGCAGCTTCGCCATCCGCCTCCAGCGAGGCTGGATCCTAGCGCCCCGCCCCGTCACCATGACGCCGGCGCCCCGAGCCTCACGCCCAGCGTACGAGACGCACGCTCGTGCAATCACGTGGCGGTGGGATCACGTGACACAGAGCGGAAGCGGCTCTCCGCCTCCGTCGCCGCCTTGTGGGTTCGGGGGTCCCTGCGCTGGATGCGCCGCGCCCCTTCCCCGCTGGCGGCGATGGGGTGGGGGCGGGCGCGCGCGGCGTGCGAGAGGCTGAGGCGCCGCGCGCGGGGGCTGGAGGCGCTGCGGGAGGCCTTCCGCCAGTACCCGCTGTTGTGCGGCACTGGGCTGGGGCTCGGCGCCGTCACCCTCCTGCTGAACCGGTAACAGCCCCCGCCTGGGCTCGCGTCCCTGCCGCTTGGCCCCTGCTTCCGCCCCCTCCTCCCAACGCCTGGCGGCCCTGGCTGCGGCCTCCCACGAGCTGGCGGTGACGTGGAAGAGTCTCGGAGGGAGGCCGGGCCCAGGGTGAGGGGGGCAGGGCAGAAGGTCCCCTACTGAATGGCCGGGGGCCGATTGCCTGAAGCGGGGCACTGGGAGCAGCTGTCCAGTGGAGGAGGGCGCGATGGGAACTGGCTTCCTCTGTCCCGCGGGCTGCGCTGAGAGGCGCTCGCCTGGGAACCTCGTTAGGCACCTGTAGCGAAGCAGCTGCGAGGAGCTGTCATCCCGGTACCAGTAGGCGGGGAAAGGCCGCGACATGCTCAGCCTTCCCCTAGCCACGGGTTTAGGCCCGTCTGCCAGCTCCTGTGCATCCCAGTACCCGCGGGCAGGAGCGGCTGTTCTGACTGTCCTGAGACAGGGTTTAGTTCACATGGCTTCCTGTTCGTCCCATTAACTTTGGAGCAGAGGCGACAGACCTATTCTCTTCTCTTCCCTCCCGTTGGCAACGTATTAGTGGTTAGCAATTCAGGAAAAGATTTATAGTGAGGGGCCAAACTGGGAAAAGCAGATCCAGAAAGCTACACCCTCTGCCTTTACCCTCTTATGAGTCAGCTCTCTTCACATCTCCATTCACGTCAATCAGGAGAGGAAACCTCATTCTTCTTGGCTTGTGCTGTGAATAAATAACTTTGGGGCTTCAGCATCAGCGTGTTCTAGCACTCCCACTGTGTGATTGCTTGATCACTCTCTTTTCTTACCTCAGTCTCCAGAGTTTTGCTACCCTGTGTGCATTAAAATCTAGAAAGCATCATAGCATTCCCAAATTATTAAGCATAAACTATACATGGTATGAGCAACAGTTACAAAGTAAGGAATAAGGGCCTAATAAAATCCTGGTGCTGATTCTGCATCATGTAGGGCATACATGCTTATGTTTTTGCTCTGAGGCATTTTCACTGGGAGACTAACACTGGTAAGACTAGACTTACTGGGTGACCTAGAGAAGAGTGCTAGTTTCGTTGTTTTAAAATTTAACAAAAAGTTTCTGAACAGAGAAACATTTATCAGCTACATGCAGCACAGTTGTACAAGAGGTCATTATGATATAGACTATTTCAGCATCTATTACTGTATTCACAACTCATTAGAAAAAAACAAACAAAAATAAACAGTTCCCATGGAGCATCAAAGGAAGAGAGTGCTGTGTCCCTGCACAAAATTAGTATTTAGACTTGCCATCTATTGTAGTGAGCCTTTCATGCTAGAAAGGTACTAGTAAGTAAACATAAATATTGTATTAACTTGTCAGTCAATATCAGAACAAGAAGTGATGAAGTGCTGTCTAATGTAAACATAAATCTGCTGGCCAGTGCTTGCTTTTGAGGTGGTATGGGTATTAGTTATATTTGTAATATGATTTGAAGTAATGTGCTACATTAATATTGCTGTTTTGTTGTTATTGTCTGTGGATGAGTCCACCTTAGATTTCTGTAATTTAAAGCTCCAATCATTGATACAAGTCTCTGTTCATGAACACACAGACCAGTGGTTCTCAAACTTTTTGAGTTAGTGACTGCTTTCACACAGCAAGCCTGTGAGTGCAACATCCCACCACCTCCAAAGTGGCTGCGTGTGATACCATCTGGGGCTGAAAGCTGCAGCCCAGTCACCCAGGGGCTGAGAGCTCATGACACCCATGTAATTACCTCTTCACCTCCTGAGTGATTACGATTCCCAGTTTGAGAACTCCTGACACAGAGTTAAATATAGTATTTCACTTAATTTCAGCAGTCACCACAAGAAATACTTGTCTTCATATGTCACCTTGAAAAATTCTGCTGTAAATATACTATATGGTATTGTCTACCTTGTTATAATCAGTGGGGTTGCCCAGGTTGACTTGGACTTGCTGAAGCCATAGCTTGAGAGTTTCAGCTGTGGTTAGTGGAGCTCAGGTTATAGGCTCACTGCCTGGAGCCTCCCCCTACCCAGAGCAGTGGGTCTCAGGCTTTGGTCCCTCCTCCTGGTAATTTTTGTTGTCAGAAGGGGGTCATAATGTACTGAAATTTGAGGAGCCCTATTATAAAACAGTAGTTTTGTTTGTTTACAAGGTATCTTCACATTTTGATGATCTTCTGGTCGTTTGTTGCTGGCATTGTCACATTCTACTGCGTATTAGGACCAGATTCTCTCTTGCCAAATATTCTTTTTACAATAAAATATAAACCTAAGGTACATTTAATTTTTCTTTGTCGTGTTTATTTCTTCTCCATTTATTTTGTAGCAATATGTACAAACAGTAATTTTAGATAATGTTGTGCTCTTTTTTAATGTAACAGTATTGAATGCAGTTGATATTAGCTTGCAACCTTTCTATAATGAACAGTCTTCAGATACAAATTAATGTACTAATCTTGCAAATATTTATCCGTTGAACCCAGTGGAACTCTTTACTACAGATGTTAGAAGCTAGCTGGTTAACCGTTTAACCGATAAGTGATTTCTTATTAACGGTTCCCTTAACTGCAACATCCTCCCCCTTTCTACGTGCTCTGCATTTAAAACTTGGACTGGCAGGCTGGTTCAGTCCCAGCCTGCTGGCCTGAGTTTTAAATGAAGAGCACGCAGGGGAGCCGCTTGCCACCCTGTGCTGCTGCCTCTGATATAGAGACTGCAGTGGAGGATGGCTGGTGGGAGCTGGTCTGTGCAGGGAGCCAGTTTAAAAACCAGCTCTTACTGGCCGCCCTGCGCTGCTGTCTCTGTATAAGAGGCGGGTGGCAGCAGCCCCTATACACAGGGGGCCTGAGCTCCCCATGCACAGAGGCTGCTCTGGCATCCCACGGAACAGCTTCTGTCCATGGCAATTCCAGGACAGAGGCTGCAGCGCGGGGTATCAGTTTGGAGCTGGTCTGCGTGGGGGTCCCGATTGTCACCCTGTGCTGCTGCCTCTGTATCGGAGGCAGCAGCACTGGGTGGCAGGGGGCTCCCAGGAGTGGGATCTGAAGCATGCTGGCTGCAGGCCCTGCCCTGGGGGGAGAGCATTTTGGTAACTGTGTAACTGCTAAGAATTGTTGCAGCTACACCTTTACTAAAATGAACAATTTCTAAATTTCCTGCTTTTTGCATGTATAAAATTAACTAAATGCATTTGCAGGGTCATGGCCTTATTACTTATTGGGGTTAGTCCCACTTTGAGCAGGGGGTTGGACTAATGACCTCTTGAGGTGTCTTCCAACCCTAATCTGTGATACTCAATGGCTAGAAATATGCAATTGTCGGTATAGGCAATTCAATTGCTGCCTGAATAATGCTTTTAGAGTGTCTGTGGTAGTTGCTTTTTTTTAAAAATCTTAAACCTGCACAATAATGTTGTGTTTGTAAAATAGTTCAATTTCCTTTGACAAAATGAGTTCAGAATATATATTATTGGCTATACTCAGCTTACTTTATGTGAATTTGAAGTTTCAAAGAAAGAAACATTGTCAATTCTAAATCACTTTTCTGCTGAATTTAGAATAATATTTTTATGTTCATGGGTTAGTTTGAATCTGTACATTATTTTATTAAATTCAGTTCCTTCCATTTGATATTTTACTAACTTAATTATCTTCATATTCACCTCCCTCCCCTGCCCAAAAAGAAAAAAAAACCAATTATATTTTGTGCAAATTAGTTTTACTGTAATCACATACAATAAAAGCAAATTGGTTAGTGCATAAATGCTTTGAGAGAGATGATTTTGAAAAAAAAAAAGATTTCTTGTTAAATACTTTTTCTTTCTTAGCAATTAGAACTACAAGAGCTATTTCCCCAAGGTCACAGCTGTGCTGTATGTGGTAAAGTCAAATGCAAAAGGCATAGGTAAGTTAATATTTGGCATTTCTTATAATAACAGTTGTTACATTTTGTACTTTGGAGTGAGAAAATCATCTGTTAAATGTTGTATTATTTCTCTTACAGACGTGCATTGCTTCTGGAAAACTACCAGCCATGGCTGGATCTAAAAGTATCTTCCAAAGTTGATGCCTCTCTCTCAGAGGTAACTGTTATTTAATCGTCAATTAATGTTAATTATTTGACATGATTTCAATGCATTGAAATCCCAAACAGCTAACCTCTTGTCATTCAGATTGTTCCTTAATGCCAGGTTTACACTACAGGGGAAAGTCATCTTAAGGTACACAATTCCAGCTACATAAAAAACTTAGCTGGAGTTGACCTACCTTAAGACAAGCTTCGACACCATCCTTGCAGTGGGAGGTCAATTGGAGAAAGGCTCCTGCCAACTTCCTTTACTCCTTGCGAGAAGTAGGAATACTGGCGCTGACGGGGGTGCCCTCAGTGTTCGATCTAGCTGGTCTTTATTATACCTGCTAAATTGAAGGCTAGAAGATCAATTGTTGTGTTGTTGATCTTCCCAAGTGGAGACATGACCTTAGACTCATCGTTACTTTTGGGCATCAATCCATCACATTTCTTGTATGTATTAAAAATATGAAATCACATAGGAACTACTTCTGGAATTTTGTGTCCCGTTTAGGTGTTCGAAATTCAAAAAGAATGTTGAAAAATTAGAGAAAGTTCAGAGAGAAGCCATAAGAATGATTAAAGGACTGGAAAGCATGCATCATAATGAGACCTTCAGGGAGCTCAATCTGCTTATTGTATGTAATAGAGGATGAAGGTGTGACTTGATTGTAGTCTATAAGTATCTAGATGGGGAACAGAACTTTTATAATAAAAGGGTCTTCAGTCTAATAGACAGAAGTTTAATAAAAGCCAGTGGTTGGAATTTGAAACTCGAGAAATAGACTTGAAATAAGGCACAGATTTTAAATGGGTATAATTTACCAGGAACAATTTACGAGTGGTTGTGGCAGATTATTCATTACTGGCAATTATAAAATCTCTAAAAAGCAGAATTAATTCAGCAAAGTTGTATGCCTGTATTGTACAGGAAGTCAGACTAAATGATAATACAGGGAAGTCCTATGACCTATGTTGTACAAGAAATCAGAATAAATGGTCACAATGGTTTCCGAGGGCCATATCTAAGACAATGAGTACATGCTTAAATTGAGGCACCAAGGTAGGTTCAGCACTGTCCTTGCAATACTTCCCCAATACTAAATAATAAATATTGTTCTTTCTTATCTCTTGTTCTTTCCAGCCCACTGTTCTTTACACTCTGCTGTGACCTACACTTTAAGTTCAGTAAGATTGGGAGGAGGGACAGTTCTTTATGAGAAGGAGCTAGCATGTTTTCGGGTTCTTTAAAATAGTAAATAGTACAAATAATTAGGATGTGCAATGATTATCTGAAGAAATAATTTGTTAACGATGGCCTAGAGTTATTTCCTTCCTAAATGTGAATGCATATTTAAAAAGTGCATAAAATATTGCACTTTTTTATGCAATAGCTGACATTTTCTTCAGAGCAGTACGAGTTGAGGAGTTCTGATTAGCAGATTTATTAGGGTTTGTAGTCCAATCCTATCAAGAGATTAACATATGTAGAATCTTTATTAAGAAGCACATTCCTTTGGAAATAAATGCAGTGAAAATATCCTGTTAGGCAAAATTGCCATTTGTATGGCAATAGTGCAGCCACATATTTTAGACTAGGATATTATGAAACTGCATTAACAGCTCTCACTTCTCCAGTTAAGTGTGAAAGACAACAGAATGGAGACGACTTGGTGCTGGAGTGGGGCATAATTTTCCATGTTTCCATTGCAAACTCTGGGTTATAGAATGATGCTTTAACTAAATTATATGAAATCTGTCTTTTGCTGTTACTTTCCTAAGGAAAAACTTAAAAAAACAACAAATAGACCGGTAGCACCTTAAAGACTAACAAAGCATGTAGATGGTATCATGAGCTTTCGTGGGCGCAACCCACTTCTTCAGATGACAGGATTATTAGAAGTCCAGATCCAAGAATAAAATAAAATAAATCCCAGAATTATTCTTGGATCTGGACTTCTAATGATCCTGTCATCTGAAGAAGTGGGTTGCGCCCACGAAAGTTCATGATACCATCTACATGTTTTGTTAGTCTTTAAGGTGATTTAAGTCTATTTGTTGTTTTTTTAATTTTTTCCTGTTACAGACTAACTCGGCAACCCCCTCTGAAACTTTCCTCTTGGACAGCATTAAAGATTTAATATATAATATAATTTTAAATGTCACAAGTTGCATAAAATGAATCTGATTGAAAAATTACTTAAACAATACTTAGTTGAATTATGAATAATATATTTACAGTGTAGGGTATTTACCTCTTGATCAATGGACTTGTAAAATTCTTTGTGGTGTAAACCATGTCAACATATCATTGTGGAAAGAAAGCTGATCAGAGATGTCTATAGCTAGTATCACAAAAGAATATGGTGTTCCTGATTCAGAACTCCTTTCATTATAAATGTATCATTCTTTGTTTTGTTTGGTTTGTGTTGGGTTTTTAAATTTTTTGACTTCATATTGTTAAAGAAGAGACCTAAGGGATAATGTTTTACTTTCTTGGGCAGGTGAGGAGGGATGGTTCTTTCACTTCTCAGTGCAGTTCATCCCTCTATCAGTTTGAATGACAATCAATCACCTTATAAGCTATTATATTGCCCACCATAGTCAAACTGGTCCCCAGAACCCAGCAGCATCATGGGTGACTTCGTTCTCTACTACCTAGGATTAGTTGCTCTTCTTGAAGGCAAATTTCATCTTGGTCATCTGATCACTGCTTTTTAAGACTCTTCTCTTATTGGTTGCACGTTAACTATACAAGGTGTTGCCTTCTTCCCCCAGGCATGCTGCTCTGGCTTGCTATTGAGTGCTTCAGCCGTAAACCTGTACTCACATAGCTCCTTTTCCTTGCAACCATGGTTGCTTCTATGGAGGCCCACAGAAAGCTTGTCCTATCTGGAGCATTTGACCGTATGGCTTTGAGCCCTATGGTACGTCTACACATGCTCCCTATCTCGAGATAGGGATGCAAATGTAGTGTACCGAAATTGCTAATGAAGCGCGGGATTTAAATATCTGGCGCTTAATTAGCATAATCGTGTCCGGGCGCCATTTTGAAATTGCGTTATTGGAAAATAAAATGCCCCGTGTAGCGGCGTTATTTCGAGAGAAAACCCTCCTCGTATGAGGAGTAACAGTTATTTTGAGAGAAGGGTTTTCTCTTGAAAATAACGCTGCTACACGGGGCGTTTTATTTCGCAATAACGTGATTTCAAAATGGCGCCCAGACACGATTATGCTAATTAAGCGTGGGATATTTAAATCCCACACTTCATTAGCAATTTCGGTACACTACATTTGCATCCCTATCTCGAGATAGGGAGCAAGTATAGACGTACCCTTAGAGTGTTAGTTTAGAAATACATTAGTTTTCTCCTTTCCTCTAGATTTTTATATATGTATTATTTTCTAGCCATTACATTTTTGTTTCTCCACTTTTAATCTTGTTGTTTTAAAGTTATGTACACATTTACTGAGGTTAGAAAAGATGTTTGTATATTTTTTCTTTCAGCTCTTCAAATAAGGATGTAGAACAAATAAATCCCTTATTTTGTAATGTGATTGTTTTTGTTTATACAGGTTCTTGAACTGGTGCTCGAAAATTTTGTTTATCCATGGTACAGGTATGAGTTTTCCACAAACAATTTTTTTTTCTAATAATGACCACTCATTCAAAAGAGTGTAGTGGAAACAGTTCCTTAGAAAATACATATTTAATTTTTGTATTGAAAAAATCTTTGTATGTTACTTTTACTTTCTCAGTATTAGTGTTATCATCTTAGTTTCTTTTATTAAATAGAATGGATTAATTTGTTCTTAAATTAAAAATATCGCAAAGATTTTTGTGAAATTAATATTGGAATTATAAAATGCTTTGTATCTCAGTGAGACTTTCCTGGAAAAAGACAAATGTTTGCAGCAACCATGGTAAAAGGTTCAAAAACTGGAAGGACTTTAAAAATCCTATTTCATGAGATACGATTCTGAACTAAATGTAGGCCCCCTACCCTATATTTTATGTAATGTCTCAATCAAAATATGAATTGTTTTTAGCCTTAAAAAAAAATAAGGAAAATACATTCAAGATATGAGCTAAGGCTTTGACCCTGTAAAGACTTTACACATGCTTAATTTTAAGATTGTGGATCATAGAATACTAAAACTGGAAGGGACTTCAAGAGGTCATCGAGTACAGTCCCCTGCCCTCAGGGCAGAACCAAGCACTATCTAGATCAGGGCTACTCAACTTTGGAAGCCCCGGGGACCACAATGATACTCAAGGCACATGCCGAGGACCGCAAGTAAAGTGTGGTTGCATATATATGCAAATAGCTTCTTTCACACTGACTGACATGAATACAAAGATTAAGGCAAGACTACATTGTAGTTGTAGGCCCCGTTTAAGTCAGTTCTGCTGATATTAATAAATTGCAATATTTACCCAATTTCCACCCATACGACAGCATTTGAGCAATGACAGTCCAGGAATTTAACTACTAAAATGCATATCAACAGAAGACCATTATGTTGACTACTTTTTTGTTTTGGTTCCCACCTCCAGGCCATATGTTGAGCCCCCGCGTAAACCCAAACTGCACCATAGGCCGCAAACAAACGGGCTGTGGGCTGCATGTTGAGTAGCCCTGATCTAGATAATTCCCAACAAATGTCTGTGTAACCTCCTCTTAAATATCTTGAGTGATGGAGATTCCACAAACTCCCTAGGCATCTTTTGAACTCAGATGAGACTATTCACATGCTTAAAGTTAAGCCTGACAGTGAATAAGTCTTTTCAAGACTGGGGCCTTTATAGGTTTCCTGTTTTTTTGTTTTGTTTTGTTTTTTTAACTTAAAAGCATATTACTGTACATCCTCTAGGCACTTTGGAAAAAAATCTTGGTGTATCAATACCATGATATAAGATTATATTAATTTCTAAAACAATTAAGACACTGAATTTCACCTAGTAACTATGAATTTGATTTTTCTCTTCCAAAAGGTAATGTTCATTGAAGTAATTGGTCAACTACAATCATCTTTTATTTTACATTGTCTTACTCATTGAAAGTTCAGGGTTTTTTTTACAGGTGTTCTATGTATCTAATTTATTTTTAAATGTGATTGAAGTATTCATGTTTCTATTTAGTTATGTCTTTACTTTGGTTGTATCAATGCTGGTTACAGTATACTGAACAAAGCTAATACACTCATGTGTAGACAGCAGAGGGAGCCTGAACACCATTTTGTGCGTCACCAAAATGGATAATCTTTTGGTTATTCACTTTTTCATTAGCTGAGTAAACCTTAAAGTATATGAAATCTAGAAGACATTTTGTGGAACTCCTTTTACATAAAATAATATTTAAGGAGGTTACTTGGGTAACTGTCTTTAATATTTTATAATTTAATGTTGGTGAAGAATCAATGGGCACACTATCTTTTATGTTACTTCAGACTGTCAGAGCTTAGATTCAGGATATCACATGTAAGAATCATGGTTTTTATGTGTTTGTACGTGTTTGTACTTTGTCCTAGTCATAACTGAGTTCTCTGTACACCTTAGCATGGTGGTGATAAAAAAAATGAACTAGCATTCTGAGGTGGGAGAAATTTTCTGAAGTTATGGCTTATTGGATGAATTAATTAGAAAATTGGAGGATTATTTTTACTTAAGGGGCAAATCTTCTTAGTATGTTTGCCCTAATGACAGTCAGAATTTGTCTAATGTTCTAGGATATTTTTCTCTTCCCATTCTACTCTTTCATCCTATTTCTGTTTCTCTCTTTGGAGAAAGCTGACTTTCCTGAACAGGAAAATGAGACCCTCAACAGAAGCAACTTTGTAGAAAGGGGCAAATTTCAAGGATGGGACAAGTTTTCTCAATGTTATAAATTTCATCTAAATTTTTACAGAAAATCATCTGAACTGTAATATAAAAGTAGAAACATTTTGACCATGTCAAAACAAAACGTTTAAGTTTCAGAATTTCTCCTTGGATGGAAATGTAAAATTTCAAACAGCTCTGATGATAATAATGAATATGTACAGTAATTCCTCATTTAACACAGTAGATATGTTTCAGAAAATGATCGTGCTAAGTGAAAACGTGTTATGCGGGGTCAATTTTCCCATTGAAAATAATGGAAAAGGTGGGGGTTGCATTTCGCAGCTCCAGCCTGCACTTGTTAGCAGCTGGGACCAGGACATAAGGTTGGGCGAGAAAGGGGACTGGGTTATAGCAGGGAGGGGAGGCGTTTGGCTCTGGAGAAGGGAAGGGAAGGACAGGAGAGGAGGCTTGCAGCAGGTGGCTGGGTTTCCCCTGCTGGCCGGTCACCGGCAGCTGCGCAGGGCTTACCCTGCCTCCTTACAAAGCGGCGGAGGTTTGCCGCTCACCGTGCAGTTCCCCGGTGACCCCCTCTGGCCAGATGCCTTGAGTCCGGCCAGCAGGGGTCACTGGGGAACGGTGCTGCGAGCAGCAAACCTCTGCTGCTTTGCAGGGAGGCAGGGGAAGCCTCGCACAGGCCCTAGGGGAAATCGTGTTATTGCGGGGACGGGGTTGTGTTGTTTGAAAAATGTTCCCTAAAAAAAAAATTGTGCTATCGCGAAAACATGTTAAGCGGGCACGTGTTAAGTGAGGAATTACTGTACTGCATTTTTCTTCATACAACTTTGCAAAGTGATTAATTTAGGCTCACTCTGTCCCACCTAACTGGGTAACTATTTTTTAACAGATGGGGAAAGTGAATTAGAGGTTGCCACTTGCTCAAAACCATGCAGTTAGTATTAGAACACAATTTAGAACATGATTCCTAGCTGTTAGTCTTATGCTGTGACCATGCCTCTCAAGTCACAGCTAATTAGAAGTATAGCTATATCAAGTGTATTTAGGTGTCCATACATCTCTGTGCTTGAATAGAGGACCAGTCACCAGCTAGTCCTTTCCAACTTTTGTGCTTTCATTTAGGTTTGGGATAATTCTTATGCTTTCAAATAGCATACTTAATGTTTTTTATTCTTTCTTTTGGAAGTATCAAATATAACATGGATAGGTTAAGTTAAGTTCACAAATATTTTCTCTGGTTTACTCATAATTTGTTTTAAATCCTTACAGGGATGTAACTGATGATGAGTCTTTCGTAGATGAGCTGAGAGTAACATTGCGGTTTTTTGCATCTGTATTAATTCGCAGAATTCAGAAGGTAAAAATGGCTTAGAGAGAACTTGATTTTATTTATATATATACACATTTTATCTAATGCTAAAATAAATTGTCATGCATTAGTTATGTTAACATAAGAAACATATTTCCTATCTAGAATTTCCTTTGCCAGTTTCTTCCTCTTTATAGCCACCTACTTCCTCCGAAATTTACCTTCCATGGTACTCTTCCACAGCCCAATCCTATAGAATCCTTAAAAATGAAAGTCTTTGTTCCTGCTATTTTAGTAATGCTTTGTGTTAGCACCAGACTATCTTCTATGCTGCATTGGCTGTTTCTAATGTGTTTTTATTTTAAGAAAGTAGAGAGAACTACTAGATACTGGGGGACTGTTGTCCATATAGCTATCACCTGGTTCTCCATCTGTGCTAAGATTCTTTGACGATATTTAAGGTTTTCAGACTTGTTAAGAGCATAACTGTTTCAAATTGCTCACTCTAAGAAACCTGGTAGGTATGACTTGTGTGGAAAAGGGACTATATTAACTTGGAGTCATGTAATAAGAGATGTTATAAGTGTTAAGTAGAATTGTGTGATGGGGGAGATGCTGTTTCCTGAGCTATAAGAATACTAAGGATGTTAATGGCTAGTTGGCTAACTGTTTAACCAATAAGCAATCACTTATTGGTTAACCGTGCCAATAAGTGTAGCATTTACTTCAGAATTTTAATTCATGTAACCCCACCCTCCTGTGTGCTCTGCATTTAAAACTTGGACTGGAAGGCTGTCCCAGTGTCTGAGTTTTCAATGAAGAGCACACAGGGGAGCTGCCTGCCATCCGGCGCTGCTGCCTTTGATATGGTGGGCCTGGGCTGATACAGAGGCAGAAGCTCCGGATGGCAAGTGGGGGTTGGTCCCCACTGCTGCCTCTGTATCAGCCCAGGCCTGCTGTACACATAGGCAGCTCCATGGGATGCCGGAACAGCCTCTGTCTGCAGGGAGCTAGGGTCCCCCGTGGAAAGGGGCTGCTGCTGCCCGTGTTGCCGCCTCTGTATCTGCTTCTCTGTGCCACCTCATATTGCTGTCTCTGATACAGATCTGATATTCAGTTTTGATATACAGACCTGATACAGAGGCAGCAGTTTGAGGTGGCAGGGAGTGGCTCTCTGGGAGAGAGAGTGGCTCTCTGGAAGTGGAGCCAGGAGTGCACTGGGTGGGGTGGCATTGAGTAATCATGTAACTGCTAAGAAATTTAGCAGTTGCACAATTATTAAAATAACTGCTTTCTAACATCTTTACAAGATAGACACACATGCGTCCTTAGCTGATGAACAGTATCATTTAATCCTAGCTGAATATCAGATCTGGGTGTCTTCCATGTTAATATGCTTGTGGTACTGCAGGTGGTTTGAAAGTTAAGGAGGGGACAGACAATCAGCAAATGCTCTGTGTATTGTAGGCATAAAAGTATGCGAAGGAAGAAAATATTTCAAAATGGAAATGTAGCATAAGCTGTAGCATTTACTTCAGAATTTTAATTCATGTTGTTGGAGCATACTTGGAGTTAGTGGTTGACTTGCTGATCCATTGCTATTAGGGATGTAATATCTCATTTAGTCAGTTAACCAGTTAACTTATTAAGCGGGATCCTAGGCAGGGGACCGCTGCAGCCCAGCTGGAGGCTCTTGGCCCCTTGTGGGGCTGTTGGCTTTACCAGCCCCATATGGGGCTGCCACCTCTGCTGCTTCTTGTAGACTTATTTTTGAGGAGGAAGGAGGGAAAATTCAATATATTGTGAAAGGTGGAAGATTTATATTCCTTTTCTAAGATCTTATTTACACTACACGATTGTGTCAGAAAACACTCCTGCCAACGTAACTCCCCTTCTATGCCAACATAAAACCATCTTGAGAAGAAAGCATAGAGCTTTTTTGATGTAATTAGAGTGATGCAGCATCAGTTTAAATACCTGTATACAGGGGTTGCTCTAGTGGGACACTATTGAGAGTAGAAATTCAGGGCTAAGTGCTTAGAAATCAGGCAGCCACAGCTCAAAACTGGAGATCTTTTACTTATAGGGTTCCCCAAATCAGCCCAAAAGAGAACTTCTGTTTCACGACACTGCGTAACAAGAAGTCATACAAGCAATTCCTACAGGCACTTCGGTTCCCTTGTTTCATCACCAGTAGCACTTCTTACAGGGATGAATGGTTATGTAAACCAGTTTCATCAAATAAAAGGTTCTACTGATCCCAAAGGCTCAGCCATATACCCAGATCAATATAAAACTCAGATCTTACCCAAAAATCATGGTGTTGCTAATCCTTTAGTATCTACAATATAAAGGTTTATTCATAAAATGAAAGGGTGATAATTGAAATTGATTAAAGAAATCAAATATATACAATACATGCAAAGTTCTTGATTCAGGCTTGTATCATTGATGGAATAAACTGTTGGCTTAAGTCAAGTCTCTAGTTACTTCCAAATTGTTGGAAGGAGCTCATTTTCTTAGGTAGAATGCTCCTATCAGTGTAAATCTGTATTCCAGAGCAGTGTAGAAACTGGAGCAGGAGAGGCAAAATGATGGAATTCCCAGAACCTTTTATATCTTCTCCCATGTGGAAGGAATTCCATTGTTCTTACTGTGGAAAAGTCCACGTTAGTCCCAGTCCAGAGTTTAGAATTCATCAGGGCAGTACTCAGTTTGAACGTGCAAGAGCGTTCCCTCTACTACATAGGTTCCAGGCCCTGTCAGACCTCATTGCAGAGGTTTCCAAGTTTCCTCTGATGTCAACCAGGGTATGCCTGTGCTTGCTGGGGCACATGGCAGCATTCTCTTACGTGATTAGCCATGCCAGGCTACACATGCAGCCCCTCTAGCAATTGCTGGTGTCATCTTATTCCCAGGCCAGAGACCATCTTCGAAAGATTGTAAGTATTTTCTGGGTAGTTCTCACCTCGTTGCAGTGATGGACTTATTCAGAGAAGGTACTGGAAGGAGTCCTGTTGGATAATCCCCCTCTTGAGCTGTGTTGGATACCTCAAACTTAGGCTGGGGAGCACACCTTGGAGATCTCTGGATTCAGAGGTTGTGGACTCCCGAGGAGACAACATTATACGTAAGACATCAAAGAACTCAGAGCATTTTGGTTGGCCTTCAAGATCTTCCTGCTGCACCTGTTGAACAAGGTAATGAGAGTCCTGATGGACTACGTGACCTTGATGTTCTGCATCAACAGGCAAAGAGGAGTGCGCTTGTCAGCTCTTTATCAAAAGGTACACTATCTGTGGGACTTCTTAATCAGCCACAACATCCATCTGGAAGCTGGTTACCTCCCTGGCATCAGGAGTGCCTAGTGGATTACCTCAGAAGGAATGTCTCCTCTCACTATGAGTGGTCGCTCCACTTGGAGGTGGCCTGTGATATCTTCCAGAGCTGGGAAACTCCTCAAGTAGACCTGTTCACCAACAGACGAAACAGAATGTGCCATTGTTTTTTCTCCCAGCAAGACCTGGGCAAGGACTCCCTCGCCATTGCCTTCCTTATTTAATGGACTGAGGTTCTGATTTATTCATTCCCACAAATCCCTCTCATCAGCCAGGTCCTAGTAAAGACCATGAGAGAGAAAGAATGGGTTATTGTGATTGCCCTAGTGTGGCTTTGCCAACATTGGTTTGGCATGCTCATATACATGGTGGTGGAGGATCCTCCCTGGCCCATTCCTAACCTTTCGGACATTCTGTCACAGGACCACAGTCAACACCTACACCTCAATCTCAAGTCTTTGCCTCTTTCAGCATGGATGCTCTGTGGGTGAGCCTAGAGATGCGTACCTGCTCAGAGAAGGCTCAGCAAGTCCTCCTGGGAAGCAGGAAGCAACCCACAAAACTGATCTACTTGGGCAAATGGACGAGGTTTTCCCACTGGGTATCAGAGCGCAGAATCTCTCCCTCATGTTTTTTGATGTTGTCCATCTTAGACTACTTACTACAGCTTAGGAGCACGATCCCAGTTGTCCTGGAAGGTTGTTTTCCTACTTCTGATCAAGATCTTGACCTGGGAACCACCTTACTTGGTCTCTTATAAGGACAAAGTCCAGCTGTGGTTCCACCCAGCCTTCCTGTCAAAGGTGGTATCTTCCTTGCATGAGAACCAGGATATATTCCTGTGTTCTGTCCCAAGTTTCACAAGATGGTGGAAGAAAGGCATTTGCATGCACTGAATGTCTGAAAGACCAAAGCTTTATTCTTGGAGTGTACCAAGCTGTTCTGCAAATCAACCCAGTTTTTCATTGCTACTGCAGATAGGGTGAGGGGCTTCCCAGTTTCTTTGCAGAGTATTTCCCTCTGGATCATTTCTTGCATAAGGACTTGTTATGAGCTGGCAAAGGTCCTGCTGCTGCCAATCATCTGAGCCCATTCAACTAGAGCACAAGTGTTTTCTGGGTGCATATCCCAAACGAGGACATCTGTACAACTGCCACATGGTCCTCTGTCTGCACATTCATAGTTCATTATGCCATCACTCAGCAGGCCAGAGATGGTGCTGGATTCAGCACAGGGATGTTAAATTGCATTTAATCAACTAATTGACTTGTCAATGGAAATTCTATCAACTAGTTGATTAGTCAATAAGGGGGGGAACTGCAGAGCTGCAGTGGGGTTAGCTTCTGGCTCTGGGAGCTAACACTGCTACGGCTCTGCCTTTTAATTGTATTAAGAGCCTGGTGGCTCTAACACATTTAAAAAGCAGAGGCGTGGCATCTGGGACCAGGCGTGAGCCGGAATCAGCTGATTCCTGGCTCATGCCCAGTTCTCTGCTACACCTCTGCTTTCCCTGCCCCCCTTGGAGATGGTGCTGGGGGAACCAGCTTTTAAACAGGTCCCTCCCAGCACCAGCTCTGATAAAGGTAGCAAGGGGGGGAACGACTAGTCGAGTCACTACTCGACTATCCAATAAGCTTATGCTTATCAGATAGTTGAATAGTCTACTAGTCACTTACATCCCTAGTTCAGCAGAGCTGTGTTACAATCTACATGGCTGTGAACCCCTGTCCCTCTCCATGTGTGCTGCTTGGAGTCACCTAATACAGAAAGGATATAATCAAGTACTCGAAGAAGAAAAGACAGTTAACTTTTTCCACAACTGGTGTTGTTTGAGATGTGTTGGTTATGTCCATTCCACGGCCCGCCCTCCTTTCTTACTGTTGGAGTTTCTAGCAAAAAGGAGCTGAGGGTGGTGGTGGGGTGGACGGCACCATTTCAGAGGGTGCTAGAGCCAGGCCCCTTGGATACTGCTGAGAGGAAAACTTCTGGTGTTTAGATGAACAACACATTTCAAAGAACACCAGTACTGGAACAGGTATCTGACTTTTCTACTCTATTAACTGGTAATGGTAAGTATCTTGCTTTCCCAAGAAAATGAGCATGCTGTCAACTCGGGTGGTTACATTTGAAATAAAAAAATCTTAGCTGGGCATTTTAATTTTACTAATAAATTGCATTAACAGATACTTTTCATGGCAATCTACTTTAGTAACTTAGGAAGAATTGATTTTCCCCCCTTAACTTCACATGTATTTTTTAGGTGGACATTCCATCTGTTATAACAAAGAAAATGCTAAAGGCAGCAATGAAACATATAGAAGTCATAGCTAAAGCCAGGCAGAAAGGTACTATGAAATTTTTATATATATATTAATGTTTTGAATATTTAAAATGGTTTGCAAGTTTAAAATGCTAAGCCTAAAACATTTGATGCTGCGCATTTGTTATTACTTTTATTATAATCTGTCATTATTAAATCTGCCATTGCCTTCACATTTTTTAAAAAAATCCATCACCCATTCTGCTGTGGTACTTGTCTGGGGGGATAGAGGGCCAAACGTGGACAAGAACTGAATGCAAACAATTATCCCCACCTGCAGCATTAGCAGAATGGCTCGTGCATAATTATGTAATTAACAGTGAGTTTCCATTAGCAGTTGATAGTCTGTGGAAAGGTTTGCACTGAGCCAGGTGGTCCCCGGGGCGCATGGTGGAGTGAGCCCCTCCCCTCCTGCAGGGAGTGCAGCACTGCCCAGATCAAGAGGGTTAAATATTGCCACGCCACTTAGGAAAGGTTGCTGACCCCTAATTTAGACAGATCAACTCTAACTTTCACCAAACAATGAAAGATACTTCTTGTGGTACTGCTATAGTAAATGTAAAGCTTTCATGGCCACTTGTTAAGATGCTAATGTGGTTAAGAAAATGCTTGCATTTTGTTTTTTACTAGAAGAACTACATTTTTTTTCATGTCTGTGCTTGTAAATGGCATGTTTATCTCTCTCTCTTTTTTTTTTTTTTTTATAAAATGCTGCCTGACAGCAGATATACCCAATTTCAGCTGAACATGTCAAATTAGGAAATGTACAAATACCTGAAAATGACTCCTTGTAACTTCATTTTTTCTTGACCCTTCCCCAGAAGTGTTGCTACGTATACCTCCATAGTTCAAAGATTTGGACTTTAAGCCTGGCCCCAGTTCCATTTCTCTTTTGGGCTTTTCTAATTGTTTCCTCTTTCCTTTCATATCCAAGGTGTCTTTCTCTCCTACTTTTTTCCTTTCCTCCATTTCAGACAGCTCACCTATGGTGACTCCTTATTTATAGTTTTCAGAATCTATTCCTGCTGCTTTCATCAATGCCAGTGAGCCTAAATCTCATCAGGTGGTATATGTGTTTATAGTAATTGACTCACTTTCATAATTTGTGGTTGTGAAGTCACATTTTAACAGAGATTTGTGCACAGATTGCAGTAAACTAAATGCATGTATCTGTAACCTGCTCATTCATAGGTTATGCAATTAATTCCTTTTTAGTATATTTTGTGGCACAGGACCTATGTTGAATTAATTCACACTTTAATACAACTCAGTCTTTCCAATTGAATTGATTTAATGGGATTATAAAATGTTCATTGCTAATTAGGGAGCAGAGGTTTTACCTGAGAATACAAATATTATTTCTTGCAATATACCTTCTGATAGGTGAATACTTTAATGCTATACTTTTGACAAAATAGTTCCTAGTTAAATTTAGTTTAAGCACAATGAAAAGCAGTACAAAAGATGTATTGCTTCAATTTTATTTTGAAAGTAATTTTGGAATATAAGTTAAATAGGAAACACATTATATAGCTAAAAATTCCAGTCTTAGATGTTTCCAAATTGTATGTAGAGCAAACCAATAAATAAGAGCCTAGCTTGGGAGCGTGAAACTTAGGTAAAAGTAAATGGGGAGAGGCTTCAGTATAGTTAAAAAACAAACTGGGATAAGTTGCCCACCTACAGGTAAGTGGTAAAACCCTGAAAACTATCCAATGTTGAATTAAGTGTAGTGAAGATGTTACTATTTTTTACAATAGAAGGTGGAAATTTTATGTAGTCCTTTCACAGCAGAACCAGAGTCAAAGCCTATATTCATGTGTTATTTTATTTTGTTTGTTTATGTATCTTTGACAATTGTGCTTATGTTAAAATATTATCTTGATAATGTCATATATCAGTGGTTTTCAATGGGGGGGCCCATGGACACTTTAGGTCTGCAGACTATGTCTAAGATTTTTCCAAATGAGTTTGCACCTCTATTTAATTTTTTTAGGGGTCTGCAAATGCAAAAAGACTGAAAACTACTGTGTCATATCCAAGTGAAAAGAAATCTCCTCAGCCATTATTTCACAAAGATAGGAAGGAAAAAAGTTAGAATATCCTATATATTTGTTTCCTTGCAGTGAAAAATTCAGAATTCTTACAGCAAGCTGCTTTAGAAGAATATGGACCAGAACTGCATGTGGCTTTGAGGAGTCGAAGAGATGAACTTCACTATTTAAGAAAACTTACTGAACTTCTTTTCCCTTATATTCTTCCCCCAAAGGCAACTGACTGCAGGTATCAAATATATTTAAAAGTTGTACTATTTACAATAGGTGTATATCTTGTAATGCTACAGTTCGTAATAGTGTTAAAGTGGATAAAGGGCAGTGTTAGCCTTAAGTTTGAATTTATTTACTGTTCAAGTACCACTGCTAGGCATGAAATTAAAGTTGTTAGGAAAGAGATTGAAGTCCAGGACCTCCATAGTAGCATTCTTTAAAAGGCTTCCAGTTCCACGCACAGGACCAGGCAGAACTGCAGAGTCTCAATGCATAGATGAAACAATGTTCTAGGAAGGAGGGGTTTCAATTTATTAGGAACTGGGAAAACTTTTGGGAAAGGGAGTGCCTATACAATAAAGGTGGGTGCTACCTAAACCAAAATGGAACCAAATTGTTGGCACTTAAAATTTAAAAAGTGGTAGAGCAGTTTTTAAACTAAGAATTGAGGGAAAGCTGACAGGTACAGAAGACCATATTGTTCAAACAGAGACATCCCTAAGGGGAGGAACTATTAATATGGATTCTGTATGACCTGATGAGGAAGAGAGAATGAAAAATGATAAAATACAGGCAGGATCTGATCAGAAGCAGTCAAATGAAAAAGAGTCCCATTCAATGACATCATGTAATGCGAGACAGCTAAAAAGTGACAAAATTTTCAAGTGCTTATATACCAGTGATAGATGTCTAAATAATAATATGGGTGAACTCAAGTGCCTCGAATTAAATGAGAATATTAATATGATAGCCATCACAGAAACTTGATAAAATGAGGATAATCAATGGGACATAGTAATACTAGGGTACAAAATATATTGGCAGGGCAGAACAGATCATGGTGCTGGGAGAATGGTACAATATATGAAAAAAACACAGAATCAAAGGAGGTAAAAATTTTAAGTGAACCAAACTATACCTTAGACTCTCTGGACAGTAATTCCATGCTCGACTAATAAGAATATAGCAGAAGGGAAATATTACCAACCACCTGACCAGGACTATGAAATGTGCAAGGAGCATTTAATTAAATCTAATAGAGGCTGTGAATATAAAAAAACCTCAATAATAATGGGGGATGTCAACTATATCCACAGTGCAACCCTCTAATGTGGTGCAATTATACCAGTATAAAATTGTGTGTCAGTATAACAAGTTATGGTAAATATGTTCAGCTAATAGCAGGCTGGCTACTAGCTTGATTTGCTGAGCTTCATGTGTGGCATCAAACTACGTCCCTCCTGAAACGACCCCCCGTTTCTCTCAAGTGACTCATACTACATAAAAACAAGTAGTCCTGTGGCATTTTGGAGACTAACAAAATACAGTAAAACTCCATTAGTCCAGCATCCAGTGCTTCGGCACTCCTGATGGTCCGGCACCATCAGGAACCTGGAAGTGCTGGGGCAGCCGGACAGGCTTCCCCCATTCAGCCGCTGCTGAAACTGACCAGCAGCTGAATCGGGGAAGCCGGGAGCAGAGCAGCTGGGGTGCTGCCGGGTTGGTCCCTTAGCACTGCCCCTCGGGGCTGCAGGACCAACCCGGCAGCACTCAGCTGCTTTGGGACGCCTGGGGCAGAGCAGCTGGAGTGCTGCCGGGTTGGTCCCTCAGCGCCGAGGGACGGCGCTAAGGGACCAACCCGGCAGGACCCCAGCTGCTCTGCCCCAGGCATCCCTGATTCAGCCGCTGCTGAAACTGATCAGCAGCTGACTCCAGGAAGCCCGGGGCAGAGCTGCTCTGCCCCGGGCTTCCTGACCAGTGGCATCAGTTTCACCAGTGGCTGAATCGGGGAAGCCTGGGGCAGAGCAGCTGGGGTGCTGCCGGGTTGGTCCTGTAGCGCCGTCCCTCGGCGCTGCGGGACCAACCCGGCATCACTCCAGCTGCTCTGCCCCAGGCGTCCCCAAGAGCAGCTGGGGTGCTGCTGGGTTGGTCCCGCAGTCCCGAGGGGCAGCGCTACGGGACCAACCGGGCAGTACCCCAGCTGCTCTGTCCCAGGCGTCCCCAAGAGCAGCTGGGGTGCTGCCGGGTTGGTCCCGTAGCGCCGCCCCTCGGCGCTGCAGGACCAACCCAGCAGCACCCCAGCTGCTCTGCTGCAGGCATCCCGATTCAGCTGCTGCTGAAACTGACCAGCAGCGGCTGAATCAGGGACGCCTGGGGCAGAGCCGGACTATCGGAAGGGGGGGCTATGAGGGGTCTGGGGTGGCATCCTCCCACCCCACTCCAGACCCTCATAGCCCCCTTCCGATAGTCCGGCATATCTGATAATCCGGCACCCCCTGGGTCCTAAAGGTGCCGGATTATCGGAAGTTTACTCTGTGTGTGTGTGTGTGTGTGTGTGTGTGTGTGTGTGTGTATATATATATATATATCTCATGAGCATTCATGGTCAAAACTCGCTTCATCAGCTGACCCTCAAAAGCTCATGATACTATATATTTTTGTGAGTCTCTAATTGCCACAGGACTACTTGTTTTGAAAGTTAAAGATTAACATGGCTACGCCATTGAGCCGTCATACTACATAGACAGGCTTTTACTTTATAAACTGTATTTGGATGCATCATTGATGTTGAATAGTGGAGCACCTGCTTCACAAGCCTCTCTTCTTAACATTTGTTTTAGGTTGTAGGTGTGTACTGTGTAAGGATTTATAGAAAGAATATATTGCAGAACAGAGCTGAAGAAATTAAAAATCGACGTGACCCTTAACTAGACTTCTTTAATTGACACAATAGAAAACCTATGCTTAAATACTAAGGAACAAGGATGGAGTAATCAGTACAGTCTAAGTATTGAAAACAAGTGAGCCTATGGTGTTGAGATAAGGACCTACTTCCAAACATAAGAATTACAGTTTTAAAAGTGAGGGCTAAGAATTAAGGAGTGAGCTATTGAGTGAAGAGGTATGTATTTGCCCCATAGTTTCCATGTGTTGCATCAGTTTAGACACTTGTGATTCTGAGACCGAATGTATGGAGTGCAGAAATATCTGTAAAATAATGTTTTTATTAAGTAAGGAAATACGTTTTTATATAAAAATACTAATTTTACCTATCTCACCCATTACAAACTATGAATGTAATAACCTGAGTTACTATGAAAATGTAATGCTTTTTTTCCCTTTCAGATCCCTGGCATTGCTTATAAGAGAGATCCTTTCTGGTTCTGTTTTCCTTCCTTCTATGGACTTCTTAGCTGACCCAGTGAGATTTTGGAGCAGTAGAAATAATTTTTATATTCCTTATCGTTGTTTTCCTTTTTATCCAATAATGAGGTGTTTTATGATGAAACAAGCACTTCACCTTGGTTTTATTCTTGGTGTCTGCTTAATGGTTTACAGAAAGAATAACTCTGTACCAAATTCTCTTATTTTTTGGTGATGCAGGGTTAATTTGGTTTTAGTGATTATTTGGCTACCTTAATTAAAAAATACTTAGAGTTGCTCTACATACTGATTTTTGTATTTGTTAGAAGTATGATATATTACCAAAATAATTATACTTACTCTGTACACAACTATAGTAAGATGTGCCATTATATATACCTTTATAACTATATAAATGAATCCACATTAGGGTTGGGACTGTATCGCTTTAAGTATACCAGTATAGTTACAGTATTTGTGTGTGGACAAGGCCTTTCTAAAAGCCACTCCCCATAGATGCTAATTTGTCTACTCCTTGCTTATGTAGATAAGTGGCACTTTTTCATTTTCAAGTGGAAAAAAATTTAACAACTGTCTGAATACTGCTTGGCTGCATGCGAAGAATAGCTGAGTTTGTGGAACTGCTGGTAGTAACTCACCAGACTTGCATTGACATTAAAATGCCAAACAGAGCTCTGATCTTTGCAATATGGAAACCTTGTTTCTGTGCATATCTCATTTGGAAAGTTCATTGATTAAGAGTCTGGGTGTAGAAATCATTCAAGTATAACTATCAAGCTAGAAGTTGTTAGAATCACTGAATTATTCTGCGATGTTTGCAATTTTAAAATATGAAAATTGTCAGACTCTTGCTAGACATTGGATGGCAATGGAATGATTTCAATAGATTAGCTTATTGTAATTTGTATTTTTCCATTAGGATACTGTCAACCATTTGCTTCTCATCTTCATTGATGATAGCCCAGTGAGTACTAACAAAATTAAAACATTTATTATCGATTCATGCATGTCAGTGTCAATCTTAGTAGGTCAATATTCTTTTTACAGCCTGAAAAAGCAACTGAGCCAGCTGCATCTTTGATTCCATTCCTGCAGAAATTTGCAGAGCCTCGCAATAAAAAACCATCTGTAAGTGAAGAAAGCATTCATATACAGAGTTTGAATAAGTATTGTATGTGCTATACATATTACCAGTGCTCTTTTAATTGCTTCTATTAGAAAATGTTTATTTAATAAGAACTTGAAAAATTTACAAGCTAACTGCGTTTTCCACGTCACGTTAAGGTCCTGAAACTGGAATTGAAGGAGATTAGAGAACAGCAAGACCTATTGTTTCGCTTCATGAACTTTCTGAAACAGGAAGGGGCAGTACATGTGTTGCAGTTTTGCTTGACTGTGGGTAAGATTACCTTAGAATGTTTGGTTGTACTCTTTGAACTTAAACAAATACTTTAGATACTAGTCCATTATAGTGGATTTTGCAGTGAAAGACTGCATCTCGAAGCAAAGGACTGATCTGAGATTCTTCTTTGAGTGCTTGTTCATTCCAGTTCCAAACTGGTATATATGTGCTGCATGCACGACAGAAGATTTTTTCCCCTAGCGGTAGCCATAGGGTTGATCTAAGTGCCCTCTAAACTTGTGCTGTCATGGTGTCCAACATGCCAACCCAACCCCTCCTCAATTCCTTCTTACTGCCTGTGATGGATAACTGGAATGCCCCATTGCTCTTGCCTCAGGAAGTTTGTGCTTTGAGGTATCCCCCTTTGTATATATAGTTAGATTAGTAGTAGTAGAATGTCCCGATTGCAGTGTAGACATACCCTGATGGCCTACCTGTGTGACACTATAAGGTGCCTCCATTTGTATTTACTAAGTTTGATCAGCAAATGCATTTTTTTTCCACTTTTCAGAGGAATTTAATGATAGAATTTTGCAACCAGAGTTATCAGATACTGAAAAGAAATCTCTTCATGACGAGGTGAAAAAAATCTATGAAACCTATTGTTTGGATGAAAGTATTGACAAAATAAGATTTGATCCTTTTATTGTGGAAGAGATTCAAAAAAGTAAGTTTGAGATTGAAAGGAATGATCGTAAATTTATACCGGAATCTACAAAGCATTCTGTCAGATTTAAAAAAAATTCTAGTTGATCCAAATAATAAATAATTTTATCATAACCATACAAACTCATTAACAAACCAGAAGTGTTCATATACTTGTCTTTTTTTTTATCGCTGTTATTTTCCTGCATAATGTCTGTTACAAATGATAATGTATAAACATCCTACAGTACCAATCGCTTTAGTTCTCCAAAATGTTTGATGCTGCCTGCATGGAACAGACTAATTTGAGACTGAGACCTGTAAAACACAGAAAAAATTTACGCAGAACCATGGCACATTCAATTAATATTCACAACAGGTGTTTTTTCTGCAGTTGCTAATGGAGAATATGTAGATGTTGTGAAACTTCAAACTATGCGATGCCTATTTGAAGCATATGAGCATGTTCTTTCCCTGTTAGAGAATGTCTTCACACCTATGTTCTGTCACAGTGATGAGGTAAGCATGAAAGACTTGAAATCTTGCTTTTAAGCGCTGTTATGTTTCCTTTTTACAAATACCAATGTAAATATGACAGCTTAAACAGTAGTTCTGCTGTTGAATGTATTCCAAATTTTATTTTTTTAATTGGCAAAAATAGTACTTTTATTCGTTTTTACTCCTATTAGTAGGGCAGAACCAAAAACTGAGGCCTGGTCTACACTATAAAGTTATGTCAATGTAAACTGCTTGGGTTGACCTAGTTTTGCGTTTCTATGTTTAAATGTCACACCCTGATGTAAGTTGCCCATTAGACCAACATAGTAACACTACATCCCTGAGCAAAGTTGAGCCAAAGTCAGTGTACAGAGGTTAATGCAGTGCTCGTGTAGATGCTGCAATATCTAGAGCAACCCTAAGGCTACGTCTGCACTGCACAGTTATTTCGGAATAAGTTATTTCGGGATAGTTATTCCGAAATAGCTCATCTACACTGCAGGGAAGCCTCAAAATTAGTCTGAGGCAGGCTTCCCTAATGTAGCCATGCTATCCTCAGTTTAGAGCCCCAGGAGGAATAACTTAGAATGGCCCTGGTGAGGAGCTATTTCGAAATAGCAGAAGTGGAGCATCTACACATGCCTTATTTCGAATTAGCTATTTTAGCTATTTCGGAATAGGCGTTATTCTTCATAGAATGAGGTTTATAGAAGTTGGAATAGGTAGTCCGTTATTTCAAAATTATTTCGAAGTAACGGGATTGCTGTGTAGACGCTCGCATAGTTATTTCAGAACAATGGCCATTATTCTGAAATAACTTTGCTGTGTAGACACACCCTAACAATCCTCCAGCAGCTGTTCTACAACGCCTCACATTAATTGTGAGCACCACTCTCCAGGGATTCAAGGGACCAGAAGCGCCACTACCATTTAAAGCCATGTGATTTTTTTTTTAAGTTCCTTTTTCTGAATGTCAGGATTAGCAATCACACCTAGTAGCTCTCCATTGTTGAGTGCAACAACCCAGCGGACTATGTCAGCTGCATATTCCAGATTTGATCACTCCAGGTAGGAGCATAAGATATTGAGTCTCTTGGGCCTGTGGGGAGAAATGGCTTTGCTGGCACAGCTCTGAAGCAGCCATAAAAGTTAGACAACTCTTAGCAGATTGCGTGAGGAATGCAGAAGGGTATGTCAAGGAACAGCAGCAGTGCTTTCTGAAAGCCAAGAAGCTGTGGCAGACATACCAGAAGGTCAAGGACCGGCTGCTTTTACAAAGAACTGCATGCCATATTTGGCAGAAGCCCTACTACCACCCTGCATAGCATTCTCGATACTTTTGAGGAGGACGAGGAAGAGCAGGCGGGTGGGGGACAGGCGACTGAGGGATCCTCTGTAATCGAGCATGGGCAAGCCTGATGTAAGGGAAGGAACCTCAGGTAAGTGTGTATATTTTTAATGACAGGGATGTGTCCCTCCTCCAACCCCATGCAGAATAGCAAGTCACAGCTTTTGACTTTTCATTAATTTACTTGTGTTAAAAGAGGTAACGATATAACCAAGAGAGGAAGAGCTGCCATCTGTTTTTCATTCCTCTTTAGAGATAGGCAGGGGGACCATGTGGAGCAATTTGTTTATATACATACTGATGTCCCTTGTGATCTGTCAGAAGGATTCAGTAAAACTTTCATGAAAGAATTTTGCAGTCCTCTGCTGAAGATTTCTAGGGCTGACAGCCTTATTTCTTCTTCCATGATAGGACACTTTCCTTCAGTGATAACTTTGCAGTATACCATGTATGTAGGAACACAGTATGTTAAGTAGGAATGTAAAATCCCATTTGATTAGTTAACTGATTAAATGGGGGGCATTTGGGAGAGCCTCTACAGCTGGGCTCGAGCATCCTCCACCCGGGGCGGGCCCCGTGGAGCTGGAGCAGCCTCCCATCCGCCGTGGGTGAAGGACTGTTCCAGCCCCCACTGGTTAACTGTAACAGGTAAGCATCACACATTAAGGTTAATTCAGTTAACCATTCACATTGCTGTCATGTAGTTATAAAATTCTGCTAAATGATGTTAACCTTAGAGCCTAGGTGGAAGTTGTCAAACAGATCTTTCATGAGCAAAGGCAGGTGTATTTGCATTAATTTATATATAAGCAGTAAACAGAGTCATCAAACAGGAAAGGGGGGACGGAAGGAAGGAAGGAAACAAAAGGAAACCTGCATATGAATGTACACAGGTGAAAGACCCTAACGGGAAGCCTTCTTCCTCACCAGACTTACTGTCTCCTTAGTCTGTTAGAAATGCCTTTCAGAAGTGGGACTGAAACTATAGCAAGGAGGGCAGAGAACCCAAGTGACCTCTTTTTTCCTGTGCATCTCCCTTTTTCTACTTCAAAGGATCCAAGTAATAGCTGCTGGACTTTGAGGGAAGGGGTCCTGACCTGAAAAGTTTGATCAGGAATACTATACAAGAATGTAGTAAGGACTTTACTTTCTGTCAAGAATCATTTGTTAAGGGAGGAGCTAGGAAGCATTTTACTTTTATTTTCTTGTAACCATTCTTATCTTGTATGCATCATTACTTGTACTTATGTAAAGTCTCTCTCTTTGCAGCTAAGTTAACTTGTTCTGTTCTTTCACTGAAAATAATAGAGCAGTGGTCACCAACCAGTAGATCTTGGAGCCTCTGACAGGTGATCCTGACTGGTTTGGCCAAGAGACTATCAAGTGCTGGCACTTCTGCTGCCCCTTCCCCCACTGTTCCTCATCTCCTGCCCTTTGCCTTGGAGCTGCCTCTCCCCCTGGGCAGCCTGCTGCTTTCTGGGCAGGGGAGGTAGAGGAGGACGCTGATGTCAAGGTGCCCCTCCCATTCTGTATCCTTTCACCACAAAGCAGAGAGGGGGCACAGCAGGACTTGGGATGGAGTTTGCTGGCTACTTTAGGGAGTGGTCCAGGGCCAGGGCAGGGGTGAGCCTGCCTTAGCCCCACTGCACCACCACCCAGGAGCCACCTGAGGTAAGCCGTGCCCAGCTGGAGCCCACATCCTGAATCTCTAGCCCAGTCATGAACTCCCTCCTGCACCCCAAGCTCCTGCCCCAGCCCCCCTGCATCCAAATGCAGTCCCAGAGCCTACACCTAGAACCCCCACCTACATCCCAACTGCCTGTTCCAAGAGCAGCTCAGAGCCCCTCTCACACTCCAGATCCCTTAATCCAAGACGAGAGCCTGCACCCCAACCCTCTGCCCGATGATGAAAGTGAGTGAGGATGAGCAAGAGAGGGAGGACTGAGTGAGCAGGGGCGTGGCCTCAGAGAAGGGGAGGGACAGAGGTGGGCAAGGGTATTTATATTTGAGGTAGATCTTGGATTGCACTTAAATTCAGAAAGTGATCTCGTGTTTGAAAATATTGGTGACCACTGATATAATATGTGGCAAGGCGGTCCTGGTGCCAAAATAGGGATAAGCATGCAATCTATCATTGCATCACAGTTTGGGAATCCCTTTGCTGCAGATCCATCCACTCCATTCTGCACATTGCTGAGAGTCACAGTCCTGTTTAGTAGGCGGTGATTAATGGCTCTGCACACTTGTATGACAACAGCTCGTGCAGTTGATTTCCTGACTGCAAATGGATTTCTGACTGACTGATAGCACTTTTCATTCCATGTTTCCACAATGCAATTGCCACTTGTCAGTGCAGCTCTTGTTTTGGTATCCAAGTGATAGAAGGGTTAGCTCTGCACGAGGATTCAGGAATTATTACCTTGTGCATCCGAAAGTTCTGCAACCACTGCTTGTCCTCCCAAGCCTGCAGTATGATGCTGTCTCAACAGTCAGTGATTTGTTCTTGGGCCTATCATCTTCAGCTAATCCATGAATACCACCAACCTTGAATTGGTTCTTGTGTGTCCCATAGCGATCTGGTGTCGTCACATTGCCCATTAATTCAGTTCTTCTTGCAGCTCTGCAAATAATTCATGATTATACACCCTGTGTTTCCCACATTGATGGTAGTGCAGAGTTGTGCACGCCCTTATGTTTGTCAGAGATGATGGACAGCGAGGACGACTCTGCAGGTTTATGGGATTTTGAAAAAAAGTACAAGGTATCAGATGACATTATGGGAGGAGACAGTTGCACGCTGTGAAGTTGACACCGCACTCTTCATCGTCACTGTGCACCTTGATTTGGCCCCCTCACACTGGCAAAACTTGCAATAGACAGAGTACTGAACAATGGCAAGTTTGATACTGGGATACCTGCCCATGGTGTACCTGCACTGCACCTTATAGCAGTACAAGTACTCTTTGTGAGTATACACAGTGCCAATACAAGGAGCCAAATATGCAGTCACACAAAGGATGTTCTAACTGTGACAGCTTTATGCTGACATAACTTGCATCGACATAAATTTGTTCAGTAGAAATGGCCTCCTAAAGGGAGCTAGGTTCTTTCTGGCTCTGACACCTGCAAATTGGTAAGGGACCATTAGTGGTCCATGGACCACACTTTGAGAACCACTGGTCCGCTGTGGCGCACGATAGCCATCCAGCTATGGTGCTGCAGCATTTCTAATGATGACCTGATTTTAGCTGAAAACCTGCCCTGTCCTCCCTGCCTACAAGGCTGTCTTTGGGAAGGCTTACATTATATTGCAAGTTCATTGGAACTGAAGATTATAAGTGGTCTTATATGAAATACAGTATCTCAATTGCAGAGACTTGCATTGTGTTTCTAGTATACCTGTAGTCGTCAGATGTGATAGAAGCAAGAACCATGATTAGGTAGATTAATATTTACAACTGTAAACTATTAGGAAAGATACAGTAGAATGAAAAATATAGAGCACTTGAAGTCAGCATTTACTTCTGTTTGATTTTAGTATTTCAGGCAGCTCTTAAGAGGAGCTGAATCCCCAACACGCAATTCAAAGTTTGGCAGGTATGTGTGTTAAACCTTTTATGTTTTTGTAGTTGAAAGTTTTAAAATGTTTAATTATAAGATTGAATCTTCTGCCAAATGCTGTTCAGTGTTTATTTAGGTTTCCAAACTTAGTTTTAAATTTATAGATTGCTTACAAGTGAAGCAAGTAATATGTGAACTAGTACTTCAGGTGTTTTTATTGCTCTTTTATTTTAAAAAAAGTATGAGATTTAGAATTAAAAGCCTTTATTTTTGAAATGTCAGTGGGGAAAAAAAACCTTAAATGAGGAAGAAAGCAAAATAGAAAGAGTTGACTATGTAAAGTTTGATTTCCATGTAGATTTGCTTTTTTCTAGTAACTGTAGAAAATAGTTTTGTGCTGTGTTTCATTTTACAAATCAGCTATGTAGGAACCTGTGAGAACTGTAACAATTTATCCTGCTAATATTGAATAGATATAACAAACACATTTAAGCTCTGAATCTGATTACTTTAAAACAGTGGTACTAAAGTTGTTCCATGAGTTTGCTTCGGGAAAGCTGCTAGTGGGCCCGCACTAGTTGTTTACTTAAAGGCTCCATTGCTACAGAGCCTCATGGCTCCTGTTGGCTCAGGTTTACCATTTCCAGTTAGTTGGCCCAGGCCACCACTTCCTGCTGCTCCCCTTGACTGGAAATGGCAAACTGGAGCCAATGGGAGCCATGAGGCTCCGTGGCCTTGGAGCCTTTAGGTAAACAAATTGGTGTGGGCCCACCAGTGGCTTTCCCGAAGTGGACCCATGGAACAGCTTGAGAACCACTGCTTTAAAATAGTGGTGATATTAGGGTTCGGAAAGAAACAATAATATCCTTTTAATTCTGATTTTTTAGGTGCACTCCTAGTATTTCCAACATAGCTAAGCTTTAAAAAACACCAAAAGCTATACAGTATAACCAGATTTGCAAACCTCTGAATGTGGCAGAAAAGTATATAAAATACACACAGTGCTGGCTTTTGATTCATTAGAAATGCAACAAAATATACTACTGATTTGCCAAATGGAGGCTAAAAATGGTGTCCAATATCATTATTAAGTTGAAGGTCAGACTAGATAATTAAATAGTCCCTTCAGTGCTTAAAATCTGTGAATAAAAATGAAAAATCCTTTTTCTTCTTTAAAGCTCTTTAGAAACTGTTTTTTCTTTTATAAAGCGTCTACACATTTTTCCTATAAAACACTTTCTCTTTAAAGCCTTTATCAATCAGGGTAGATGCCTGTAAAATTTCAAACTTGAATTACAGCCTAGGGCTCTGAATTTTCAAGCATTGATGTACATGATTAACTTTAAGAATGAAGAAATTCCCTTTTAAATCACTGCAATTACTTAAATGCCTAATGTCAAACACACAGTAAAGTCTTTTCAGGATTGAGGAGCTAAAAATCAAATGCAACTATTCCAACTGAATGCATATGTATTGGTCTCTTACATTTTGGATATTTATATACTATTTTGAAAATAATTGTCTGGAAATTGGTAGAGACCTTTATAAATACATCAGCGCTTATGTTACTTGCAATGAAAGTTCTAGGCTGTTTGGTTTTGTTTGAAATAAATCTGTCTTTACGACACTCTGTCCTTCTGGGCTTTGGGGGTAATTTTCTTGTGCCTCTTGTTGCAGAGGTAGCCTGAGCTTGGATGACTTTCGGTAAGTCAAGATAATATACTGTAATTGTTGCCTGTTAGCGTTAAATTGCATCCACCATTGGCGCATCATACTGCCTTTATAACAGACATTCAGTGTTTCATTTTTAAATACATGCAAATGCTTTGTGGACTAAATTCATTTGAACAACAAACTAATTACATGTTCATTCTCTCTTAAGTTTTTAGAAATCATTTTTGGAATTGATCTTGATTTAATGGCCATTTCTTTCATATTCATATATTAAAATATACAACACATAATTTTCCTGGCCTTTACTTACTTTGTTCTCTCACGTTAACATTAGCATATTAGGTGTATGTCTCAAAACTTTTTTGCTGAAAGGATGCTGGTTATTTCGCAGCCTTTACCCATTCCCCCCCCCTCCTTATTCCTTGTCACACGCTTCCAGATCCTATCACTTAAAAAAAGAAAAAGAAAATTGTGTATTACTCTGCATAGGAATATCAGACTGCTTCTCCCTCTGGTCTACCTGCACTCAACAGGGAGTCATGGAGAGCACAGAACAGAGAGGCTCTCTGCTCTCATTCATGGTGCTCAGCTCCAGTTGGGCTTGCAACAGTCCTGGACTAGATCATGCTCAGCACTGATGGAATCTTCAGAGATTCTAGTTACGAAACTCTAGTAAGTCTTTGCAGAGTAGGTCTAATCCATGATTTGTGAAGACTTATAATTGGATCAAATTTTCTCAGGGACAGCAAAAGTCACATTCCTGGTGTAAAAGCAACCCCCTATTCAGACTTTCAAGTTTCTGTTCTAGAGTGTGGGGCACTAGAATTTCTCATTTATTTGAATGTTGGCAAAACACTGTGTTTTCCTCTAGCCTTATTCTTGGAAATGGCAGAACTGTTTTGGCTAATTTCTTCCACAAAATTCGGCTGGAGGCAGATGCCTCTAAAAAAAAACCCCACAAATGGTTAAACTTTGGCAACATTATAAGCACCTGAAAACAGGGTCTTATAATGGGAAAGTGTAAGACATTTAATAATAGGTGGTGCTACCCATCCCAACCATAAAAATATGAAAATGTGTTTGGGCCTGTCTTTGTAGGAGATGACAATGAATTAGACATTGAAAAGGGAAGTGGGCTTGTGAGAACAAAGAACTGATTATGTCAATTGAATTTTAAAATCGTATATACAGAAAAATACTGAATAGAGTTGTAAGCAAGTAAAATTTAAAACAAACATTTGATTCCCCTTTAGCAAGGAAGTCCCCATAGTCAAATGGTGATGTCACTGCAGTTCTTAAGGTCATAAAAATACTTCACCTGCTCTGACCTGCTGTTCTGCTTTCCTGAGAGTTTTTAAAGAAATTTAGTACGGTAAAAGCTAACTAGAAAGCTTAATTAACCAGCATTTCTGATGTCTCCCAATACAAATGTTCAGTCTAGTAACTGGGACTAGTATACTGCTAAGGAACTTATGCAGTTGCATATTCTGCACTCTACTTTTATGCAAAAGAGGCAGAAGACTAGTAAGTAGTCTATAGGGATTTATTTTAAAAAAGCAGTTTTCAGATTTAGCCCAATCTCCCTCACCTTCTACAACTATAATGTTAATTGATGTTGATAATAATGATCCTGAAGTGCCTTTTGAATCACCAAAGAAAGATTAAATTAAATTCAGTATAGTTTTATTATGTGTATTTTTAATGATCTGGGTGGGCACCATGCACTGCGCATGATAATATGTAGTGTTATCATATTAAAATACAGTCAGTGCATTTTTTGTGACAGTACGCACCTTTCTTTGGGAGCACTCGCCGCTTTTCTCCGGCACAGTGCCCAGCCGGCCCTGGGAGCACTCGCGCCACACCGGATGGAAGCCCGCTCGGGACACGTGGCAATTAAAGGGGCCGCGACTGCATTTCAGCCCCGACCTCTCAGGCGCTTTTTTTTTTTTTTTTTTGCTCCACAAAACCATTGGCACTTAGGTGCATACTGGTAATTTTTTTTTAAATACAAAAAAAGCACTAAGTGCTTCAAGAAACCAGCCACTCTGCAGTGCAGTACCACTACTGGATTGCTGAATAGCTGTATATATTTTATTTTGTATTCATTTTATTGTATTTTAATTCTTTGAAAATCGATATTGTTGAAGTATAACTCTCAGTTAACTGAACTGTTTGATTAACTGACACCGTTATTCTCCGAACATGCTGGACAACAGAGCTTTTGCTGTAATTATCACTAAAATTTTTCATCATAATTAGCAAATGGATAAACATTAAATGTTTTCAGTGTGTTTTCAGTGTGTTCATTTGGAATTCATTAATCCTTTGAATTCCAAATGATTTATCCATTTTTTCCCATAATTTTCAGTTTTGCAGTTCACTTTACAGATTTGTAACAAGCTTTGTAAAAAGTCAGATAACTATATTAATCGGGAATATTCCTTACCCTCTGCCCCAGTAGGGCTTGTTCAGATTATTAATTTGTATATTTCTAGTACAAGAATTTAAGGATTTCTTTTTCAGAGCTGGTGTAAGGGCAGTATATGTGGCATGCATGCATTGATGTGCTGTAATATGTGGCAATAATGAAGAATGCAGACTTCACGCCTAAGTCTCTGCCCTTTTTACTTGAACTTGCTGCCTTTGGATACTCTTTCACATAAGTTGTTCTAGCTCTGAACAAGACTTTAAAATTTGCATCAAGTCTTCATCTCTAGAGCAGCTTGCCTTCTTGAGCTAGGAGTCATCTGCTTCTGTTTTCCTTCATATTTTGTAAGTTCTGACCCTCCTGCTTGGCTTTCTGCCTTAGCTTCCTGCTGCTTTAAAGTGAGTCTCTGTCCATTTTGCAAATGCATTTGTATAAATGCTTTGATGTTTATAAAGAAAATAAATATATGGTTAAACATGCACTACTTGGCAAATATAGCTGAGTGTTTTGATGTCAGCATCTGTTGTGTTGCTATAGTTATTCGCTGAAAAGGTCACTGTCTTTAAGTCTCTGGTTCTTTGCAGTCTTTTAAATAAACAAGTTATTTTAGGAAGTGAGTGTTAAGAAAATCAATTGTTCTGTGTGTTTCATTTTAAAGTAATGCTGTAATAAGAACATCAGTGTTAGTTTGTGGCTGAAATTTTAGTCCATGTCCTCTAAATGCTCACTTAATCATTTTTTCTCCACAACAGATGGATTGTACAGATCAGTTTTAAATTGTTCTGTAATATGCAATACAAACAGTGAATCTATATGGAAAAAAGTGTAAACATACACATCAGTCTCATACTTCATATAATATTGCACGCTTATCTCTAAATTATATGCAATGGCTAGTACTACAGTTTGCCCTACCCTGTCAATTTTATTTTATTCAATCCTTAGGGCCACACAGAAAAGAGGAGAATCCTTTGCAATCAGCAGAATAGGCAGCAAAATTAAAGGAGTGTTCAAGAGCACCACAATGGAAGGAGCTATGCTACCTAACTATGGTTTAACTGAAGGAGAGGATGACTTTGTGAGTAAAAAATTTACATTTGTCCTACATGTCAGGGCTATTTGTTTTCCAGAAACTTTGAATACTTTCATCTTCTGACCCTTCTCCTTTCCCTTCTCTTTCCTTCCTTTGCTCTTGATATATCATGGAGGATATATCAGAAGCAAAGGAAGGGCTTCAAATACCCAAATCTGGAGGTGGGAGGGCTTCAGAGGGAGTGGCCATTGTTGCTCCCGGGCACCCACTGGTGCTGGGATCGCGGCAGCTGTGGACGGCAGGGGGTGGCTATGCTAGCCCGGGACTGCCACCACTGTGGCTGGTGGGAGACAGCCTGGGACCGTGGCAGCTGCTGTGGGTGAGGGACAGCCTGGGTCTGTCACCACTGCTAGTGGAGGGCTGCGCAGCAGCACCACCACTGTTGTATGGGGCAAGGGGAAGAAGAGAGGGCTGTGCTTCTGTCCCTGGGTCTGCACTAGCAGGTTGACCAACCATGGTATCAGTTGCACCTGGCAACTGCAGAAGTCATCAAGATCCCAGAAGTCATAGAATCCATGAATTCTGTGACCTCCCTGACAAACTTGCAGCCTTAATCATGGGCTGTTTCACCTTGTTATCCTATGGGTCACTCATTTTTCCAGCTTCCTTGTTCTCTTAATACTACTCAATTATTTACTTAGCGAGCACAAGATTTGGGTATCTTCCCAGTTAGCGTAATTCCAAGAGTTAATTGCTGGGGTAAAGAGCAGTGTTTTAAAAAGCAATTTTCTCCTTATGAAAGGAATGTTTGTGGTCTCATGAGCAGCTGTTACTTTTCAGTCCAGTAAATGTTTTCAGTAAAGTTTTCAGTAAAATCTCAGTCCTCCCTGTGTCTATAGGGCTATCATGATCCAGGGCCAAATCTTTAGCTGTTATTTGTATAATATCTCACACAATAACCCCTCCCCAGCTAACTTGTATTCCAAAATGGTAAAACAGAAGAATTGATTTCAGGATTCTGTATGTTTCCCCTTTGCTTAAAGGATCCACAGAGTATAGGATAACTCTTCAGATTATCGTATCTTCAAATGAATAGTGTTGCTATGCTGTCTGTTAGAGGTTAGGTCTTGTGATGTCACTCATCATTGCAAGGGGCAGAACACAGATTGTCCAGTATCCTGCACTTAAAAGACATAATTTTCATTCTACTAGGCTGAAATAAAGAAGAGTGTATTTTTTCTCTTCTACATTTTCAGCTATCTAAGAAAAGCAGAATTGTATTTGCATTTCTCTTTTCTCAGTAAATCAACTCTTTGAAACTTGTTTTAAAAAAACCCTCTATACATTGGTTATAAAGTCTGACATCTTGGGTACAATGAGAGAAATTGTAACTCTTTTGAAACTTCTGTATACGTTTCTGTATATTCTGTATACGTTTCTGTATATATAATATTAATTGAAATACATAGCTTCACTGTGTGTGTGTTGCACTTTAGTCTTTTTTTAATTTTAAAGACAAAGTTACAAAAACATTAATATACTACTGCAATCTCTTCTTGAATTCTAGAAATGCATGGTTTAGATGATGGTAAGGGATGATGCTCTATAGAAAAGGCTGTTCATGTTGAAAATAATTTGAGTGAGTTACCAGTTACGGGGCTCTTGGCAAAATGACATGACGCTAATTTCAGTGAAACTTGATAAACTTGCTCATGAAATCTTTATGGATAATTGATTGATGCCACTTAGGCCAAAGCAGTATTTTTGCTGACTACAAAAATGTAAAACTTGTATTTCTCTTTGAGTGCTTGTTCACCCCATTTGATGTGTGTGTACCAAGTGCGCCATCGCTGGAGATTTTTCACTCGGTATCTGTCAAGCTGGCTCTTTCCCCTTCTGGTACCATGTGGTAGGGATGTTAAAAAGCATTTAAGTAGTTAACTAGTTAAACATTTAAAATTTTAACTGATTGCCTGCCTGCCCTGCCACAGCTGCTCCAACACAGCTTTGGGAGCGGTCCTGACGGCCCATCTGGCCAAGTCAGACCAGCAGGGGGGTGTGGGGCCACTTGCTTGTTCCATGTGGCTGGGATTGCCCCAGGCTACCCTTGCACATCTGGGTCCAGGGCACAACACCGCCCAGCTGCGGCTAGGGCCAGAGTCCCTTCAGGCTACTGGGACGCTGTAGGGACATAGCTGAGGCTGGAATGCTGCTGGGGTTGCCACTCCCTCCGCTGCTGCAGGCAGGGACTGTACCAGTCTGACTAGAGAAGCCAGCAGCTCGTATCTGTGGTGGGCAGGGCACCATGCTGGCAGGGGCTGCTCGGGTGTCCTGGTTGGAGCAACCCCTGCCTGGAGGGCGCCCAAGTCCGCCATGGACAGAGGCTGCTCTGCGGGATGCTGGAGCAGCCCCTGCCCACGGTAGGTTCCCTGTGGGACTGGAGCAGCCCCCTGCACGTGGCAGGCTGGGAGCTTTTCCAGCCCTACTCGTTAATCTTAACCAGTAAGCATTACCCATTTAGTGGAAGGCTTACCGGTTAAAAGGTTAAAACTTCACATCCCTACTAGGGATGTTAAATTTAGATTAATTAATTGAATAGTTGATGGGATTTCCATCGACTATTCGATTAGTCTGTAAGGGCACCTCCGCTTTTAAACTGTAGCAAGAGCCCTATCGGGCTTTTGCTACAGTTCAAAACCGGAAGCCCCTCAGGGAGCCCAGGGTTAGCGGAGGACTGGCCCCACACGCCGTGCGGCACCTGAGCCTTTGAAATGTACAAGAGCCCCACTAGGCGGAGCACAGGGCCAGCAGAATTGCAGCAGAAGCGGCGCAAGCGGAGATTGCTTCAGTCCCCGCTCACGCCATTTCCTGCTGTGCCTCTACCTCTCCTGCCCCCCTTGGAGATGGTGCTGGGGGGAACTGTTTTTTAAGCCAGCTCCCCACATACTGGCTCCTGCTTCTGCTCCCCCCCCTTGCTGCCTCTCTCTGATAGAGGCAGCAAGGGGGTGGGGGAAGCAACTAGTCGTGTCACTAGTCAATTAGTTACTTACACCCCTAATCCCTGCCATGTTGAAATATAAGGCAGGGGTTTTCAAACTCTGGCTTGCAGCTTTTAAGGGGAAGCCTCTAACTGGCTGCAAGACACTTTGTTTATCTGTAGCTCTGCAGGTACCAGTGATGCAGCTCCTGTTGTCTTTGGATCGCTGTTCAGCCAGTGGGAGCTGCAATTGGCTGTGCCTGCAGAGCTGCAGGTAAACGAAGCATCTTGTGAACAGCTGCCGTGTTTGAAAACCTGGTATAAGGGGCCTCGCTTGCCTCATGACCTTTCAGTTCCTTTTTACCACATATGTTGCTCATTGAAACAGCTTCTCTTGCTTCAGCAAGATGATCATTGAGTGGGTTTTTTTTTCCTATTAATCATCATGTCCCTGAACTCTGAGCCAGCCTCCTCAGGTACTGCTTATGAGTGGAATGGAATGGACATGACAAGTAAAAAAGGTTACTAATCTTTCCACAAGTTTCTTCAAGATGTGTTGCTTATGTTCATTCCCTGATCCACCCTCCTGCCCTTCTGCTACACACGGGAAGGCAGTCAGCTCCCGCCTGCCGCCGCGCTGCTGCCTCTGTATCAGAGGCTTAAAAGCCAGCTCCCCGCACACTGGCTCTCACCTGCTGCCACATGTTGCTTCTTCTGATACAGAGGCAGCAGCATGGGGCAGCAGGCGGCTCCCAGGGGAGCCAGTGTGCATCAGGAGCCTTCATGTAACCATGAACATTCACCAATGAGCCCAGGCTCATCTGTTAACCCTTTACACAATTACACTTTCACATCCCTAGTTGTAACAAGATATAATCTTTGGCATAAGACCTTTAATGTTTTGGACCCTTTAAATTACATTTGCTGTATATCATATTGTACTTGAAACATCTCATCCTTTCCCAAGAGCTGGGATGAAACTTCAATATGCTATGAGTCAACTGGTGACATCAACTGGTGACATTGGAAGCACCTGAGAAACTGTTTTTAACTTCAAATCTACAGGTCTAAGGATTTTTATATAGAGGATATAAAAATAGCAACTATACAAACATTTCCCCTTCCAGAATCTTTTTTTATATGTTGTCTTTGGTCTTGATTACATATACTTTATGTGCAAAGACTAAATTATGTTTAGACTGATCTTCTATATTTTCTGCAAAATTAAAAATTGTGCCTTATACTAAAAAATCAGATCAGGGAGGTGTTGATACTTAAATGTTTCGCTTCAGATTGAAGAAGGCATTATGGTAATGGAAGATGATTCTCCTGTGGAGACTGTTAGCACTCCCAATACACCTCGTAATCTTGCTGCATGGAAAATTAGCATTCCATATGTGGACTTCTTTGAGGATCCCTCCCTTGAGAGAAAGGATAGAAAAGAGAGAATTCCAGTATTTTGCATTGATGTGGAGAGAAATGATAGACGGGCAGGTAGGAGTCTTTTGTGATTACATACATAAAATGTAGCTCAATATGTTTATTGTACTGTATTCTATGTATCTGGCTGTTCTGTTGTGCTATATACACATCTCGTCTTTTAGCATCAAAGTAATAATTTATAAATGAATTTTGTTTGGGAATGCAAGCATGAAGGGAAAAACAGTTATATTTATCTTAGAACTTGTGACAAATTATTTCTAAAAGTGAGTCCAGTCTACGGGAGGAGGTCAGTGTTGTCTAGCAGCATTACCAACACTTCTACTTCATGCTAGGCTCTTAGACGACATTTAGGGGTAAATTAGCGCTAGATAACAGCACAGAACACCGAGAGCCAGGACTCGTGGCTGTAAACTTTATGGGACCACGGGAAACTTGGCCACATACATGATAAATGGACATCTGGCTTACTAAAATCATGCCAGATCACAGATGTTGTCTGGCACACTCTGGTCCAACTAGAGAGGTTCATCCTATATTTAAGTCGTTTATATAACTAAGTGTGATTAAAGTAGTGTTACAGTACTGGCAGTACTGATTACTTACATGAGAGCTTTTCCTCTGTATTCTGTAATATATTTGCTGTTCTTAACTCTTTGTTGCATACTTTATTACTCTCCCAGATGGGCATAGGAAACTATATTACTTCCAGTATGTGTATTTTTCAGTTGGTCATGAACCTGAACGCTGGTCTATCTATAGAAGATACCTTGAATTTTATGTGCTTGAGTCCAAGCTAACAGAATTTCATGGTATGTTTCCATTCCTACTTCAGTGATTGCATTTTACAATTGAGCAGAAATTTAAGATACTAAAATTCTTCTTTTTGGTTTTTAGAATAATTGAATCTGCTTGACTTTTTACTGATTTATAGGTACCTTTCCTGATGCTCAGCTTCCATCAAAAAGGATCATTGGTCCAAAGAACTATGAATTCTTAAAAACAAAGAGGGAGGAGTTTGAGGAGTATCTGCAGGTACAAGATGATCTACTGTCATTTGGTTTTTTAAGTAGATTGCATAATTGTGAAGTTTATAAAGTTTAACACATTCCAATTTTCCCAAGTAACTTTGTGTAATAAAATTGTTTTTTGTGATCAAGTTCTATGTAGAAAATATTTGGCTGTCAGTTTTAATCTTCAGGTTCGAAATGTTCTATTTTCATCTAAATATTTAATTCCGTTAAAAGTTTTTGGATGAATGTGTAATTCCTAGGATACCATAACACAGTTTTAAACATCTGTTGTTGTTACTATAGGGAAACTAATTTAAGAATGATCTTTTATTTACTCTTTTTTTTATGTCCTTCAAAGAAACTTCTGCAACATCCAGAGCTGAGTAACAGCCAGCTTTTGGCTGACTTTTTGTCTCCTAATGGTGGAGAAACGCAATTTCTCGATAAAATGTTGCCTGATGTAAATCTTGGTAGGTAACATAGTTGCTCTTTATTTTGGCAAATAGCGCTCTTATAAAAAATGTAATACACCAAAGTGAGGGCTCATTAGTACTTAAGAGACTGAACTTTCATAAATTCTGGGTTTGAACTTTCATAAGTTCTGGGTTTGTGAATGTGATGTCTCTCTTCTGCTATACAGCTGATGACAATCCATTCATTTTCCCAGGAATCAGATATTTTGAGACTTAAATTCCTATCCCTTCCCAGGAGGGAAAGTATTATGAAGCTTTGGAAAATCTAGTCTGCAAATTGGATACCTTCTGAATATTTAAGCCCAGTACTGTCAAAATCTGTTGTTCATGGAAATCAGGTCTTCTGTGTCTTCAAATAATTCAAGAAGATGTATAGCATTAGAACAGATCTGATTTTCAAGAACCAAACCAAGAAAGCAGCTTTTTTAAATGTTTATAGAGGCAGTGTTTTGATGTAACTTATTTTTGAATGTTACCTGATCACCCTTATTTAAGTTCATTTGAAAGGTGCCAGAATTAATGTCAATTTCATGTACTAATGTTGTGTCTGTGCATTGGATAACAGGGTGTCCTAAGTGCAACCCATATTCCATGTAATTAAAGAAGATGGTAGTTTGTGTTCCTACTGATGACCTGTTTAACTTTAGGCCATTTTTTATGTATTAGCAATTGTGAACACCACCTTCTGTAGAAGTGTTTTTCCCCCCCTTATTGGTATAACAAAATGTCGAAGCAAATTTATATGGTAGGTGAATATTTAAAGTGTTCTGAAGAGGCATGTCCCAAACGAGGTGTCAGACCTCCCCAAACATACATTTGCTTTTCATAAGTAGAAATCCTCACAATATTTCACAAGGTTTCTGGATAGAAGTTAGTAATTTTATGACTGTTATTGTAAGACATTCATATAAATAGCTCATATATGATGTCTTCCACAAATTGTATTTTTATAATATGTAAAAGTACAAAAATCATTACTATTGAATTTGATATTTAATTTTAAAAACTATTAAAATTATATTTAAAATATATTTTTTCATTTTTATTATCTTTAAACTGTTTTGTTATGCTTCTGATATTCTTATTCAGGTTACTATGGGTAGTTTTAAGACTGAGTCTACAGTCTCTCCAGTCCTGTAAATTCTTTCTAACATGAATACTTTCTTGAACTTGCAGTATTGTGCATTTCACTAGTGTCTGCAGACTGGATGACTGTTATTACTGGAAGAGCAGATAGTAAATACTGTCTCAGAACTCTGAGGTTTAAGACTTTCCTATGTAGTAAAGGTTGGAGAGAATAAGGAAATGGGTATTGGAAAACTAATAGTGAATCATTAGCAAGTAGAACTGAAAAATTATTCTTATTCAGGTCATTCAAACAGAAAAATCATTTGAGTCTAAATATTGAACAGTTTACGTCTCTTTCATATTATGTCCTTGTTTCCCTCCACTCTCAGGATGCCTCTCTCTCTTTTTTCTTAACCTCACATGCCATTCATCCACACTAACAGAGTTAGGGCTGTTCATCTCTCCATGGTCCTTTTTTAGAAAACGATCGAAGAAAATCTGTGAAATTTAGATTTCTTTATGAATGTGAAAACTTTCTCATATATTTGTAATGTGAAATATCTTTTGCTGATGAGTACAACACGCTTGGTTCCTTTTTTAAGTATGATACACCTCCAAATTTTAATTTACTTGTATGTATTCAGTATCTTTTCCAAGTAATTTGTTACTTCAAATGTTTCTTTAAAAAGATTGTGTAGTGATACTTACAATGAAGCAATAGGTATTAGTGATGTAAATTAATCAGTTTCAGACTGATATGATAAAGTGAACCAATGTACGTTTTCTTGCTTCAATTCTGTTAAATTTATAATTTAATATAGCTTATTATGTGTCATGGATTACTGTTCATTTGTGTTACAATAGTTCTTAATTGCCCCTGCAAATATTTGTCAGGCGCATCATATATCCATGGTAAAAGACAGGTTTAGCTGTGGAGATCTTATGCTCCAAATAGACAAAACAGGTATGGGGAGATGGGGCAAGGATGGCGAATAGAAGGATACTAATAGATATCAGATATGATATTCAGAAGGGCATGTGGTAATATATATTTTTTTTTGTTCTTAATTGTAGGGAAAATTATAAAGTCTGTTCCAGGAAAGCTAATGAAAGAGGTGAGTATCTACTGTGTCTCAGTAGCCTATGCCATAGCTGTAGATAGTATCTTTAATGGTCCACTGACAGGTTGCTTGCTACATACTGGTCCAGTACAAATTTTAGTATGGAAACTGTCAGTTTTTTAACTATTTAACTATCACTGTTGTTCACTTTGTATTTACTTTCAGAAAGGTCAGCATTTGGAGCCATTCATTATGAATTTCATTAACTCCTGTGAATCTCCCAAGCCTAAACCAAGTAGACCAGAGCTTACAATTCTCAGTCCCACTTCTGAAAACAACAAAAAGGTACAGTAAATGTACAGAGGGGAAAATATTGACCCATACCTGAGAACGTGAAGAGTAAAAGAGAAGCTATAAAGATGACAGCTTGGCTGCCTGCATTAATGTCAGTTCCTGTGCGGAGGTTTTTCCTTTTTTCCAAGCTTCCATACATCATGGCACTGCTGATCTCCATGTTTGTTCCTGTATGGATTGGAGTTTTTATAATTTATAGAATAACAGAAACATAGGGAAGGGACCTCAAGAGGTCATCTAGTCCAGTTCCCTGCACCGAGACAGGACTAAGTATACCTAGACCATCTCTGACATGTGTTTGTCTAACCTGCTCTTAAAAACCTCCACTGATGCAGATTCCACACATCCCTTGGTTACCTATTCCAGCAATTAGCTATCCTTATAATTAGAATTTTTTTTCCTAATATGTAACCTAGATATTTCCTGCTGCAGATTAAGGGCACGTCTAGACTATGCACGGCTTCTGAAAGAAGATATGCAAATTTGGCTCGAATTTGCAGATCTTTTTTTTTCCTGGAAGAAGCTTTTTCGATATTTGGCCTGTCTACACGGGGCCAAATATTGGAAAAAAACCCTCTTTCGAAAGCCCCCTGTAAACCTCCTGAGCCAAATTTGCATAACTTCTTTGAGAAGCCGCATGTAGTCTAGACATGCCCTAAGATGATCATTGAAGGTCTTACACAAAGTTGACATGGAGAACAATTGATTGCTAGCCTCTTTGTACTCAGTTTTTTCAACCTTTGCTCGTAGGAGAGATTTCCAAAACTTTTATCATTTTTCATCCTCTCCTCTGGACACTCTAATTTGTCCAAACCTTTTACTTTGGCTCAGGCTTCATCGGTGCTAATTATAGTGGGACAGTTACCTCCAGTGTCGTACATATCGCAGTCCTGTTAATATATCTCAGAATGCCATTGCATTGCAGTATTGGCTCAGATTTACCAAATATAATAAACACAAGGTACACTTGCAGTCTTATCTAAGAAATTTACATGAATAAGTGTTATGGTTATATATTATTTGTATTGTATTGGGGCCCACAAGTTATACCACAGGAAAAATTTTACTGATTCTTCTATATTGACTTATAGTCATAAGTCAGTTCTTTAGTATTTCTAATATATTTACCACTCTACCAAATAATCCTACAAAGAGTAAAATTGCACTATGTCTTAAGGCGCTCTTATACACGTGGCCCTTGCTATTTCTAGAGCAGGGGTGGCCAACCTGCGGCTCACGAGCCGCGTTCGGCTCTTCAAATGAAAAATTGCGGCTCCCGCACCCACAGCTCGGCTCCTGCATCCGTGGCTGTTTTGGTTCCCCTGCTCTGACCTTTTTTCCTTGGTTGGTCAGGGTGCCGCTTGGGGCAGTGATGCTGCGGCCGATGGAAGCCTGCTTGGGCCACACACGACTCTTAAAGGGGCAGGTTTTTTTTGTTTTTGTTTTTTTGCTCAACAACTTCTTTCCCTCAGCTCTTTGCACTGTATCCACCACTATTTTGGCTCTTTGTCTGGAATGGGTTGGCCACCCCTGTTCTAGAGCTTTATTTCAAAGAGGCTCCTTTAAAACATACAAAACAATTGTTTAAAGTTGTCTGAGGCTCTCATAGGCCATAAAGGAGAAGAGTGTAGTTTTTCCAGTGATCCCTGACCTGAGGGGAGAGTGGGAGCATAAAGCAATAAAACTACAATTTCCATAAAACACTGCAATGCCCGTTTTGAATTGAAATATTTTGGGCTTTATCTACAATATATATTGGTTTGGGGGCATTTGTAATATGACCGTTGCTTACTGAACTTTGCTTTGTGGCCCCAATGCTCTTTTCAGAAGCAACCTCTATCTGCACTCTCTTGTTGGGGCCCTTACAGACTCCCCACAGCCTTTCTTGGAAATTCTACTGCTCTCCACTTGGGGCTGGTTTAATGACCGCAAATACTTCCACCAGTAGGTTCCATCACTGTAATCCAAAGGTTCATGCTTATCTTTGGCTCTCAGAGCTCTTCCTTTGCTTAAAGCCTGCTCCTCAGAGGGCCATTTTTGATAGCTCTTCCTAGAGTTGAGATTTTTAGCTCTGGCTTTCTTTTCTTGCCAGTGTTGCCTCAGTTCTGAAGGAGAACACAGTTTATATACTGCCTTCTTCCAAAGAGCTCTATCTAATTGGCTGGAAGTGAAGGGAGCATAGCCTTTCCCTTGTAATAGGACTCCTGATCAGTGTTCCCTCCATTATTCTCACATGGATGGAAAAAAATATTTTTGTGCACTGAGACATGTGCAAGTGTGCACCAGTAGTAGAAACAAAACCTAGCTGTGGGCACTCTGCTAATCAGCTGGGAGGCTTTTAAACTTCTCCTGAGCTACCACACAAGTGTACAGCTTACAGGGAAGACTGCTTATGATTCTAGGCCCATAAAGGAGAGTGAATGGTGAGGAAACTCCAGGACAACTCCCAATTACCCAGGACTGCTTCCTCTCCTCTACTACCAAGCCATTTCATTGTCCCTCTCCCTGGAATAGTCTTTTGGCCCTCTTGACTCTTAAAAGCCCAGTATATCCATTACAGCATTCTGCAAGATACTGACATTTTCTTTGGAAAGCAAACATTATCTCTGAAAAATTTCATTGTTAAAATCAAATTTTCCTTTGAAAATCTCAACCCATCTGAACTTTTCAGAACTGATTGTTTTTACTCTTGTTTTCTTGAATTTGTTTTTAAAATGTAATGTTTCTATTTTAGCTTTTCAATGATCTGTTCAAGAATAATGCAAACCGCTCTGAGAATACAGAGAGAAGACAAAATCAGAACTACTTTATAGAGATTGTAACGGTAGAGGGAGTCTATGACTACTTAATGTATGTTGGTAAGAAATGATTTCTCTTTATATTTGATATGAAGTCTAAAAGAGGTGTAAAAAGTTCAGGGTGATAATGTACTGTTTGAAATGTCTGTCTAAAATTTATAGATTTTTATAACAAGCAAGATGCCAGTTAGGGACGCTATCCTGTTTTGAAAGTTCTTACTGTTAGGGTGTCACAAATACAGCAGTATCATTCTGATTACTCTGCTTGTATGTTGTATCTCTTTCCCTCCCATTCCACCCCCCCACCGAGTTATTGTATTTTGGACATAAGCTGCTTAATGCAGCACCCATGTCTTCCTGTGTATTTGTCTTTCAGGTGCTACTCTAATTTAAATAAATAATACCAACACTTGGTTTTGTAGTAAATGTAACACACACAGATTTTAACTCTATAGAATCTGCTATAGTGTGAGGGCATGGAGTCAGGTTGCAGAGTTAGCTCTTTGATATTAAAAAAAACAAAAAAAAACAAAAAACAAAATGTGCACACTTGTTTAAGAAATAAAGCAAGGTACCATGATGATGGGAACCTTCTTACTATGTGTAGTAATAACTTTTCCAGGTAGAGTTGTTTTCCATGTTCCTGACTGGCTGCATCACCTCTTGATGGGGGGAAGAATTCTCTTCAAAAACACATTGGAGATGTACACAGACTACTATCTCGACTATAAACTAAAACAGCTGTTTCAGGAGCACCGCTTGGTATCACTGATAACACTCCTTAGAGGTTAGAGAAAAGCCATGCATATACTTCTCATTTTATCATGTGCTTCTTACACATTTTAAACTATGTTGGGTCTTATTTATAAGATATTAATGACTTACTTTTATACTTCTAGCACTTTTTTTGTTGGCGCAACCCAGTGTGTTTTGCAAGCTGTATAACACAACATGTGAAAAAGAACACTTAGGCAACAGAAAGGGTTTAGAAATCAAATAAATGAGTCGAAGTTGAGCAATTCCAAAAGTCGTATTCTGCAATTTGATCTTGAATTTTTAAATAGAGGTTTATAGTGAGCAAGGAAAAGAAGATAAAGAACAGATCAACATGGTGGAATTAATGATGCAGTAGATATGTGACGTTAAGAAATTCTTGAAGTATGCATTGGATCTTAATCTTTTTTTTTTTTTTTTTTTTTTTTAAGATTAATACTAGTTTTCAAATTGTTTCCCTTTTCTAAAAAGAGGGGAGGGGAGGCAAAGAAAATTAAGCCCACAGGACCAATTGATCAGACTGAACAAAATTGCTATATTTAGGAAAATGAATTGGGTGGAGGCCAGTTTTGAAAATTACAGCTCCCAAAGAGAGATTGCGAATGAATGAAAACAAAGTAAAGAAGCTTTGAGTGACTGAAATTCAAAATGAATATAAATATTTTTAGCTTTCTGTAGTAAATATGGCAGTCGCAACAGTCCCCATCAATACTGAGTGGCTGTTTGATATAAAGTGAAGAATATCTTTATACAATTGTAAGTACAAGAGGAATTACAATTAAACAGCATATAATTAACCTACAGCAGAATTTAACTAGAATAGATGTGATACTTTTAAAAATTAACTTAAAACAAGGAAAGAATTGGCAAAACACTATGTTGTATTCCAAACAGATAGGGTATTTCTTGTTATGAGCAGAATAAGAAGACATCTGGCTATAAAATGGCGTGGCTATAACTTATTTCCAGTTAAAATCATGTGGAAAACAGAAATTTAATTCTGAAGACATCATTCAAAAGCCTGGTATCAGTTTTTAGTTACATATACAATGTACAACTTTACTGAAAGCCAACTCCTGATGCCAGTTTTGTTCTTTTGGTTGTTACAGATGCTGTGTTTTGTGAGAATAGTGAACCTCGCTGTCTCCAAAATAAACAGAAACGAGCAAAGCAGACCTTTGAAGAAATGATGAGATATATTCCAGGTTCTACATTCATGTGACTTATATATGCTTTTTAGTCTTTAAATCGGGCATCTAGCTCAAATATATCATTAATGCTAATTTCCTGATCTATAAAGTAGTCATGTGGCTGATGTTTTAAAGAGTTGCCTAAAATGCTGCTGTTTAATGAGATTTTCATTTCATAGATTTAATGAGGGTTACTCTTACCCCCAGGTCTATCGTGTAATGGTTAGATAATGACACTATGCAGGTCAGGAGGAACATGGGATATGAACTAGTTGTGTGACTGACTGATCTTGAACAAATCACTCATCTTCTTCGTATATCGTTTGGTCCAGCTCAAAACTGGGTAAAAAGCAGGGCTTCCGTAAAAGCCTGAAGAAGACTTATCTAAGCTATAATTTTCCTATATAAATTGGGGAGGGAGGAATCCTATGCTTAGAGATCATCCTATCAATTAATTGTAAATGTAATTTGAAGTTGTTCTTTGAGTGCTAGTCTCTGTATTCTGCACATGGAAATACATGAGCTCCATACAATTGAAACAGAAGATTTCTAGCAAGTAGAATCTGTTGGTCTGCACTGAACAATTGCTCCCCTTGTGCTCTGTACCAAAGATATGTGGGGTGGTGCCGATTGGTGCCTCTCCAGTTCCTCCTTACCAGTTCATGGCCTGAGTTGGAATCCTCTGTGTCTGAAGCAATTTTTGCATAGTCACTCAAAAACCTAGAAATATAATTGTATATAGTTTTTGTATTCTGAGTGTGTTTGCAGTTTAATTAGTATTGCTTAGTTTCCCCCATCCTCAGGGAGAAGTACTATGCCCAAAATCCTGAGGTTTAAGAACTGTCTTCTGATCCTGCTTGTCCTCAGTTAACAATGAACACTAGCTCTGGACTTTCAGGATATATATTTTCATTTGGCATTTTACCAAGCCAGAGAAAATTCCTCCAGTTTGTCATGGCAGAGTAGTATTTTCAGTACATGGTGCTTCTTCTTATGCCCACTCCTCTCTCCTCACCCATTCCCAGGTTTTTACCAAGGATATGCTTGTGGTGGCAGCGTACCTCAGAAAGAAGGGAATCTGTATTTTCCTGTATCTGAATGACTGACTGCTGTCCCTCACCCAGAGCTGCCAGCTAGGTCTGTTGCTACGAATGCCTCCCTGGTAGAGTAGTAAGCACATCTGGGGTTGCCTAAAGTTCAGGGTCTATCTGTCAGAGCAGGCAGCCTCATTGCATATCCACATGCTAGAACGTCAGGCCATCTATAGTTCCTGTCATGTCTTGCTGGACTGCATCAGGGGATCAGTTGTTCGCATTCTTATCAGCAGTACCACCACAGTGTATTATGTGAGCAGATAAGGGGGAGCATGCTCCAAGATGCTCTGCTAACAGGCAGTCTTGTTGTGGCAGTTCTGCATTGAGGAGAATATCACTCTGATAGGCAACTGCTTGCCTGGGGTCGAGAATCATCTTGTGCGCCATCTCTGCAGGAATTTTTCCTTGTAAGTGGTCCCTAAAGACATGTGCTCTGTGGTTCACACTGTCAGTTCAGTTTCTGGCATCCCTTCCTCTCCATCCTGACCAGCTGACAAGGAATAAGGTTGCACCTTGCATTTGCAAACTCAGTTCCTTGCATCTCATGGTATGGCGGCTTTGTGACTAAATGAGGAGGAAGAGCAACATTCAGCAGCTATTCACTGGGTTTTACTCAATAGTAGAATGTCTTCTATCATAATGACCTATCTGGAGAAATGGAAGTGATTTTTTCAGTATGATTGTTGGTGTGTGAAGTTCAGCCAATACTGACTTGTGTTTATAACATCTAGGAGAACTTACTGCATCTTCAGTTGTCAGGTCTTGTTCTTAGCTCATTGAGGGTGCATTGGGCTGTGATTTTTAGCATTTCATTATCCCATTCCTGGAAAGGTCAGGGCTTGTCTCCACTACACCAGGGATTGATGCAGCAGGGATTGATCCACCGGCTTTTGATTTATTATATCTGCTAAGGCGCAATAAATCGATCTCAGAGTGCTCTCCCATCAATGCTGATACTCTACCAAAATGAGAAGAGTAGCTGGTGTTAACGGGAGAGTAGCTCCTGCCAACCTAACCACACACAAGACATATCACTAAGTACGGTGACTTCAGCTATGCTATTTGTGTAGCTGAAGTCATGTAAATTAGGTCAGTGGTGGGGGTTAGTGTAGACAAGGCCTCAAGCTTTTCCAGTGCTATGGTAGCAAGATTCTTCATTTTGATCCTCCACGTCTGAGAGCCAATTTCTTTGTGGGACCTTGTTGCAGTCTTAACGACTTTAATGGTACATACATTTGAACCCCTGGCATCTTGTCCCTTTCCTTTTCAATGTCAGAAAACTGCATTCCTGATGGTGGTAATGCTCACAAAGAGATTCTGAGTCAAAAGCTTTGATGGCAGAACTCCTTGTATGCCATTCTCAAGAACAAAGTAACTTTATGGCAACTCCCAAAATGTTTGTCTAAAATGGTCTCTCAGTTTCTTTGAATCAGGCAGTATTTACCTGTATTTCTTCCTAAGCTGCATTCATTTCTGGAGAAGCAGCATCTCTAGATATTAGCTGTCAGCCTTCTGTCTAATAGAACTAAACTGTTTTGTGCTTTGGCTCATCTGTTTGTGTCATATGCATATAAAGGGGCAAGTGGTTTCTCCATAAACAGTCTCTAAGTGAAAAATATCCTGTATCAAGACAGCATATGGAATATCTTCAGTTGTGCCCTCTCAGCAGGTGCAAGCAATGTCAGTAGCGTTTTTAAGTGAGGTCTTAATATTGGATGTTTCCATGTAAGTAACCATTTCTTTCATTCCTACCTGAAACATTATACCACAGTTCAGATCTATTCTGCAGATGCAGCTGTTGGGACAGCACTATTACAGAAATCTATAGTAACTGCATCCTCCTCCTGTCTCCCCATCCTATTTGAATACTGCTTACCAAACACTGACATGTGGAATACACATAGGGACCAGGGCTTGAAGAAATGAAAGTTACTTGTAGCCAAAGGTTATTTGAGAAGTATGGTCTTTATCTGTGTTCCACTCTCCTTTCTTCTTCTTTTCTGCTTTGGATCCTATCTGATTTGTGGTAAGAGAACTAGAGAGACATCAATCTATACCGCTCTTTACTCCCTCAGTATGGAGCATGAGAGGGAGCAATTGTGCAGGCATGGACCAATAGATGCTACTTGCTAGAAGTCTGTGGTCTTGGGTATATGGAGTGCATGTGTACCCACATGTGGAATACAGATGGAGCCATACAGCTCAAAAAATCTCTACGTACAGGTAAGAAACCTCTGTTTTATTACAAAAAGCATTAGGGCATTAAACTTAGGTTATATATTTTTTACCTAAAAACTGGCAGTGACTTAGTTCTTTGATATTGAAAGTAAAATTATAAGTAAAAAATATATATTTATCTATCACTGCAGTGCATAGGCTAATAAAGGATATTTTTTTCTCATTTTGAGAACTTGAAGAAATAGGCTTCCACTTATACTTCCTAAAATTCATTTAATAGACACTGTAGCTAATTCTTAGTTAAAATAGAAAAGCAAAGGGTTCAGAAAGATGTTTAACTTAACTGATACTAAAAACATTCATTTGAAAAGTAAGTTCATAGCATTCAAGATTAGAGTCACTGGAAGTGCTGAGGATATGTTGCACTTAATTTTGATCTAGCCATGCTTTACTGTAGCACCAAACTAATTTGTAATGCCTTTTTGTAACTGGTATGTGTTGGTATTTGGTCTAGATTTGATAGGCAAATGCATTGGAGAAGACGCCAAGTATGAAGGCATCAGACTTCTGTTTGATGGAATGCAGCAGCCAGTGCTTAACAAGCAGGTACATGTCATTCTGCAATTATATGAGAAATCTTATTGCTTAACAAAGCATTTCATAAAAGATTGCAGTGGTCTTTTGTGTACCTGAGATAAATGCAAATTCTCTTTGGTACTTGGTCCTGCCGTGAGGGCAGGGGACTGGACTCGATGACCTCTCAAGGTCCCTTCCAGTTCTATGAAATGGTATATCTCTCTTTAATAATAATAATAATAAAAAAAAAAATTAAAAAAAAAAGGAAGAGCAGTATAGTTGTCTGAAAGGGCTGTCATAATAACTAACCGTGACCCTTTTACAATAACTACTTTTTCTGTTTTTAGTTGACTTATGTTCTGCTGGATATTGGGATACAAGAACTGTTCCCAGAGCTCAATAAGGTATGTGACGAAAAACCCACATAAGTGCTGCAGAATACATCTCCTCCACTCCGTTAGTCACTTTAGACTCCTCTCTATTAATCACAAGCAGATAGACAAGAAATCCCAACTGTTACTGTTATCATTCCCCATTGAAAGGTTAATTCCATTGATGAGGGTATTTTGTTAGGTAGAAAAGTGCCTTCAGATCTTCTAAGGCCAAACTTTTTGATTTTTTGCTGATGAATTTTTTTTCAGCTGTCTGGGTCCATTCCATGAGGCCTGTACATTGTGTTAGAAGTAAAGGTACCTCCCAATGGAACGGTGCAGGGCAGCATGCAAGGTATTCCTGTAAGCCTTGTCATTATGGATTGTCACATTTCTGCAGTTGCTGTCTTTGGGAAGTGTATCCTGCTTGCTGCATTCTGGTTGAGGTTCAGCATTTTTCCCATCCAGTGTGTATTTTTTTGCATCTAATTTTAGTCATTTTTTTTCTGTAATTCCCAGTGTTTTGATAAAGAAGAGAGGAATCACGTAAAACTGCTGTATAAGGGCTAAGCACTATTTATATAGTGCATTATAATCTGGACGGGTGTGATGTATTTGTATTCATGGTATATATCAAAAGAGAATTGCAAACGGAATATTTTGTTAGACAGGTGTCTTGAATAATGTATTTAAAATATAGCTCTTGCATCTTAACAACTGAGATTGTAAACACCAGAGCGTAGTGCCAACTCAGTTTTAGCATTTAACACGGTGGTAGGCAATAACCAGCCTGCGGGCCAGATGTAGGTGCTCCCAGCAGGGTGCTGCCACTTTGTTTACCTGCATATCTGCAGGTATGGTGGCTTGAAGCTCCTGTTGGCTATGGATTGTCATTCCTAGCCAATCGGAGCTGTGGGAAGCAGTGTTCTGGTCCATGCCGCTTCCTGTAGCTCCCATTGGTCAGGAATGGCAATCCGCAGCCAACAGGAGCTTTGAGCGTCCATGCCTGTGGAAGCACAGGTAAATAAAGTGGTAACGGCCTGCCAGCTTAATGCCCACCCCTGACTTAACACAGAAATAATACACTGTTGTTGGAGCCAAATTAATATTTCAGTTTTGCTTAGTAAATATAAGTTGAAGCAAACTAAGGCCATTTATATTATTTACTATCACTGAAGAGAGACCTAACTTAGTCGAGTCTGCTTTGTGCATTGGACTCTCATTTAATTCCTCTTTTATTTACATGTTTTAGTGATTTCAAATCAAGTACAGTGGAAGCAAATGAAGGGAAATAGCTTTCTGGCCTGTGTACTTTAATAAGACTATCAAGCTGCCACTCTAATCCACTAAATTATTTCTGTATGTGTCACAGTAGTTAAAGACACCAGTAGCATTAACCGATCCCTCAAGTGAAGACTTCCAAATGAAGGTTATAAAAATGATTCAAGTTTTTAATGTAAACACTTAAGTACAAAGAACCTGTTAAGAGATAGAAAAACCAGGAACTGTGTACTCCAGAAATTCACCAGTACAAAATGGCGAGTTTGCTCCAAAACACTCCAGGCAGTTTAGTCACTCTTTGTGGGATTCAGTTGTGGGTATTGTACACCAATATGCTCATTACATGCACACAAAATTGACAGTGATCTCACTCAATCCTATAGAATCATCATGGGTACTTTGAAACTAATTCCCACATTGTTGCAATACATCTTTGTGGGGATTACACTACCATCAGTAAGGTGGGATGCCTTCCGTAAAAAGGCAAGTAATCCTTCCTTCAGAATACCCTTTGTGAAAGGAGAAAAATGCCAACAATTCCAGGGAATCTTTGAACAACTCCCTCCAGATACCTTGAACTGGTTGCACTAAATCATGTGACAGCCTGTTGATACTATGACTAAGTGGAAATTGAGAAATGACCCCAAATATAAATGTGGGGAAACTAGATCAGTGGTTCTCAACTCACAGGCCACATGCAGCCCAATTAGCACACATCTGCAGCCCATCTGCTAAAAAACCTCCAAATTTGCTGCTCTGGTCTGGCAGGGGGGCAGGCCTTGCTGAGAGGGAGACAGCATGCAGCAGCCTTGTTTCATCACTCCTGCAGTAGGTGTTATGTTTATAAGAAGCAAATGGGATCTTTCTAGGGGAAAAGGCAAGACTCTGTGTTTAAGAATACAGTAGTAAAGCAGCTAGGATATGCTTCATAAAGACAAGCACACATACACACACACATCCTGCAGATGGTGTATAGTTACTAGTTTGTTGTGGCTCAAGTCCATCTTGCTGGCCAGGCAAGGCTAACTGAGTGAGGAGTCTGGGTCTTTTGATCGTTATTTGGGGCTTCTCTGAGGCTTGGCTTGCAGGACCAAACCCAGAGTCTTAGTGGCAAGAGCTCCCCGTTTTACATATGTACATTCCCATTTGAGTCTATGGGTATTGCAGTGTCATGCTGCGATCATTCATCCTTAAAAGGTGCTAATTTCAGAGTTTTCCACAGTTACCCATTGATGGCTATTGTCAGGTTTCCCATCATTGTCTCTTGCTTGTCTCTCACTCTTGGGGGTTTCTGCCTGTCTCCAGGTTTTGTCAATTGTGCTAATTTAATTCAGACTAAGACACAATGGATGTTTCCTAGTTATCTTCAAGGTTTCCACTTCTTCCACACCACCTTCTTTGCTAACAGGAAGCAAGACCTTATAATAGTCTAATCATGAGGCATACAGAACATATAAGCATGTCATTATACATCAGATCATTATACATCATACTTTTATTCTTATACCAATACTAAAATATTACATTTTGACTACACAGCGGGGCAGCGATTGCTGCAGAGGTGCAGGAGAGTGGGTCTCTGGTGTGATTTGTGGGGATGGGCAATATATGTGTAGGAACTAGAGATTTGCAGGAATGTTACAGCACCCCCATGTTTTAGTGGGGTTGTGCTCCTGGCCCTCTGTTGGGGGTCTTGGCGGCCCTGCACAGTGGGACTTTGATCTCGGCTGCCTGGCTCTGCGTAGCAGGGTCCAGGTCTTGGCTGCCCAGTAGGTTCCAGTGTCTGGGTCCCAGCTGCTTGGCCCCACACCCAGGGCTCCACTCTTGGCCCCCCTCTATGGAGGAGTCTCTGGTGGGATCATCACACATAGAAGGGACTATGGGTTTTTTGAGGGAAGGGATGCTTTGGTTTTCAACCGGAGACCCACAATGCAAGTTGTGGGCTTCATATGCAGCACATAGTAATAAATAGGTTGAGAACCAGTGGCCTAGACAAACACTTGAACACAGTCTGATGCAGTGTACTCTATTGGTGTTTTCCACCACACAAGGAAGTATTTGATACAAGTGATAATGCTATGTCTTGGTTGTCATTTTAAAGCAATAAGCTATGATGATCATGTTCAGGAAGAGCTTCAAGCCTTCTGTTTTTGTGTGTATACATTAGTAAACTAAAGACTCTTCTCCAAATTAAAGCAAATCTAATGGGGAATTAATTTAAAAATCTGGGCTAGAAACTGGCTGGGATCATAAGAATGTGCACTCTTAAAGCCATCATCACAATTCCTTTAACTCAAGCAAGAGTGATTTTGCTGCTTCTTAATGTTTCAGCCACTTAGCTGGCCAGAAGGAGCTCTAAAACTACTCTTGACACGGCCATTGGCCTAATTAGCTCAAGATCTATGGTCCTAGCTCTGGAAGCTTCCCAGCTCTCCACCCACTTGGTAGAAACTGAAAGGGGAGAAGGTCTAGGTCTCTTTCTTGGAATCCAGTGGCTGAAAAATGGGCAGAAATGAACCCCTCATTGGCAAAATCAGGTAATCCCTTTTTGGAATGTGCAAAGGGCCTTTCCACCTAGGAGGTGGAAATATTCTAGTGGGCAGTGTCTACACAGCAATGTTGCTTTGGAATAATGTCAGTTGTTCCGAAATAACATAGTACATGTCTACACAGCAAGCCTATTATTTCAAAATATATTCTTATGCCAACGCCTGTAAACCTAATTGTATGAGGAGTAAGCGGAGTCGGGGGAAGAGTGCCCTGTTTTGAAATAACTGTGTAGACCACACCAAAAGTCAAAATAAGCTGTTTTGACTTAAGCTACAGAATTAGTAGCTCAAGTTGTGTAGCTTATTTCAAGTTTAGCTCTGCTGTGTAGATATACCCTTGGAGATAACAGGACTAGGATCAGAGGAGAGAGGCAGCAGAAGAGAGACCAGCATAGAAAGACAACTGGCATATGAAGGGGTAGAAAATATGGCAAAGAATGAGGAATAAGATCTGGAGTCCCAAAATATCAAGAAAAGCAGGGGAGAATAAAATAGAAGACAATTGCTTGATTCTAGGGTGGAGATAGCATTTTGATTCCACCCTTATTCCTCCAATCTATTCATTCAGTTCTTATTGAGACAATAGCTGCAATTTTTGTATATATCCTCCCTCCTAAAAATGTGTCTCCCTTTACCCTTTTTGAAAGAGCCTTGATGGAAATCTCTTCTTTCTCTCCAAAAAATGAGAAAACTAAAGCCCTGAAATTACAACACAGTTTTTGCTTATTTGTAAGTTAACTTTTTTTGCAAAAGTTTTGACTCGGGTGTCTGGTTTGGCCAGAGCGCCTTTAAAACATTTGAGATGTATGTTCATTATAAAAATTAGTGAGTTATGACCAGTAACCTACAGAATGGTCACCATTTTATTCTCTCTTCTGTATTAGCTTTCTATTTATCCAGTTGAGGAATAGTACAACTAAAAATACATTCATTTTCTGAGTAAATATTAGGGCTGTCAAGCAATTTAAAAGCTCGTGATTAAGGCTCTGTTTTTGTTGCAGGGGTCTTAGAATCATAGATAAGGGTTGGAGGAAATCTCAGGCGGTCATCTGGTCCAATCTCCTGCTCAAAGCCGGACCAACCCCAACTAAATCATCCCAGCCAGGGCTTTGTCAAGCTGTGCCTTTAAAACCTCTATGAATGGAGAATCTACCACCTCCCTAGGCAACCCATTCCAGTGCTTCATAACTTTTTATGTGCACTGAGGCATGTGTGAACATGCAACACCAGTAAAAACATGGTGTTTTTACATGTTTTACATGTGGACGCTCTTCTAATCAGCTGGACACCATTTGAATCTCACCTGAGTGGCTGCACAAATATACAGCTTGCAGGGATCATTGGAATTCCACAGCCTTCCTTATAAACGTATTCCAATGTTTGACTATCCAGGAAAACTTTGTAATAGTTACCCCAAGTCTCCTTTGCTGAAAATTAAGTCCTATTTTCAGTACAGATAGGAAAAAATTGGTCACTAACTTCTTTACAACAGCTTTTTCCTCTACACGTTTAAAGATTGTGATCAGGTCCCTGTCCTCAATTGAATTTTCTCAAAACTGAACACACCAGTTTATATAACCTTTCCTCACTGGTCAGATTTTCTAAATCTTTAACATTTTGGTTGGTCTCCTCTAGACTCTGTTCAGTTTGTCCACATCTTCTGAAGTGTGACATTCAGAACTGGAAACAGTATTTCAACTGAGGTCTCACCAATGTTGAGCAGAGTGAGACAGTTTTAACTCCTTTGTCTTGCATATTATTTTTCTGTCATATATTCCAGAATGTTATTCGCCTTTTTTGCACCTGCATCACATTATTGGCTCATATCCAATCTGCGATGATGCACTACAACCCCCAGATCTTTTTCAACAGTACTACAATATAGTCAGCTTTCCTCATTTTATAGTTATGAATTTTATGTTTTTCCCTCTTCAGTGCATATATCTTTATTGCATTTCATCGTCTTGTCGTCAGACAGGTTCGCCAATTTGTCAACGTTGTTTTGAATTCTAATCCTGTTCTTAAAAGTGCTTGCAATTCCTCCCAGCTTTGTCATCTGCAAATTTTAAAAGTATACTTTTCAGTCCGTTGGACTCATTGTATTAGGAATGCGCTCCAAGTACTTCAGCTTGGGTGCAGAATACCCCATCAGAAATTCTGCAGCTCCTCCATCTTTTTGTGGTGCCACAGAAAAGACACTTGCCTCCTCTGGCTGCATACTTCAGTCAAGTTCACCATTACTATAGCCAACAAGAAGCTCTAGAAAAAACTGAGTAGAGGCACTCCCTAGAGCACTCATTGATTCAAAAGAAGGGATCACAGCCTCTGGAACCTGTGCTGGATCCATCAAGGCTGAACTCTGAAAAATTCTGTTATCAGGAACCATTGCTGCTACCAGCCACTCAATACTGAGGCTGTTCATCCTTTCAGTGTTGATATCCTCAGTGATACGGAGAGGCTTCCAGTCGCCACATCAGAGCATGCGGTACCACTACTTCCCAGACTTCCACAAAAGCCAGCGCAGTAGAGAGACAAGCCAGCAATAATACCTTCAATACTGCAATCCCTGGATTCTGGCTACATATCCCCAATTCTGACTGGCTCTGCTTCTCGATTGTCTGAGAGCTCTCAAGCAACTCAAACTACCAGAGGACCACGGTGCTCATCAAGATCTACAGAGCCCCTGTTGTTGACATTCAGGCAAGAGGTCTGAGAAAGCTCTTGCAAGTTAGTGGACGTTCTGTTATCAACGGTCCTTTCTGCTGATTAATGAAGCCATTCTGGAGCCAATTAAGGCACTTTGGGTACGTTTACACTACAGAGTTTTGTCAGAAAAACGGCTGTAGTGACATGACATTTGTCCATGCTGCAATCGCGTTCTTCTGAAAGTAAATCGAAAGAACAGAGGTTTTTTTTCCAGTGTTGGTAATCCTCTTTCTATGAGGAAGAAGCCTTTTTCTGAAAGAGCTCTTTTGGAAAAAGGCGTATGTGGACAGGGAAGAGGGAGTTCTTTCGAAAGAAAAGTCCTCCAGGAAATAACACAGGTGCCCTGGTGGCCACTCCATCCATAGTAATCACAGCTTAAATGTGAGATAGCATCCATTCAGTGTGGATGCTATCTTTCGAAAAAAGCAGATCCCTTTTTTGATGTGCTTTTGTGTGTGGACACTTTCTTTCAGAAAAAGTTTTTTCGGAAGATCTCTTCCGAAAAAAGGTTCTTCCAAAAGAAGCCTGCAGTCTAGACATAACCTTTGTCAGACCGCCTTCTCCTTACCTCCCACAACAAAATGGGTGAACAGGAGATACCACGTCCATTATAGAGGATATGAGACCTTGTATTCTTATCCTCCTCCAAGCTCCTTAATAATGGCAGCTGCTAACCAACAGTAGAGGCAAGGACACCAAGCATGAACATCTAAAGGCAAGATTCAAAAAGACTTGATTTGCTAGACCACAAACTTTAATCCCTGTGAATTCTGCAGTTTAAGGTTGCAAACAAGCTATAACTTCATGCTTTGGGAAGACATTAAATTCAATTCAAGGACAGGTTATCAAAGGACTACAGATAGAATTTCATTATAATGATGGCAGAAAGTATGCTGACTGCCAGAACTGATCCCCAGGACAGTTTGGATGGCATGGACTTGGCTGCTTAAACTAAGGCATCAGCTGTTACTGAGATGTTTGATTTTGGTCCTCTGAACTTCCCCCAGAGGTCTGCCACACCATTCAAGACCTTGGATTTTGAAAATCCCTCGTTAGTTTTGGATGATTTGACAATAAACTTCATAGACCCCTGTGGGATTCTAGGAGATATGCCCTCCCAGTTTGACAATAAATCATGGATAACTACTCTTTGAATATGAGCTTTCAACAAGTTCTAGTAATTTTATTTAGCCCACATTTCCTTTGTTTACTAATACCTTTTATGATCCTTGCTAGGTGTAATTCATTTTATGCCTTAGTTTTTTATTTTGCCCCTACATTCTTATGGTATTTGGTACTTTTCCTTAGTTATTTGTCTGTGCGCCCACTTTTTATAGAATTCCCTTTGTATTATCAGGTCATTAAAAGCTCCTGATGGTTCCATATTGACTTCTTACTACATTGAACTATTCTTCCTGATATATTGTCTGAGAGAAACTGCCAGTTTTCCTGGACATCTTTTTTCCATATTTTTCTTTCCATGTGAGCATACCTGGCAATTCTCCAAGTCTGAGTTTGTTTTTTTTGAAGTCCATTGTCCTTGACTTGCTGCTTTCCTGTCATCATTCTAAGGAATGGAAGGTATCTGTCATTTGATCACTTTCAGATTATTTTTCTACCTCCAGATTCACAGCCAATTCCTGTCTGTCCTCTTGGTTACTTCCTCCACTTTCTGAAACAGGTTGTCCTGAATACATTCCAAGAACTTACTGGATACTTTTGTTTTGCCCTATTACTTTCCTAACAGATGTCTGGGTAGTTAAAGTTCCCTGTTATTACCAGGTTCTTGTATTGTAGATATTCCTGCTGTTTGTTGCAAAAAATGCCTCATCCATCTAAGACCGCTATCATGATATTGTTCATGTTCTCTCCACCTGCATTTATCTTCACCCAGAAACTTTTGACTGGTCGGCGTCTGACCTTCTAGACTTCAGGACAAGTGTATATATTCTTGATGTTTAATGCAATGTTTTCTCTTTTTTTTTTCTCTGCATGTTCTTCCTAATCAGGCTACACTCTTCTATACTACTAATCCAATCAAGTCTCAGTGATGGCAATTAATTCATAATCTATCTTGTGTAATTCATAGTCTAGTTTGTTCTGTTTGTTCCCCATACTCTTGCATTTGCTTATTTACATATTAAGATCCTCTTTTTCTTCTTTTTGTTCCTATGACCTTTTTGTAATTTTGCCTCTGTTTTAGGTTGCCTTTTTTATGCCTACTTGGGGCTTTTGTTACCTCTACCCCTTTGAACCTAGTTGAAAATGAGGTATTGTGCTGTAATACCATAGCTTGTTTACATATTTGGTAAATAAACCAATTCTGAATGGTGCTTTGAAATAATCCCAGGCTTCAGGTTTATAGATCTGTTTTTTTCCAGCTCTTCTGTTTCCTTTTCAGCCGTTAATCTTGATGTCTGACATCTTGGGTTATTATTTGATTAGACTTGTCATTCCAAGTATACATGTAATCATTTCAGATGTACTGGATTTAACACCCAAATAAAACATTAATAAATAGATTTTAGAAGAGCAGTAAAATGTCATTATATAAACTCAGTCTCCAGCACAATGTATATCTAATCTTCTGGAAACCGGGCAGGGGGATATGGGATGATAGAGGGAAAAAGAAATCATAGCAGGGGAAGAAGAAAAATGAGAGGAAAAGGCTAAAGATTTCATTTCAAAATGAAGGATGGTGCTCAGAAAAGTTGATTTAAGGGTTGGGAACAACAGGAACTACAGAGAAAGGAAAAACATTTCCTGATTTTGAGGCACACTAGGAAAAAAACATTGGGAACATTATCCTTTAATTTCTAGGCCTCCATATTTATTATGATGGTTTCTAGTATGGGTGTTTAAAATTTGTTGTTCTTTGTGCTTTTCTTTAAATAAATATACATTTCCATACTTCAGTAAATTATAGAGCAATTTGTTTCTCAATTTCTATTTTAATAGGTTCAGAAAGAAGCTACAGCTGTGTCATCTTGGATGTAAAAGCAGGCGCTTGGATGAACACCAAATGGAAATATGTGAGGTGCCCTAGTTTTAATAGAGGTGTGACATTTTTAGTCTTGCATTGTACATTTTCTTGTAAATAACAGTGAAATTTAACTTCTGAAGATGTTTGCCTAATAAAGATTAATTCAAATTTAATATTGAATGAAACTAAGAACTTTGTCTGATATTTGAACTTGTTATTCTTCTCAAAAATGTAATCATTACTAATAGACAAAATACTAATTTTTTCCAAAAAATTGTCAGTGTTTTGTCATATATTGAAAATCAGACCGACGGAGCAGTGTTTCTCAACCAGTGGTATGAGAACCCTTAGGGGTAATCGAGAGAAGTCGGGGCGGGGGGAGGGTATGTCAACACAACTGAAATTTGGAGAAAACTGAATGTTTGTTTTAAGTTTTACAGTGCTTTATTATTTTTGCACTTTTTACACCAAAAATTTCATCGCCCACCCGGTTATGATTAAGTTGTTTAAAAAATGTGTTGCAATGGTAGAAAAAAAATTGTGCGTCTGAAAACTGTAGGTACTGGGGGTACTTATAATTTTTTTTTTTTTTTTTTGAAAAAGGGGTACTTTTTTAAAAAAAAGGTTGAGAAACACTGCTGTGGAGGACCAAATCTAAATGTTGTACTGCTAAAAACAAAAGGGTCATCTTCCTGAAAAAAATGTTTAAGAATCGTGGAATTAGGAAGATTTTTTAAAGAGGTGGCCGCTCTATAAAAATTTGGTTTTGATAGCATAAGGTTGCAGAATGTTGCAAAAAAGTTCCTAAAAATTAATAAATCTCCATGTCTTTTTCTCATAGCAAGTGAAGAAATTGAATCGGTTGCAAGTAAATCATTATCTCAAAGCTTATTAAGATTTTGGCCCCTCATACTTTGTTAGCAAAAAAAGTACTTACATTTTGTAGACGACAGGGAGCTAATGATCATTAAAGTGTATAGTTAATTTAGCAACTGACCGTGAAACATGAAGCACTTCAGAAATAATTAGGTGGCTACAAGGGGGTTTTTTTGCTATTTTTACATTAGAAGTATCACAGATAGGAAGTTTTATCTTCCTTGGAGGATCAAAAAACTGGTGTGGGAGCCCCAATCTGTTTTTAATGGAATATGTTTAAAGAAATTTCCCACGTGTTGAGAGAGAGACACACACACGTTTTAAGCTTTCCTTCCCCCTCTCCCCCCCAAAATAGCCACAGTTTCTGCCTGAGTGATATTAGAAAACTCATTGACAAGTCTTTTTTAAAGTAGATTTACTTAATGTAGTTATATATTACATGTCCATGCTCTATCTTTTCCCTGATACTCCTGGGAAGTACTTTTTATGAAAATGGTAACACCAAATAAGATAGCTTTGTATGCTAATAAGAAGCGTACAGCAAACATAAGTACACAAATCTATAACAGTGTTAGAACTCTTGGTCCACCTCTGTCTCTCATAGTTATCCCCTTCACATTTACTCCCTCCTCTCATTTGCACATAGATGGCTAAAATGTTAACTCTAAATGTTAAGGGCCAAATCCACTTCACAGGGTAACTGGAAGGATATATCAGAATTACAGCTGAAGCTATGTAACAAGTTCAGATGCTTCATGCCCCATAGTGTACTCTTTTGTTTCTTACGTCCATTTAAAAGGGACTAGTCTATTAATCAGACACTTATTCTGCTGGAAGTCGTCTCCTCTGAGATTTTCTTATTTACCAGTGGAAATTGCAGCCTCTATAAAAAGAGAGTAACTGTTCAAAGAATAAAGTATAACATGCTATTGAGAGGATATGTGAAATCCAAAAACTCACTGCAGATTCCTGGGAAATAACTTTTCTAATAATGTGGAACAATCTTAATCTCCTAGCGTAAGAGAATTTTTGTTTGGTTTAAACTGGGGAACAGTCAATCTTATTATTCGGCTACGTCTAGACTACACGCTTCTTTCCAAAAAGAGCATCTAGCCTGTACTAAGCAGATCAAAAAAAACAATCCGCTTTTTCGAAAGAGAGTGTCCAGACTGTCTTGACACTCTGTCGAAAAAAATGGCACCTGGAACCACTTCTGGCAGCACATGGGGGCAGCATTTACTTCCGGGTGCTGCTGCATAAGCCTTACTTAAAGGGATCCCCCTGGACAGCTGTTTCTCTGCTGCTGCTGGCTTGCCTACCTCTCAGAGGGACAGCAAAGCTGCTGCACTGCTTGCTCTGGTTGCCCAATTTACGTGGACACCACAGCATTTGCTTTTCTGTTGGTTTTTCTGGTGCTTATTTGTTTTTTGCCATGGAGCCGGAGCTGCCCCTGAGCAGGCGATGGCCCCAGCCATGCTGTAAATTCTGCTTCATCTACATGCCACCGTTATGATGCTCGTGTCCAATCTGGACCCAGACCTGAGATATGAAACCTTCGCCCAGGATGCAGGACCAATGCCGTTGCCTCCAAACTTTTTCATGGAGAGGCGTTTTTGGAGGCTCAACGCCAGTTCCGACTGGTGGGACCAGCTCGTCATGGAGTTGTGGGACAACCAGCAGTGGCTCTGCAACTTCCAGATGTGGAAGGCCTCATTCCAGTAGCTGTGTGCATGTCTCACCTCTGTGCTCCAACAACAGGACATCCACCTGCGGGCCCGCCATCCCCCTGCAGAAGCTGGTCACTATTGCCCTGTGGAAACTCGCAACACCCAACAGCTACCATTTTGATGGGACACCAGTTTGGCGTGGGGAGATCTACTGTCTGGGACATCTTGATGGAGCTAAGTCACTCTCAGGGGACAGTCCCTGCTGAGTGGGGGGGGGTCTGAAAAAGGGGGACTGTCAGGAAACGGCAAGGGAGAGTGGGGGATGGAGTGTGAGTGAGCTCCTCAACTCACCCAGCGCTGCTCCGGAGGGGTGTCCTGAGGAAGGGAATCCTGGGGTGTTTGGGGTGTGTGTGGGGGGGGGAGTTCTCCTCTCAAGAGCTCAGGCACCCCATCTAACTTCCTGTTTTTTTGTCTATTTGTCTCTTTCTGTAGGTAGTGAGGGCCATCAATTCAGAGCTTCTGAACAGGCTCGTCCATCTGGGAGACCTGGACACCATCGTGGCCAGCTTTGCTGGGCTTGGCTTCCCGAACTGTGGAGGAGCGCTTGATGGGACACACATCCCAATCCGCGCACTGCCCCTCAAGCAGCCCAATTCATCAACAGGAAGGGCTACTTTTCAGTGTGCTCCAGGCCCTGATCGACCACCGGGGACAATTTATGGACATTTGTGTCGGGTGGTTAGGGCGGGCACATGATGCCCACATCTTCAGGAACTCCTACCTCTACCACAGGCTACAGGCTGGAACGTTTTTCCCGCAGCAGGACCTTGCACTTGGGGACATGCAGATGCCGATGTGCACTGTGGCCGAAGCAGCCTACCCCTGATGCTGTGGCTTATGAAGACCTACACCGGCCACCTGAATGTGAGCAAGGAGCAACTTAATGCGCATCTTAGCCAGGCTCGCATCCAGGTGGAATGTGCGTTCGGACATCTTAAAGGGAGGTTCTGTTGCCTGCTGACATGGCTGGAGATGGGGGAACGCAACATCCCCGAGGTGGTGGCCGTGTGTTGCATTCTCCATAATCTTGTGGAGAGAAAAGGGGAGGCCTTCCTCCCGGGGTGGGGGACAGGTGCTGATGGCGAGGGGAGGCAATTCGAGCAGCCCTGGACAACTGCCATCCACCAGGCTCACCGGTCCTGCGTTCGCATCTGGGAGGCCCTGAGGGAGAGATTCTCAGAAGGAGCCCACTGACTCTCCCCAGGGCCTCCCCTATGGGGGCTTGGGCCTGGCCCACTCCTACCTTTCCCTCCACAACCCTCACCCTGACCCTCTTTCCAGAAATAATAGAGAAACACCAGGTTTTGTTTGTAAACATAAATTTGTGTTATATTATAATCGATACCAATAACTTAAAAATTGCTAAAGGTTGCTAAAATATACCTTGTTATTTTCATTGTACATAGTTTTCTAGTAAAGCAAAGTTTGATTCAAAAATAAACATTTTGTTAAATGAGCAAAATTTTCTGTAAGTGGGGTGGTTGGGGGCTGAAAACCTGGATTGGGGGCTGAAAACATAGAGGTGGGAGGGGGTTCAGACGGTGCTTCCCTGACCACAGGCTCCTGCTGCCTCGCGTCCAGGGACCTCCATGGCCTCCGGGTCGGGTGGGACGAGAGATAGTAGTGTGCTGGACGGGGTGGGGTGGGACAGGGGATGCAAGGGGGGGAGTAAGGAAAGGGGGGTTCAGTGGGGCAGGCTCATGGCGTGCAGGAGGAGCGGTACCAGGGACAGGAGTAGGCAAGGCAAGGACCTCCCGCATAGTGGCACAGATGGAAGTCTGGTGCTGGACGAGATCGTCCAGCAGGCGGTCATGCCACACAGCCTCTGCCTGTGTCCTCTCTTGCAGGGTCTTATTCGGTTCCTGCAGGGCCGCTATATGCTGTTTCAAAATGTCCGTGTAGAGACACCACTGTCTGCGGGTGCCACGTGTCCGGGATGCTGGTGTGTTGCGACCCTCTTGCATGGATTGGCCCGCTGTGGAGGAGGAGAAGAAGAGACAATCATTCATGCATGCACCTGCTGTCCATGAGGGCATGCCCTTGCTTTAAGGGAATCTCCTTTAGACAGGGGACTCAGAGGTTCTGCAAGTAACACCATGTGTGAACTGGGCAGCAGCCTCAGCATCACAGGGGCCCCAAAGTGCCAATGGGACCACATGCCCCCCCCCGCACTACCAATCCACCTGTGTGTGTTCTGGGAATGGCTCCTGGCACGTGTCTCACACCCAGGTGTCGCACACTGCCGCTGCATGAGTTTGCACATGCATGGCCAGCTGCATGCTGTCCACGCTGAGCATTAAACGTGTGGCTCACGCATCAGCCACTGTGCACCCACCTTCCCCGCCGTGTGTGGTGCAACCTCACAACACTCACCTGATGTTCCCTCCCTGATGTCCAAAGACACCTGGGAGGCCTCCGAGGTCTGGGGGACTGGCTCCAAGGTTAGGGGTCACTGTGTTGTCCTCCTCCAGCTGACGCTCTCCTGTTTCTTCTAACTGCTGGTGCTCCTGCTGGGGTTGCTCAACTACATGTTCTGGTAACCCAGGGTATGTCTAGACTACATCCCTCTGTCGCCAGAGGGATGTAAATTAGACATACCGACATTGCAAATGAAGTGGGGATTTAAATCTCCCACGCGTCATTTGAATAAAAATGGCCGCCACGTTTTGCCGAGTCAGTAGTTTGTTGGCAAAAAGCAGCTGTCAAGACGGAGATCAGGCGACAAAGAAAGCCTTTGTCGCCCGATCCCATATGCCTCGTAAAATGAGGTTTACAGGATCGGGTGACAAAGGCTTTCTTTGTCGCTTCGATCCTGGTGCTCACCTGACAGCCGCTTTTTGCCGACAAATCCACTGACTCGCAAAACGCGCGCCATTTTTATTCAAATGACGTGCGGGAGATTTAAATCCCCACTTCATTTGCAATGTCGGTATGTCTTATTTACATCCTCTGGCGACAGAGGGATGTAGTCTAGACGTACCCCCAGACTCCACCAGAGGCAATGGAGTCTGGGCTTCCCCACTGCCCAGAATGTGATCCGGGCCCGCATAGTAGGGACAATAGTGTGGGGCTTCCCCCGAGCGGGAGCTCTGGTCTCGGGCCTTGGTGTACCGCTGTCTCAGCTCTTTGACCTTGGCCCGCACTTGGTCCAGAGTGTGGGGGTGGTGTCCTCTATTGGCCAGTCCCTGGGCCATGCGCCCATAAATGTCTACATTCCTGCAGCGTGAGTGGAGGGCCTGCAGGGATTCCTCCTCAGACCAGAGCTCAAGCAGAGTTTTGATCTCTGGCCCTGACCATGCCAGTGCCCACCGTTTGGTGCCCCAGGAGGGTCCTCAGCTGTCTCCCTGGAAGGGCCAGGGGAGTCTTGGGGCTGTGGCATGGCTGGATCACACAGTGACAGGAAGAGCCGTGTGGTCTGGCTGGCTTCCTAACACAAATGGCTGCCCGGGTGCCTGTGCCTTTAATACATGGCTGCAGACACGAACAATAGAGGTGTGTAGTGCAGAGGGGAGTGTCCACCAGGGCTTTTTCCTGGAGGCCTTATTTTTTGAAAAAAACTGGCTCCCCTGCATCCGCACATGCCTTTTTTCAAAAGATCTCTTTTGAAAAAGGCATAATTCCTTGTAAAATGAGGTTTACTGCTGTCGAAAAAAAACCACTGTGTTCTTTCAATTCAATTTTGAAAGAATGCGGCAGCAGTATAGACGCAGGAAACCTTTTTCGAAAAAACTCTGTAGTCTAGACACACCTTTAGAGAGAGCAAATTATCATCCATCTGCTTGCTTCCTGTGTGGTACCGACCCCTTCTGTGGCATCTGGTGCTGGCCACTGTCATAGGATAATGGACTAATTGGACCCCCGGTCTGATTCAGTATGGTAATTCCAATATTCCTATCCATATTTGGAAAAAGATATGAGTAGTTTCTTCTGACCCACCCTGGAAGATTCTGGGGATGTGGCTATATGTTTGAGGTGGCTGGGTCAGAATTGGACAACCACGTAACACACTAAGACATTGTTACAAAGTAGTTATAAAAAATTAGTTTAGCTGCTACCTTCTTATACATTTAATAGACGTTTGACAATATCTGTCTTAGCAAATTCTGTCTCAACTCACGACTCATGGTTTTCCATAAGTATCTTATGTTGGCAGTTACTTAGAGAAGTAAATACCAACCATACCAAATAATTCCTAATAATTCATAATTTGCCTCTAGTATTAAATATCCCATGTTTGTAGTTCCTGGATCAGGTAAATTTATCCAATGGGTGGTTGTAATATAAAAAGGCTCTTGTTACTCTAATGCAGTGTTTCCCAATTGGTGCTCCGCGGAACCCTGGGGTTCTGTGAACCGAAAGTACGGGTTCCACGAGGAGTTGCCACTCCCTCACCCCCTCTGAAAGAGAGAGAGCCGGCTAGCCAGCTTCTTAAAGAAGCAGCACACTTGTTTCCCCTTCCTCCCTGGCAACGCAGAGGCATAGCGAGGTGGGGGCAGAGGGGAACAGTTGCTCCCAGCTGGCACACTAGGGGGGTACCAGACAGGGGTGACCTACAGCGGGGAGGGAAGCACTTCCCGTCCTCAAAGGAGCCGGCACACGCTGCCTAAACAGCTGGGGCTGTGGCACCTGGTAACTTAGTTCCATGGCCTTTCTGCGTGGGGGGGAGACGGAGTCAGGAGACCCGGGTCTGTGCAGCTCCAACTGTGTGCAGGCAGCGCGCTCTGCCCTGGGACTCTTCCCCCCCGCAGGACGGCATCATGGAAGTAAGTTGCTGGAGTGCAACAGCCCCTGCTGTTCGGGGAGGGGAAGTGCAGTCGCACACTTCCTGGAACCCAGAGGTGCTGCAGGATTGCCAGGTACTGGTCCTAGCTGCCCCTGTCCCCTGCCCGGACCCCCCCCCCCAAGTACCCTGTCCTTTGCCCCACCAGCACTGTCCCTAGTACCCAGCATCACCCTGGCCCCAGCCCCAGCACCCTGCCACCCGCCCCAGCAGCACCCTGTCCCCGGCCCCAGCACCCTGCCATCCACCCCAGCACCACGCCACCCACCCCAGCACCACAATGTCCCCGGCCCCAGCACCCTGCCACCCACCCCAGTGCCCAGCAGGACCATGTCCCTGACCCCAGCATCCTGCCCCTGCACCCCACCACCTGTGCCAACATCCTGCCACCCAGCAGCACCCTCTCCCCAGCCCCAGCATCCACTAGCACTCTGTCCCCTGCCCCCACCAGCACAATTGGGACCACATTAGCGAGGCTTAGGGATTTTGGAGAGGTTTTTTTGCATCTCACTTGTGTGGCCCCAACTGACTTTTCTGTGGGTCAGTGACCCTTGACTCAAAACAGGTTCCCCGCCCCTCTCATAAATAAAGACAATGCTAAAACCTTTTGGCTGTGTCTACATTGGCATGATTTTGTGCAAAAGCATCTGCTTTTGCACAAAAACACCTGCTTTTGCACAAAAACATGCTGCCTGTCTATACTGGCGGGGAGTTCTTGCGCAAGAACACTGACGTTCTAATGTGTGAAATCAGTGCTTCTTGCGCAAGAACTATGATGCTCCCACTCAGGAATAAGCCCTCTTGCGCAACTGTTCTTGCGCAAGAGGCCAGTGTAGACAGGCAACATGAATTTCTTGCAAGAAAGCCTGATGGCTAAAATGGCCATCGGAGCTTTCTTGCACAAGAGAGCATCTACACTGGCACGGATGCTTTTGCGCAAAAGCACATCTCTTGCGCAAAAGCACATGCCAGTGTAGACGCTCTCTTGCGCAAATACTTTAACGCAAAAACTCTTGCGTTAAAAGTATTTGCGCAAAATCTTGCCAATGTAGACGTAGCCTTTGAGTTTGACATATTTTATTTCAAAATGAAGCCGGGCCAAATCCCCATCTCACTGCTGCATCATAACATTCCTGCACCACCTGACCCCAAATCTGAGCCTATCATACACTGGAACCCCCTGTCCTGAGCCTCTTACATCCCCAAACTCCTGCAGCCCCACATCCTCAGTCTTCTGCCACAACACTCCTGCACCATCCACACACTGCAAATCTGTGTCCTGAGCCCATCATACTCACAGCCTCCTTGCCCTGAGCCCGTCACATATCCAACCCAAACTCCTGCACCCTCACATCCACAAGCCTGTGACTTGCTCGGCCCCCCAACCTTCCACCTGAGCCCAATACTCCCCAGCCTGGAGCCCCCTCCCCGAGCCAGCATCCCCTTCTCCTGCATCCAAATTCCCTCCCAGAGCTTGCACTTCCCACCCCTTCCCACACCCAAATCCCTCATTCCCACCCCAGAGCCCACACCCAGTGAGCGTGTATAAGGGCTGTGGATAGCAAGTGATGGAGAGGAGGGGAACAGAGGATGGGGCCTCAAAGGGGTGGGGTCTTGGGGAAGGAATGTGATTTTCATGCATTGGTGGGTTCCTCTTTTTTTTTTTTTGGACAAACCTAGGGGTGCCTTGAAATTCTGAAAAGCGTTCCATGGCCAAATAAAATTAGGAAACACTGCTCTAATGCCATCACTTCATTTTTATTTCCTGTAAAACAAGGATTATTAAGCAAATTGCAAACAAGTTATGTTCAGCTGTAAACAAACAATATGGAAACATTTTGATGACATTCCTTTAATAATATGAAGGTGATGTTAGGGTTTGCAATATCTGACCCTAAAGTTGTAAATAAAGCTTGTGGGGAAATGAGCTAATGGAATAATAGTGGTAAGCTTAGGGCAGTTATTTCAGGTAAGATAAGTATGATTGAAAACTGGGTACAGTTGTCACCAATGTTCCCTCTAGTCTTTTCCATCCTTGTGCAGAATAAATATTTTTATGTGCATTGAGATATTATTTGAAAACACAAAACCTAGGTATAGGTGCTCTGCTAATCAGCTGGGTGGCATTTGTATTTCTCTTGACCAGCTGTCCAAGCACACAGCTTACAAGGAACACTGGGATGTAGTAATGCAGCCATAAAACTAGGAATTTCCTTACACTGCTGAAAAAAGATTTTTTGATTTCATGGTTTCAAAGAAAATTTTACATTGATGATATGCTTTTAAATATTTCTATTTATTTTAGAAATGTCCATCTGTCTGTCTGTTCAAGAACTCCTCCTAAACAGTAATAGCTAGGTCCACAAAATTTGATATGCTGCTTCCTCTTATAACTTGGGTTTGGTTTTACCGGGATAATGGAATGTGCATGTTTTTCATAAAATGGAAAGGAAAGGGTCTTGCAGGAGGGAATTGCACTGCAGAATGACTACAGGGGGACAGCTATAACCCCATTGGGCAAGCAGAGGCCAGGGGTAAAATAAATGACAGCTATCTACTATAAATTTCAGAGTGAGTTTGTGTTTTGTGTGTCTGCATGTCACCCAGCTGGGAGACATGCACCCCCTCCTCTGGCTCTGCCTGCTGCAGCTGTTGTAGAGAGGTGCTTCTCACCTGGCCCCAACATTTGCAGTGAGAGGGCTGGGGTTGTCCTCTCTTTCTGAGGTAGACTGCATACTGAACCGCTCACCCCCAACCCCATCTCCAATGTTTTAAATGAAAAACAAAACTTTTTTTAAAAGGACCCAAGCAATGCTAGGTAAATCTACTATTTCTATATAATACAAATTTTCAGCATGGAAAGGCATTTTTTCATTAATGCTTGAGTTCGAGGGTAGAAACATTAAGGAAGTGCACTTAAACCTGCTGTATCAAATTCAGCAACCTACTACTTGTCAAAATCCTGAATCCTGCCCCATCATTCTGCATCGTATGATTCACAGTTTTTATCTGACCAGTGACAAAACATTGTGCTATATTAAAGAGGAATTAATGCAGAGTTTTTAAGGATGCCTAGGGGCACAGCATACCCTTCAGGAACATTCCATTTCGGAAAACCCAAGCTTCTGAAAACCAAGTATTTGCCAATGCAGTCTTAACTTTGCCCCTTTCCTCTGGTGCTGACAGTAATCACTGGGAACAACCCTGCGTGTGGCCCGGGTGCATTTATCGTATAAGATTTGCTATTTTGAATAGTGGAGAAATTAGTTTGAGCAGACTGGAAGAGCTGTTTATGATCTGAAGAGATTGGGGGGAGGGGGGGAGGAAGAGAGGGAACATGATTTCCGCTTCTGGCTGTGAGAGAGAACTTCTTTCTCTGACCGCAAGTATGATGAAAGGAAGGAGGTGCCAGAGTACTTTGCAAGATCTAGTGTGCTTCCTTTCAGTGTTCTATTGCCAAGGTTGTGGCAGTAGCAAGATGAAGAGGCACCTTGCTATGGGGATTGTCAGCACTTAGGTGGAAGATGAGCATAGTATGAAAGCTTAATGAAATGTAACTGGCCTTGTCATGGTTTGGAATAGAGATGAGATTTTTTTTCCATCTCAGCTGACTGTCTCTCCATTAAGCCACACAGTTACTCTGTCCTGTGATTTTTTACATTTTCCCCTGTGCACTTTATCATGACATGGGAAGACATCAAAATCTTTGGTATATTTAGTTGCTAACAGAGCTGATGAGAGAAATCTCAGGCCTTGTCTGTGTCCTAGGAATGTGTTGGTTCAAGGATATTAGAGAGAAGGGTGGAGAGGCCATATCCTTTATTGGACCAACTGCTGTTGGTGAGAGAGGCAAACGTTTGAGCTATGCAAAGCTTTTCTGCTGGTTTTATGACATGATGATTACAGTAACTTTGAATATGAGCAGACTGGTGTCTCTCTTTCCTGCCTCCCTTACTTTCCCCTGCAGTCAGTTCGGTCTCACTTTCCCCTTCCATTAAGCCATTAGACTTCAAAAGCTAGGTGTGTGCGCACACAAAAAATTTGCTGTCTTCTGCCTACTTTAAGGAAAGCTGTCCTTTAAGGGGACTGCCTATCGCTGCCCCCTCCAAGGAGGTATAGCAAGTTTGGAGCATTTAAAATTGTCTTTAAAATGACTGTTCTGTTTAAATGTCAACTATAACAGAGCTGGTGTGCTGTTGTGATACTGTAAACAATTAAGCATCAGCACCAGCTTTGCTGCAGCCAGATATCCAGCAGAAACTAAACCAGGAGCATAGAAGGTGCTATGAGAGGTAGCCTATTTATTTCCCACACTGATGGTCTCAGCTGTCCCAGAACAGCCCACAAAGATGAATTCAGCCTGAAGCAACAGCTCTGATATGTGTTAACTGCTTCACTAAGTTCAGTGGCTACTCCCAACCCCCCAAGATTTAAGCACCTCTGAGATGTACAGCAAGCATGCTTCTCCTCAGGTGCTTTCTCCTCCCCCACCAATCTTAGCAAGTAGTTCTTGATAAAAGTTCCTTGGATGCCTGGTCTCAGCTTCCTCTGAAGGGGGGCAGAGCTGACATGAGATGTGGCAAGGGTCTCAGACATCCCCCAGCCCCTGCATAAAGAATGGAAATCAGCAACCCCTCCCCCCTCAATTCCTGCAAAAAAAAAAATCACTGTTAATGGTGAGACCACCTTGGTCAAATGACTCCAAATTTGGATTGATCATCCTACATCACACCAGATTTCAAGGCAACCAAGTGACCAGGCCCATAGTACAGTATTTAAAAGAGCCAAGTTTTAAAGCAAGTGCTGGTCTCAATCTTCACTGTAGCAGAGCTGGCTCTCCACTGTAATTTCTGAATGCATGCTGTGAACTAGGGCCTGCTTAAATGTTTGCTGCAATAAGAGTTAAAAAATGAAATGCAGGAATGTTACAGTGAATAATCCAGCAGTCAGAATAAGACTTCCTTGGATGAAATTTCCTGCAGAGAACTTCACTCTACCTTCAATTGCTGGAAAAACACGACCCATTCTAGAGATGTAATTGGACACAACTTCAACATCAAGATCACCTAGATAAACAGAAGTTATACACTGATATAGTGAAATTACTATTCACTTTACATAGCAACTGCTAAACTTTGTTTTCTTGATTCTCATTTTCAACTGTAGTCCCCCTTGAAGTAGGAATTGATTTCTATATTTTCATATTCAGGAGACCAGTTACTCATGACAAGTGGTTTTCAACCTGTGGACCCTGGAGGTTTGAAGACAGATTTCTAAAGAGTTTTGCACCTGCATTTGAAATGTTAGGGGTCTGAAAACAAAAAAAAGGTTGCAAATCACAGCTGATTACAAATGCATCTTCTACAGGGATGAACAGCTAGAATAGTTAAACTTTTCATAATGTTTGTTCCTAGAATGTCCAATGTTGGCAACGGAAAGTTTATTGGGAAGAGCACTGCCCTTGCAGTATTTACATTTGCTTATCCAGTTTTCTAGCATGTTTACACAGTTATGACTCACTTCTAAAGGCTCTGATACTGTGCATTGTTATGCTGAGCTGACAGCCCAGTACTGTTCCGGTGTTAACTCTTTATTATGTTTGGGAACTGTGTGCTTCCTTGTACACAGATACCTAACTAAGACAAAGGAACTATAAATTAACTGACTTTGAAATGGCTGAGGACCAAGAGATCCCATCTGAGAATCTATGGTTAAGGTGATAAGGGACTGTGGTGATTATATAATCTGACTTTCTACATATTGCAAGCCACAGAACCTATCCATCCAACCCTGTAATAGACTCTAACCTCTGACAGAGTTACTGACATCCACAAATCATGATTTTAAGACTAAGTTACAGAGAATTTATTATTTATACTAATTTAAACCTACAAGTGACTCATGCCCCATGATGAAGAATAAGGTGAAAAACCACCAAGTTTTCTACCAATCTAACTTGGAGGAAAATTCCTTTCTGATCCCAAATATGGAAATCAGTTAGATCATAAGCCTGTGAGCAAGACCCAGCAGGCAGATACCTGGGAAAGAATTCTTTGCAGTAACTCAGAGTCCTCCCCATGTAGTATTCCATCTCCAGCCATTACTGGGCATTTTTTACTATTGGCAGTTGCCAATGGGACATTGTGATATTTGATTAAAATATGATCATTGTTGCAACCACAGATGATCTGCTAAATGTGATTGTGTTCTTTGTATGCAAGCATCATTTTTAGATTTGAAATTATGAGTATTGGAAATTTGAAATTATGAGTATACCTGTATTTCAAACGTTTGCTCCTGAGGTAACCCCTAGAAGGTACTTAGCCAGCACATCTTGAAAGGACTATTCAAACTGAAGTGTCCTTTTGATGGGCCACTAACTTACAATGGACCATGGGAGATACCCATCTACACTGAATGAATTCTCTTATGGATGTTCCATCTGAAGTATGGCCACTGCTGTGACTAAGCAAAATTATGCATGGACATGCGATTTGTCCATGTGACTCCAAACTCTCATTTTACCTATAATTTTCCACTAGCTGTGCTGAAGGTTTTGTTTTGAATGATGTTTCCCTCCATATGGCATAAGCTGCAAAAGGCCCTGGAAATATCTCCATTACCACACACACTGTGCACCAAGGTCAGTAATAAAAAAGATTAAATAAGATTGGTCCCAAGACTGATCCTTAAGGAACTCCACTAGTAACCTCCCTCCACCCTGACACTTCATCTTTCAGTATGACCCATGATAGTTTCCCCTTTAACCAGTTCTTTATCCACCTTTCCATTCTCATATTATCCTCATAGTCTCCAATTTAATAATTTCTCATGTGGAACTGTGTATCAAATGTGTTACTGAAATCCAGGTAGATTAGATCTATCACATATCTATTATCTAAGAAACTAGTTATCTTCTCAAAGAAGTAGACAAGATTATCTGGCATGACCTTTTTGTAAAACCATGTTGTGTTTTATCCCACTTACTATTCACCTCTATATACTTAATTACTTTCTCTTTCAAAGTTTGTTCCAAGACCTTGTATACAATTGAAATCAAATTGTCAATCCTGTGGTTTCCTGGATCATCCCCCCTGCCCCTCGCCTTTCTTAAAAATAGGAACTACAGATTGCACCTCTCAAAACTGGGACACACTGGTCCAACATCATCTGTGGTCCATGGATGTTCCAGGATCAGAGTGTCACAGCATGCTGCAGGGAGTGTGGGGAATGAGAGCCCAAGGTCACAGGGGGCTGGTAGGAGCTAGCTGTTTGTTCAATATGGAGCGTCCATGCTTACCAGAATTGTGACTCAGTGATTTCTCCTTTAGCATGTAGTATCCGTCTCCTCCCTGCTGCAGAAAAGATGGAAGAAGCACTTTGTACATTTTGTCCATTTGGAGTGGTACATAAGCTGGTACTCTACAGGCTGTGCAAAGAACTTCTATACTGACAACTCTGCTTCCTGGTGGTCTGGAAAGATCGTGGACCACGTGAATGCCTAAGAGAAAACACATTTGAGCAATCATTTTAAAATAGTGCTACTGAGCATCTCAGATCCATCACACTGTTAGGGTAAACTAACACTCTACACTTCCTTAAGTGAAAATTAGCCTGACTTTTGAAAGAGAACTTTCTTCTTGTAAATAACTTCCTGTCCTGTTCCCATCTTACACACATCAGCTGGAACCATGAAAACAAAGGGAGCATCCCATCTCTAGCTCCATACCCTTCTTTTCTTGGTTCCCTCCTGACTGTTGAGACACCCAAACAGATCATTGGCAAGTGCGTGGAATGATGATATTGGAGGTCAGATACCTCCCCTTTCACTTTAACAAGGAGGCGCACTAGGAATATAGATTACAGTATGTAGCAAATGTTACTGGTGGAAGCAAACTAGAATGAAGGCATTTGCTGACAGACATGCAAACACTATTACAGGTAATGACTGTGTTCTTTTTTCTACTGTAGCTACTATCTCAAATCAATCTATGCTCTATGGATTTCTTGGCCTCCCAATACAGTATGTATGGAAGTTTAAGTAGTTATGGTATAACTCGGGCCATAAGTGATTCATAAAGTATTAAAATGCAGAGCTAGATAATGAAACCTACCCACCACAGTTAGGAGACTTAATTTAAAGGCAGAGCAAGCAGCAGAGCTAGCACTAAAGGATGTAAAAACAGTTGAAGGTAATCACCACTCTAGTAGAGGAAACAACTAGTAATCCAATATAGATATTAGTGTACCTCCCAATCACCAACACATCATAGTATAGTATTACTGTGACAAATAGACAGGAGAGAAAGGACAGGTGAAGGAATCCACTGGACTGATTTAAGTTTGTATGCCAAAGGTCAGGAAACTGGAGTCTGCAGATAAGCCAAATAGATCTCTTAAGTCAATTTTAAATAAAATGTCATTTTACCCTCCTTAGAGTCATGTGCCCTAATTAGTCAAAAGTGCCATTCAAGCCACTACTGTAACAAAGAGATAAACGAAATAAATGTGAGTACCGTACCCACTGCTTTGGAACTGCCACAGCATAAGGTGAGAGACCGAATCTGGTGCAGCTGTTCCCGCACGGATCATCAGGAGGGTTAAGGCTGTTGTTATACTTTCAGATGTGAATGAGACTAGGGATGTTAAATTTCAATTGACTAATCGAATAGTCGATGCAATTTGCATCAACTATTCGATTAGTTGATAAGGACGCCTCTGCCTTTGAAGTGTAGCAACAGCCCACTTCAAAGGTGAAAGCGCTGCGGTGAGCACAGGGCCAGCAGGGCAGTCCCCCACGGGACCCGTGGTCCCCACAGCATTTCAAAGCAGCAGTGCTCTGTGGAGCCCGGGGTCAGCTGGAGATTCCCCCGCTGACATCAGGCTCCATGTGGCGCTGCCATTTTGAAACGCCACAGGGAGCATGGTATCAGGCTCCTTGTGGCATTTCAAAGCGGCAGCGCCCTGGACTTCCCTGCTGACTCAGGGCTCCATGTGGCACTGCCACTTTGAAATGCCATGGGGAGCCCGGCGTCAGGCGTCACGCTGCGTTTCAAAGCAGCAGCGTCACAGGGAGCCTGGGGTCAGTGAGGGAGTCCCCAGCAGATCCTGGGCTCCATGCAGCTCTGCTGCTTTGAAACGTTGCATGCAGCTGGCCCTGGGCTGCACGTGGCATTTCAAAGTGATAGCGCCGTGTGGAACCCAGGGTTTGGCCCCAGGCTCCACGTGGCACTGCTGCTTTAAAAAAAAAAAAAAAAAAAAACCTTTTCTCCCCCACCCTTGCTGCCTCTATCAGCAGTGAAGTGACTAGTCAACTAGCCTGTCAACTATCAGATAAGCATTTGCTTATCGGATAGTCGACTAGTCTGTCACATCCCTAAATGAGACCTTGCTTACCTGGTCATTTTTTGTTAGCAGTTTCTCTCCTCATTTATTATACATGGGTTAATACTCCACACCTAGGGTATTTGGAGGTGGGCCAGTGTTTTTCCTGGAGTCTCCAGGACTAAGCCCTGCCCTTCAGCTCAGGCCACTTGAAGAGTGTTTCCAAAGCTAGAGAAATGCTCTAGCAACCTATTAGTATTAAGAGAACAACTTGATATAGTGTATAAAAGATATACACTTGAACCTCTTTAATCCAGCAACCCTGGGAAACAAGGTACACTGGATTTAAGAATATACAGGGCCAGGCAGGGTGCTGTGGTTAGGTGAGAGGGGGGATGAAGGCAGGGCACATAACTGGCGCTCTGGGCCTGGGGGCACACATGGCTCTGTGCCACTCCCAGGCACCACCCCCATCACTCTGGCAGCGACAGAGAAAAGCCACAGAGGATGCGTGTTGCAGCACTGCCATTCCCCCAGCTGGGTGGAGGAGGGAGAGAAAGTGGCAGTGCATAGAGCCACTTCCTCCTCCCCACTTCCACCGTCTGTATCATGAATGTTCCCAGATCAGGGACAGCCAGAATACAGAGGGTCAGGTGTATTGCCTTAAAAGTTAAGTCGCCCATCAGAGAAAGTTTTCAATTTTGTATTTAGGTCATTTACCACACTAGCAAGGCAAGCTGAATTCAGAGAAAAGCTGTTAAAAGAAAGAAAATTATTTGTATGAAGTTTCTTATTCTGTTTCCTAGCTCCTCTCCTCATTCATCACTAAAGGGAAGTAGCAAGTAGTACATCGTAGAAGTGGGGGGGAAAGGAAAGGAATAATAGAATTATAAGATTAGAAGGGACCACAAATGTCATCTAGTCTAACCCCCATTTTTAGGAATAATTAAAACTGCTCATCTTTATATAGAATAATGGGCAGAAAGGGATGTTCTTGCTGTATAACAAGAGATTTGTAAAGAGTTACATGGGAACCAACTCAGTGGTGCCTTCCTACCAAAGTGTGCTGTGGAACATCACTGGGTCAGACCAAAGGTCCATCTAGCTCAGGATCCTGTCATCCAACAGTGGCCAACTCCAGATGCTCTGTTTAACAGAACAGGCAATCGTCACCCTCCCTTTATCAGTTAATTGGTTAAACATAATATTTAATCGGTTAACCAATTAAATGGGGTTTTACATACCTACTGCCAATCCTGGCTAATAGCCATTGATGGACATATCCTCCATGAATTTATCTAGTTCTTCCTTTTGTTTTAGAGCAGGGGTAGGCAATAATTTTTGAGTGGAGGCCACTTCAAATATTTTTGAAGTGGTTGTGGGCTGCCCTGGAAGGGGCAGGGCCTCAGACAGAAGGGGCAGAGCCTTTAAATAGCAGCAGCTGAAAGGGCTCACGCCTCCGCTGCAGCTCCCAGGCATCATGTTAGCCAGAGACAGGACCTGCAGACTCATTTCCTGCTATTTACAGGGCTCACTGCTCCCAGCCTCACTGCTAGTGTGTTGCCTGGAAGCTGGGAACACGCAAGCCCTTTCAACTGCTTCTATTCAACTGCGCCTTCCCTGGGGCTGTTGCCTGCCAGTCATGGGGATGGTGCGAGCCCTTTAAATAGAAGCAGTTGAAAAGGCTCACACGTCCCTGACTCCCAGGCAACAGGCTAGCATGGGGCAGGAGCTGCGAACCCTTTCAATTGCTTCTGTTTAAAGAGCTCGCTCCTGCTGGGTGGCTGCCAGGCAACACAGCTGCCCAGGAGGCAGGAGCCCTTTAAATAGAAACAGTTAAAAGGGCTCGCAGCTCTGGCGCCGCTAGCACATTTCCTAGGAGCCAGAGACACACGAGCCCTTTCAACTGCTTCTATTTAAAGGGCTCGCACCTTCCCCGTGTCTGTCAGGCAGCGCGTTGTGTGGCAGCTGCAGGGAAGGCACAAGCCCTTTAAATAAAAGCAGTTAAAAGGAGCTCGCATGTGGCTCCCACAAAACGCGCTAGCAGCTGGTAGGAGCTGCGAATCCTTTTCGCTGCTTCTATTTAAAGAGCTTGAGTGAGCTCTTTAAATAGTAAGAGCAATCTAGTACCACTTGGGGCTTTACTCAGGTTGTCTACACCATGGTGTAATGGGCATGACGAGGTTAGAATTTCCAACATGCACTAATGCGTTGCACAACAGTTAGTCCACGTGGACCCTGCTGGAGCTTGAGAAGTGCCTGAGGGCACTTTACCCTAGTGCTGTCCTCACACACTAGGGAACTCTATGCGAGCACTAGCCAAGGCTACATGGGTTAGTTAATGTGCAGCGCATTAGTGCATATTAGAAATCCCATCTCCATGGTGCTCATTACATCACTGGGCATTCAAACATTCAGAATAATTTTGAGTGGGGGAAGGGATCTCCCACTTACACCTTTGTAACCCCATGATGGTGCAGCCTGGTTTGACTCAGCCCTGTATTCTGGCAGCAAGAGCATCAGCTGATTGGGAGCAGGCAGGGCACTATTTGTCCTCAGTAGCACACCTACGCACTACCTCACACAGGAAACATCACAGGAGAGGTCTAGGTTGGACATTAGGAAATACTATTTCACTAGGAGGGTGGTGAAGCACTGGAATGGGTTACCTAGGGAGGTGGTGGAATCTCCATCCCTAGAGGCTTTTAAAGTCTCGGCTTGACAAAGCACTGGCTGGGTTGATTTAGTTGGGGTTGGTCCTGCTTTGGGCAGGGGGCTGGACTTGATGACCTCCTGAGGTCTCTTCCAACCCTAGGATTCTATGACCTAGTTTTAGCCAGGTGCTTGTGGGACAGCTCTGACGGGGCGAAGAAGTCCTGCAGAGGAGCACAGGTGGTTGAGACCCCTCACGCTGCTATTTACCTGATCCAGGGGAGAATGAATGTCACAGCCACACAACAGTGAATACTAATTAAAGTTTAAAATAAAATGGTCAGGGGAATCTGAGCCACTAATTTGTTCCCTCGCAGAGGCAAAAAATCTGGTAGCCCGAGCAAAGGGTCAGACATTAGTTCTGCAGCTTCCAGCAACACTGACCTACATCTGAATTTCATTAGAGATGAAGAAGGAGAGAAGCCATGCAACAGCATGGTGCATAGAACTAGCATGGAGATAAATGCATTTTCAATTTTGTTTGGGCAGTGCAGCTGGTTCCCCAGAAGTGTAAATGGCAATAAGGGAAGCATGAAGTATGGCTATCTTGGAAAGGAGGGAAAATAATAATAAAAAAAACATAACTAACCCCCAACCTGAAGCAGCTCGCCAGTTCCTATTCCATGTCTGTGCACACTGTGCTCAAATGCTTCTTTGAGAGTGGAGCCTTTTAACTCTATAAGATCAAAAGTACCTCCAAATGGCAGCACAGCTAACAGGTCCTCCATGGTAATAGTACCTTGGATAGAACAAGGCTTTATGTAAACAAATGTTCTGTAAGGTGCTTTGTTAAGAAGATCTTGTTCACTTATGAGCATGCTATACAACTTATAAAGCCAAGTGTCAATTGAAGCAATGTTGTTTAGCAGTACAGCAATATAATCTTAGTCTTTTGACCTGTGTGTCAGATGTCAAGCTGGCCACCTAGAAGTAGAAAATCCTTACATACATCTGCTTTTCATCTGTGCCATCTTAATGTGTGAGGTCTGTCCCATGTTATGTATGATTTTCTTCCAAAAGTTCTCAGGGAGAAGGACAAGGACATTGTTGAGGACCTCCAGGACTTCCCAAAAATATGTCTGAAATCTCACAAGTCTTATTGGGATTCGGCTAAAGCACATAAAGCATCACCACACAATCCTGAGGCACGCAGGAAACAATTCTGGGATAATACCAATGTCCCGAGCAACCCCCTTGCTGCCAACTCCACAAGAGGACTTCCAGACTTCCACCTATCCTGGAAACAGTGGTCCACATTGAACCATTTCAGAACATTGCTTGTTAGATGTTGGCATTTCTTACACTTTGGGAAGATTACGGACCACATTGTAAATGAGTACTTGCTTCAGTTGTTTGCCAGTGCATTTCAGAATTTACAATAAACTATTTCCCAAGCTGCCTGCTGGCTCACTAATGTGAACTTGGCTATTTGATCATTGCTAATCATCTGTCTTGCCACACAAAAGAGGCATCCTGGAAAATGGCTACTCCTCAATCTGGGGCCAAGAAAAACAGAAATTCGTACAGAAATTAGACAGTTTATCCAGTTGCTTTTAATTGTTATAGCAGTCCTATAGAATGAGTTATCCAAAGTTAAATCAAGTTCTTAGATTTTATAGTATTAGACTACATTTATGGCACCGGAAGATGATAGAGAATTCATTTACCTGTGTGGCAGAACACAACTAAACCGGGAAGTGATGAATGCTAGCTCCACTACTGAGCAGAATGACAAGCCGTGGTGATAAAAACATCAATGACCAAATCCTAAGAGTGCAGTCACGAATGCCAGCATAGCTGTAGCCGCACTAGTGCCAGCCTAACAATGGGAGAAGTTCAGAACAGCCTCAGTGCAGATGCAGCCTAGGTGTCTAGGTCAGGAGAGAGTATGGCCACAGGCTATTTCAGATTTTTATATGATCCAATTTTATCAGAACTCTATTTTAATAATGCCTAGAATACTAAAATGGATAAGCATTATTGAAAGATTATTTATTATTCTTAAACTCCAGGATTCTTTTGGTCCTTGCTCAATTGATTTATTGCTTCTGGAGCTGTACTGTGCACCCTCAAGCTCTGAAATACAGAAGTTAATTGTTTCTGATTGTATACACAAATGATTCTCAAACACAATGCGCTTAATTTTTATGCATCTTAGGGTATGTCTACACTCCACCACGTCTACACAAGTGGCCCGTTATTTTGAAATATTTTTTGAAATAATGGGCGCACCATTACAGTAAATCTCTTTGCATGAGGGACAAGGAATTACTCAAAATAGCACATTATTTTGAAATTTGGCACGGTGTAGATGTACTAAATTTCAAAATAAGCTATTTCAAAATAGATTTGAAATAAGATACGCAATTTGCATAGTGCAAATTGCATCTTTTATTTTGACTTTAGGGTGCTATGTAGATGCACAGTAAGTGATTCCAGTGAAACTAATCACATGAACTAAAACATTAAACATGTGCATAAAAGCATTGGCAGTATGAAGGCCACAGTCGTGAATCCAGAAAAACTGTCCTTTTGTAGTTGGTATAGTGCACAATAGCAAAATATGTAAAAGTACAGGCAGCTAACAGTATAAAAAGTAGCATTAAACAAGATACCATACCATTATTGTTGTATTCATCAATGGGTGACCGTATCCCACCACCATTCAGGATACACATTGAAACATGATTCCATTTATTTTTATCTTCATGTTTGAGGTTATTGTAAATCTGTAACAAAAAAATATTTTAACCACTTTTTAGTCTTTGCTTAATTCTAGATGCAAGAATTTTATAAATTACAAAATCTGGGTTTCTGGGAGCTTTTTCCAGGGTAACGGGAAAAAACAAACAAAAAATAAATAGCGCCATTTACAGGTATCGTTAAAGAACAAACTTTTTAAAATTCTGTACCCACAGTTTTGTTATTTTTACAAACACGTTTTAAAATAAGCCCCTCTTCCTGCAATTTCTGCATTTTTTTTGAAAACTAGAGTGTGACTTTATAGGAAACAGAAACCTAAGCTGCACACTCTAAAGTAAAAACTAAATGAGTGAAGGCATGATTTGTAGACAGTGTCAAAAAGGAAAAGTAAAGGGTAACAGGTTACTTCAGAAAATGTTGAAACAGAGTAATAAATACATGAAGAATTAGAAAGGTGAGACACCTTGAATATAGCTGTTCATACAGAATTAGAAAATGTAAATATACACAAATCAGGCAATCTAATGATATGCTATCAAGATTATTAAGAGATATGACAGAGCACCATATCACTAGCATTTAATATTTGAAAGTCTTAAAAATTATGGGAAGAACTAGAAGATTGGAGGAAAGCAAATTGAGTACAGATTTTTCCAAAAAGTGATCTATAGACCTGTTGTTCAGAGGACCAAAATAGACCCTGACTTATGTCAGAATGGTTGCACGAGATCTAACTTTATTTACTGCTAATAAAGTAATGGAAAACACACAGCAAGAAAATCAAAAAGATTTCTATAGAATAATAAGGCAATAATCAGCCCGGTTTAAGAACAAAGACTAAACTAGTATCTTTTTTTAGGTAAATTACAAAAATAGCTGATGAAGGGAAGAGAAAGTAGTGAACACTGTGTGCTGGGATTTTAGTTGAGCATTTAATAGCATTGAAAATCTCACATTCAAATCTCCTTGGACATGAACAGCTATATAAATTAAATAATTTCTAGGATTAGTTCCTCAGCACATTTTCAATATAAAAACTCATATATGAATCAGAAATTGGTTCTCTCTGAATATGTGGCAACATCCATAATACTAACACAGTCAAAGCAAATTTGTTAAAAAAGTCAAATGACTATTCCTAGACATTTTGCAAGCTCCACCTAACTCTGTGCAATAGTCCCAGGGATAATTGAACAATTTCTGGTCCGTCAGTTTTCTTGCTTTGCTTCTGTTGCCCTAGCTCCACATACAAGGAGTTTCATCCTGAAAGTTGCATAGCAGTGAGTTCCTAAAAGCTGTTCATTGACTTTATTGGGAACTATGGGAGTTCTGAGCCTCCCATGATCAAGTACAAAAGGGAGAGCTAAGCACATTCCAGACCTATCCAACAACAGGTAGATCATCTGTGTCAAACACAAAAGTAGTAACTGTTGTCACAGAATTTTATGGACTCTGCTAAGGATCTCTCACTTTTACCAGTCTTTAAGATGAAAGGAACACATAACCCTAAAATAAAGCTCTCTAAAGTCTGGGAAAATTAAATTGTCCCAAAGCCCTCAAATATTAATTCAGATTAAATTATAGTCTGTGGTTTCTTACCACGGCATCACATATCAAATTTCCCATGTTACACTCTTGAAAACGGCATGCCTGATTTGTACCATTTAGATAAACCACAGTTTTCCCAATCTCACTGGAAGAAAAATTATTCAGCTGTAGCCTCCACTTGTCAACTTCTTCTCTCAAGACTTTATCTAAAATAGAAGCACAGAGTGAGTTTAAAAAATGATAACTAACCTTTTGTAACTTGTTCTTCAAGATGTGTTTCTCATGTCCATTCCAAGCTAGGCGTGTGCATGCCATGTGCACAGTTGCCAGAGATATTCCCCTCCTTGGTATCTGTTGGGCTGGCCCTACTACCCTCTGGAGTTGTGCACATGTGAACTGGTAAAAAGGACTCTCCCAACCCCATGTTTTTCAGTTCCTTCTTGCTGATAATCCAACAGAGAGGCAGGAGGGTGAATCATGGAATGGACATGAGTAGCACATCTCTAAGAACAGTTACAAAAGGTAAGTAACCATTTTTCTTTTCTTCCAGTATTTGCTCATGTCCATTTCATGCTAGCTGACTCACAAGCAGTACTCCTGGAGGTGGACTGAGTTCATAGACATGTTGACTGCAATGCTGCTCTCCCAAAACTGGCACATCGCAGTGCTGCTGGGTGATAGCATATTAAGAAGCAAAGATATGAACCAACAACAAGATTGTAGCTCTGCAAGCATCATAGATCAGAACCTGTGTGAGGAATCGTGGCAAGGGAGATTTAGGCTGGACATTAGGAAGAACTTCCTAACTGTTAGGGTGGTTAAAACACGGAAATATATAGCCTAGGAAAGTTGTGGAACCCCCATCATTGGAGATATTTAAGAGCAGGTAAGACAAACATCTGTCATGGATGGTCTTTATGGTGCTTGGTCCTGCCATGAGGACAGTGACTAGAATTGATGACCTGTCTAGGTCCCCTCCAGTTCTAGCATTCTATGATTCTACGAACACAGTCAACGAAGACTGGGCTCCTGTAGAACGAGCAGTCACCCTTCTTCGAGTGCTTGCTCATATGTATTCTTCTTAGGTGTGTGCGTGCCGGCACCATTCTCCATCCTCAGTGCCAAGGAATAAGTGTAAGAGCACACAGAGAGGGTTCCCTCCAGTGCTAAGAGGGCCAAGCATGGAGTGACCAGCATGGTGAGACCCACACTTGGTCACCCATTCTCAATTGGTGGCCAATGGGCCATATGAGGTCCAATTGGCACACATCTGTGGCCCAGCTGTGTGCTGAAGGCCACCTGGCTCCATGAAGTCAAGTGGGCCGGGCTCCCTGCCTCCCCTCAGGCAGGGGTCAGGAGTCTGGGGTCATTACTTGGCTCCACAAGATTGGGGCAGACAGCCAGTTGGCCCCATATGGTGGAGGTTTGGAACTTGCAGCTGCTGCCAGGTCCTGTAAGTTCTGGAGGGTCTAGGGCTGCCACCTGGCCTTGCAAGCTCCAGGGCAGCTGACTGGCCCCACACGGCCCCACAAGGGGTTAGAGGTCTGGAGGCTCCTGGCTTGTCCAGCTAGCTCCACAGGTCTGGCCTCACGGAGGGGTCAGGGCTGCCATCTGCAAGCCATAAGCTCTGAGGTCCAGGGCAGTTAGCCAGCCCTACCACCCAGGGATTCCTAGGGTCAGGGTCCAGGACTGGGCAGCCACCTAATGATAAATAAGTTGAGAACCACTATTATGGGGACTCTGCCTAGAGCACCAAGTTTGGTTTGGGACCTGCCTCCAAGTCCTGGGAACAGCCATGGGATCACTTTCCTGTGGACCCTTTTAACCCCAGAGGATTTCTAGGCAGTAAAAGACCTGATGTTTCCAGTCCTACCCAACCCCCCAAGGTCCCCTCCCAACCAAGGTGACTGGGGATGGAAAGGAGCAAAGGTCCATGAGTTCCACCATGGCACCAATCATTGTGGTGTTGGTCAGGAACAAATCTTCCATAGTCCAGACAAGGGTCGCCAGCTCCCCAACACCATCTGGAAGCGAAAGCAAGTTGTGCACCACCATGATCTCCAAGGGAAGAATCATCTTAAGTCCACCTAAAACCTACTGGCACCCGAGCTCCAAACCAGACTTTGGTACTGGTCCCCTAGCGTGAAAGGATATGCCTCAGACCCTCTAGCTGTGTCTAGTGTCAGTCTTCTTCCCAAGACGACATCACCAGGACTGAGTACTTACAATTCCACCTCTGGTCATTGTTTTGCTGATCTGGTGGAGAGACGCAGGGTCAGTAATGGTAGGGGTACCCTTTGCTGCCCCTCAATCATCCATTACCCTAGTCTCAGACACATCAGACTTGGAGTAGTGAGTCCATCTTGGCAGTCTCAGGACTCAGGGTCTCTGGTTCTCAGGGGAACTTGCCCTACATATAAATGTCAGGGAGCTTGGGGTGGTATGCTTGGCATACCAGGTGTTCCTCCTCCAGATCTCAGGGAGAGAGGCACTGGTCCTGATGGACAATACTGCATCAATATTATCCATCAGCAAGCAGGAAGGAGTCCTAACTTCAGCATTGTGCCAGGAAGCCCTCTAGCTGTGGGACTTTTGGCATGTTTCATGCATTCACCATGTCAGTCACATCCCCCCAAAGCCCTCTTTGTCCACAGACAGAAGTACTAAGAGTCCAGAGTTCCCCGCCTGCTCCAAACTCTGTTCTGAAGGAACCAATCTTATAGGATAAGCTGTTAGTTAATTCATGCCCAGGTAAACAATATTAACCTTAAATATCCAGAGTAGCCTAAAAATGTTAATTTGTTATGGAAATATATAATCTGAATGTCATGAGGAAGATATTAGTGATTTTACATAGACCAAAAAAGAATAATACAAAATTAAAACATCTGAAATGTTGGAAATTGGAAACTTGTTTGATTGTTGAGAGGAGTCATACCAAATAAAACCAAACGAAGAGGAAAGCTAAATTCCCCTATAGCATTGTACTTTACTTTTCAAAAAAAGTAATAGAGCTAAAAGTATAGCTGGGTGATCTACAGAAATTCAAATCTCTGTTTCACATACCTTCAGGAATGCTACTGTTTAGTATAATAGGGTTTCCAGATGCAGTAATTACATTTCCTTGATCATCAAATGTTACATTTAAATAACCAAGGTATTTTCCAAAAGCATAGGCTTGTACAACTGGCACCAGCTTCCCATCATCTGACTTCACCAGGAATGGATAGTCACCCTCTGGCTCTTCACTGGAAGGTGGGGGGCCTGAAACAAAATAATCACATGAGTATTTTATCTTCAGAAAATTATCATCAGTAAGGATTTTCAAGTATGTTTTTCTTCCTTAAAAGAATACATAGAATATTTAATGTCTATTAAGTAGTAATTTGGAAATAAGATAAGGTTCTTCAGGACTTGAGTGTTTTCTCCTTGAAGTAAAAAAGATGAGTTGATTTTAATCTCTTACTTCACCCTAAGCACTCTAACTCATAACAATGAGCTGAGAATGAACACTTTTAAAAAACGATTTTTCAATCATATCTAAATTGTTGGGATTTTTGCCTACTGTTTTATTGATAACTTGGCTCTCAAGTGACTTTTTTTGGAACCACAAAGCCACAAAAAAACAAAATCTAAAGAAATTATTCCTCCAAGCTAACATCACATTATTCCTTGATGAGTGGGACTTCATACATTTGAAAGAAAAAGTGCAGTATTTCATCTATCAAAGGATATTCATCCAAAAACAGAGAGGAGCCTTCAGGAGAGCTATCTTCTGCCAGCAATTGATGCTGCTTTGCGAATGCTGGCAGGACAAACTAAGCTCTTGGAACAGTTCCCAGATATAGTTGTAATGCTGCTAGAAGACTCAAGTGCGTGTTCAGAGAGTATGCACTTTCAGAATCAAAGCAAAATCTTTGATGCTGCCAAACAATTTTTTTGTCTGAACAGACACATCTGCATGGATTTGGTGTAGGCAGCTCTCAGAGGTCATTTTAGGACATCCACTTTTCCATGTTAACAGAAAAAAGTAAGGTCTACAGAGAGTTGGTCAGAGAACTAATAATATTCAGACTCACTAAGTGTTCATCTAGTGAGGTCAGAGCTGAGTAGGTCTCTACTAAGGGCTGGTCTTGAACTTCTTGCATGCGTTTAACTCTCAATGAAGTCAAGAGGAGGGGGACGGACTCATGAGTGGGCAGTGTTTCCAAACTCTTGAAGGCTAAATCTTGCCCCTTGCCAAGTCAAAGGTCCATGTCCCCAGTGTGCAAGAATTCAACGCAATTCAAAGTAGCGCATCCCCATCAGGGAGACTGCTGTCGATTTTGAGAGCAATGCACTGTGGGTAGCTAGCCCACAGTGCCTGCGCCGCTTTCTGTTCTGGGTTGTGCTCAGTGCATGCTGGGACCAAAATTGTACAGCAGGTGGTAATGGGTTCATGTTGTCAATGTCCCATAATGTGCTCATTTACTTCCTCCATCCTTGCTTGAGATCAATGGGAAACAATCTTTTTGCTCCCTTTTTGGTCTTGATTACCCATGCAGATGCTATAGCAGCGTGATCCCCCGGTGGATCCTGTTTTGCATCAAACCTTTGTGATGGTTGATGTCTAGCTTGCGTGCCTAATGGTGCAGTATTTTGAGCATGTAAGGACATCACTCCCCCAGGAAGAGGATGAAGAGGAATCATGGGTACGCTGTACAGGTAAGCCCTAGGGTTGAGCAAACTGGAAACTCAGCCAGCAATCCATCCTCTGGACACAGTGGAACACTGGTTCTGGTGCTGCCAGACAAGCACAGAGTGGTGGGACTGTATAGTGCTGCAGGTATGGGACTATCAGCAGTGGCTGCAAAGCTTCCGAATGTGCAAGGGTAATTTCATGGAACTTTGCAAATGGCTTTTCCCTGCCCTGAAGCACAGGGATGTCCAGATGAGACCTGCTCTGACAATGGAAAAGTATGTAGCAATTGCCCTGTGGAAGCCTGCAACGCCAGACAGCTACTAGATTGCTGAGAATCAATTGGGAGTGTGGAAACCTACTGTGGGGGCTGTTATTTTACAAGTAGCCAAGGTTATCAATGCCACTCTGCTACAGAGGGTGGTGACTCCAGGAAACATGGATACCGTAAGAGATGGCTTTCCTTAACTGAGGTGGTGTGATAGACAGAATGCATATTCCCATGTTGGCCCCTGGCCACCTTGCCAAGGAGTAATAAACTGCAAGAGGTACTTCTCAATGGTGCTGCAGGTACTGATGGATCACAAGGGTTGTTTCACTGACATCAATGTGAGAAGGTCAAAAAAGGTGCATAACGCACATCTTTAGGCACGCCTGCCTCTTCAGAAAGATGCAAGCTGGAAATTTTTTCCCAGACCAGAAAATTCAAATCAGAAATGGAAATGCCAATAGTGATCTTTGGTGACTCAGTTTACCTCTTGCATCTGTGGCTCATGAAGCCGTACGTGGACAGCCTGCACTGCAGTAAAGAGCAGTTCAACTACAGGCTGACCAAATGCAGAATGATGGTTGAATATGTTCTTGGGCATTTAAAGGGAAGATTTAGGAGTCTACTGACCTCAGTTAATGCAATATTCCCTTTGTGGTGGCAGCCTGCTGTGTGCTTCATAATATTTGAGAGAGCAAAGAGGAAACTTATCTTGCAGGATGGTGAGGCTGAGGCAGAGCACCTACCCAGAGATTCTGAGCAACCAGGGCGATAAGGAGAACACAGCACGGGGCACGCTAGCAGTAGAGGCAGCAGCTAATACATTCCCCTCCTCCTTCATCTAGGTTGCTATGTGAGACATCAGTCTTCTCTGAATCACACAATGACAAGGAGCAGATACCGACTGAATGGGAACTGAAACCTGGGCCTTATGCTGCTATGCTTTGTGCTGCAATGATGCCAGACCACTTACTGCTGGCTTGGCGTGGGAAGGTGTGAGCAACACATCTTGAAAAACAACAGTTACGAGGTAAGTAATCATTTTTTCTTCAAGTGCTTGTTCATGTCCATTCTAGTTAGCTGATTCCCTAGCAGTACAACAGGAGGTGGGGTCAGAGACTAATCTGTAATGGACTGCAACACCGCCTTCCCAAAGGCTGCATCGTCCCTGGCCTGCTGCGCAATGGCATAATGGCTTGCGAACATATGAACAGAGGACCATGTGACCACTCTGCAAATCTTGAGAATAGGCATCTGCACCACAAATGCCATCGCTAAGGCCCATGCCCTTGTGGAGTGGGCAGTCAGAGGGGGCACTGGCCCATTATCAAGGTCATAAACAGTCTTTAATATAGGATGTGATCCAGGAGGACAAGCACTGTGCTGACAGTGGGAGGCCCTTCATCCTTTCAGCTATGGAAATAAAGAGTTGTGGCGATCTATGAAATTCCCTCCTCTGGTCTATTTAAAAGGCGGAGGCCCTCCTCATGTCTAAGGAGTACCGGGACTGCTCTTTAGGCACTGAGTGGGGTTTAGGGAAGAAAACTGGGAGGTAGAAATCTGGGAATATGTGGAATTGGGAAACCACCTTAGGGAGAAACGTAAGGTGGGGGCAAAGCCTAACCTTATCCTTAAAGAAGACTGCATATGGAGGCTCAGACGTAAGGGCCGTCAGTTCGGATACCCTCTTGGCTGATGTAATGGCCACTTAAAAAGGCTACTTTCCATGACAGATGTTTCAACAAGCAGGTGGCTACGGGTTCAATGTGGGGCTCGAGAGTCTTGTAAAAACCAGGTTAAGGTGCCAGGGGAGTAAAGGCTGTCAAAAATAAGGGCCTGTCTACTCCCTTAAGGAATCTCTTAATCATCACGTTAGCAAATATTGTCCTGCCCTCTTTCCCTGGGTGGAATACTGTAATAGTTGCTAGGTGAACTCGCAGGAACAAAGTAGAGAGGCCTTGCTGTCTGAGATATAGGAGGTAGTCCAAAATGAGAGGTATGGGGGCCCCCGTTGGATCCAGGCCTGCCTATGTGGCCCACAGGGAGAAACGTTTCCACTTTGCCGCATATACAGCCCTAGTGGAGGGCTTCCTGCTCTCCAAAAGGACCCTCCTCACTGCCTCAGAACAGGTGTTCAGGGCCCGCTAATCACAAAGGTTCCATGCTGCGAGGTGGAGGGATGACAGGTTCAGGTGGAATAACTGCCCCTCCCCAGGTTCTGAGTGATCAAATCGGGTACCGGTAGCAGCACCAAAGGTTCTTCCACTACTAGGTCCAGGAGAGTGGGAAACCAGTACTGGCGGGGCCACTCTAGTGCTACCACTATGACCGAAGCCTTGAACTTCCTGACCCTGAAGAGGACCTTGTGCATTAGTGGGAAAGGGGGACAATGAGTCTAAGAGTTGGTGAGGCCACTGTGCCTGCAGAGCGTCCCCCTAGGACTCCACCCCTTGGCCCAGCAATAGCTTGGGCATTTGCTATTCTCCTGGGAAGTGAACAGGTCCAGACAGAGATAACCCCACCTCTGGAAGACTAGCTTCAGAATGTGACTACCACATCCAACAGGACATGCACTGGGTAGTGCACTTTCACCAACCATGTCTGGAGAGGCCAAAGCCACAGTCTGGCATGCTGTACCACATAGGTGCAGGCTGCCATGTGACCCAGCAGTTTCATGCACGCCCTTGCTGTCATGAGGGGTGAAGACTTGAGACCATCGATTACATCTCTTATAGCCATGAATCTGGCCCTAGGGAGGGAAGCCCTCGCCAAGGTGGAGTCTAGGTGAGCCCGGACAAAGTCTATTATTTGAGTGGGGTCAAGCATAAATTTCTCTTCATTTATGAGACCCAGCTTGTGGAACAGAGCCCTGACAATGTCTACGTGGCCCATAACCTGTTCCCTGGATGAACGCCTGATCAGCCAATCATCCAGGTAAGGAAATACTAAAACCCTGCACCTCCTCAAAAAAAGCCTCCACAACTGCCATGTATTTGGAGAAGACTCTTGGCACCATAGAAAGGCCAAACAGGTGGACCGCAAACTGAAAGTGATTTTGGCCTATTGTGAACCTCAGGAATCTCCTGTGTGGTGGGATCACTGAGATGTGGAAGTATGCATCCTTCAAATCAAGGGCAGCATGCCAGTCTCCTTTCTCGAGGGAAGGGATGATGGCGGCTAGGGTGACCATCCTGAACTTTGCTTTCTTTATGAACACATTTAGAGGCCTTAGATCCAGGATAGGCTGAAGACCTCCTTTGGATAAGGAAATAAATAAATAAATAAATAACCCCTATGAATAAAACCCTCTCCCCTTGAACTCCTCTGGAACAGGCTCGACCGCCCCCAAATGCAGTAGTGAAGGCACTTCCTGACTTAAGAGCTGCTTGTGAGGCATCCCTGAAGAGGGACAGGGAAGGAGGGGATAAGGAGAGGACAGGGATAGCATATCCACTTTGCACCAGGCCAAGCACCCAACCGTCCAAGGTGGTCTAGGACCAGGCAAGGTAGAAATGGGAGAACCGGTACCCAAAGGGAAGCATTATCATGGAGACTGGAACCCTGTCCTCGGGCACAACTTCAAAATGAGGACTTTGGCTTCTGATTGGGGGCAGGGCGGGTTCTCATTCAGAGTCCAACCTCAGTCCCCTATGCCTGTTTATGCCATTATTATTGCTGTTATTTCTATCCCTCCTTCTGCCCGTCAGGCCTGAATCCCTGCTGGAAGGGTTTCAGTGCTGGTCTAGGGTGCAGTGGCCTCTTCTGGGGAGCTACGGTGTGGATACCCAAAGACTTCAGGGACGCTCTGGAATCTTTAAGGCTATGCAGCCTAAAGTCTGTCTGGTCTGAGAAAAGACCCGACCCCTCAAATGGGAGGTCTTGTAAGGTGTTGTGGACCTCAGGTGAAATGCCCGAGACCTGAAGCCATGCACTCTGCCTCATTACAACAGCCATAGCCATTGTATGAGATGCAGTGTCCACAGCGTCCAAAGCCGCTTATGGTACCATGCAGAAGACCACTTTGCCTTCTTCTGACAAGGTCCCAAACTCCTGTCTAGACTCCAGCGGAAGGAGGTCCTTAAACTTATCCATGGCTGAGCATGTGTTATACACACATCTGCTCAACATCTCCTGTTGACTGGCGATATGCAACTGCAGACTCTCTTCTCCCCTCTCCCCCGCACAATGGCATAGGCCATCCTGCCTAGCAGGTACAATTTTTTCAGGTCCTTGCTCTTTGGCATAGGTCCAGGGAGACCCAGCCTTTCCTTCTGGCCAGCAGCCTGGACCACCAGGGAGCCTGGGGTCAGATGGACAAAAAGGGACAAAACAGCACCTCTCCGCCCCTTTTTGGGTGGGTGGAATGGAGGCAGGCATTTGCCATGGTGTTTTTGAAATCTTTGCCACCATCTTATTAAGTGGCAAAGGTACCTGGAAGGAACTTCTGCTGTCAATGTATCTATCATCAGGTCCAATTCCTCTGGGACCTCTGCTTGCGCACCCAAATTGGGTGCAAGGAATTGGAGAAGATGTGCCCGGGCATCCATCACTGGCAGCGGGTTACAGGGTCAGCCAACGCCTCATCTGGCAACAAGGAGGAAAATTCCCTAACAGCTGATCGCAAGGCACCTCTACCATCTGCGGCGGGAAGGAGTACATCTGGGGACAGAGTCTGGGACAGTTTACCATCCCCCTCCACCAGAGGTCTCACCACCTCTTCATGAGAGGATTGAGTGGACTTCGAGGCTAGAGCCCTCAGCAGGGGGGTGGCAGAGGGAGCGTCCCTAGAACGTGTGGCTACCAACCTTGAGCGAGGCGAACCCTGGATGCTCATGGCATCCAAAACAGCCTCTGGACCTGCGGGTGCCATTGAGGTGGCCATGTTTGGTGTGCCATCAGGCTGCAGTGCCGGGATCGGTGCCGGGATCTCAAACTATAGGAGGCAGCATTGGAACGCACAGACTCAACCTCCGAGGCAGACCACGGTGGCACTGACGATGGTGTCAGTGACTGGCGTGCCTGTCTATGCTGGGCCATTGCCACTAGCTTTCCCCTGTGGGCCAATGGGGGCATCAATTGCGCAGGTGGTGCCACGGCTGGCAGATATGCAGCTGGCAGCTGTGGGTACGGTACTGGAGGTGCCACCTGCACTGATACCGTCGAGGCAGAGGGGAGGGAGGTGCCACAGAGGTAGTGGACCTGGCAAAAGTGGATACCTGCTGTGCCAGTGCAGCTGCCAATGCTGTTGCCAGGGCCAAGGCCAACACAAATGTTGGTACCGGTGGTGGCAGTACCAGTGCCACTGTCAGTGGTGCCACTGTCGGTACCAGTGCTGGTGCCAGTCTGGGGCTGCACTGGATGTCACGATACCGACGGTTGAGCTTGTTGTAACACTAACATAGGCTTGAGATGCCCAATGCCAACACCTGGATCCAGGCCTGGAGATGAATTGAGCTCAATGAGCTCCAACACAGTGTCGAAAGTCTTGGGGGTTGAGGGTCACCAGGCCTCCTCTATCCTAAGGTCCAGCACCAGACTCTCCCTCTGCGTCAAGCTCACCCAGTGCTTAGCTGGCACAGGAGCATCCTGATGCAACATCACAGCCCGGTGCCCTTCAACATGGTGCACTTTGTGGCTGCATCTATCAAGGGACTGTCCCGCTGTGCTTTCTCTTCTGTCTCAGCGCCCAAGACTGTGAGCGATGCCTCAGGGCTGAAGACCTGGCTGGTGCCTTGTACCATAGTCCCAATCTAATATGTTTTGTTTACAGTAAGAATGGCAAAAGAACTTCCTCTTGTGTGGGTTACTCTCAACAATACATATAGCTGGTTTTAATTATACAGCATGCCAGATCCTCTGCTTTTCTCAATCAAGGTAGCTCCAGAGAAACTGCTGATACTCACCAGTTGAGGAACTAGCCACAATACATACTTAGAAGCAAGTTACATTTGTACTAAGCCATCTTAGTTCAGTGAGAATTTTCTTTCAATTAATGATCAATTTTGGTTAAACACAACTGTCATGGTCATGAGGGATGGCCAGCAGCCTGGGGACTAAGAGGTTAACTGTACCTAAGCCAGGTAGCAGTCAGCCAATAGAAATGCAGATACAGATTTCAAACTGGGACAAAGGAATTTTTGGTTTTCCCTCCTTTGTCTCAGAAGCCAGTTTTTCTCTCCAGCTACTGAGGGAGACAGACATCATGTCTCTCCCCAAGAAAAGACTCTTCACTATCTGTAAGTAGGGTAAAGTTTAGATAAATCAGTTAGGTTTTATGGTTTGGGAATGGGAATCTGATGTCTGTGCATTTAAAAATGGGTTTTCCTCTCTTTTGTAACTAAGCTTTTGGCCCATGGGAGTCCCCCATGAGTATATTAATTGGTGACTTTTCCATCTAGTCATTATGCTTGTAACAGGAGTATTGTGGTGAAAAAACCAGGACACACAAAAATTAACCAATACCAGGTTAATTATAATTAAAAAAAAAAAAGAAGAAGAATTTTTTAACTTTAGGGCTAAGATTTCCCAAGTGATCTCTTCCCTGGTTTTCTTACCATTACTTGGGTGGTGGCAGCGGATTTTTATCCCCAAAAATCTAGGTTTTTAAGATTTTGGGGGGAAGCTTTATACCAAAGCCTGGAAAGATAAGGTTTTGGTAAGATAAGGTTTGGGGTACTTTTGCGGACCCCCACTTCTGCATTTGTGACAGAATGGGGATTTAGCCTTGACAACAACATTTTACTAAGAGACACAATACCTGTATAAAGAAATGTGTTTGTATGTCCTCCAATTACAACATCAATTCCTCTCACTTTTTGAGCAATCTTCTGATCCACAATGAAACCAGAGTGCCCTAGTGCAATAATTTTATTCACTCCCAATGTGGTAAGCTTATCAACATGTGGCTGCAATGCTTTAACTTCATCTTCAAAGATTAGTTCCTTTCCTTAAGAAAAAGAGAAAAGAGATTTTTATTAATGTTTATGAGGTGTCTAAAAATACTTCTGTTTTCACAAGACCAGATTATTGAAAGAGTTGATGGACTATGGTCAGTCTCACAAGCTATGGGGTGCTCTGGCCTCTCATAATTTAAATGTCCATTGTCACCATCAAACACAGGATTCTAAATTGTGATCCTTAAGTGATCTCTGAATTTTAGTGGCCATGGGTTCCCTCATTCCTTTACTGAATGAAACAAATGGGAGTCTTTGAATTAACTTTATTGGGAGTTGGGTCAGACTTTTAATCTGGTCCAGTGTTTTCAAGAACTGTATAAGCAACAAGAACATATGTGCGCAGCCTACCAAATACTCATTAATTGAATTACGTAGACATCCATATATAACAAAACTAATTCCATAAAGAGATGCTGGTGAAACAAGGCAAAAGAGCAAATCTTGAATGATTTTTGACTATCATTAAAACTAAGAGAAATAATTACATTCAGGTATAAATAGAACATGTTTCTGCCATATTACCTTCCAACTGATTTTCCCTTAGAATCTTTTCTTTCCCCATGTTAATTCTTCTCCCACAGGGGCTACGTGTACACTGAGGGTGTTTTGTGGAAGAAGAAATGCAAAAAGAGCGCTCATTTGTATCTCTCATGCTCATTTGCATATCTTCCGATCCTTTTTGCAGAGGAGGTTTTTGTGATAAAAAGCCCCATGTAGACAGGGCCATTTGTCAGAAAAAAATCCTTTAGCACAAGAGCCCTTATTCCTCAAAAAATGAGGTTTACAGGCTCTTGCGCAAAAGGGGTTTGTTCCGACAAATCGCCCCATCTACATAGGGCTTTTTATTGCAAAAACCTCTTCCGAAAAAAGGATCGGAAGATATGCAAATGGAGCGCTCCATTTGCATTTCCTCCTCCACAAAACACCTGAAGTGTAGACGTAGCCTGAGTCTCCCCTCATTGTAGCTTATTTTGTCTCCTCCGTATTTCCACGGCAGCTTCCTCAGAGACCCAATGCACTAAATCTGCAGGCTAAGGGCCAAATCCTACTTGTCTTCCATATGCAAATTATCCCACTAAATGAGATGAATCACAGGATCTCTCTGAAGATAGAACCCAAAGACAGATTTTAAAGGGGTAATGATTATTCAGCTCACAGTGTTGAGAAATCTTATGGTTTCTTTGAAATGTGTTTTTATTTCATCAGAATAATTTTACTTGAACCTCTTTAATCTGGCAACCCTGGGAAACTGGGTATGCTGCATTAAAAAATTTGCTGGGCCATGGAGGATGCTACAGGGTATGGATGTGAGAGGGTTGGAGGTGGGGGGTTTACCTGGTGCTCTGCTGCCAGGGGTACGTGGCTCTGCACTTCCCGCAGCTTCCAGGCACTACCCCCTACCGCTATGGTTGCAGCTGGGAAAAGCCACAGTGGAAGTGCATTGCTGTGCTACCATTCCCCAGCTGGAGGGGGAAGGGGAAATGGCAGCATGCAGACCTGCTTCCACATCCACCTGCCAGGATCTGTACCCCAGGTGTTCCCAGATTAAGGACACCCGGGCTACAGAGGTTCAAGCTATAAACATGTACTGTATCTACTGTATTTGCAGTACGTGTGTCACACTCCCCCCCCCTTAGAAAAAGAATAAAAAATAGCAGCTATGTCATGAGCTTGATTCCTTTGACAAAGTTTTAAAATACTTTCCCCTTTATTATTTTTAAAATAAATTCCCCTTAAACTCTCTGGCCAAAAATAACCAACTAGAAAATACACCACACAAATTCCTTGTCCCCAAAACAAGGACATGTGTAAATTAAACATTTATTACAACAGAGAAACATTGACAAAGCAGTATCATGGGGTTACACAGGTTTCCAAAATACAATGCTTGTGTTGTTGCTGAAGTATAACCCAGGATTCAAGCCAAAATCTCATAACTTATTGTTTGGTAGTTGGTCACCCATTTAGTTATTCATCTTTATGGTTCAGCAATTCCTTCCATTTCTTTTTCAGTATGTTAACTTATTTTTTGTTAGTTTTTCTAATGTCTTTAAATGACTATTCTTTGGCAAGGAAAAAAAATATAATGGGCCATCAAAAGTATTAAGCACACTGTCCCAGGATAAAATAATTGGCTGCTACAATAAGAATATAATTAAAAGGACAGGACCACAATTCCCAGAACATGGTTGTGCTACTGTTTTTAAAACAGCTACTGTTTTGTTCAAAACAACAAAAAGTGCTATTTGTTGACAAGTGTTATCTTGTCTGTAGACTAATAGAAATATTCAAAGAAACAGCTTTCATTAAGATACTTGAGTAAAAACTTTTGGGCAAAAATGTGATCTACAATTTTTCAGCACAAGATTTGTGATAAGTACCTTAGAGTTCACATAAAAAGACAGGGTCCCTATTTTATAGCTCTTACAATATGAATGCATAAATACTGTCTTGCTTATTTACCAATACTTGGGCAATTGTTGTAGGAGAAATCTACCAGTTAGACCTCCCTGGTCCAGCACCCTGAGGACTTGACTGGTCCCGGATGAGGGATTTTTCCAGACCAGGGGAGGTCATTTCAGGCATCCTGCTGCTGGCCCCCCCCGCCTCCTCTCCCCACTGGGAGAACATAAGAATGGCCATACTGGGTCAGACCAAAGATCCATCCAGCCTAGTACCCTGTCTGCCGAAAGTGGCCAATGCGAGGTGCCCCAGAGGGGGGTGAATCAAACAGGTAATGATCAAGCGATCTCTCTCCTGCCATCCAACTCCACCCTCTGACAAACAGAGGCTAGGGACACCATCCCTTACCCATACTGGCTAATAGCCATTTATGGACTTAGCCTCCATTAATTTATCTAGTTCTCTTTTAAACACTGTTATAGTCCTAGCCTTCACAACCTCCTCAGGCAAGGAGTTCCACAGACTGACTAGGCGCTGTGTGAAGAACTTCCTTTTGTTTTAAACCTGCTGTCCATTAGTTTCGTTTGGTGGCCCCTAGTTCTTAGAATATGGGAACAAATAAATAACTTTTCCTTATTCATTTTCTCCACACCACTCATGATTTTATATACCTCTATCATATCCCCACTTAGTCTCCTCTTTTCCAAGCTGAAAAGTCCCAGTCTCTTAATCTTTCCTCATATGGGACCCGTTCCAAACCCCTAATCATTTTAGTTGCCCTTCTCTGAACCTTTTCTAATGCCAGAATATCTTTTTTGAGATGAGAAGACCACATCTGTATGCAGTATTCAAGATGTGGGCGTACCATGGATTTATATACAGGCAATAAGATATTCTCTGTCTTATTCTCTATCCCTTTTTTAATGATTCCTAACATCCGGTTTACTTTTTTGACTGCCGCTGCACACTGCATGGACGTCTTCAGAGAACTATCCACAATGACTCCAAGATCTCTTTCCTGATTAGTTGTAGCTATATTAGCCCCCATCGTATTATATGTATAGTTGGGGTTATTTTTTCCAATGTGCATTACTTTACATTTATCCACATTAAATTTTATTTGCCATTTTGTTGCCCAGTCACTTAGTTTGGTGAGATCTTTTTGAAGTTCTTCACAGTCTGCTTTGGTTTTAACTACCTTGAGCAGTTTAGTATTGTCTGCAAACTTTGCCACCTCACTGTTTACCCCTTTCTCTAGATCATTTATGAATAAGTTGAATAGGATTGGTCCTAGGACTAAGCCTGGCAGAACACCACTAATTACCCCTCTCCATTCTGAAAATTTACCATTTATTCCTACCCTATGTTTCCTTTCTTTTAACCAGTTCTCAGTCCATGAAAGGATCCTCCCTCTTATCCCATGACAACTTAATTTACGTAAGAGCCTTTAGTGAGGGACCTTGTCAAAGGCTTTCTGGAAATCTAAGTACACTATATCTACTGGATCCCCCTTGTCCACATGTTTGTTGACCCCTTCAAAGAACTCTAATAGATTAGTCAGACATGATTTCCCTTTACAGAAACCATGTTGACCTGTGCCCAACAAATTATGTTCTTCTATGTGACCGACAATTTTAGTCTTTACTATTGTTCCAACTAATTTGCCCGGTACTGACGTTAGACTTATCAGTTTGTAATTGCCAGGATCGCCTCTACAGCCCTTTTTAAATATTGGTGTTACATTAGCTACCTTCCAGTCATTGGGTACAGACGCTGATAAAGGATAGGTTACAAACCATAGTTAAGAGTTCCGCAACTTCACATCTGAGTTCTTTCAGAACTCTTGGGTGAATGCCATCTGGTCCCGGTGACTTGTTACTGTTAAGTTTATCAATTAATTCCAAAATCTCCTCTAATTACACTTCAATCTGTGACAAGTCCTCAGATTTGCCACCTTCAAAGGATGGGTCAGGTTTGGGAATCTCCCTAACATCCTCAGCCATGAAGACTGAAGCAAATAATTCATTTAGTTTCTCCGCAATGACTTTATCGTCTTTAAGTGCTCCTTTTGTATCTCGATCGTCCAGGGGCCCCACTGGTTGTTTAGCAGTTCTTTTACTTAATAGAAGTGGTAATGCATGACCATCTAAATTCTCCTCTAATCTCTTTCATGACTACAGAAAGGCTACTTTGTCAATACTGTGCCTCTGTCAAAATTAATAATTCTGACACTGTTCTCAGGAATGTATTTTAATTCCTAGCATAGCCATTTAGCCAACTTTCTGAGTTGCCTGGAAGAGGAAACAATTGTTCAGGGAATACAGAGGCTTAGACTTAGGCTGTTTTCCATACCACTTAATGAATATTGCACAGAGATATTGCACAAGCAAAAATGTGTGGGCTGAAATTGCCACCTGACTAGCTGTGCCAACATTTGTAATGTAAATACTTGCAGCATACTAGTTGAAAGAAAATTTCTATTGAATGCTTTATTCTTTGTAACATGTCTTATGCATGCATATTCAGATTTGTCTTAATCCCCTCAGCACGTTAAGCTTCTCATTTTGCACAAAAGAAAATGTATTTTTTCCTTGTTATTCCTTAGAGGAAAAAAGGATGAGCTCAAATTTAGGTCAGCCTCTTACATCAGTAAGCAGATTTTAAAAGTTTATATTGACTATAGAGATGACTCCCTGTGGATGTGTTTAACCATTTACATTGGACTTTAGACTTGTGTGTCAGTTTTACATTTGAATACTTGGTTTAAATCTTCTCTCTCCTTTCCTACTCTGGGTTAAGTTACACCTTTGTTTCTACAGTTACTATGTTATTACAATAAGTAATGGACCAAAAAGTAGTAATAGCTTCCTTATATTGATGGATTTTTTTAGTTGCTATGTTCAATGCATTTTAATTCCATCGTGTCTCTAGTTTAAAACCAGAGAGGAATGCAAGGTCTTTTTATTGGGAGTGGAGGTGGCTTTTTTGCACCTACCGGGATGTCCTACATCTGATTAAAAAAAGCAAGATGAGGATGAGTTTATGCTTTATCCTTTTGGCAATCATTCACTGATAGAAAATAGTGATTCCTTCTGTGATTTAAGTATACACCAGAAATTGAGATGCCAAAATATTCAAGGGGACAAATTCTGCCCTTGGATATACATACGCACTTCGCATTGATTTCAGCGGGATTTAGGCTTGTATGGATCTGAAGGCCAAATTATGTTCCTCGACATTTAAAAAAAAAAAAAAAGTGAGATTTCAATAAACCCTGTGTAAAAACACGTTTTCCTTAATTATACAGAATGTATGTATGTTGACTTTCTTACCTTGCAATAAGGAACAAAATATTAAAAAGTACTCAGTTTGGGTTTTTTTTGGAGAAGTGCTTTGAGTGTTCTGAATGAAATGTGTATTTTCATATAACATGGACATTAAGCAGTTAAAAAAAAACCAAAAACAAAAAAACAGTCAGCTGGCTGTAGAGTTGAATAATACAAAAGATCTAGAGCAGTGGTTCTCAAAGTGTGGTCTGTGGACCACTAGTCTTGCAGTTGGGCCGTGCACACGGGGCTTGCCCCCGCTGAAGTGGGGAGCCTGCACTGGTGCTCCAGCTGGTGCGCCCTCTCCTCCCACCGTGAGGTTGGAGCGCCAGCTTCCCAATGCAAGTGGAGCGGGGTGAGCCTCATGGGGTGAATCTGGCTTGCAGGGGAAGGAATAGCAGCGCGGGAAACTGCCCATCTGGAGGCTTTTCTCACTGCTCCCATTGGCCAGAATCACAGCCAATGTGAGCAGCAAGAGGTGGTGCCTGGGAGTAGCTGAGGCACAAAGCCAGATCCCCTTCTGGCCTAGACTCTGCACCCACATCCCCCTCATGCACCACTCCTGCTGAAACCCCACACTTCCAGCCTACTCCTCTATGATTACCAGATACTTTCACAAAAAATACCAAACATGGCGGCGGAAAAATTGGTTGAGAGAAAAAAAACAAACAAAACAAAACAAAAACAAAACAACACCCCACAATGGGGGACCAAACTTGTTGGGAGAACGACACCCCCCAACAAGTTTGGTCCCCTGTTGTGGGTCCCCAAACCAACTGTGAAAGAAAAAAAACGCCAAAACGGAGGGGGGGGGGGGGGAGGAGAGGAAAGACTTATTGTGCCTTTAAATCCCCATGCTCCCCGCTCCACCAAACACGGCAGGGGAAGAATGTCCCAAGCGGCCTTCCATCCGAGAACAACAGATTTTACATGTCCCGTATTTTCTTGTTTTTGTTTTTTTTAAACCAGACAGGCCGCAAATACCGGACTGTCCGGGCCAATCCGGATATCTGGCAACCCTATCCTCTACCCACCCTCCCTCTCAGACTCTGCTCTCCCACCCCCCTTTGTGCTCATTTTGTCTTCATAGATAGTTGTGTGGCACTCCATGGAAAGGTCTGTGTTGAGGGAGAAGGGCTGCAGGCCAAAAAATTTGAGAATCACTTATCTATAGGTTAACTTTTCAATTAAAACCCATCATCAATATTCATTCATACTAGTAAACTAGATCTGGTTAAATCTTAGAACATGACTGTTTCAATGTTTATGATTTATTCCTGTTATACTAAAGAAAAGCATACCTGGATTTGAAAGGAAAGATGTTTCCGCAGTAGTATAGCCAACAATTCCAATTTTTTCTGAACCAACATGCAGTATTTTATAAGGCTGAAAATATCCAGCAATCTTGGATGCTACTGATTGGCTTGCTTTAATGTTTGCACTCAGAATTGAAAAATTAGCATTTTTAAGTAGTGGATCCACTAATCCATCCAGACCATTATCAAATTCATGATTCCCCAAAGCCTATGAGAAACAAAAAGAAAAATTATTAGACACTCCCTAAGCTGCCTCTAGGGTGCGTGTCTGTGCAGGCGCAAGCAAAGACTTTTAAAACCTGCCCTCCTCCTCCGCAGAGTCGTGCAGCAGCACTCGCCTTCCTTGTACTTGAAAGGTAAGTGATAGTAGTGGGCTTGGGGGGAGAGTGGAGGACTAGTTACTCAGCTGCCTGGTGGCAGCTCAGCTGCTCCCAGGATGGGGCCATGTGGCAGCTCCAGCCCTGGCTCTGGCTCCAATCCTTCTCCAGGGCTGGAGCTGCAGTCAGGGCCACATGATGGCTTCCCAGCTGCTCCTGGCCAGGCTGCGTGACAGGCAGCTGCTAGAGCTGGGGCCACAGTGTGACTGCTCCTGGAGCCAAGACAATGAAAAAGGCTGAGGAAATGCCAGCAAGGTACCTTAAGAGCCCTCATCATACATAGCTGAAAATCATTTGCAGCAAAGACCTGAACATCAGCTCTAAAGCAGACCCGTTAGTGATATCTTGTACCATATCAAAATCAGAAACAAACTGCAGGTTCATGAATAGGAGCCAAATTATCCCCCAAATACCCTTTAATTTTTAGTCGGGGGCTATAGTGGGGGTATTCTAATATGTGTGCCTCCTATTGCTTAAAACATAGCATCTTCAGTAATGTATGTTAGAGTGAACAGTGGTAGTTCACAGAGATAGCAAATCATCTTTTGTGACAAATATAAATTTGAGTTATATAGATGCACAGTGACATTTTCCTATTATAAGTTGCACTAGGCACATTTCTGAAAACATTGCCATTTCTAAGCGTACACAGTTGTGTTCCCCACTAGCCTGAAGTGCACTCTGAAAATCCAGCCTTCAGTATCTGAATTATAAAATATATACACACTGCCCTTTTCATACAGATTTTTGGAGGGGAAATTAGAATTTTAAAAATTGCAAAGACAAGATTATCATTTGGTCTGTTACTATCAAAATTATTATTTAAGTAGAAGTAAATAAACAAAACCTTTGACAGTTTTATCACAGCTGGTAGAAAATTTATTCTGATTTATTGAAAGGCATATTCTCATGTGAACATATAGGACCAGAACTATTCCATAACATTAATTAGAGCTAGCTATACAATAATGATCCAGTGAATTTCTCAATTTTTCTTAATTAGCGAAATTTCTATTTTAGCTTTTGCCTATCTACACAACTGATTTGATATAGGTTTGCAAATCATATTAAATTTTACAATATTTGTAAATAGGTTACCGATTTTTTAAAGTGATTCCTCTAGCTCTGCTTGTGACATTCAGATTAAAGAAGATACTGGTCACCATTTCAAGGCGATGGCACCACAGCCCAGGCTCCAGCTCCGGCAGCTGCCATGCAGCCCACCCCAAGCGCAGCCAGGTAGTCACCACACGGCCCTAGCCTCAGCTCCAGCCCTCACCCAGGGCTGGAGCTGTGGCCAGAGCCATGGCCAGAGCCATGTAGTGGCCGCCCAGCTGCTCTGGAGGCGGGCCTTGTGGAAGGCAGCTTTCCCATGTGCCGGAGCTAGTTAATTCTCTCTCTTATTCATTCCCCAGAAAACGATTGTGTGATGTGAAATTTTTTATCTGGTTTTAGAGGGATTTGTTTTTAAAGGCACACACTGCTCCGAGTTTGTTTGAGAAGGCAGGCTGAAAAAGTGCACCTTACATGAGTTGAAGAAGGTGGGGAGGTTTCCGATAGTTTTTATTTCCCATGAGAGTTCTTTTCATAGTCTTGAATCAGCTCCTGCAAAAGTACTGTCCCCGGCACAGACAAACCTTGACCTTACATTAGAAAATTCCATTTTATCCTAGAGCTGTAGGCAAACTATTATGTATCCCATGCCAAGTGCTTTGAAGATAAGGACCGAGCCCTTGAAATTGATTCCCATGTTGTATAAGGAGGGGAAGTTAAGTATGATATGCTCGCAGTAGCCCATGTTCCTGATGAGCTGCACTGTAATGCTTTTACTAGTTGGAGCTTCCTGAGGGCTGATGGCTTCAGACCTACTAACAGCAAATTAGTATCTGCTTCAAAGCAAGCGGGGGTCTTTTGTGGTCACACAAGTGAGATTATAGATGCACATACGGAAGCTCATTTTTATATTGTCCCAAAGATTATGAACTGTGAACCAAATTTTGGAAAATGAGCTCAGAGTTCTTTTCAGGATGACTTCAGCATTGCCCGATTCATCTGTGGGATGAATCGAAGCCCACTGAGGTCTTTCTTCTGATGTCAGTTGTTTTCAGATAAAGCCCATGGTGTCCTCTTTCGACATGGCATGTAGTGAATAGAAAGCGGTCTAATGGTTAGAAAGACTGCACGGTGCTAACACTAAACTTACAGAGAACAGTTACTCCATATTTAAGGAGCTTGGATTTAGCCTCAGAGGCTGAGGCACTGAGACTAGGGACTAAATTTAAAAGGGGAACTTAGGCATTGCACCAGTAAGTGCTGTAGTGCCTAATTTTCAGGCCACCTGGTGGAATTCACAACCCTGAGTTAGGTGTCCATCCTTCTTCGACAATACAGGGGAGTGTAGTTTAAACCCCACCCTCAAAGGGAGTTATGCGTCAAAGTAACAGATATATGTAAGATACCAAATGGCTACTGAAAATTTTGCAGTATTAGTTTTCTTTTTATTTGCTTTCATATTAAACATTTAAAGTCATGCACCTTGTTAATTACCCCTTGTTTTCTATCTTCCATAGCATTTAAAAAATGTATATATAAGATATTTGTTAAGCTGGGTGCCATGATGGCCCAAATCCAAACAAGCGCACATGACCTCAATATTGGTGCACTAGACATAACTCACTCCGTTCATGAATGGAAAATCTTTACAGGGAACACTGGACACTACCCCCAAATAAGTCCTCTCTCAGATTACATAGACATTTCTCATAGCACATCATTTTATTCTGGAGAACACATTCCCACCATTTTCCAAACAATATTCTATTTTTTGGCACTAACAGTCATATTATATGCATGTTTAAATACTTTTTCCTTTTGCCTCCCAATTTCCCTTATACTATTTCAGCTCTGGTGATAGCTTCTGGTACCAAGCAGATGCACTGACCTTGAAGCTTATGCAATGCTGTGTGTCGAGGCAGAATGTCAAATTTAAAATTAGTACAAAACATGACATGTGCTAATGTATATCTTGGGCTGGAATACGAGTGAACTAGTTTTAACTGCTAATCTTGTTCATATGTAAGAGACTAGCAGTTAACTCAATCAGGCTGACATTTTCAGTAAACAGACTACAATGGTTGTTTAAAAATTTACCAAAATGTGATTATCAATATGTTATTTGTTTTCCAACAGATGATAGCCCCAATACCATCTAACAACATGCATTATTGTATTTGATAGATATGGCCATTTCCTGCAATATCCTTGACAAACCTTATCAAAAGAAACTTAAGATCTGGCGAGAGGGAAGGAGGAATGTCTGATGTCTTCCCAGGAAATGTTATGTGCTTCAAAGGACAAATGTCCCAGACAAAAAATGAACTTCGAAAGCAGTGGTCACCAACCAGTAGCTTGGGATCTACTGGTAGATCTTGGAGCCTCTAACAGGTGATCCTGACTGGTTTGGCCAAGAGGCTATCAAGTGCCAGCACTTCAGCTGCCTCTCCCTCCACTGCTGCTCTTCTCCCACCCTTTGCTTTGGAGCTGCCCCTCCTCATGGGAACCTCCTGCGTGCTGTGCAGGGCAGGGCAGGAAGAGGGGCACTGACATCAAGATGCCCTCTCTCTGCTCTGTGGAGCTAGGATACAGGTTAAGAGAGGGGGCACAACAGCGTTTGGGTGGAGGGAACTGGCTGGCTGCTTTTGGCAGGGGTGAGCCTGCCTTAGCCCCACTGCATCACCACCCAGGAGCCACCTGAGGTAAACAGTGCCCAGTCAGAGCCCATATTCCAAACTCCTACCCTGTCACAAACCCCCTCCTGCACCTCAAGCCCTGCCCTAGCTCTGAGCACCTCAGCATCCAAATGCCATCCCAGGGCCTGCACCTAAAACCCCCTCTGGCACTCCGACAGCCTGCCCCAAGCTCAGCTCAGAGCCCCTCTCATACTCCAAATCCCTTAATCCAAGACCAGAGCCTGCACCCCAATCCAACGCCTCTGCATGGTGAAAGTGAGTGAAGTTGGGGGAAAGGGGGAGGGAGGATGGAGTGAGGAGGGGGTAGGGCCTTGGAAAAGGGGTACAAAGGAGGCAGGGCAAGGGTGTTTGGGTTGGAGGTAGATCTTGGATTGCACTTAAATTCAAAAAGTGATCTCATGCTTAAAAAGGCTGTCAACCACTGTTCTAAAGTTAAGTGCGGTTCTCAGGAAGCAAGTAAAAGGAGGTGTCTGTAAACATTCCTTCCCACTTTGTGCAAGAACTCAGCCTTTTGAAACTTCCCCCTAAGGCACTTTTGTCTGCTGATATGTTCATTACATGAGGACTACATTGGAAGCCCATAAAGGAGTGACTCACATATTCATGTTGGTTCTTGTTCTGAATGTAAAATGAAAACAAAACCCTCCTCCCCCTTGGTGGGGTTTAGAGACTGATCAACTGCCAGAGCCCTTGTTGGAGTCAGGGTTATCTCTGGTAAACTTATTAGCATATGTGAGGTTCTACTGTTGTTTAAATATGTTTTATCTGTAATGCTTTCAGCATAAGAATAAATGTGCTTACTTAGAAAGGGCTGTGTGATAACTTTCAGATGTGGCTTGTTATGCCTTTGAGGAGAAAGCAAAGCAGGTCTGCTGAGGCAGTTTGACTTTCTGGGAAACTCACAGGGTAAGCAGGGAACCATGCAAACCAGAAAAACCCTTAGACAGAAGGCAGATACACACAGGCAGATACAACACCCAAGTGAAGTGATAGGTGGGAGTCTACAGCCTAAGAGTGAGTGCCCTTGCAGGATTATTGTGGGGGATTGCAGATGCATTTGATCTGAACCGTGACAGGATCCAGCAGCGTATTTGCATGTTATCACTTATTTGTATTATATCACCTGTTCTTACAAGAATTAAAAGATACTCCCAAACTCTCACCATCTGTGAAACAGAAAACTGCACAAAAAATAAGCTGATATCATGACCCAACTGAAATCAATGGCAGAACTCACATTGACTTCAACAAGGCCATGATTTCACCCTCAGTGTTAATCTAGGAAGTGGCTACCAATGCTGAATGAATACTATCTGCATCTCCTCTACCTATTTGAGGAGTCCTACTGTATCCTGGGGAATGTGGTGCCAGGATAGTACAAATTTACGGCAAACTTTTATTGCTGAGACAAAATCAATCAGTTGTATGCAAAAAGGAACAAAACTCACTTCACATGCTCATTGCATCATCACGCTTTGCAAAAAGAAAACAAGGAACATATCTATACTGGAGAGAGTACCAGAATAGGTAACACAATTTTTTTGCTTAAGTCAAGTTATCAAGTTTTTAATATACAAATTAAACACACTTTCTTGTAAATAAACTCATTTAAAGGGAAAATTCTGATTGTTACATTCCAGGGCAATTGCACTTGCATTCCCCCTCCATGATCCCTCAAGGGCATCCACTCTAGATGCCCAGCTCCTCAACCATTGCTTCTCTTGGACAGAAACCTGTTTCTTCCTCCCAACCAGGAATTTTTCCAGGCTGCACAGCTGCCTACCTAAACTGTGATACCCCCAGCAAGCCAAACTATCTGAAGAGGCCAGCATCTGTACTTTGCTTTCTTTTTAAAGGCTATGCACAGCCTTAATTGCCAGCACTTACAACATGACTCTTTCTTTAAAAAAAAAAAGCGCATATAAGGTGAAAGAATTGCAGAGAAAACGAAAACAACAAAATAACCTCACACATGCTAAAAAGCTTACCAGAGATCTCTCTAATTTCTGGTAAGGTATCAGTCCTTCAAAACCGCAGTTGTGGGGTTTTCCCCCATAGTTACAAGATCATAGCGGTCTCAGATTCAGAAACAAAGCAAACATGAATAGTTCAGTCTTCCCTTGATACAGCCTGGGCCTTTAATCTGAATAGGTGATCACCTATAAAGGCTTCTGCTCAGGATGCAGCTTCCAACCGTTGGGTTTTTGCAAAACCACAGGCAGGAAACTTGCATTTACCTCTCCTCAAGTACTTCCCATGAAATCCATTTCACACATATTGTCCAAAAAGTCCACTCTTTCTGGCACATTGTTCAATATGATTCTTTAGTCATCCAGACCTTACAATACCATAATTGCTATATCTGTCACAACTGATGTTAAGGCCTAAATGTCCTATAACCTATTAAAATAAGTTACATTAGACTCAAAATAGGAAGTACAACATGTTTGCTGCTCAAGTTTCAGAGAAAGTCAAATTTTTGAACTGCTGGAAGCTACAGGCTAAGCACCTGGAATCAGAATGTGTTGAACTACCAACCCAACATCTGACTGCAATAGCCTCTTTGGCACACGCAGACAAGTGTGTTCTTCATTGCAGTTGATTCAGTTCAATCACTAGTTCATTCAAAGTCAAGAAACTGACTAGGAGTTCAAAATGCAGGAAAGCTTGTTTTCTTCTTCTAATCCAACAATAAAAACGAGGTGTGTAAGAATGAGAATGGCAAGTTCCACCATCTTAAAAAACATGGTAACCAGAAACACTAAAGAGAGTCATTGCTTTATTTAATATACAAGTTAATTTTGAACACAGAACATGTTTTAACTTTTTTGCCATGTATCCAGAACATTTAAGATAGATATATTTATTTTTCCACACCCTCAGCAGGCTGCCATATTGGCTCCTCTCCAGAAACATTTCCTGAGCACTGACTCAGTCTGCTACCCTTACTCAGAAATAGGATGCAGCCTTAGGCCCCTGGATCAGTACTGACACCCCCACACATACAAAGATACCGAGTTAAACAAACCTCTCTCCCGGAACTCCACTCAGAAGGCATAAAGCTTCTGTTTAACATTCTCAGGGGCACAATGCAGTATCAAAGCAGCCAGCACACACTCTTTCTATAGTCTAACATCTCTTTATTCTTTTATACTCTCAGTTTAAGCACAGGACAGGACAGATCACACAAAACAGTAAACCCTAAATGCATGCCAGTGGTTTAAATTTCTCCACTATTCCAGATTGTTCTGAGTCCGTAGGGTTGTCTAGAATCCTGGGGGCCATCTGGGCTCAGGAAAGATGGTCGGGCCTCCCGCCTCAGGAGGTGCTAGGTGATGTCTCCTCCTGGAACTCTCCTCACTAGGTCTTGTAACTTGCTCCCTCTTGTCCCATGCTCCCTCCCTATTTCTGGGAATTTATTTAAACTCTTCCCAGTCACCTGGTCTCTTGTTCTATTCCTGACAAATGTCTATTTCTCCTACCTTTCCCTCTAACTCCAGAGGGAAAAGTTAGCCTGGATTTCCCTGTTTTGAGGTGCTTTTTAGTATTAGCCCTCAAAGGTAAGTACTATTGTTTACCACTGTCCCTATCTACCGTGTACCAGTTACAAGATTTGTCAAAAATAGGGCATCCACATACATATAGGTACAGAGGATACAACAGTTTTTCATAATACGAAATCTGACTGATATTGTGAATTTGTAAGTTATGCAGATGCATCATAGACCCCACACTCTGACCAGGCCAAGAGTTCTCTTCAAGCCATCAGCTGGGATAGAAAAAAAACAAACAAACAAAAAAAACCCCACCCAATCACTCTTCCAGCTAACTCTTTCTTCTCTATTTTTTTGAAACCTTACGGTCCCAGGTCATCCTCTCTCTCCTGCTCGCACAGCACTAGGGGTGGGTGGGGAGGGAGTTGTATGGCTATAACTCATTTTTCATTACAACTCCAATGAGTCAGGGAACAATGGGTTTGGGGAAGGCAATATGCAAAAACAGGTATAGTACTTCTTTCCCCTTTCTGAATGTCAGCTTACCGTTCTGATGTAGAACACAATGAAACGTAGTCATTTCAGGACTACATACACATGCCAGTCTCCAAAGGAACTCATTTACTAAGGACAGGTCTACACTATCACTTAAGTCAACAAAATGTATGTTGTTCAGGGAGGTAACTTAAATTCTGCTAGCACAAGCTATTGCTGCTCTTTATTACATCAAAAGGAAAGTTCTTTCCTACCATCATAGAACAGCTACATGAATGCCCCTGCTGTAAAATAGCTATTTCAGATTCTGTTGTGTGTGGGGGTGACCTGTGCATGCACTGATGGGGGAGGGGAGAGAGAAGAGTGAGAGCTTGGGGTGGCAGATGAGGAGAGCGGCTTTAGCAGTGTTACTGAGCAAGCTCAGTACAAGCCAACCACCAAAACGGGGAGGGAGGGAAACCGATTCCATTCACCCTCCCCACATACACATACCACCTCTTTCTAGGACTACTAAGGCTCTGTAAAACTCTAGGGGTTTTCTGACAGATAAGTTAGCAACTAGCTGACAGGAGCACTGTATCTAATTCCTACATAAAAGAAAGAAAATTTAAATATTAGACATTCTGATATCATGTGGTTAAGTTACTTAAGGAACACTGGTTAGCCTTAAAATGTTAATGTACAGTGTATTCCTACTTTGTTACTAACTTGATGGAGAGAGAGAGACCGACCCCATCAGGACTCCTTGGCTCTCTCTCTCAGCTCTGGAACTGGAGTGGGGTCTAGTGGGTTTCAGCAGAAGGCAGATACCTTTGGGCTCTATACAAGATCAGAATGGCCATACTAGGCCAGACCACTGGTTCATCTAGCCCAGGATCCTGTCTTCCAAAAGTTGCTAAAATCAGATGCTTCAGAAGGTGTCAACAGAAGAGGCATTCATCAAATGATCTATCCCTTGTTGCCCATTCCCAGCTTTTGACAAATGCAAGATAGGGACATTATTCCTGCCCACTTGGGCTAGTAGCCATTAATGGACCTATCCTCCTTGAACTTATTTTGTTCTTATTGGAACTCTGTTACAGTTTGGGCCTTTCCACCAACTCCTGGCAAAGAGTTTCACAGGTAGACTGTGAAAAAATAATTTGTTTTAAATCAGCTGCCTATAAAATTAATTTAATTCTTGTGTTATATTAGTGGAGTAAGTAACATTTCCTTATTTTCCATATTATTCATGATTTTCTAGACCTCTAACATATCCCTTGATCCTTCAATCCTTTCTTTTCCAAGCTGAAAAGTCCCAGCCTTGTTAATCTCTCCTCAGATGGATGCAGTTCCTTATCCCCAATCCAGTTTTTACCAATTGAAAGCAAGGGTTCGCAAAGAGCTGGCACTTCCCCACCCTCACTTAAAGAGACAGAGCTGAAGTCGCGGCAGCCAGGGCTTGCTTTTTTTTTTGCGCTCGACCAAATGCGGCAAGTGGGGCTTTTTTTTTTTGGCTTGACCAAATACGGTGGGGCCCTAGGGGCTCCATGGGCAAATAAAATTGGGAAACACTGCCCTAATCATTATCTAGTGCCATTTCTGTACCTTTTCCAAATCCAATAGATTTTTTTTAGAAGGGGTGACCAAATCTGCATACAGTATTCAAGATGTGGACATACCATGACTTTATATGGAGGCAGTATGGTATTTTCTGTCTTTTTATCTATTCTTTCCTAATATGATAATCAATATTGTTAGTATTTTTAGTGTACAGACTGCCATTGAGCAGATGTTTTCAGGTAACTATCCACAATGATTCCAAGATTTCTTTCTTGAGTGGTAACAGCTATTTTGGATCTCATTTTTGTAAATATAGTTGGGATTATATATTTTTCCCATGTACATTACTTTGCATTTCTCAACACCAAATTCCATCTGTCAATGTGTTACCCAATAACCCGGTTTTGTGAGATCCATTTGTAACTCTTTGCAGTCAGCTTTGGACTTAACTATTTTGAGTAATTTTGTAGTATCTGCAAATTTTGCCACCTCATTATTTACCCTTTTTTCCAAGAACATTTAGAAGTTTAACAGTACTGGTCCAAATTCAAATCTGAGCAGCACAACACTCATTGCTACTCTTCTCTTCCGCCCCTTCCCCTCCCCCCCCCCACATCTTTTAAATACCTGGCAATCTTTTCATAATGCTCTAATGATCCTTCAATTACTTGAATAACCAGTCTTTTGTTATTCTTAATCACCTGCTTCCCTCTTTTTATAACAAACTCCCTGCCCCAAAGGCAAAGCTGCAACAGCTCAAACTCTGTTGCAGTTAAGAGTTGCCTTTGGAGCTAGGGCATGCAGTTTTAAGCAGACCTCAAGTATGAAATCCAGGGGTTCAAACTTTCAAGGGGAGGCTAGGCTACCCCCATAAATTGCACCCATGTCTTACAGTGGTATAAGTGTGCCTCTGTCAGTTTGCAAGCATAGACATGGGCTAAAGTTTCTCTTTGTACACCAGAGGTGTGAAAATCCATTTAAAAATGTAAACGTGTAACCGCTAAAAATTCACAACTGTTCCACATGCTGCAGGCTCTGCAGCATAAAGCTTTAAAAAAATGTTATACTGCAAAGCCCACAGCAAAGCCGCCTTTATGGGAGCAGGGCCACCAAGGGCTGCAGCCCCTAATGGTTTACCAGTTAATCTTTTATATCCCTATTGTACACATATCATAATATTCAGATTACAATATGTGAAATATGTGAATACTGTCATTAAAAACTCATTTTAAAGACAACACTTTTCAGATTGGTGGTTTTCCACTTTTTATTCTTGTTATCACAAGTACAAATGCAAAATATAGATAGACATGCATGCACATATTCCCAAAGAATTTACCCTTCTCCGTCTCTGTAAAATGGTGTCCACACTCTGTGAAGGGAACACCAGCTTCATGAAGTTCAAAAAGAAAGCAGCAGTGCCAGTCTCCTTCAAACTTACTTTGAGTCACAACAAGGACAGTCAGTAATTTGCACAGTCCGCAACAATTTTATTTTTCTTCCTCTCCAATGAGGAGCTTGCAATCTGAACCCAAGAAAACTAGCAAAGTCCCAGGAACGCAATCCTTACAGTAGACCCTTCCGGTACTTGCATTACTCTACTCTAAAACTTCAGAGGAGTAGCCGAGTTAGTCTGTAACTGGCAAAACTTGAACAACAAATAGCAGCACCTTAAAGACTAACAAAACATGTCGATGGTATCGTGAGCTTTCGTGGGTACAATCCACTTCTTCAGATGACAAGATGAAGTGGGTTGTACCCACGAAAGCTCACAAAGACTAACAAAACATATATATGGTATTAAGGTGCTGCTAGACTATTTCTGGTCTTAAATTTGTTGGGGGGTTTACAACTTTACAGCAACCCCTGGGATGTGACAACAGTTCTCTTGCTCCAACTACTCGTCATTTATCCACAGTGGAATAGCCACAACAGGAGAGACCGAGGGAGCCCCATATCAGAATATCTGAGTGATTAGTGTATACTCCTGAGAAGTGAAGTAGGAGACCCCCCATTTAAATCCTTTTTTCCCCAGCAAGCAGAGTAGGAAATCAAACCAGAGTCTCAGGCTAAAAGTAATAAAATGGGTGTCACCTAGGGATATAAAAGGTTAACTGGTTACCTTAGCATTAAGCTTACCAGCATGGTTAAGTGGCCTGGCCAGGGCTGGACCTCAGCTGCAGCGACCCCTGCCTGTATCCGTCACACCTTGCAGGCAGGATCGCTGCCCCACAGAGAAAGCAGGACTACAGCCCTGGTGGGACCACAGCTGATCTGCACCAGCCCTCCAATGGATAAACAATATAATTGTAATCATTTAACTGGTTAACTTTTAATGGGTTTTTACCAGCTCAATAAAATCCCTAATGTCACCACTTCCTCTGGAAGCAGCCAGATTTTGAATGGGACTTACTCCAGTAGGTGGGATCTGAGTATGGCTATGGATCGGGCCTCACACTCGAGTCAGAAAGACTGTTGTCCCCTGATTTGTGAATTGCTCTGAGACTTATGCTGGAGAAAAGCAAGTGCACATGCCCACAGGCAGAACCTTAAGTGCTGAAGGAACATTTATCCTTAAAACTTTGGTGAGACTATGAATCTGTCCCACTTCTTTTATTGATAGGAACAGCATCTGAATGGGTTCTCCCCAGCAGCTATCTGGGGGAGTGGAAGAGAAGCTTCAGAAGCAAACTGTAGTCACATAAACACAACTACGCTGCCAAGATATCTCGCATTTAGGCTGTATTGCTCAACGTGATCAACTTTTGCCTGTGTAATGGATAGGAGTGCTGACCAGCACCCAGTGGTTAAAGGGTTAAACTTAGGTGGCTGGCAAGGGACCAGGAGAACCAATTGAGACAGAGTGCTGAAATCTGATTTGGATATAGATATCTTGCCTGCTTTCTTTGTGTGGGAGACTTAAATCAGGAGTTGAGAGAGATTGCACAGAATGATTTAACCCCAGACAGGACTACCATGCCTCCAAGGAATTCAGGGCATGGAAGTGGACTGAACCAAAAGAAGATCATGAGTAAGTAAAGGGAAAAAGCGAATCTAGTCACTGTCAGGGTATTTTCTTTATTTTGTGGTTTGGTTTGAACTGTTCTATGTGAATCTAAGCCTCCCCTCCCCATTTACCATCTAAAAATTGTTCCCAGAGATTTTCTGTTTTAATTTGTTTTCCTTAGTTGCTCTGTAACATCTAGCAACCAAGTATGCTTTAGCAAATATCTTTTGTTTTGTAATAAAAGCTACTTTAAGGTGATGATTTGATTCTTGTGTCCTGGAAAGTACAGGAGGTCTGTGTCTGCATGCCTCAAACTAAGAGATCATCTACCAGAGACTGCAGCTTGTTTTTCCTCTCTTTTGTCAAGTTCTTTTGGGGCAGAAGAGCTTGGGGTACCCATGGGGGAGAATTCAAGTGTTCATCCCTAGCTTTAGGGATAAAAATCACTTGATGGTGGCAAGTCAGTGAATCTGTGACTCTGGGGGAGTTTGTAATCAGAGCCTGTAGAGGCAAGGTATATTTAAAGTCTTTGTGGGCCCCCACCTTCTGTCCTCAAAGCGCCAGAGTGGGGAACAGCCCTGACAGGCTGGTGTTGGGTTACAAATCATGTTAGTACGAAATGCAGGGATAGTGAATGACAATGTTATCTTCATGCTATGAATAAAGGGGAACAGAACTGTGCATAACTGTCCCAAATGAGGAGCTCACCCTCAACTGAAATGTCCTTGAATGGTCTCATATGCCAGACTCCTGTGAAAATAACAAGTGTCCCAGACTGGTTTAACCTAGTCTGGTTTAACCTATTCCTCCCCACTGTTCAAAGATAGAGCTAAATAGGTTTCATTAGGAGCCTTTTGTTATTGTGAAGTGTTTGAATGAAAACTGAAGTCACTCGTGGTTGGACAGCAGACTGACCTATAGAAGAGGCAGGCGGCAGCAGAAGATGACCGAGATTGGCCAGCGGAGTGGGACAAGCGGTGTGCAGTGTGGCTAGCACAGAGGGACAAGTGATTGGTGGTGTGGCCATCCAGCACAAGTGCGCAGATGGCATAGCAAACAAAGTGCCTTCTTCCCTAGATGGGAGGTGAATTCACATCTCTGAACCCTGGGTCCACACTGACCAACAACCACCACTGAGAGTGGGACATGGTAAAAAAGCACAGTGGACCACAAAAAAAGGAACTTTTGATTGTAGCACTCAAGAACAGGAGACAGAAGGCTCACCACACAGTATGCGGGGCAGTGTGTCCTGCTATCACTTTCTGAGTATGAAACTTGCTTGTGGCATTTTCCCTAATTAATATCAGGTGACGTCCTTCCTTTCATTAAAAAAATTCTTTTCTACAGCTATCAGAGGGGTAGCCTTATTAGTCTGAATCTGCAAAAGCGACGAAAAGTCCTGTGGCACCTTATAGACTAACAGATTTATTGGCACATAAATTTATTGGCTGCATCTGATGAAGTGGGTCTTTGCCCACCAAAGCTTATGCGCCAATAAATCTGTTAGCCTATAAGGTGCCACAGGATTTTTCGTCACTTTTTCTACAGCTAGACTCTGTGCTTGCAAGTGGGGAAGTATTGCCTCTCATATCTTCTGCGGTTCCTTTTTGTGCAAGGGGTTTTTGTGCAAAGAGAAGTAGTGTAGTCGCTTCCGTTTTGCGCAAGATCCTTATACCTGTCCCAGAGTTTCCTCCATATGGGGTTTCCTTCATAAACAAATCTAAGCAACTAAACGCAGAAATTCCAGAGCAAGTTATGCTACAGATTTAACTTAATAGTAGTTTAAATGCTCTAAATAATAAACTGGGATTGGAGCCTTTAATTAGGATTCATGTGTCATGTTAGATAAATTTATACAAAGTCTCAGAAGAGGCTAATGCCTTGCACCAAGACTATTCTATGGTCCCATAAAAGCCACTACTATGCAGATCAATGTAATTTCAAAATGAGTACTACATTTTTGGAGGCAAAGCACTGTTCAATTTCCAAATGGTTTTGTATGCATTCCAAGATTTCCTGGAAGATCCATGAACCTGGTTTTGACATCAAGACAATTCATAAAATATATCTGTTCTTAGGACGGCGGTTCATTAGATCACAAGCACAAGTGAGGTAAACCTAGCCTCTGGATATGTTGGAGCAACCCAACAGAGAAACAACCCCCAATTATGTCTCCAATGGTGTTGAAGCCACATTGATCTCAACAGACAATGTGTCTGAAAAAGAGCTTAATGCAGCTCAAAAGCTGGTCTCTCACTAATAGAAGTTGGTCCAACAGTAGAAACCCAGAGTTATGAATTGACTGGTCAACCACACACCTCATTTTGAACCAGAAATATGCAATCAGGCAGCAGCAAATACAAAAAGAAAAAGCAAACACAGCACAGTGCTGTGTTCAACATATACTACTTACAGGGAAGTTTAAAAAAAGTTGACAAGGTTAGAAAACTATTTCTGTGCCCGTTTCATTTAAATTAAAACGCTTTATAGCAGCATTTTTCTTCTGCAAGGTAAAGTTTCAACATTATACTAAGTCAGTGTTCATTCTGTAAACTTTTGAAAGAACCACAGCTACTTGCTCAGAGTTAGGAACAAGTTAGAGTCATGATGAACCACCTCCATTCCCCAGCTGCTCCTAACTGAGGTTCTGCTGTACAGTATCGCTGTACTGTTACCTCCCGCATTCTGCCTTGCCTTTGGAGCAGGTTCACACCATTCTTCACTGCTTCAACAGACCAACCCCCAGAGCTCACCTGGAAGCTCTGACCCTGCCTCTCTGGGGGTTTCATTGGGTGTGTGTGGGGGTGGGGAGGGGGAGGTGTCTTACTGTCTGAGCACCACCACCTGCCCTCATCAGCCTGCACACCTGGCAAAGCGCTGCAACGGCGGGAGCCATAATGAGGTAATTTCAAAGCGAATAGACGCGCCCCATCTCCCCGCAGTCATAGAATCATAGAATACTAGGACTGGAAGGGACCTCGAGAGGTCATCGAGTCCAGTCCCCTGCCCTCATGGCAGGACCAAATACTATCTAGACCATCCCTGATGGACACTTATCTAACCTACTCTTAAATATCTCCAGAGATGGAGATTCCACAACCTCCCTGGGCAATTTATTCCAGTGTCTGACTACCCTGACAGTTAGGAACTTTTTCCTAATGTCCAACCTGAACCGCCCTTGCTGCAGTTTAAGCCCATTGCTTCTTGTTCTATCCTCAGAGGCCAAGATGAACACGTTTTCTCCCTCCTCATGACACCCTTTTAGATATCTAAAAACTGCTATCATGTCCCCCCTCAATCTTCTCTTTTCTAAACTAAACAAACCCAATTCCTTCAGTCTTCCCTCACAGGTCATGTTCTCTAGACCTTTAATCATTCTCGTTGCTCTTCTCTGGACCCTCTCCAATTTCTCCACATCTTTCTTGAAATGTGGTGCCCAGAACTGAACACAATACTCCAACTGAGGCCTAACCAGCGCAGAGTAGAGCGGAAGAATGACTTCTCGTGTCTTGCTCACAACACACCTGTTAATGCATCCCAGAATCATGTTTGCTTTCCTTGCAACAGCATCACACTGCTGACTCATATTCAACTTGTGGTCCACTACAACCCCTAGATCCCTTTCTGCCATACTCCTTCCCAGACAGTCACTTCCCATTCTGTATGTATGAAACTGATTGTTCCTTCCTAAGTGGAGCACTTTGCATTTGTCTTTATTAAACTTCATCCTATTTACCTCAGTCACACCTACACCACCAGGCCGCGCCCTTCAGTGCGCCACTTCTTACCCGCTCCCCAACACACCCCACCCAGAGCGCCAACCTGCCCCGGAGCCGCCGCCCTGTGGCCCCCCCAAGGTGAGAGGCAGCTGCGCCTAAGCCCCTTACCATGGCGTCGTAGCCCAGGAGGGTCATGAAGCGAACCACTTCCCGCCCCTTGAAGTAGCTGAACCACACGGTGCCCTGGTACTGGTCGCCGGCGTCCAGGAGCAGCACGTTGGGGTGGGTGGCTCGGATCTCCTGGATCTTGGTGTATCTCCGCGCCACGCCGCCGTAGCAATCCAGGGGGCTGCTGCTGCTGCTGCTGCCACGGCACTTGCCGGAGTCGCGGCTGGTCTGCTCTACCCGCGCGTGGACGTCGTTGGTGTGGAGGAGCGTGAGCTGGAAGGCGGCCCGGGCGGCGTGCGCCAGGCACAGCAGCGCGGCGAGCTCCAGCCAGGGGCCGGGCGCCCCGCGTAGCCTCCCCATGCCTGCCCCGCGCGCCGCTTCTGCAGGTTAGAGCAGCGCCCCGCCAGCGCAGCCGCAGCAGGGACGTCCCATGGCAGGCGGCGGGAAAGTTTGGCGGCTCCCCCCACGTGCGGCTGCTCTACCCGTTTCGCTCCTGCGGCATTGAGCGCCGGGGTGGGCGGGAGTGGGGCAGCTATAAGGGGGAGCCTCCCTTCCTGCCCGGGATCAAGTGACACACAGTGCGCCTTCCCCTGCCTTCCCCTGCCTGCCCCCTCCGAGAGAGTCCGGGCTGTTGGGAAACCACAGCACACCGGGCTGGGCGACTGAATCTAGTCCTGTAAACAGGACGTGATTCACGCTTCTAGCCGCCGTGGAGACCACGGGCGCGTTTGCGAGCGCTGGATTAGCCAAGTGCACCTACACACCCCAGCCCACACGTTGCCGCGCCTCTCACCGCAAACGTGTTTCGCTTGCTTCAGTTCCTCCTGCAGCCCCAGCCCCGGTGGGGATGGGCTGCTCAGCGAGCCCCTTAGCGGAAAAATTCGTCCGGCATCACAGTTCTCACGAGACGCCTCAGTGGATCTTCAGTGTGCAGGCACAGCCTGCAAGATCTGCTTTTAAAGTATTCCTCCTCCCCCATTGGCCCCATGATACCCTGGCTATCAACTTGGGCTCTCAGCCCCAGGGGTGAGGGTTGCTCCAGATGTGAGCCCTCCTGGGCTTGGAGGTTAAGGGGGGAGGTCTTGAGCTGTGAGTTCCGCACTGGGCTGGTAGCTCAGATTGTCGACCCTGGGGCAGGGGCCGCATACAAATAAGTCAGTGGAAGCACTACTGGAGAGATCGGGCAGGGATGACAGAAGGAGCACAGTGTGGACATGAAAATCTGCCTAAATTACTGCTGTGATTGTACTTCCGCTTAAATTGGCTTATTTTTGTCGTGATGGGCAAGCCTTATCCACTTCATAATTGCTTCAAATTCAGGTGTCATTTCAACCTTAACTATAGTGGCACCAATAAAATGATCTATTTAATTACAGCTTTAATGAATTTACTGTAGTTTCAGTAGATTGCACATACAGATTTTAGAATGGGACATTTCAGTTCTGTGATCAGATGCTACATTTATAGCTAAGGTTTGAGTATATAGTGAGGTAAAAAACAGAGGGCTTGAAATGATAAACAACTTTAGAGGTTAGATTTAAGTTGCAAGTGACAGCTGGGATGAAAAATATGACAACATTTCCTTGTAGCTGGTGGATGTGGCTTCACTGGTTTTGTATTTATCACAACTAAATTATGGGGTAGAAAAGAAAGACCCCTTGGTTGGTGTTGTGTAATTACTGTATGTCAAAGCATCTCTTCACACAGTCTCATTTTGCTAAATTTTCCTTGCTTAGTCTCCACATCACCATTGAAAAAAAAAATTGGCATTAAAAAGCAATGACAGTTCATCACAGGGTTGGACGAGTGTGTATTTTTCTTGTTGGGATGACATCAGGCCCTTGTCTCCTTGGAAGGACATACTGTCTTTTTTCTTGTTGAGATGGCATCAGGCTCTTGTCTCCTTGGAAACTGAAGCTGCAGCCTGTGACTCCGCAGTGGCAGTCCCCCACCGCCTGGCTCACTGCCCCCCTCCTGCTGGGATGGGGGTTCCCCCCCCGGGCGAGACAGTGCCCACCACCCTTTGGTGAAATGTCACGCTAGGCGTGTAGTTAGTCCCTTGGATATAATCCTGTGCGATCTGAGTCCTCAACTGGTCGCCTTGCTGGCGCCTCGGCCGAGGGGGGTAGGGAGACTCGAGCCCGCCCCCCACTCCAAGCCCCAACACAGAGCCCTAAGAACCGAAGGAATCTCTCTCCTATGGTTCAGTTGGTGGGGGTAACTACCCGTAACGCACCAACCCACGGGCATCCTCTGCCATGCCCTGGGTCACTTCCTACCTCCCTCAGTCAGCCGTCTACTCTCCAGCCGTAGCACGGTCCAGCATCCTTGGGAGCCTCTTCCTCCACTCCCCCTCCTCCCGCCGGTGACGTCCTTTTGAATCGTCCCACCGGCTCAGCGTCTGATGGAGGAGGGGCAGGGCGGCCGCACGCCCAATCCCCAGCCGCTACTGGGCGGGCGCGTCCAAGACGGGAGGACGCAGATGGCTCGTTTCCTGTCTTCCCCACGTCGGCGCCACTCCTCCCTCTCCCCCTCCCCGGCACGGCCCGCCGACGCCGCATCCCGTGCGTAGGGTGGCGGGGCCTCCGGCACTCTGCCCTGCACGGCCTTGGCGCAGGCGCAGCAGAGCCGGGGATGAGGCAGGAGAGCCGCCTCTCCCCATAGTGCCGGGGACAGCGGGGCACCGGAGCATCCCCGTTACACAGCCATTGTTTTTCACAAAAAACAGCCTTTTGTTAACAAAACAGTGAGAGCGTTCAAACTACAATGCAACCTTTTGGGGGGTGGAGGGGACACCCAATTTTGGCTTGAGAGGTTTTTTTGCTTTTCTCCTCCCTTTATTGTTGAAAAGGAGAAGTGTGAACTCTGTTGTTTGTTTTGTCAAGACAACTGGCTTCCACCCCCATCCCACAGTGCCTGCTCTGATGGCTGTGCTCAGTGTTTTGTGATCTCCGCTGAGTGTTTTCTGGTCTCTGTTTTCCTGCAGGCATGCACCCCTCCCCTTTCAAATTCCAGTATCTGACAGCTGAGTGAGCTGCTCCATTTGGGGAACAAACAAAAAGAGAAAGTCATGGAATGCTTCTGTTCTGCTCTGCTATAAACACATCAGCAGGCAAACAGCTGCTGCAGGGGGAAGGCTGGAGAGACTGCTGTGCTGCTTTGACATTCCTCAGCATGGAGAGCTCACAGAGCTACTCATGATGCTGCTCCCAGCAGCTGAGAATGCGGTGGGAGAACTCAGATTCCCAAGAAGTGCAGGGATCAGCTCTGCCTTCCCACAACATGGCACTGTGGGATGCTTACCCACATTACTTTGCTCTGTCTGTCGACAGGATGCTAGCAATGTGGCTTGAAATGTCAACAATGGGAGGCAGAAAAATCAGTTTGACCAGTTTTCACTTTTGCCAGCTTTTACATGTCAACTGCACTTTTGTCTCCAAACCTTCCCAGAGTAAACATAGCCTGCAATGGAATTTGAACTCAGTTTGGTTTATGGTTTTTCCCCCTCAGCTTATTGAAAAATAAATGTTGTTTCTTATTCTTCTGCATTGGTATGTCCTATGCATGTTTTTTGAACATTGACTGAAGTATCTATCCAAATTGGAATTTAGATGATGGAGTTTTCTACAGGCATCAAAGAATCCAGCTATAAAGTGAAATGATCTGTAACTACCAGCATGAAGGCCAATCTCATTTCTAATCTACTTCTGTGTTGGAGTGTCTTTTTTCCCTCTGACCTGGTTTTCACTACAAAGTTAGGTTGATGTAAGTTCAACTTGATAGTGCCTCTATCTGCACTAAAAATGGTCTCTGACCTATGTGTTGTGTAAAACCTCTGCCCAATCTAGTATAATGTGGATCTAACGCCTATAACTTTAACTTTCAGTTATTCTAAGTCTTGTAAATTTCAGGCATTACAAGTCCTGTGATTCTCTGCTATTGTAAGTCATGTAACTTTCACTTGTTCTAAGTCATATAAGTTTCAGTTATTGTCTGCCACTTTTCTGTTACTGTGAGCCATGTGACTTCCATGTAATATTTCAAGTTCTGCAACTTCCTGCAAGCTTTGTAACTTCCAGTTATTGCTGGTACAAACTTTAAGCTTTGTAACATTCCATCTTGCGACAAGGGAATATGTGGGTATGGGTGAATAGTGAATGTGTGGAAGTGACAAGAGAGTGTGAGTAGAAGAATGTCTATGCCCAGGTGGAGAGGAGCACCAATGCTACAGACTTGGAGCCAGGTGGGGTCTGATGTAATCTTTACTTGCACGTATGAGAGGCAAGAAATGGAGGTGCAGCAAATATGAGCAGAAGAACTTAATATGCATGAGAACAATGAGATCTGGGTGTGCCTCTCAGAGACTCACACAGAAAAAGAACTCAGTGTACATGACAGGGGTGCACAGCTGAATAAAGAGAAGAGAGCATGCAGACCATGGGTTGTATGATCAGCTCTTCAGCCCAGATTTGTGACTGCTCGTACTCACACCGGATCCACTACGCTTGGCTTCTTCTGCTATCTCTGTGCAACTCATCGCATGCGTATGTGTATGAGTGTCTGATTGTATGGAAGTGTGTACATATGTGAAGGAGTTCCATTCCCTTTTCATTTGATCCGATAGCAGCATTGAATAAATCAGTACAAGTGTAACCCTGGGCTGGTCTCCAGTGAAATTTGGTAACACGATGTAAACACCCCGTTACAGTGATGCAGTAAAACCACCTCTCCATATGGTGTGGAGCCATGGTTGACCTATTGAAGTCAATATAATGCCACTGAAAACACTGTGCAACCTTGTTGATCCTAACAATCTACCAGCAACTCTCCCACAGTACCCCATTCCCTGACAGAGCGACCACTTTGATCACAATTGTGAACTCCACTGCTCAGGACTCACAGGGTACGTCTACACCAGTGGTTCCCAACCTTTTCCAGATGGGGACCCATTTTGACAATTCAGAAAGACTTGGTGACCCAGGGCAATTAAAAAAATGTGTGAATGGCTCCTTAAGAGCCACCTGGGGAGACACCTGGTGACCCTTTTGAAATGTAATGGTGACCCATATTTGGGTCCCGACCCATAGGTTGGGAAACCCTGGTCTACACTGTAACACTATTTCGAAGTATCCCAAAATAGCTATCCTGTGTCTTCACAGCAAGCCCATTATTTTGGGCTTGCGGTTCTGACGTCCCTGTAAACCTCATTCTAAGAGGAGTAAGGGATGTTTTGCGCTTTATTTTGAAATTAAATGGTGAAATAAGATATTTTGAAATAGCATCAAAATAAGATATTCAATTTGCGTAGCTCAAATTGCGTATCTTATTTTGAGTTACAGTGCAGGGCAGACGCACTCACAGAGATCAGAGTCCATGTATATTTGAAACACCATTTCCTGGTTGATCAGCTTGGCAAGCACACCTACCAGGACACACTGTCAAATAAAGAAAAAATATTAAATGAATCAAACTGTACCAGAAAATCTCTATGGATAGAAATTCCATGCTTGAACAAGAAGGCTATGTGTATGCTACAAGTTTTTGTGGCAGAGAGAGGCATAAGGATCTTGCACAAAATGGAAGCTGCTACACTGTTTCTTTTTGCGCAAAAACCCCTTACACAAAAAGCATCGGCAGAAAATATGCTAATGACATCGTGACTCATGCTAATGTGTCCGTCATTAGCATACTCTCTGCCGCAAAAACTTGTAGTGTAGACAGAGTCTTAGAGTATAGAAATACACTACTGACCACCTTACCAAAATGGGGATGGTGACTGTGAAATGCTCAGGGCGGCTAGAGAGGCAACAAAGCCAGAAAACAAAATAGTGGAAGATTTTGCCTATTCCCATATCGACTGGGTGCATATCACCTGAGGAAGGGGTGCAGAGATAAAATGTCTATACATAATAGATGACAGTTCCATAGCAACTTGTCCTGGAACTGAAGTGAAGAGGTAATTCTTGATTTAATCCTTAGTGGATCACAGGTTCTGGTCCAAGAGGTGAATATAGATGAACAGCTCCTTAATAGAAGGTTGAACCTCTCTCGTCCAGAACTCTCTGGTCAAGAAACATCCATGGTCTGGAATAATTTTAGCTAGCTGGATGTCCACTTCCCATGGGTGTGGCCAACATCACTTTTTGGTCCTCTCTCCAGGACCTGAGAGGATATATGCATCTAATGAAGTGGGTTTTGCCCACAAAAGCTTATGCCTAAATAAATCTTTCTGGTCCCATAAATCTGTTAGTCTTTAAGGTTTCACAGAACTCCTAGTTTTTTTCAGTTAGGGTGCATCTACACTGCACCTTTACCTAGAAACAAGCTACTCAATTTGTGCTATGCAAATTGCGTAGCTTATTTCGAGGTAATTTCAAAATAAAGCACTATTCTGAGATGTCCCTTAACCCTCGTGGAATGAGATTTACAGGGACGTCAAAATAGTGAACCTGTTATATTTTGAAATAACAGGTGCACTCGAAAGATGTGGAATAGCTATTTTGGGATTCTTCTGGTATCCCGAAATAGCTCCGCAGTGTAGACGTAGCCCTACAGACTAACACAGCTTCCCCTCTGAGACTTACCTTGGATGATCATAGTAGATTCATTTTAAGGATAGTTTTAAACTGAGCACTTACTATTTATGACATGTACAATGTTCACAGCAGTAAAGCAATTAAAGGTTAAAGTAGATAAATGAAGACATAACTAAAGACATAACTAAATTAGTTGTTCATCAGACATGAACCATGTCAAACAAGAAAGCATGTGCAGTTTATTGTCACTTTTGCCAGGGAACTGCCCTAAATCAGTCTTTCCTGATAGTGGCTTGCCCTTGTGCTATTTTGAGGAAATATCAGATCTGTGCATAACAATAAAGAAAATCAGGTTACCCTGAATACTTACCAAGCTATATTACCATTTTTGCTTTGTATGTACTTAAAAGTAAAAATTAAATTTCATTATTTTAGTCATGGCAAACATTTTGAGAGCGAGTGCTGAAAATTAAATGCTGATATTTTTCAGATGTCAGTATTAATGGCACTTCTGTTGCCTTTAATTCTTTAGTCTATCTCTACTTCTCTCTATTCTGCCTCTCAATTTCTTTCTTTCTGGTCTATTTATCCTGTCCCTTTCAGTCCTATTTTCAGAATCTGTCATTGTGGTATGCCACATCCTCAGCAGCAGCTCTCATCAATTCCACAATGTGGGTTACTCCTACGTATGCGTCTTCTCTGATTGTTTTGGGAAAGGTTCAAAGCATGTGATATTTCATATCCTACTGAATATGAGCACCATAGATTCTCAATCATGGCTACACAGAAATTTACCTAAACAGCAAGGCTCTGCTGTTAATCATTTTCTTTTTCCTTCCTGGACCCCCTCCTGTCTTCTGCACTAAGGCTCATTCTGCATGGAATTACTGCATCACTCTCTTTCCATGGAAAAAAGCCTTTAGAATTTAATAGGAAATGATAACTTTTTTGTGTTCCATTTTGTATGAAATATTCACTAGGTCAGAGAAAATGTGAGCATGACTTGATAGCCCAATGGTATTAAGATTCGAGATCAAGATTCCACTCCCTGCTCCAATTACTTTTTAAATGTTTTATAAACAGTGGAACAGCTTTATTATCATGGGATGTGTCTCTTCTCCTATCATCTCCCTGCTGAAATATCATGGACTCCCGTGGTTGTTCCTTCACCATACCAATTTATTTTAAATTCCCTCTACCATTTCCACAACAACCCCTGTGCATCAATCTACTTACAGCACCAGCAGCACTTTTTGGCCCTCTCCCGCTGCCCTGAGAGAAACAAGTCTCTGTCCCTTGAGTCTTCCATGCCCTAGTCCCCTCTCTCCCCCTTAGGACTTCCTTCCTGCCTTCTTACCAGCCCATCTAGCAAATCTCTTCAGAGAACCCATTTTGCATAGCCCTGACTTCACCAAGGAGTGCCTGCTGATTCTAAGAACCATTTTGTCCCAGGTAATGTGAGGTGACTACTAATGGGAACCACTCCAACCCTTACTGCATAAGATGTGGAAGACCGTATGGGACGAAGTGAAGCTGATGCGGCAGTGGGGTGTAATCAAGGAGTCGCGGGGCGAATGGTGTAGTCCCATCATCCTGGTCCCAAAGCCAGATGGAACGACTAGGTTCTGCATCGACTTTCGGCGGGTTAACGCCATATCCCGATTCGACGCCTACCTGATGCCCCGAGTCGACGAACTCCTGGAACGACTAGGGCGCGCCAAGTATTTATCCACGTTGGATCTAACAAAGGGATATTGGCAAATCCCCCTGGAGCCCGAGGCCAGAGAAAAGACAGCATTTTCCACTCCATTTGGTCTCTTTCAGTTCAGAACGATGCCCTTCGATCTCCACGGAGCGGCGGCCACTTTCCAGCAAGTGATGGACCAACTACTAGCCCCATACCGAAACTTCGCCGCTGCATACATAGATGACATCGTCATCTACAGCAGCAGCTGGGATGAGAATTTGTGCCATATAGAATCCATATTGGCAGCCCTGGAAAGAGTGGGCCTAACGGCGAACCCGAGGAAATGTCATCTAGCCAAAGCGGAGGTGTCGTGGTTGGGGTAAACAGTGGGAGGGGGGAAGTTGAAGCCCCTGGCCAGCAAAGTACAAGCCCTTAAGAACTATACAGCACCCAGGTCAAAGAAGCAGGTGAGACAATTCTTGGGACTGGCCAGTTATTACCGGAGATTTATCCCGAACTTTGCAACGATAGCCACACCCCTGACGGAGCTCACAAAGAACTGCAAGCCCACACAGGTGCAATGGACCCCGCAAGCCAAACAGGCCTTTGAGACATTAAAAGAATGCCTGTTGAACGCTCCAGTGTTAGCGCAACCAGATTTTGAAAAACCTTTTTTTCTCTACACAGGCGCCTCCCAAGTAGGATTCGGAGCGGTCTTGGCGCAGGAGCACCAAGGGGTGGAACACCCAATTCTGTACGCCAGCTGGAAACTCCTGCCCAGAGAACAGAATTATGCTACGGTCGAAAAGGAAGTGTTAGCCGTAAAATGGTCGGTGGAGTACCTAAGGTATTACTTGTGGGGAAATAAATTTCACTTGATAACAGATCACGCCCCACTAGTATAGCTCAATTCGATGAAAGACACAAACGCACGTATTATGTGGTGGTACCTGGCCTTGCAGCCGTATAGTTTTGAGATAAGCCACCGGCCGTGTAAGAGACACCAGAACGCAGACTTTTTCTCTAGAATATGGGACCGCGATGAGGGGGAGTGCCTAAAGCCTCCGAGGGGGGAGGTGTGTGACGGGCCAGCAGCGGCCCACACTAGAACGGGGCGGGCAGTGGCTCTGGCCCCGGCAGAAAGCCTGGGAGGGGCTGCCCCGGCGGCGCACGGCCGGGACGCCGCGCCCGCCGAGCACTGCGGGGAGCAGAGTCCTGCGGCGAATAGGGGCAGCCAGCGGGCCGAGCCGGATGTGCATGCCCCCGGCAGGGGACACTGGGACGCAACCCTGCCCCCTTCATCCTGACGCGGGGACGAGGGGGACGGCGTGACCTCCGGCGGGAGGTTTAAAAGCCGCCCCCGAGCCAGGGCAAAGGGAAGGACGCCAGGGAGGCGATTCCTCCCTCCCCGGTGGAGACGGGAAGCTGGGACGCCGGGGGAGCTGCGGGGAGGACTCCTGCGTACCTCCGACAAAGAGGTAAGGACCAACGGCTCGGTCCCGGAAACCGCGGACTCAAGGGCGGCTAGGAAGCTGCCCAGGGCAGGGCCATTCTGGCGCCTGTGGGCTGACGCGTTACAGGGTGGGACCCCATCAGCCGGGTAAGGGTCAAGACCCAAACCCTTAGGGCCCCGGGCTGGGACCCAGTGGAGAGGGTGGGCCCGGGCCTGGTTCCCTCCGTGCTGCACCCAACGCGGGAGAAAGCAAACGAGTGTGAAACGGGAGGCACCTCCACCCCGAGAACCGTGGGGACGGACCAAGGTGCCCCGGGTGAGGAACCAGGGACGCAGGGCTTGCTGGGCCCTGATACCCCCCCCCCGGGGGGGGGCATCGGGAGCTCGCGCCCATTTAACTATTGAAATTGTAACAGTCAGATGGCGGCTCGCTGGGCCATGATCCCGAGGTGGAGGTTGCGTGCTCGCACCCAGAACTAGATCCGTCACACCACTCCTTATCTCACAGAAGGAGGGTTTCCATTACTACCCATCATGCTGTCAGTTTAGACCCGGTCTTGAACCTGGGTTGGTATGTATGTTATTTGTGGGGAGGTGGTTGGTACTGTAAGCAGGGGCTGAATTACTGCTTGCTATCAGCCAGCTAAAAGGAGAGAGCTGCCCTGGGGGTGGGTATGCTCACTCCTAGGCTACGTCTACACTGGCAGCTTCTTGCGCAAGAACTCTTTTGCGGAAGAGTTCTTGTGCAAAAACTCTTCCAGAAGACAGCGTCTGCACTGGCATGTGCTTTTGAACAAGAGATGAGCTTTTGCACAAGAGCATCCATGCCAGTGTAGACGTTCTCTTGCGCAAGAAAGCTCTGATGGCCATTTTAACCATAGGGATTTCTTGCGCAAGAAATTCATGTTTCCTGTCTACACTGGCCTCTTGTGCAAGAACAGTTGTGCAAAAGGGCTTATTCCTGAGCGGGAGCGTCATAGTTCTTGCACAAGAAGCCCTGATTTCATACTGTAGAACGTCAGTTTACTTGCGCAAGAACACACGGCCAGTGTAGACAGGCAGCTAGTTTTTGCGCAAGAGCAGCCGCTTTGGCGCAAGATTGCGCCAGTGTAGACACAGCCTAAGAGCTGAAGTCACTGGTTTGGCCTGGAGCCATACTCATTGCAGCCAGAGGAGCGGCTGGCAGGAGCGACCAGCGGGTGGCCAGTAGGAGCAGCGGCAGGCAGCCAGCGGAGCGGCTGGTGGAAGTGACTGGCAGGCGGCTGGTAGGTGCGGTGGCAGGCGGCCAGCGGAGCAGCAGGCAGGAATGACCAGCGGGCAGCAGGGGCAGCACACAGGTGGCATCACATCAGGCTCTATGAAGGAAGTCATCAGGGTGATGTGCTTTGGTCTGCACTGACTGGACGGAGCTGTAAGTGGGGCGTTTGAAGTGGGGTACAGGGAAAGTTTGGGTAAGTGAATGGAACCCTTACATTGTTGGACTAGTGAACCTGAGCGGCCAAGGACATTGCTCAATCCATTTTAGCTGGGACGGTTACTCGTGGGGAGTTATTAACTTTGTTCATGGTATTTTCCCAAGTTAATGCCATGTCACTTCTCTCTCTCTCTCTCTCTCTCTCTCTCTCTCATTAAAAGTTTATATTCTACACTCAGACTCTGTGCTTATAAGTGGGGAAGCATTGCCTCTCAGAGGTGCCATGGGGTATGTGAATTTCGCAGGCTACTGGGTGGGGGCTCGAGCCGGTTCTGTGTGAGATGGACCCCTAGATAGTGAACCTGGCCCTGGTTGCCACCGGTCCTACCCGGCAGAAGGGTTACAGTACCAAAGTGTTCTTTAATGAGGTGTTCTGTTACAACCTCTCCGGAATGTGCTTACAGCTTGTGCCTAGTACCTCTTAGATATGAGTGTTTCTGTAATATCAGCACTGTTCTTGCCAATTTCTGTGAGCAAGACTCCCTCTTGCTCATAGCTTAACTCTGCTTTATGTTAGCAAAGACTTGAGCATTGCTGTCTACTCCGTCAAGGATGATAAAATTTCGGCTGTGTACGTGCGTGTGCTCCCCTGTCTAATGTGTTAACCGTGTGCAATTAGTCAACACGACAGGCTCCGAGAGAGCCCCCCCCAGAGATGACAAATCAGATAAGGATTGAAAGCAGCTAGGTTTATTGCCAAGTGAGGTACAGTAAGAGTTGTCAGTGAACAAACTCGCCGATGTGCTTGTATACATATACGCCGTGACAATGTACTAACACCCAGATAAACACTCTGGATTTTAGTATCACCCTGATGGTCAATCGACAACCACCCTTATACACAGGTACAAACAACAGTCCTGTACTCAGGAATTTCTCTGTGTGGGTGTGCTTTTTTTGTAAACGTGGACTGCAAGAGTGTGAATGCATCCCCCACTCCAGTATCTTAAGTAAGCATTGGTTTAAATTGTTAATATATGGTACAGTCATAGAGAGCCCTGGATGGTTGCCTACACTTTAGAAATGTAAAGAAATAACTGAATACATAGGGATGTTAGAAGGATGAACTGGTTCATTAGAAGGACAATTTTTCTGATATTTATCTTAACTCTTCTCTTTCTGAATGTTGTCCCCTTACTTTTAATTATACCTGCCCATGCTTCCTTGAAGAACATCTCTCACTCTTACGCAGTGCAGCTGTAGTTGTGCGGTCCCATGACACTAGATAGAATTTGGTCCAATAAAAGATATTACTTCACCCACCTTGTTTCTCTCTGTTCTCACTGTTTAAAAGGTTGCCTTCTCTCTAGTATCACAGTGGTTTACATGGAATTTCAGTTGATTCTGCCTTTTCTTACACACAATTCCCAGAGCTATTTCATTTGAAAAAAATCTGGCAACTTTGGAACTCAAACCCACCTGGAATATATAATATTTGGGAGCAGCAGAGGGGAAACACTGCCTGCTGAGCTCAGTTTGACCACTACCATTGTTTGTGGCTGTCAAGACATGTGATGATATTTTTATATCCTCTTCAAAGAAATGTGAAATATATTAAGGCTTCCACTTAAGCTATTATTGTTGTCCGAAAGAAAGCCCATTGCTTTTATGAGCGTGCCTTCATTTTTAATCAGCGTTGCCACCTCTTGTGGTTTTATTGTGAGTCTCATGGTAGCTAATGTTCTTAACGTTTTTGGATTCATGTGATTACAAGAGAATTTCAGCTTTCAGTGAGAAAGAAGATTGGTTTCTAGCCCCTACAGCTGAAGGGAAAAATTGAAAAACCTGAACCCTAAAGGCACTAACACCAGCAGCGGGGCCTCAGAGCCCCAGGTGCTGAGGGATGAAGATGCACCGGAGACGAAGGGCAGCTTGCAACCTGGCTCTGGGTGCTCTCCAGAGTGACATGCACCTGTGTCCCGAGGCCAGACGGTAGCTAAGAAGCCGGCAAGCGGCAGCAGTAACCATGAGGGAGAGCAGCTGCACCTCATAGTCTATGCTGGCCACAGCTCTGCTCCTTGGAACCTGGCCTGTGGGGAGGGGGCATGGGGGACTCATTTGCCTTTGTCTTGGAGGCACCTTAGCACCACCAGCCCCCACCCCGCTTGGCACAGTCACAGAGTTGAAGCAGCACCAGGCGGTAGCTCGCTGATCGCAGGGGCAGGAGGCTCTGAGGAGAACCCCAGATCCCCTAGCCCTGCCCCTGGGTAGGGGAGAGGAGGGAATCAGCCCCAGCCTTCCCCCAGCAGGCCGGAGCATGGGGGAGGGAGGGTCAGGCAGCATGCTGCACCTGCCTTCCCCTGGCTGGGCGGAGAATATTTACTTGGGAGATCCTGGGTGGGGTGTTAGCACCCTTCGTACCCCCTGCATACGGGCCTGAACAAGTTGCACATCACTCCTGACATATCAGGTTGCCACTCTCTGTTAGCTAGTTACCACCCCTTACCTCACAGAAGGAGGGTTTCCATTACTACCCATCATGCTGTCAATTTAGATCCAGTCCTGAACCTGGGTCAGGATGTATATTATTTGAGGGGAGGCAGTTGGTACCAACATGTTCGTTAACAAGGTGTTCTGTTATGATCTCTCTGGAACTTGCTTACAGCCTGTGCCTTGTACCTCTTAGATATGAATGTTTCTATAATATCAGCCCTGTTCTTGTCAATTTCTGTGAGTAGGGCCTGCTTCTTGCTCACAGCTTAACTCTGCTTTATATTATCAGTCTTGAGTATTGCTGTCTAGGCCTCAGGCCTCAGACCTGGCCTGTGATACGTGGGCTTAAGTTTCAGGCTCTCATCTTACTACACTACTTTAGAAAGTAAATCAGATTGAACCAAATGGAAATGGGTGGATAACTTAGCTATTCGTGCTTAGAAAGAGTTAGGCCAGATAGGTATATCTTGGATTCCACACTAAAGAAACAGTATCTTACTCCTCCTCTGGCCCTTGCTGTGGATTGATATGAGGAAGACATTTTCTTTCTTCTACAAGGGTGTCATTTTTCCCCTTCTGATCCCATTGGCCAGCCAGTGTCTCAGAGAAACAGTTTCTAATGTCTGTCTGCCATCCCTCGAATTAGTCCTTATAGGTTGTGACCATTTTTGATGTTTAGGTTGTGACAGAATTCCATATTCTATAAAACATGCTGGTTGAGTTACATGAGTATTTCAATGATATGTTTGATCAGGTGCACTATTGGTGGGTAAGAGAAATAGTTTCTATTCTCTATCTTGTGGTTAATATCTTGTAGAACAGCCCCTCTACTTCACCATCTCCAACTAACTGGAATTATTTCTTCGTTTCCTTTGTCAGAAACTAGCATTTCAGACTAGTTCTTTTGATCTTGCATGCATTGTAGTCAGTGTAAAGGATTAGGATGATTTAGTGATCCTGGTTTTTATGTCAATCGTACCTGCCTGGACGGATTAGACTGAGATTGCTTTATGGACAATAAAGCAATAGGATCTATATTTTTGTATGGTTTCCTCCTACCAGTATTTCTATACTATATCAATAATTAATTATTAACAGGGTATATCAAAGATGGGTATATCCATCTATCAAAGGGTATGTCTACACTGCATTCCTCTTTTGAGAGAGGAATGCAAATGCAGCCGAGCCGAGCGAAATTGCAAATGAAGCGCTGATTTGAATTTCCCACGCTTCATTTGCATAATCACGTTCAGCCACTTTTTCGAAATACCCTATTTCCGAAAAATGAAATGCTGTCTAGACGCGGTTATTTCGAAAGAAAACCCTTCTTTCGAAATAACCCTTAGTCCTTATAAAATGGACTCTAAGGAGGAATGCAGTGTAGACATTCCCAAAGAGACTAAGGATTGATCTTGATTTACTCTGTTGTGTCCTAGTTTCATCCTTGTTTCTTTGGTGATTGGACATTAACAAGGAACTAGGAGAAAAGGGAGAATTTCATCCTTCTGAACTCTTGAGCTAAGATGACAGAATGATCAAGCCCTTCCTACAGTCAAATTAGGAACTGTAAATTAAACCACATAGCCACAGAGGAACTTTTATGGATTGGATGCTAATTCCCACAGTTCACTAAAGGTATGCATGGCACACATTTTGTCATTCTGTTGCCATGAAGTGTAATAAAAGTCAATATATTATTCTATACTAGAAGACTTACTCAGCATTGCCCCACTCTCTGGAGCTGGCTTGGGGTGGCGAAGGTTGTACTTCCTGACCACTGGCTTCTCCCCAGAGGTGGCCCAGGGACAGCAGGGGCCTTGTAGCTCCTTGGGGCCAGCTCTTTGGGGCCAGCCTAGGGTGGCAGGGACTGCGCTGCTGGCCAGAGGCTGCTCTACGGGGATGGGGCAATTGATATTGAACTTGGCCCTGGCTGCTGCTGGCTCTACCTGGCAGAAGGGCTACACCTATCTTTACCTATGTAACTTGTTATTGAGAAACTGCCCCCCCCCACACACAATTAAATGTACAAACTATCTGCTTTGTATCCTGTGGGGGAGCCTGCACTACCCTGCCTTGGCAATAAATGGTGATGCCTGCCTTGTCCAAAGTGTGGATTTCTGGCCTGTCTCAAGTCTGGTGTAACAAAGCACTCAGGCAAGGCTGGGTTAATCAAGAAAACAGTGAGAGTCAGGAAATGTTTTGCATAACAATGCAGATTAAGCCTGGTAACCGAGACCACATCAAGAACACAGGACAAGCGACCTTGTACTGGTACTTGTTTCCGATAAGCAAAAAGTACAGATGCAGCCATGAAACTGTTAACTGTGCACATAGCAGTAACATCACGAGTAGCAGGATGTACCCCAAATAGGGCATTGGGCATTTTACGTATCCTGCACAATACGTAATCAATTGGTAAATATTATTAGAATGACCAAGTCTCTCTTTGCTATAAATTGGGTTTAGTAAGAACAATTGGTGGGAGGGAACGGGCAGGATTGACCCACACGTCCTGCTCGATGTAACTAAAAGTGATTAGGCCCTTCACACCGGCTACGTCAGTGGTGGCGTTCCTACGGGTGGGAAAAGATGGAACCACGACCTCCTGCCTGGCACTGTAGGTAGCATACGGGTGAAGTGTAAGTGAATTAGGGTTTATTATTGTATATAGTAGATCTTTTAGTAACTGCTTTTGCATTGCTCTGTGCTGTATTATTTGCTTTAGAATGTATAGCATTTAAGGTTTAAATTGTATAGTAATTGTCCTTAAGGCTTGTAACTGTATTAACAGCTTAAAGCTTGCAATAAATAGATGTAAGCAGGGGCTGAACTACTGCTTGTTATCAGCCAGCTAAAAGGAGAGAGCTGCCCTGGGCGTGGGTATGCTCCCCTCCAAGGCTATGTCTACATTCATGGCTTCTTGCGCAAGAACATCTTGCGCAAGGGTTCTTGTGCAAGAAGTCTTGAGCAAGAAAACGTCCACACTGCCATGTGCGAGCTGTGCTTTTGCGCAAGAGCGCCCATGGCAGTGTGGATGCTCTCTTGCGCAAGAAAGCTCTCATGGCCATTCAGCTTTCTTGTGCAAGAAATCCCTGCAGAGCGTCCACACTGCCCTCTTGTGCAAGAGCTCCTGCGCAAGAGGGCTTACACCAGTTAAAAAAGAGCGTAGCTCTTGCGCAGGAAGCCCTCTCTTATCACGCCGTACTGTAAATTTCCTTGCGCAAGAGCGGGCGGGCAGTGTGGATGCTCTGCAGATTCTTGCGCGCAAGAACGGCTGTACTTGCGCAAGAAGCCGAGAGTGTAGACATAGCCCAATTGTTTAGCTCTGCAAGATAATTAACTGTTAACTGTTGATATGTAAATACAGCTCATGCCAGGAGGGGGAAGGAATCCGAGCTGTGGCTATGTAAATCCAATTCAGCCAGGGCTGATGGAAGATCAGTGTTGGAATGGAATGTGGTGTACTGTAAATAATTTGGGGCTGTTGTGGGGGTCACAAATCATGCTACCCCTAAATGTGGGAACTGTAAAACATGACACCAGTGCTTGCAGGAGAGACACCATCATTGTAAGAGGTCTCCAAGGAACAAGCCTCCCCCCTTCCAAAGTTGAGTGAACTGAGCTGGGGGGAAGGGTTAAAGGGCTTGAGTCAGCCTGCTTCACACCTGCCAGGTGTGAGCTGTAAGACTGGCCCAACCTGCCCCTTTTCCCCTTTGTTTTAAGGACAGACCTAAAGCAGACTCCATGAGGAATCTTTTTGCTAGTCCAGTGGAAGCTGGACTATTTTGCCAGTCTAGGTGGTGGCTAAAGAGTTGAAATCACTAAGAGCTGAAATCACTGGTTTGTCTGGGAGCCAGACCTGTTGCAGCCAGCTAAATGACTGGCGGGCGGGTGGTAGGAGCGGCGGCGGCCAGTGGCGTGGCTGGTGGGAACAACTGGCAGGTGGCCGGTAGGAGCGGCGGCAGGCGACCAGCGGAGCGGCCGGTGGGAACGACCAGCGAGCGGCTAGTAGGAGCGGCGGCAGGCAACCAGCGGAATGTTGGCAGGCGACCAGCGGAGCGGGCCAGTAGGAACGACAGGTGAGTAGCCGGTAGGAGCGGACCGAGACAGCTGGTGGAGCGTGGCCGAGTGGCTCGCATTAAAGACTGCAGCAGAACCCTACGGAGAGGTGGGGCCGTCGGCCTCAGACCACTTAAGGTGCCCCTATCAATCCCCCGCCCCCTTTCCACCCAGGTTGGGCGGTAAAACCCAGCAGGTGAACTTTTGGACTCTGGGCAGCACTGATCAGGGACAGAGACTTTTGCGGTGTTGGACTTTGGGACTTCGGGTGATTCTTGGCTGGGGGGGGGCTTAGCTCGTGGTTTGGGCTATGAACTCTGTTTGTGGTATTTTCCCAAGTTAATGCCATATGACTTCTCTCTCTGTTTCATTAAATGTTTCTTTCCTACACTCAGACTCTGTGCTTGCGAGTGGGGAAGCATTGCCTCTCAGAGGTGCCCAGAGGTGTGTGTGAATTTTCCGGTTCTGTGTGAGATGGACCCCTAGATATTGAACCCGGCCCTGGTTGCTGCTGAGCCTACCCAGCAGAAGGGTTACATAAGAAAGTGGTTAAGTAGCCCTGAAGTGTACTGGTTTCACTTGGATCTAAAATAAGTCGAACCACACGACAATTGGCATCACAAACAGGATCCAAGGGATCAAGACAGATTCAGGAGATTTGGGAACTATGTCACTTTCCAGGAGTTGTAAGGGAGGAAAGGATAAGGACTGGGGGATGATGCTGAGATGGACACTTGGTAACCCCTGGACTGTCATTGTGCAGTTTACAAGCCAAACTCAGCTGCTTATCGGCTGGGACTGAGATAGAAGTGGAGTAATTTGGTAAAAACTGGGGGAAACATGGATTGGCATTTGTAAAGCAATAGGAAGCTCTAAAGCAAAATAGGAATAAAAGTAAAAGAGCCAGAATTTTGCAATTAATTTAAGATGTCTTAAACAGCATTCCACTATACTAGCTTCCCAAATACATGAAAATTTGGACTTACCTGGCAGCAGGCAGGCAGCAGGCAGGCAGGGTAACGGTGGCAAGGCGGTGGCAGGCAGCAGGCAGGCAGCAAGGGGCAGGGGCAGGCAGCAGGCAGGCAGTCCCCACCCCCCCAGTAGTAGCATGGTAGTAGAACCAGAAGGCGTGATGGCTAGTTAAGGAGCCCACCCTTCTTGCTAAATTAGTAACGGACAAAACCTGTGTCCCTGGAAAGGGGCCATTCAGCAGAGAAAGCAGGATCAGGCACAGACAGATAAGAAAGCAAATAAGCATGAGAGAGAGAGAGAGAGAGAGAGAAAGAGAGAGAGAGAGAGAAAGTTAACTCTGCGGCGTCTGGAAGGAATTTAGTAATTGTTGTAATATGCTAGAAGGAAAACTGTTATAGGAAAAGATCCTTTGTTTATTTGCAGCCTTTCTGGGGAAAAATGGGCCCTTTTTCAAAGGAATGTTTGTAAAGAATCCAGGCAATCTGATTTAAATAATTTAGCCATGGTCACTTTAGTGGAATTTGCTAAAAGAGCATGAGGGAATGTAATTTTTGTATAACTATGAGGAAATAGTGTAAACAGAAGTTAAGAGTGTGTGCATGTACATGTATGTATATATTGTGTAAATATGTGAGGTTTCTAGGACCTAACCAGTGTTTTTGGATGTTTATGAAATTCTGTTTTGTAGGTTTTAGGTAAATGAATTGGTTTTGTTTTGTTCGAATAATGCCATTTCATTTGGAGTTGCAAATCTGACAAGACACTTTTGCCAGATATTGGTAACTAGCGTTGCTTAACTTTTTGAATCTAACATTTAACCCTTAAGGTGTCTCAATGTACAATATTTTTTATAGACCAAGATATGGCTGTTATAAGAGGCAGCCAGAATCAGAATAATGGGGAAAGACTAAGGGAAGAGATTCAGGATTTATTGTTTTTGGAAAATAGCAAACAAGCAGAACTTTAAAGTAAACAGCAAGCAGAACTCTAAAGTTTATTGTGTCTCTTTTAAGTCAGAGACTCTAAGCTGCTGATAGTTTTGAATATCAGAATGAGACAAAAACTGTTTGTGTAAATACAAGTGGCAGTATAAGAGGGATCTGCTTACGTGCATGATGCATCTATTTTTTGTTTTAAATTACCCATACCGCCAGGATAAATTAAAGCCTATTCAAAGATATCAGAAAGACATGGAACACACTGGCCTCAAAGATAATTTTTTTAAAGGCATAGAAAACATCCAATTGTAAGAAAATTATGCTAACGTTATTGTTTAATCCTGGGATAAATTTAATGTTTATAAAGTAACCCTGTAACAATGTATAATGCATATGATTTTGTTTTGGAAAAGAAAAACCCTTTAAGTATGATGAAGTGGTAGTTGGAAATAAAACTTGGTCTGCTTATGAAACAAAAGTAGAGGGAAGTATTGGGGTAACTGAAGGCAGAGAGAAATGAGCAAGAACATCTGTAAAAGAGGTGCAGGCACAGGAAACTTAAATTCCTGTGAATGGTAACAGCTTAGTATGGTAATGGTTTAAGTTAGTAAAAGTAATATTTTAAAGACTAGGCAGCTAAGCAAAGTGGTATGGAACATGAATATTAGATAAACTACAAGGGAGGGGAGTGCCTCCATTCTTACTGTACACAGAGGGGCAATAAGGGAAAACAATGCATGCCCTCTCTGCTGTAACCCCCGAATGGGCTAGTAAACAGGATATGTACCTGTCTCTCGAGGTTTATGCCTGGAGACAGGGGGTCATCATTGCCAGGGGTGCAGGGCACACCTATTGGGTCTTAAACTCGTGCAACAACTTAATTTTTGTGCCTGACAGGGATATATTTAAAACCCCAAGAATAGTTTTGTATTTTCTCTGCAGATGCTGTTAATCCTAAACCCATGGATGGTGGAAGCGTTTGAAGGTCAACAGACTGTTATTTAAACAAGAACAAATGTAAAAGCAATTGCTGCTCCACATCTGTTATGTCAACTTGACCTGTCCTCCCATGTCTCAAATATTGTATTGGGCAAGAACCACTCTCCTGCATTATCAACCATTTACTGACTGGGTAACTTGGACCACTGACAGTATCTCTAATGTCACCTATGGAGTTACAGGCTGTATTTGGGTCCAGCCAGACCAGAGCTCGCCAGCATCAATTTGGGAGTGTGAAATGAGAGCATCCACGTCCCTAGCAGAGCCGTTAACCTTACCTTTGAATCCAACACCTCAGTCTGAAATAACATGAACTGGACATTATGGGCAGAAGATACCGAATATGTTGCTGAAGTAGTATGTAATTGGACTTGGACTGCATATGGGACTTATAATCATTTGGTGATAAATGGACTGCAGCTTAAATTTATAATTATAATCACAGGTGTTAATGGCTTACTTGATTGTAACAAAAAGCCAGATAGGGAAATGCATTTGGGAACAAATGGGATGGAGGGGGGGCATAGCGCGGTATTATCTCTCTACTGAACCCACTAAACCAGGGGTAGCCACTCCGCCAGGTAGTGGGAGTGTTCCAAATGCTCCCTCAAACCTTAAAGGCATGCCTATTGAGGCAGGGATGGCTATTGCCTATGCTATATGCAAACTTTTGCAGTTAACCAATATGTGAGACAGCTGGATGGGTGCAGAGTGGGCACAAGGTGGTCCTGTCACAGTCACTACCCACCCAGTGTACACAATGTGAGCTGTTGTTTATTAATATTATTTCCCCAAGCGCCCACAGGTTATCAGGCTATATTCATGCCTGTTTATCAGTATGTCCCTGTATCCATTTATTGTAATGGGTTGTATTTGGGCACCCAGGGTGACAGCCAAGTGGCTTCTACCATTGGATGACTTATTAGATCACTGAGAAGTCCTGTGGAACCTTATAAACAGATTTATTAGAGCATAAGCTTTCGTGGGCAAAGAAAGCTTATGCTCCAATAAATCTGTTAGTCTTTAAGGTGCCACAGGACTTCTTGTTGTACTTGCAGATTCAGACTAACACGGCTACCCCTCTGATACTTATTAGATCACTGTGGTTGCCAACAGTAGGGAAAACATGAGTGGTATTGTAAACTGGACAACCATTCTTGGCCCTAAGCAGGATGCTATTAATAACGAAATAGGCCAATTGCAGCAGGCCATTATCACATATGGGGCCGCCTTCCTCAAAGAAAGACAGGCAGCTGTTACTATTATATACCATTAGAAGTAGTTGCTTAAGCTGGCTGCATATATAGAACAGGTAGTGGGGCAATATTGGTATTATATATTTGCAGGATATTTACTCACAGCTAGTGAACTTAAGTGTTTTAACCCACCTGATAGTATTATTATGAATACTTATAGCAGTGATGATACTTTTATGGCTGACTTTGTCGCTATATGGCAAGTGGTTTCTCATGTGGCTCATACTAAAGAGCAGTTAAGTTGGTACATTCCTGACCAAATGTTTTACTGCTGTAGACATGGGTGGCAGGTTTGTATAATTTTTGGTGGTGCCCCATTAGCCACGCCCCCTGTCCCCCCCTCCATTAGCCACGCCTCTGGAGATAACATGCTTGGGGCAAGATGACCAGCAGTAAATGGTGTCATGTCACCCCTCTCGAAGGGCTTTTCCCACCATCCTCCTACCAACAGGGATTAGTTTGGCCCCCACCAAGCCCCCCTCATGCAACTATCCTGCAGTTGCATTAACCCAATGTGTGTGACATTAATTCGGGGGCAGAGAGGCTGGGGGAAGTGTTCCCTCTAAGGCTATGTCTACACTCGCAGCTTCTTGTGCAAGTACAGCCGTTCTTGCGCAAGAACCCACAGAGCATCCACACTGCCCGCCTGCTCTTGTGCAAGGAAATTTACAGTATGGTGTGGTAAGAGAGGGCATCTTGCACAAGAGCTACGCTCTTTTCTAACAGGTGTAAGCTCTCTTGCGCAAGAGGGCAGTGTGGATGCTCGGCAGGGATTTCTTGTGCAAGAAACCCCTATGGCTAAAATGGCCATCGGTGCTTTCTTGAGCAAGAGAGTGTCCACACTGCCATGGATGCTCTTGTGCAAAAGCACAGCTCGCACATGGCAGTATGGACGTGTTCTTGCGCAAGACTTCTTGCACAAGAACTCTTGCGCAAGAAACCGCCAGTGTAGACATAGGCTAAGAGTTTCCCCCCATGAGCAAAATGAATTTTGTGTTGTGCACCAGTACTGAGTTCATGTGGCTTGTTTGGATGTGCCACTGTGGCACCCAAGTTATTAATACATATTTTTAAACCTTTACTGTTTCTCTCTGCTGCCATGTCTCCTTCCCTTGTTCCATCATCTCCCCTGGTGCCTGCTGCCCCCCCAACTCCTCCCCCTCCTCTGCTGTCCTGACTCCTGCCTTTCTCACTGCCCTCAGCCTTCCTGCGACCTGCCCCCCTCCACCAGCCCTTCTATCCCCCTTGTGCCCACTCCTCCAGTAGCCCCACTCTGATCATGTGAGCTACCCCTCCTCATCCCCTCTTCTAACACCTCCCTCTACAAACCTGCCCTGCCTTTCTCCTCTGGTGGTGGTCCCTCCTCTGCAGGTGTCTGCCCTTCTGCTTCACCCCCAGAATCCCCTGGCACCTGCACCTTCTCTTACTCCTGCACTGTCCTGGTGCCTTCCCCTTCCCTCACTGCCCCTGCCCCCTTTGCCCTCTTTTTCCCTGATGCCCACCCCTTCACCATCCTCTGCCCCCATTTCCCTTATGCCCCTGTGCCCTCACACATGACTTGCTCCATCCCGGCCTTCCTCATGCCCACCCCTCCTTTCAAGCCTTCTCCCAGCACCTCCTCCTCCAGCCCCCAACACCCTTACCCTTTCCCCTTGCAGCATCACCCTGTCCCCCTCCCACTGACATCTCCCCTCCTGCCTTTTTCCTCATTGTCTGCACTTGGCCCCCTGGCATTTGTCTCTCCTCTACCCTGTCCCTTTGGTGCCTTCCCCTTTATTTCCCCTCTCCCCCTCTCCCTCCGTACACGCCCCTTCCTCTCCCAGCCCTTCCCCTAGTTTTCTCCCTTCCCCTTCCCCTCCTAATAAGCCCCTTCCTCTCCCAGCCCTCGCCCTCCCCTACCTTCTGCCTTCCAGTTTGCGGGACCGGAGTCTGCGCTCTGTCCCCGGACTCCGAACCCTCAATTCAGCCACATGGCGCAACGCAGCATCCAGCAGTTTTAAAATCCCGGGCCGTGATGTTACATCACGCCCGGGTGTCTCCCCGCCCACTGGTTTGAGCATGCTGCGCATGGCAGCAGCAGCCGGCAAGGGGGAGCTCAATGGAGGTTGCACTCGGACGGGACGGGCCGGGGCCGGGGCCAGGGCCAGGGCCAGGGCCAGGGCCAGGGGAGAGACACTCTGGGGCCGGGGTGGGAGGACGCACGTGGGGCGGGACCTGCTCCAGCTCCAAATATTGGTGGAGCCTGGGCACCATGAGCCCATACAACTCGCCGCCCATGGCTGCAGACTCAGCTTGGTTGAAGAGGGGAGTGTGGGGGAGCCTGCACTACCCTGCCTTGGCAATAAATGGTGATGCCTGCCTTGTCCAAAGTGTGGATTTCTGGCCTGTCTCAAGTCTGGTGTAACAAAGCACTCAGGCAAGGCTGGGTTAATCAAGAAAACAGTGAGAGTCAGGAAATGTTTTGCATAACAATGCAAATTAAGCCTGGTAACCGAGACCACATCAAGAACACAGGACAAGCGACCTTGTACTGGTACTTGTTTCTGATAAGCAAAAAGTACAGATACAGCCATGAAACTGTTAACTGTGCACATAGCAGTAACATCACGAATAGCAGGATGTACCCCAAATAGGGCATTGGGCATTTTACGTATCCTGCACAATACGTAATCAATTGGTAAATATTATTAGAATGACCAAGTCTCTCTTTGCTATAAATTGGGTTTGGTAAGAACAATTGGTGGGAGGGAACGGGCAGGATTGACCCACACGTCCTGCTCGATGTAACTAAAAGTGATTAGGCCCTTCACACCGGCTACGTCAGTGGTGGCGTTCCTACGGGTGGGAAAAGATGGAACCACGACCTCCTGCCTGGCACTGTAGGTAGCATACGGGTGAAGTGTAAGTGAATTAGGGTTTATTATTGTATATAGTAGATCTCTTAGTAACTGCTTTTGCATTGCTTTGTGCTGTATTATTTGCTTTAGAATGTATAGCATTTAAGGTTTAAATTGTATAGTAATTGTCCTTAAGGCTTGTAACTGTATTAACAGCTTAAAGCTTGCAATAAATAAGAAAGTGGTTAAGTAGCCCTGAAGCGTACTGGTTTCCCTTGGATCTAAAATAAATCAAAGCACACAACATATCCTTATAAATAAATATTAACTGTAACAGTTTGTACCGTAAGTTATTACATTGGGCAGAAATAATCTCTTTCTTTCTCTGCTGTGAAGCAAAAACTTTGTGTGCCATCAAATCATAAATAATAAGCTATTGACTGTGACCTGCCATGCGATTGCTGTGATACCTAGTGTAATGTAACAGAGGTCTGGGGGGCACTGCTGCGAGGGTCAAATCAGAGTGAATTGCTTAGAACAAGAGCTATTCACAACCTAAGATGGAGGGTCCTCCTCTATAAGGCACCAAACCAGTCACATAGGGCACTTCAGCTACCACTCTAGCCAGCAAGAAATCTCACAAGCAATCCCCTTAGACACCCCAGCTTTACCTGTGCCACAACTAGCACCACACCTAACAGAGGTAAGAGGTTATGAAAACCTATCTCACCAACTCCAAACAGGTTCTCCTAATCCCAAAAGACCACATTCCCAGGTCAATTTATATCTTAGATCTTACCCAAAAAAGCAGACCGTGCTGATCCTTTAGACTCTAAAATCTTAAGGTTTATTAATAAAAAGAAAGAAAAGGTTAGAGTAGAATTGTTATAGAACTCACATTACATACATCAATTACCAAGTACTTGATGCTGGCTCATAGCTGAGTTGTAATAAACTGCTATCTTAAAAGTCTCTGGAGTACATTCCTTGTTAGGATGGGTCCACAAATCCTTCTGGGCCCTCTGTTCATAGCAAGGGTGCTTCTGAAGTCAAGAGCAGGATTGAAGATGGAGGAACGCCAGAACCTTTTCATAATCTTGCCCATTCAGAGAGAATTCCATTGGTCTCCATTTTAGGAGATACCACCACACAGGAGTGTGTCACATGAGAAAGAAAACTGTTCATGTCCTTTTTAGGCAAACAACCATGGCATACACAGTGGTCTGCAGTAGAATTCCTCAGATGTTTATTGGCAACACTTAACCATAAACTCTCATTAGACACCTCACTTAGCCTGCTTTGCACAGAATTTCTGGCAAATACACAACAGTGGGTGTAACAATGATCTATGTGTTCCTATTAAAATCCAATAATGTCACACCTGGGTTTTATACTATGATGAGGGAAGATCTAGAAATAAACTAAATAGATTGCACCAGTCAGTCATTTAGATGTCAGGAGATTCTGAAATCTGAAGTGTTTTCTTCTTAATCTCCATAAGATGGTGCAAGAGCTCCTCTTACAGACTGATGTGTGAGTGTTCATACTCAAATTAAATGAGCCTTAAGTATCTCTTCAATTCTTATTGCTGTTGTTTGAAGTCTTATATGGGTGCAAACATCAATCAGTTTTTCTTTTGTGTAGATAAGTGTTTTAAAAGGTAACAGGGGAAACCTTCAGAGAAAGTTAATTAATCTTAATTTAACTAATAAGTGAAACCAGTTAAGGAGATGATAAGAGGACAAGAGGAGTTTTGCAATGCTCTCACAACCAATTATTTTTGCTGCATCTGCCAAAGGAAGTGCTACAATTTTATACACTGCAACACATTGTCAGATATTGTGGGACTGGTTATGAGGTTCTGTGCTGGTCTATAGGCTGTTTAGAGGGATCATTTATTTGATATTTTTTATTATAATGTACTGTGAGCACAGCAATGACAGAGAGGCTGGACAGCATGTTGTTGTCACTGTAGAAAGGTGGGAATTGAGACAAATGCACATCTGCTGTGTATAAGAGACATGATTGTGGCTACCTCTAAGATACTTTAGAGCAGAGTGTGAGTACATAGCATGATCCTTTCCCCCACCCCATTTCTACAGGAGGTCATAGAAGTACCTGCTGAGATTCTTTTTAAAGTGTTTCAACTGAATGTGATAATAAAGCCAGTGGCCTTCTGTAGAAGCCTGTGTGAAACTGTGTTGCCCCAGGTGAGTTTACTGAAGGATTGTATATCAATGAGGCAAAGTACCTCCCTGAGTAAGTCAAAGAACACGTGGATTGAAAAGCTTTATCTTCTTCTATTTTTTTTTTTTTCCCCTGTGCCCAGAGTCTGTTCCTTCCTGCCTCCACTAAGGCAGCATACACTTCTGGAGCGAGTGGCTTGAGCAATCTCTGTGCTCACCCAAGTGCAAAATCTACAATTGTGAGTGGCCCTTGTTCAAGGGGAAGGGGCTTCTCCTGCATCCTTGCACTAAGGCCACTCACAATCTGGCCATGGATCTGTGGCTAAACAGTTTCACTAAAGCAGTCAGCCATTAGCCAGCGGTTTGGTAATAGCAAATGAAAGTATGGTATATGCATTCCTTATCTCTTTGTTGTACACAGAGTACATACAATGAAAAATATGTATTGAATACATGAATTGGGTGACAGGTGATCCAACAAAGTTGGGATTTTGTGCATTCCATTAGCTGGCTAAATGTATACATATTAGAGTTTGTCTCCCAAGAGAAATAATGTCACTTACAGAGTTTATGATTAGATATATATTCAAACGTTTATATATTAGCTTATTTAAAGAAAATGTTGGCTTTACAGTTTGTGTGAAGTGCAAGTCCTGTTATTGGTTGTGGAAAAACCTTGAAATGATGTGGGTTAATTGAAAAAAGTGGTCCTGGAAGGTAATGGATAGGATAGCAAAATCCTTGACGAGGAGGCTCTGGCTACCAAGGTTGGTTCCAACTGTTGTATAAAGCCTCCACCTGAGCTATTACTTGATTCACATATACATTTTGTGGAAATGAATTAAACTGTAAGGTCCTGCCAACACATGACTTAGAGAATGACACAACCTGCTGATGACTGCATTGCTGTGAACACTGTTTAAGGGGGCCTGTTGTCTTCTAAGTACGCTGACCATATGTCCTGATTTTTCTGGGACTGTCCCAAATTTAAATGCTCTGTTCCAGTGCCCCATCAAGTAGTGAAATGTCCTGAAAAGCCCTGCCAGACATTTCACTACTTTATGGGGACACCAGCTTGGGGAAAGAAGCAAGAAATGGGGCTGTGCCATTTCTCCTTGCATGGCGCAGCAGCCTGCTGCCCCTTCCCCCAAGCAGGGTGCATAGGACATCCGGGCCAGCTTCTGATGGTGTGTGGGTCCTCCCTCTCCTCCTCCTCTTCCTCTCCCCATCGGACCCCCTCTGCCGCATGGGGTCCTGGTCTGGTAGCACTGCTTCTTCCTCCTCCAGGCTGTCTGGGAGCCCCAGCAGGAGTGGCCTGGAGCCCAGCTGGGGCACTGCAGGGTGGGGTGTGCTCAGGCTTGGCAGGTGCCAGGATTGGAGCAGAGGCCACCCGTGGTGCTATTTTTAGTACTGCGGTCCAGGTCTCTGCGGGCGGCCCTGGCTCCTGCTGGAGTCATGTAGCAGTCGCATGAGGCGCATTCTAGCCAGGCAGCCTCACTAGAACAGGCCTTGTGTGGCTCCTGCTTGACTCCAGTTGGAGCTGGGCAGCCCACGGGGACTGGGACCACGGTACTAAAAATTACACTGTGGGTGGCCTCTGCTCCGGGCCCACCACACGGTCCTGCCCCGGGAGTAGCTGGGGCTGCGGGGGCTTCTGGGGTTGGACCATGGTATTAAAAATAGTGTTGCAGCCTGGCTCCAGTCCCACAAACTGCTTTCCATGTGGAAGGCAGAAGTTGAGGGAAGGGGCAGGGGGAGAACTAAGAGGGAGGGGGTGAGGAGTGGAAGGGGCTTTTGCTGAGGGGAGAGGGGGGCATGCAGGAGAAGAAAGAGGAAGGCACCAAGAGGCAGGGTGGAGGACAGACAAATTCCAGGGGGTCATGAGGAGACAATGAGGAAGAGGGCAGGAGGGAAGCTCTCAGTGGGGTTGGGAGAAGAGAGGGGACAAAGTGATGCTGGGCATGAGGAGGCAGGGGATGAAGCAAATCATGTGTGAGGACACAGAGGGGTATGAGGACAACTGGGGCAGAGGGTGGTGAGGGGGTGGGCCCCAGGGAGAAAGTGGACAAGGATGGCAGGGGCAGTGAGGGAAGGGAGAGGCACCAGGAAGGTGCAAGGGTAAGGGAAGGTGCAGGAGCCAGAGGGCTTATGGGGGGGAAGCAGAAGGGTAGACGCATGGAGGGGAGGGATGGACTCCAGAGGAGAGAGGCAGGGCAGGTGGGGAGAGGGGATGGGAGGGATAGCTACAGATGATCAGAGTGGGGCTAGAGGAGGAGTGGACACAGGGGGAAGAGAAGGGCTGGTGCAGGGGGCAGGTCCCCAAAGGGCTGAGGGGAGTGAGAAAGGCAGGAGCCAGGATAGCAGAGAAGGGTGAGGGATGGGGGGCAGCAAGCACCAGGGGAGCAGATGGCGCAATGGGAGAGTAGGAGACATGGCAGCAGAGGGAAAAGGGAGAGGTTTATAAGAGAGTTATTAATAACTTGCGTGCCATAGTGGCACATCTAAACAAGCACACATGAACTCAGTACTGGTGCACAACACAAAATTCACTCTGCTCATGGGAGGAAAATCTTAGAGGGAACACTTCCCCTAGCCTCCCCTCCCCCCAAGTTAATACAATGCAATTGCAGGACAGTTACATGGGGGGTTCTGTGGGAGCCAAACCCATCCCTATTGGTAGCAGCGGCGGATATAGGGCAGGGCGAGCGGGGCGGCTGCCTCAGGCCCCGCGTTGCAATAGGCCCCGCGCTGAGCCACTGCGCGGGGCCCAAACAGCCGCTTGAACCACTTGCTCCCGCGCGGCATCCCGGCTGAGTGGCGCAGAACTCAGCTGAGCGCCACGGCAGGAGGTGAAGGGGAGCGGGGTGGTGATGTACACGGCCGGGGGTGGGAGGCGAAGGGCATGACAGAGGCTCCAGGTCCCGCCCCCTGGCCGCGTACATCACCGCCCCCCTTCGCCTCCCGCCGTGGCGCTCAGCTGAGTTCTGTGCCGCTCAGCCGGGACACTGCACGGGGCCCAAATGGCCGTTTGGGCTCCGCGAGTGAGAGGCAGGAGGGGGAGGACTAAGAAGAGAAAGAGAGAGTGAGGCAGGAGGGGGAGGAGAAGAGAAAGAGAAAGAGAGAGTGAGGCAGGAGGGGGAGGAGAAGAGAAAGAGAAAGAGAGAGTGAGGCAGGAGGGGGAGGAGTAGGAATAAGAGATCTTGCGGAAAAGGGTTTATTTTCCGCAAGATCGCGTCTAGACTGGCGCTTTTCTCCGGCAAAACCCCGAGCCGGAAAAAAGCGGCAGCCATGTTCATGCAAATACCACGGGGGATATTTAAATCCCCCGCGGATTTGTAATTGCGCTGTGTCTCATTAGCATCCCTTTTCCGAAAAAGGGTGCCAGTGTAGACACAGCCCAGGAGTTTTGCCATTAACTTCTGTGAAGTCAGGATTTTAAAGCCTTTGGTGTGTTTACTTCAGAGCTAGGGATAGGAAAACCCTTGAATGGTTCACAGTTCAGATTCAGGTTGGGGAGGCATCCAAAAATTACATTCTGATCTGAAATTCATCCAGAGCTATTGAGTCTACATAACAAGGTTTGAAATTTTCTGAAGAGGTTTTCTTAGGGCTGCAAATGGAAGTGTCAGAAAAATCTAACAGAAATGCTGCAAGAATAGCCTGTCTCATGGTGTTTGGCACTTTTGGTAACAATCTCAGCTGGAAATGGAAGTTAAAAAAAAATCCCATATCAGAATACTTTGAAGCTTTAAGGACAGGTTGGGAACAATGTTCCCTCTAATCTTTTCCATCCATGTGCAGAATAAATGTTATGTGCACCGAGGCATGTGCAAATATGCATCCTCAATAGAAACAAAACACCTAGCTGTGAGTGCTCTGATAATCAGCTGAGTGGCATTTTAATCTCTCCGGAGTAGCTGCATGAGCACCCAGCTTACATGGAACACTGGTTGGGAATTCCTCTGTGGTTCTAAACCTAGAACAAAGGGTAGGTAAGAGTTGCTGCTGGTATATTTTACCTGAGGCCATAACTTCTCTCTTCTGCATCCATAGACAGAGAGGAGCCATCTATTTTCAGTCTAAAATGTCATTTGCTTTGAATTTAAAGAGAGAAGAAAAAAACCCAATAATGTAACCATAAGAACATGAGAACATAAGAATGGCCGTACTGGGTCAGACCAAAGGTCCATCTAGCCCAGTAGCCTGTCTGCCGACAGTGGCCAGTGCCAGGTGCCCCAGAGAGGGTGGACCAAAGACAATGATCAAGCGATTTGTCTCGTGCCATCCATCTCCAGCCTCTGACAAACAGAGGCCAGGGACACCATTTCTATCCCCTGGCTAATAGCCTTTTATGGACCTAACCTCCATGAAATTATCTAGCTTCTCTTTAAACTCTGTTATAGTCCTAGCTTTCACAGACTCCTCTGGCAAGGAGTTCCACAGGTTGACTATGCGCTGTGTGAAGAAGAACTTTCTTTTATTAGTTTTAAACCTGCTACCCATTAATTTCATTTGGTGTCCTCTAATTCTTCTATTATGGGAACTAATAAATAACTTTTCTGTATTCACCCTGTCCACACCACTCTGGTTTTATATACCTCTATCATATTCCCCCCTCAGTCTCCTCTTTTCTAAACTGAAAAGTCCCAGTCGCTTTAGCCTCTCTTCATATGGGACCTGTTCCAAACCCCTAATCATTTTAGTTGCCCTTTTCTGAACCTTATCCAAGGCCAAAATATCTTTTTTGAGGTGAGGAGACCACATCTGTACACAGTATTCAAGATGTGGGCATACCATGAAACAACAGAGTATGTTTGAGCAATTTTTGGAACAGGTTGCAATGAGTCTGAAAACAAAATGGCTGCTCTTTTTACACATTGGCAGGTTGCTTAGAAATGTAGAGGTACAAAATACAGATACAGACGTACCAATTTCATAGCTACTTGAGTTATGGTATCCCTTCTCAGAATGCTAACGAATTAGTTTTGCTTAGGCAAACCTTGAAAAGACTCAGTGTGACCTCTGAGGCAATGTGCAGGCCCTATGTGTTGCTAGAGTCATGTCTGACCAGTAGTTACAGGCAGAGCTATGTGATTTTTTTTTTCTTTTGATGAAAAATGCAGATTCAGGTCACCTGAAATCATAGGTGTTAGCATCCTCTTTGTCCCAGACGTGCTCAACCTCCATTCTGCCCCAGGCCCACAAACCCCCACCCTCTCCATCCCTTTCTGTCCATGCTCTACTCCAGACCCTTCTCCCGCACTTCTACTCCTCCCCTCCCAAACTCCTGCCCCACTCCTGCCCCACCTAGTTCTGTTCCCTGTTCTGAAAGCACCCTGTTTCTATTCCTCCCCCTGCCCCCAGTGCCTCCAGCATATCGCAGAACAGCTGATCTGCAGTAAATTGGAGGCGCCAGGGGGTTGGGGAAAAGTTGATCAGCAGGGCCACTAGTGGGAAGGAGCATGGGGGGAAGAGGAGAAGCTGGCTCCTGATGGATGCTGAGCACTCAGTTTTTTTCTGTGGGTGCTCTAGCACTGGAACACCCGCAGAGTTGGTGCCTATGGCTGAACTATGTCAAATTTACCACATTATTTTGGTTAGGAAGAAAAATCGTACCAAAACAGACAAATCTGCAAAAATTGAAATGTTTTGTTCTGACAATTTCAAGATAAAATGTTTTGAATTTTTAATTTGAAATGACTTTCCATTTTATGTCAATTTTACTTAAGCAACCCCAAAAAACAAAGTGAAAGATTTCTTCTCAAGTTGAACAAAACATTATTTTATTTGACCCAATTTTTTTTTTTTTTGGTTTGCCAATTTTTTTAAATTTCATTTTGGCTTGACCACAAACAATTTTTTTTTTTTTTTATCAATTATTTGCCCACCTTTATTCCTATCCTCAAAAACACCTATCCTTTATTCCTATCCTTAATTTCTATCCTCTCCCAGCTTGTATCATTCACAGACTTTTATAAGTGCATTCTCTATGCACTCTCTAAATCATTTATGAAGAGACTGAACAGAACAAGTATAAGTGCATAATACCAGTTGCAAACTTGGAACTTAATCCAGTTATGTGACTATCAGACACTAAATCTATTTGTAATAAAATATTAATATGATAAATATTATCATTTAAATATTTTATAAATTAAATTAATGTTCTTAATAACTCAGAGACAGAGAGAGTCAAAGTTGAGGAGAAAAAACCTTCGCTGAAATCCTGCTTCTGGTTTTCAGCTTTATATCTGACTTTCTAGACATTGGTGAGGTTCAGTCAGATCCCTTTGGCATCTCTCTTTGGTCCCAGGACATATAAGCACTTTTGGATGTACCTAACTTTGAAGTTAATAGACTATTCATATGTTTAAAGTCAAGTACATGCATAAGAGTTTGCTAGATTGGGGCCTTAATGTCTGTCTGTATATATAAAAATAGGAATGGAGAAACAGATCTTAAAATCTTTTTGCTTCAACAAATCTAAGTTGAGCAAAGTTGTTTATGGGTGCAGAAAAACATAAATTAATGGTGTTTCAACTATAAAGAAATTGTGTATTGAAGTATGACCTTTTTCTAAAAAACAATTAATTCTTAATACTGGGTATCTACCACCAGAGGGCACTGCTAACCCTAAACTCATGTGGTACCCTGTAATAATAGTTTCAGAGGGGTAGCTGAGTTAGTTTGTGACTTAAAAACAGAGTCTTGCAGCAACTTAGAGATTAACAAAAATTTTTAGATGGTATCATGAGCTTTGGTGGGCACAACCCACTTATTCACATGAATGGAGTAAAGGGGTCCCAGTTGCAAATAAATAGCAGAGAAAGAGAGGGGACGGGAGGGAAAGAGAAGGGGAAAAAAATGGAGAAAAATGTTGTCAATTAGAGTGTCCATGCTAAATGAGGCTAATAGAGTGGGCTATAAGTAATCTAAGTATTCAGTGCTTAGCATTTGATGTCATTAGGATGTGGAAAGTAGTGGCCTATCCAGGTCAGGTCTTTGTTTAAACTTCACAGTGAACAATAGTGATATATGTAAATGAAACCCAGTTCTATAGTTTCTCTCTCCAGGGGACTTTTGAAATTGCTTTGAAATAATACAGACACTTTTAGATCCATCAGTGAGTGCCCGGGCAAGTTGAAATGTTCCCCAACAGGTTTCTGTGTGTTACCATTTTGAATATCTGATTTGTGTCCACTAATCCTTTGTCGTAGAGACTGTCCAATTTGGCCAATATACGTGGCATAGGGGCATTGCTGGCACTTGATGGCCTAGAACACATTGGTGAATGTGCAGTTCTGAGACTTAGATGTGGTGGCTTATGTAGTTACACCCTGTGATGATGTCGCTTGCATAGATGTGGGAACAGAGTTGGTACCAGGGCTGATTGCAGGGGTGGGTTCCTGGGTGAGTGTGATGGAGGTATGCTGAGTGGTTGCTGGAAAGAATTTGTTTGAGGTTGGGGGTTGACTGTAGGTGAGGATTGGCCTGTCCCGCAAGGCCTGTGAGAGTGAGGGGTCATTTTCCAAGAGAGGTTTTAGATTGTCAGGGTTTAAGTTGGGGTTTAAGTGGTGTTCTGTTGTTTTCTTTGTTGGACCTGTCTTGAAGAAGCTGAAGCCTGGGTACTCAGCTGGCTCTGTGAATCTGGTGGTTTTTTTTTTTTTTTTTGCTTCTCAGGGTGGGTATTTCAGTTTTAAGAATGCTCGGTATAGATCCTGTAGGCGTTTGTCTTGTCTGTGGGATTGGAGCAAATCCGGTTGTATCTTAGGGACTGGCTGTAAACAACTGACTGTGAAATATGTCTGGCATGGAAGCTAGAGGCATATAGGTAGATATAACGGTCAGTACGTTTCTGGTATAAGGTGATGGAAATGTGGCCGTTGTGTAATTGTACTGTGGTGTCAAGGAAGTGGATCTCTTGTGTGTGTGGACTGGTCCAAGCTGAGGTTGTTGATAGTGGAGTGGAAGTTGTTGAAATCCCTGTGGAATTCTTCAAGGGTCTCCTTCCTGTGGGTCCATATGATGAAAATGTCGTCAATGTAGCGTAAGTAACAATAGTGATATAGTCAGATCTGTCTAATCTGGAAACATGCTTTACTTGATTTATATCCTGTTGGCATCTGGATTATGAGTCAACAGATGATAAAGTCAGATATTTATGACACCTCCATTTTCTACCCTTTGCAGAACAGCACTAACTACCCTATAACTCATTTGATTTAAAAGTCACTTTCAGTATAATAGTTGTAGTGATTTCTTCACAATATAGTGCAGAGCTTAACTCAGGCTGTGAAGGGGATTTGCTAAAAGAAATGATTAAGAAGGGGACCTGTGTTTGTATACCAATGTCCTCAGCATTCACAGAGTGTTAGTTCAGATCAAGATGCTATTTCTGGTTTAGTATATTATGTTGTTACTAATGCAGGCCCAGGAGTGGCTTATTTGTCTATAAGTGAGGGGAGAGGCAGCTAGATGTTGTAGGTGAGTGCACTGATTGGCCTGGGGGTGGGGGAGCGTGCGAAGCCTCCTCCTGCCCTGCGAGCAGCGGGTGGCCCTTTGAAGTGCTGCGCTCTCCTCGCAGGGTTGGGACAGGGCGAAGGAAACTTTGCATAGCTCCCCCGGCCCCAGACCCTGATTGGCCTGGGAACTGGGGGAGCATGCAAAGCCTCCTCCCACCCTACCCCCACCCTGCAAGGAGCATGTGGCACTTTAAAGGGCCACGCGCTACTTTCAGGGTGAGAGGAGACGTCACGTGCTCCCCTGTCCTGATTGGCCTGGGGGCGAGGGGAGCTATGCGAAGCTTCCCTCACCCTGCTCCGGCCCTGCACTAGTGTACGGCACTTTGAAGTTCACATGCTCCTCTCGCCCCCAGGCCAATCAGGGCTTGGGGGTTGGGGAGTGCATGACGTCTCCTCCCGCCCTGTGAGCAGAGCGTGGCACTTCAAAGCGCTGGGGCCGCTCACAGGGCGGGAGGAAACTTTGCGCCCTCCCCTGTCCCCAGGTCCTAATTGGCCTGGGGGTTGGGGAGTGGCAGGGCTTCCCCAGGTTGTATCAACCTGCTTGGCGGGTTGGATTCGGCCCGCGGAGGCCCTTTTGCCCACCCCTGGTCTGGACTCTTTCTTCCAAATGTTCCCATCTAGTCTGCAGTGCTCAGGGAAGAGCTTCTTGCTCTATGTGTACATGACCCTGATTCTCTGCTTGTACTTTCCTCTTAGTCCTCCAAGGAGTTCTTACTTTCACACTGAGAGATGCACCCACTTTCACCTGAATAATTTACGGGCTGTTTGGTCATGATTCCTTTGCTTTGCCAGTCAGTTCCGTTTCAGTGTTTTGCCATTTGCTTCAGCTTTGATGTCACTGTGAAACAGTTTCAATGGTTTTGAAATACCTTGACAAAGAAATAGGAAAAGTCAGTCAATGGAAAATGTTTCCAGCATTCTCCTTCTGCTGTGGCACATGTAATACTGCACATGGGATGGAGCTATCATTTATAAAGAATTGCTACATGTAGGGTAAGATTCTCATCCTAGTCTGGGGTGTTCTGTGCTACTCTGGTGATGCAAAGCAGTTGGAAAACCATCTTATGTGACTGTCAGAAGACTCACACTTTGGTAGGAGAATCCCCACATAGGATATGGCTGATGTAACTGCTCTTGTGCCATCCCTTTCTTGGCTCCTCAGGTGATGGTAGTGTGTAGTCCCCAACTGCTCAGAATCTGCCAGAAAGGTCCCATAGGGTCTTGGCCGTGTATCTGAGGGCATGCAATATGTACATGTCTCAAGATCTATGCATAGGTGCTGAAAGTAGGGTTGGAAGGGGTGCTACAGCATCCCCTGACTTTAAGTGGTTTCTGTTATATACAGGGATTTACAGTTTGGTTAATGGCTCTCAGCCTCCACACTATAAAAATTGTTCCAGACCTCCTGGATACATGAGTTTAGGGCCAGGATTCATTGTGGATCATTAAGCTCTGTGTGATTAAAAGACATCCCTTTGGCATCACCTCTAATTCCTCCCTACAATAGACAGTGCAATTAGTCTGAGTCACAGAAAACTAGCAGATTATTTTTCTTTTTTTTTTTAGTCTGTACATTTTTCCAGACAAGAAAGTTATGGCTCAGGCTAAGTCTACACTGTGGGATGCGTTTGCTCTTCTGCTTTTTTTTGCGGAAGAGCAAACGCACTCTTTTGGGGAGCCCTGTATTCCTCATTCTACAAAGAATAAGGGCTCCTCCAAAAGAGGAGGCTTTTCCACCATTTGGCCCTGTCTAGATGGGGCCAAATGGCAGAAAAGCCTCTTCTGGAAAAGCTATCGGAAAAAGCTACACAAATTGCGAAGTGCAATTTGTGTAGCTTTTTCCGATAGAAGACTGTAGTCTAGACCTAGCCTCAGAGAGAGTATTATTGCTTGGCTAGGAAGTTATTTTAATCTCACTTTAGCAAGGTCTGGTGTTGACTATACACTTTAAAAGTACTTCTCTTATCTATTTTCCTTCTTTTCATATCTTCTTCACACTCTGTGACACCTTCACAAGATTCCACAAATGCCTGCCTGTTGAGAAAAGTTCTGCACAGATTTCCAATGTGCTTTAGTCAAGGACATGAGTTTTGATTCATAAGACCATTTTCCTCATCCTTGGGAAGTCCCATTTGGTGTATGAGAACAATCCAGGCAATTGGATTCTTTGAAATTCTATGACAAAGTGTAATGGGGTGTGACTCATGACTGTGTCATCTCCTGCTGACTATTCTGGGAATTCTCTCTTGCTTGAATCACTGGTGCGCCTCATCTAGTGGTGTCTTGCTGTTCTCTCTCTCACCCCCATCTCTAGAACCCATACTGCTCCTCAAACCATGGCACCCTCCTCTGGACATAGTCCTTTGGCCGTGTCCCGCTCTAGTCTCTTTCCCCTTCTGGGGGATCAGCAGTCTTCAAACTGCAGCCTCTGGTCTAGCCACTTGCCTCAGTGGCAAGCTACAGTCTATGCACTGGCTACTCCCTTCAGTGGCAAGTGGGGGTAAATGGGCCCAGGTCAACCCCAGGTTTCAACCCAGGGACAATATAGCTGGCAGCCACATGCTGAGTCACTTCCGACCCCCACTATCTGTCTCCCTGAGCCACTTCTCTGTAGCCCTAGCACCATTTCTGACCTGGTATAGAGCCTCAGTCTGGCAGCCATCAGTCTCAAGCTCCTTCTTGCTCCCCTGATCCTGACCAGCACAGCTCTATCTGTGGAGCTGTCTCTCCCAATACTTGTACAGAGCAGCCAGTCCTCCTCCTTTGACCTCCAGGGAAAGACTAATTCTGCTATGTTCACAAGCCCTTTTTATATGGGCCAGCCTGGCCCTGGCTGGCTGCTCCAATAAACCTTCTCCCTGCTGGCTAGCTCAGTAAGCCCTCTTCTGATTGGCTGGGTTCTATGCAGTCTCCCCAAGGCTACTTTAACTCTTCTGTCTGTGTGGGGCAGTTGCCCCACCACACAAAGACCTGAGAGTTAGCTCAATGAAAGAAGTCCACTTGTAGGCAGATATAAGCTGTTGGAGTTTGGATTTCCAAGTCACCAGTATCACATGATGGAGGCTTAAAGCTACTTTAAATGTTTTGAAATGTTGCCAGATGTGTATGGTAACCGCTGTCTTCCCACCAGCTAATCCAGTTGTCAATTTTAAATCTTTGAAATGTAGACAAAAATATTTACAACAATATTTTGAAAATGCTTCTGTATTATTTTATTGACCTCTGAGGCTATAGTCTTTCCTTTTAAATCCATACACTTCCATTTTGAATCATCCTGAAAGTGGAGCCTTTGCACAAAAGAAGTTAAATTTTCTTTTCTCACTGCCGAGTACTGTAGTGGATTAGCTACATCTCTTTGTCCAGTATGAATAGCTGCTGATCATCCATATGTGTATTGGATATCTCTAAAAGAATAAAAGCGAACATTTTTCCACTCACCAGACTGCTAGCTCTCAGCTGTCACCTCATAACTATAAATAATAGCTTTGGGGCTAGGTATGTTTCAGACACAGGCATAGAAGGAGAGAGAAAATAGAGTTATTTCCCCTCCTCCTTCTCTCCCAACCCGATATCACTGGCACACTATTGTTCCGCTGTGGTCAGTGGCAGGACGTAGAAGTAGTGTTTGAGATTCCATAGGAACCTGTTTTGTATTTGTGCTAGGCCAGCATCATGTGCTGTTCAACTGACTAGAAGGACGGCAATGATGACTAGCAGCTTGCAGGGGCAAGAGAGAAGACAAGGCTTTTTATAACTAATAAACAGCCCAAACTAAAAAACAAAATCCTACCAATACTTTAAAAGTATTTCCCTCCCTCAGCTGAGTTTTTTGTCACAGCAAAGATGCAAATGGAAATGCCAAAGCACTTTGGAAGGTTTGGCTCCATCCCAAATCAGTTAGAAATATTGAGAACATTTTAACCAGCCACTGAACTTTAGCTGCATTGTAAGTCTCCTAGAAGTTAACACATCTATTGGAGAAATACTGTATTGCTGTGGCTTTTCCTCAGTGCATTTGCAGGAAATGCTGACAGTGATGGTCTCCAGTCTAAAACATAAAAGGGTTTCATGGCAAAAGAAGCAAACTGTTTTTTAAGCTACTGTTTTTCTTCTTTCCCTCTTTTAATACATTTAAGTAAAGAACATAGTTTTGTTTTTCGTCAAGATCAGTTTTTGTCATACTGTTTTTGGCACCTGATAAGAGCCCCTGGGCCCCATTACATCACGGGAGCACAGCACTCTGGTCATGTGCCTTCTTCCCATGCACATGGGGTGGCATAAAGCTGCCTATGCCACCCAGTGATTCCACTGCTCTGGAGAAGGCCTCAACTGCCCCATTAGGGCATCTTTACAACCCCTTTGCTCCACTGGATGTTTATCAGCTAATTATGAACAGTAGTAGTCCCTGATTGTTCGAGTTCACTTGAAATACATAGGCAACAAAGCAATAAAGTTGGAGACATTTTTACTGTAAGCTCCAAATCTGTCATTTAGCTGCATGAAAACAGCGTCTGTAAATGGAAGAAATAGTGAAAGTTATTAGTGTCTTTATGGCTTGCAATTGCCTGTGCTATTTGTATGGTATTTTTTTTTCATTCACTGTACATTAGGAGCAAGTTGTAAAGGTTGCCTGTAAAACTGAAATATCTTCATTTAAAAATGAAAAAAAAAAAACACCCTTTACTCCTATTGATCTAGGAGCTCATAGTAATAGAAATATTAATGTTGTTGATTTCTAAATCTGAATCAGTAAAAATTAATATTTTAGTCATATTCTCAGCTAAAATTTGGTGATGAGAAAAAATGTATATTCTACTGTTAAAATGATTTCTTACCAGCTCATATTTATGATAACATGGAGTATTCAGGCTTAGGGGAACTAGATGGTTATAACAACATGTATAGTCATTGAATTATTTTGTAATATGCAGCGTGGTTTTTTTATAAATAACAAACTATTTTCAAAGATACATATTTATTAAATGGTTTGAATTCAGTCTTGTACCCAAGAAAGATATATGAATTGTTCTTGAACTCCTATATGTTATAACTTTTTTTTCCTTTGGTAATCATATTTTTTTCTTTTCCTGTTTTCCTTAAGAAAACCATTTGAAAAAAATATAAACAAAATACTCAGATAATTTTTTTTTTTTGTCTATAACTGAGACCCACTGGGAAGGATTTGGAAAGCTGAGATTATAGGGTTAGCTTGGCATCAAATAGCAAGGCACTGAAGCCCTGACCCAGCAGGCCATCCCTATTTAACTAAGCACTTAAGCATATATTGACCTCTAGGCATGTATTAACTTCCATTGATATAAATGGGAAGTTAGTAGATTGGATCATAGAAATGTAAGACTAGAAGGGACCTCGAGAGGTCTTCTAGTCCAGCCTTGCACTCAAGGCAGGGCTAAATATCACCAGATTCTAGACCATCTTTACGTTAAGCACATACTTAAGTATTTTGCTAAATGTGGAGGGTCTTAAGTGCCTACTTAAATGTCTTGCTGGGGCCTGATCTCTCTCTGTCGCCCCACTGGCCTGCTCCAATTTCAAAACTTCACTTTCTACTCTATCACTCATATTGGCATAGAATTCTAATTTCTTCCTCCATAGCATTTCCTTTTCATTCTGCTAGCCAGATCTATCACATGGTCCCCATTACCATTCACACATGGTCTTCGTTAACACTTCAGTGCTGCACATTACAAAGCCTAATACTCGGCTGGTTAATTTAATACTCTCAATGAAAGTGCTTATCTATTTACTGTTTTCTGCAACTTTGGAGTCCACTTATTGGGAAAGCGATGTCAGTAAAACTAATGTTCAAGTTGCTGTTCGCAGTTCAAATTCTTTTGAGATGCAGTACATTCACAATGACTACCATATTGGTTGCACGTACTTTTGCAGCATTATTACAATCTATTCAGTGAACCTTTCCGAGTGAAACCACTAATGATCAGCTTTTCCATTGTAAAACAATACTTTACATTTTGGAACTCAACTGTGGCGGGGGTAGGAGAGGGAGAAGGGTAGAAAGGGAAACATTCAAGTATTAAATCTAGCACACAAGCTCTCAACCTAGGAATATGTTTGTATCCTATATTGAGGGTATGTCTACACTGCAGAGTTTTTTCGGAAAAATGGCTGTTTTTCTGGAAAAACTTCAGTTATGTTCACACTACAATCGTGTTCTTTTGAGAAAAAGTCAAAAGAACAGAGGGGTTTTTCTGACAGCTGTAAACCTCTTTCTATGAGGAACAACGCCTTTTCCGAAAGAGCTCTTTTGGAAAAAGGCGTGTGTGGCCGGGAAGAGGGTTTTCTTTCGAAAGAAGAGACCTCCAGGAAATAACACAGGTGCTCTGGTGGCCACTCTGTCCAAAGTAATCACAACTCTATAGTTCCTATCTCCTGGTACCCCTTAAAGCTGCAGGCACTTTGGACAAGCCTTGTGGCAGGAAGCCAGCCCTGGGAGCAGCACCTGACGGCACTGCTCTCCCTGCCACAGCCATTCTGAGCAATGTCTGAGCCACAAGTCCCCCGACATCCCCCTGGCCCTGACCAGGGCTCCCAGGACCCACCAAAGTGTACCAAGTGGCGGGCACCCTCGTGATCTGTGGGGGAGGGAGGGGCGGAGACCCTACAGGATCTCTGCTCCAAACGCCGAAACACCAACATATATGGGCACATGGCTGAGGCCCTGATGGAGCAGGGACACCTACCCCAGACCTTAGAACAGGTCCAGAGTAAGGTGAAGGAGCTCCGCCAGGGCTATGTGAGGGCCAGAGAGTGCAACTCACACTCCGGGGAAGTACCCCACTTCTGCCCCTACTTCAGTGAGCTGCACCAGATCCTGGGGGGTGGGGAAGCCCTTTCTCCACCTGTGGTTGTTGACTCCGGACTCGAGATGCCCGTTGTCTCCCAGCCAGAGGTCGTGAAGGAGTAGGACGATGAGGGACAGCAGGGGTAGGAGGAGGAAGACGACACGGCAACAATTGTCATGCTGTCCCTGGAGCCAGTACCCATAAGCCTGGATGTGTTGCAGTCATTGTCTGATGCCGGTGAGTGCTCTCAGTTTTCCACACACACAGGGTGGGGGAGGCGGGCGCAGAGGGAATGGGGTGTGATTGTCACTTGGCCTGCTTGGGCTGGACATTGTGCACGTGGAACAACATGCAGTGTTATTGTGCACCATGCAGACTCAGCAGGCAGCCCCTTAGCACAGCCAGGATCCTGCTCCCAGGCTCAGGGGAGGCCACACACACGTCTGGCTCTGGGGAAGGGGAGCGCCCTCCCACCACCAGTCACAAGGGCACAGGCATGACCCTATACACACTGAGGAGTGCTGCACGCAGCACACGGGCATGCCTGCATGTGCAAGTCACCACCCGCTCCAGCTGACAGTGCTGCGAGGCACAGGTGTGTGTGTGGGCCCCAGGGAGGGCCAGGCTGCTCCAGGCCTGTCTGCTGCCCATGGGATCCCACTGTGGCCAGACACTTCTCTTGCCTGCTTGTCCATGGAGGGGAAGGGGAAGTGGGCAGCATGGTTCCCTGGGCACCTCGGGACCCCTGTGAGGCAGGGCCTGCTGTGCAGGCCCCACATGGACTTGCTCCCAGGACATCCCCATTCTCTGGCCCAAGGACTGTTGCTCACTGCTCACAGAGGAGGGCACGGCCTCAGGGACAGTGTCTGCATGGATAACTGACCTCCTCTCTCTCTTTTTATTCTCCACAGCCAGACCAGCTGCGACTGAACGGGGATACACGCCACCCGAGCCAGCCACCCGATCCCGAAGGACCCGAAAGCGCATCAGAGTCTAGGAAGACCTCATGAGGCAATATGTGGGCATGCTTGTGACATGCAGCAGACCCTGGCGCAGAAGGGTCCCGGAGAACGCAGAGTGGCGGATCCGCATGTGGGACCAGCTCGCGCGGCAGGGCGATAACATGTGTGTCATCATGCGTGAAATGATGGCACACCCAGCTGCTGTCACTGCTCCTGCCTACCACCCTCCTGCCCCCCCCATGCCCATTCCCCCTCTCCCTACCCCCAAGTGATGCCCATGCTCCCTCCTCAAGTGATGCAATGCCCCTTTCTGCCCCCTGCCATCCCTGACCCCAGTCCAGCCCCCTCCTGTCTACCCCTCTGTGGTCCCAGGACCCACCCAACCCCAAGTTCACCAAGGTCCTGCACCCAAGGTGGCACTTCCAGCCACCCCCCACACCACTCCCAGCTCTGAGCCCCCTTCCTCTCCAGGTTATGAGCCCTCCCTCCCCAGCTTTTATTAAGGAAAAATAAATACAAAGTTTGTTCTGTTGAAATCCAAACAAGTGTCTTTTTTCAGAGTTCAGGGAAGGCGGGAAGGGAGGGGTTGTGGTGGGAAGGAATAGTGGAGCAAGGCCCAAGCCCCTAGCAGGGTGGCCCTGGGGAGAGTTACTGGGGTCCTTGTGAGAAACTCTCCCTCAGGGCCTCCTCCATGCACACCCCCAACTGATGGGCCTGGCGGATGGCAGCTGTCCATGGCTGCTTGAAGGGTCTCCCTTCACGGCTGGCCTCTGCCCTGCACCCAGGCAGGAAAGCCTCCCCTTTCCTCTCCACAATATTGTGGAGGACACAACATGCTGAGGTGACCTTGGGGATGTTGTGCTCCCCCACATTGAGGAGGGTCAGGAGGCACCTGAACCGCACTTTGAGGCAGCCGAAGGTGCACTCCACCTGCATCCTCACCTGGATGAGATGGGAGTTAAATTGGTCCCTGCTGGGATCCAGATGGCCAGTGTATGGCTTCATCAGCCACAGCATGAAGGGGTAGGCTGTGTCCCTCATGATGCACAGTGGCAACTGTACATCCCCAACCACAAAGTCCCAGAGCGGAAGAAAGTGCCAGCCTCCCCGTTTCCCATAGAGGCTGGAGTTTCTAAAATACGCAGGCATCATGTACTCTGCCTGACCACCCAACGAAAATATCAGTAAACTGCCCATGGTGGTCGACCAGGGCCTGCAGCACTATTGAGAAGTAGCCCTTGCGGTTGATATACTGGGCTCGATGTTGTGGTGTGTGGATTGGAACATGGGTTCCATCGATAGCTCTCCCACAGTTCGGGAAACCCAGGGTGGCAAATCCTGCGACGATGGGATCCAGGTCTCCCAGGCTGATGACTCTCCACAGCAGGATGGAGTTTATGGCCCTCACAACCTACAGAAGGAGACAAACAAACTCACAAAACAGAGGATGAGAGGGAGTGTCCGAGGTCTTTGGAGGTGCCCACCTCCTCTCTTTTCCCCCCCCCCCTTCAAACACCCCAGGAGCCACCATTCATGAGGCCACCCCCCCCAGAAGCAGGGCTATGTGAGGGCGGGACGGCACAACCCTGCAGGGATGGGGCTTCCTCTCCAGGCCCAGTCACCCCCCGACTCCCAACCCCTCTTTCCCTAGGGACCCCCTTTTCCAGGCCTCTGCGCCCCCCCCATGCAGGAACTGCATCCTAAGAGTGCCTTACTTCCATGAGGAGGGCCCCAACGGTGGACTTCCCGACACCAAATTGGTTGCCTACCAACTGGTAACTGTGTGGGGTGGCGAGCTTCCAGATAGCAATTGCAATCCGCTTATCCAGGAGGATGGCAGAGCGCAGGTGGGTGTCGTGTCATCGGAGAGCAGGGGCGAGCCAGGCACATAGCTCCAAAAAGGTGGCCTTCTGCATGCAGAAGTTTTGGAGCCACTGCTGGTCATTCCACTGCTCCATGACTAGCCAGTCCCACCATTCGGAACTGATGTCCAGCCTCCATAACTATCTCTCAACTGTGGGGTGAGGTTTCATGGGTCTTGCTCCCGCAAACAGGGAGAGTGTCTCAAGAATGAGCTCGGTGTCCAACTCGTGGAGGGCCATGAAGACAGCCTGTGCAAACTGCTGTGCAAACAGCATGAAGGCAGCCTGTGCAAACAGCCTATGCAAACTGCATGCCCAGGGGCAGCTCCAGCTCCATGGCAAAAAGAAAAATGCTGTGGCATACAAAAAAGCTGGGCAACCAGAGCATGGACTGCTAAAACTTTGCTGTCCCTTGGAGAGGTAGGCAAGCACACAGTAGAAGCAGAGAAACTGCTGTCCAGTGGGGTCCCTTTAAGCACGTCTCAGCTAGGCTTATGCAACAGCACTCGTAAGCAACTGTTGACCTAATGCCCTACCTGAACTGGTTCTGGGTGGCCTTATATGCGAGATAGCGTCCAATCAGTGTGGACACTATCTTTTGAAAAACCATATTGCTTTTTCGATGTGCTTTTGCTATGTAGACGCTCTCTTTCAGAAGAAGTTTTTCTGGAAGATCTCTTCCAGAAAAGCTTCTTCTGAAAGAGCCTCAAATAGGAATCAGTTTAGTTGTTTTTATTCTGAGGGAGGAGAAAATGTTTCTTTTCTAGTTTTAATGTTTTTGCTCCTTGAGTGCAAACTGCACTGCATCTTTCAAAACTATTGACAATTACTCAGGGTCAAATTTTACCTCTGGATGTATATGGTCAGTTTCCACTGACTACAGTGGAGCTCTGTTTGTCATTCCGAGGGTGGAATTTTACCTTTATTTCCTCAAGTCATTTTAATACAGCCACAGAATATTTACAAATTACAGTACAACTCTTTCTCTTCAATATTCTATTGAAGCTTGGGACCCAATTTCTTTGTTCTTAGGACTAAGTCTTTTTCCTTAACTGTATTGCATGTAATGAAAAGAAAATAGAATCTCTCCTCAGCTGAACTGATTTTATATAATGGACCATCAAAAACGAAGAACTTACCTGTTAAGACTGAAACATCACGCTGTCTCTTTACCATATCCTTTAGCCAAGTGCAACAAACTAGTACATCAGGAGTTCAGAGGGTTAGCTGAGTTAGTCTGTAACAGGAAAAACCTAAAAAACAACAAATAGTCTAGTAGCACCTTAAAGACTAACAAAACATGTAGATGGTATCATGAGCTTTCTTGGGCAAAACCCACTTCTTCAGATGACTGGAGTGTAGGAAGTCCAGATCCAAGAATAAATAAGGGAAGGAGGGGGGATGGAGGAGAGAAGGAAAAAAAATGGAGGGGAGGAAGAAAAAAGAGACCGTGAGTAGATAAGCTTTAGGGGGTAGCTGAGTTACCTCTCTGGTAAGGGGTAAGACTTAAAAAACAACAAATAGTCTAGTAGCACTTTAAAGACTAAATAGTTACCAGAGGCTGATAAGAACCATTAGCACCTTCATTGTTTGGTTGATTGGTTAAGTCATTAAGATGTGGAAGATAATGTGAGCCAGCAGATATCCCAATTCATACCATTTGCATAAGAATTAAATTTGTGAATGAAGTTAAGTTCTAAACCTTCTCTGTGTATTTGGCTTGTGGAATTGATCTGAAACAAAACAGCGACTTGGAGATCTATTAATGAGTGTCCAGGAAGATTAAAGTGTCCTCCAGCAGGTTTTTGTGTATTGCTTTTTCAGATATCTGATTTGTGTCCATTAATTCTTTCCCGTAGAGACTGTCCAATTTGGCCAATATACATGGCAGAGGGGCATTTCTGGCATTTGATGGCATAGATCACATTAGTGGATGTGCAGTTAAATGAGCCTCTGATTTAGTGGCTGATGTGGTTGGGTCCAGTGAGGAAATTGCTGGTGAAATTGATGTGCGGGCACAGTTGTCACCGGGGCTGATTGCAGGGGTGGGTTCCTGGATGATTATGATGGAGGTGTGTTGCATGGTGACTGGAAAGAATTTGTTTGAAGTTATGGGGTTGTCTGTAAGTGAGAATTGACCTTTTCCCCCAAGTCCTCTGAGAGTGAGGGGTCATTTTCCAGGATAGGTTGTAGATTGTTGATAATCATAGAATCACAGAGCTGGAAGAGACCTCAGGAAGTCTTCAAGTCCAGCCCCCTGCCCAAGGCAGGACCAATCCCAATTAAATCAGCCCAGCCAGGGCTTTGTCAAGCCGAGACTTAAAAACCTCTAGGGATGGAGATTCCACCAGCTCCCTAGGTAACCCATTCCAGTAATTCACCACCTTCCTAGTGAAATAGTTTTTCCTAATGTCCAACCTAGACCTCTCCCACTTGAGACCATTGCTTGAGACCATTGCTCCTTGTTCTGCCATCCGTCACTACTGTGAACAGCCTCTCTCCATCCTCTTTGGAACCTCCCTTCAGGAAGTTGAAGGCTGCTATCAAATCCCCCCTCACTCTTCTCTTCTGCAGACTAAACAAACCCAAATCCCTCATAGGTCATGTGTTCCAGCCCCCTAATCATTTTGGTCACCCTCCACTGGACCCTCTCCAATGTGTCCACATCCTTTTCATAGTGGGGGGCCCAGAACTGGACATAATACTCCAGGTGTGGCCTCACCAGAGCCGAATAAGGGGAATAATCACTTCTCTAGATCTGCTGGCAATGCTCCTCCTAATGCAAGGGTGGCCAACCCATTCTGGGCAAAGAGCCAAGATAGCAGTGGATCCAGCGCGAAGAGCCAGGGAAAAGTTGTCGGGCCAAAAAAAAACTCTAAAAAGGAAAAGGCTCTGCCCCTTTAAGAAACTACAATTAAATGCACTTTGAGGCTGCCTGCCACCATCTTTATTTCTGTAGCTTTCATGGCCACACTGGATGGCTCCCCTGCCCAGGTCAGCACAGGGAGCCGGGAGGAGAGGGCCATTTTGGGGGATGCGGGGGCGGCTTTCGAGCACTGGGGGAGGCAGGAGGCTTCACGAGCTGCATCCAGGGGGGAAGGGGAAGAGCTGCATGCAGCTCATGAGCCTCGGGTTGGCCACGGCTGTCCTAATGCAACCTAATATGCCATTGGCCTTCTTGGCTACAAGGGCACACTGTTGACTCATATCCAGCTTCTCATCCACTGTAATCCCCAGGTCCTTTTCTGCAGAACTGCTACTTAGCCAGTCTGTCCCCAGCCTGTCACAATGCTTGGGATTCAATCCTTGTTGAACCTCATCAGATTTCTTTGGCCCAATTCTCTAATTTGTCTAGGTCACTCTGGAACTTATCCCAGCCCTCCAGCATATCTACCTCTCCCCCTAGTTTAGTGTAATCCGCAAACTTGCTGAGGGTGCAATCCATCCCCTCATCCAGGTCATTAATAAAGATGTTGAACAAAACCGGTCCTAGAACAGATCCTTGGGGCACTCCGCTAGAAACTGACTGCCAACCTGACATCAAGCCGTTGATCACTACCCGTTGGGCCCGACAGTCTAGCTAGCTTTCTATCCATTTTACAGTCCATGTATCCAATCCATATGCCCTTAACTTTCTGGCAAGAATATTGTGGGAGACCGTATCAAAAGCTTTGCTAAAGTCAAGGTATATCACATCCACTGACTTTCCCATATCCACAGAGCGAGTTACCTCATCATAGAAGCTAATCAGATTGATCAGGCATGACTTGCCCTTGGTGAATCCATGTTGACTATTCCTGATCACTTTCCTCTTACAAGTGCTTCAAAATGGATTCCTTGAGGATCCCCTCCATGATTTTTCTGGGGACTGAGGGAAGGCTGAGTGGTCTGTAGTTCCCTGGATTGTCCTTCTTCCCTTTTTTAAAGATGGGCACTACATTTGCCTTTTTCCAATCATCCGGGACCTCTCCCGATCTCCATGAGTTTTCAAAGATAATGGCCAAAGGCTCCGCAACGACATTTGCCAACTCCCTCAGTACCCTCAGATGCATTAAATCTGGGCCCATAGATTTGTGTATGTTTAGCTTTTCTAAATAGTTCCTAACTTGTTCTTTCCCAGCAAGAGCTGTCCACCTCCTTCCCATACTGCGTTGTCTAGTGCATTTGTCTGGGAGCTGACCTTGTCTGTGAAGACAGAGGCAAGGAAAGCATTGAGTACTTCAGCTTTTTCCACATCATCTGTCACTAGGTTACCACCCTCATCCAATAAGGGCCCACACCCTCTCTGATCACCCTCTTATTGCTAACATGCCTGTAGAAACCTCTCTTGTTACCCTTCACATCCCTTGACAGATGCAATTCCAATTGCACTTTCGCCTTCCTGATAACTCCCTTGCATTCTTGAGCAATATATTTATACTCCTCTCTAGTCATCTGTCCAAGTTTCCACTTCTTGTAAGCTTTCTTTTTGTGTTTAAGCTCACCAAGGATTTCCCTGGTAAGCCAATCTGGTCACTTACCATATTTGCTTCTCTTGCTGCGCATCGGGATGGTTTCGTCCTGTGCCTTCAATAAGGCTTCTTTAAAATACTGCCAGCTCTCCTGGACTCCTTTCCCTTCATGTAAGCATCCCAGGGAATCCTGACCATCAGTTCTCTGAGGGAGTCAAAGTCTGCTTTTCTGAAGTCCAGAGTGTGTATTTTGCTACTCTCTTTCTTGCCTTTGGTCAGGATCCTGAAATCTACCATCTCATGATCACTGCTTCCCAGGTTGTCACCTACCTCTACTTCTCCTACTAGTTCCTCCCTGTTTGTGAGCAGCAGGTCAAGCTGCGCACGGCCCCTGGTCAGTTCCTTCAGCACTTGTACCAAGAAGTTATCCCCAACATTCTCCAAAAACTTCCTGGATTGTCTGTGTACTGCTGTATTGGTCTCCCAACAGATGTCAGGGTGATTAAAGTCCCCCATGAGAACCAGGGCCTGTGATCTGGAAGCTTCTCTCAGTTGTCTGAAGAAAGCCTCATCTACCTCATCCACCTGATCCGGTGGTCTATAGCGGACTCCAACCACAACATCACCCCTGTTGCTTCCATCTCTCAACTTAACCCATAGACTCTCAACAGGCTTTTCTCCCTCTATATACTGGAGTTCTGAGCAATCATACTGATCTCTTACATACAATGCAACTCCTCCTCCTTTTCTCCCCTGCCTGTTCTTCCTGAACAGTTTATACCCTTCCATGACAGTGCTCTAGTCATGTGAGTCATCCCACCAAGTCTCCGTTAATCCAATCAAATCATAGTTCTTCGACTGGACCAGGGCTTCTAATTCTTCCTGTTTTTTCCCCAGGCTTCTCACATTTGTGTACAAACACCTTAGATAACCAGTTGATTGCCCTACCTTCTCCATTCAAGTCAGGGGTCCTCCTTTGTTGCTCCTTCCTCCTTGTGTTTCTTCCTGGTATCCTAATTCCTCACTTATCTCAGGGCTTTGTTCACCATCCCCCAATGAACCTAGTTTAAAGCCCTCCTCACTAGGTTTGCAAGCCTGCCCGTGAAAATGCTCTTTCCTCTCTTGGTTAGGTGGATCCCATCTCTTCCTAACAATCCTTGTGCCCGGAACAGAGTCCCATGGTCAAAGAAACCAAAGCCCTCTCTCCTACACCACCTGCGCAACCACGCATTTACTTCCTCAATTCAATGATTCCTACCCGGACCTTTTCCTTCAGCTGGAAGGATGGACGAGAACACCACTTGCGCTTCAAATTCCTTGATCCTTCTTCCCAGTGCTACATAATCTGCAGTGACCTGCTCAAGGTCATTCTTGGCCGTATCGCTTGTTCCTACATGGAGAAGCAGGAAGGGGTAGTGATCCGAAGGTTTGATCAGTTTTGGAAGACCCTTGGTCACAGAGATGCATTGGAGGGATTTAAGTTGAGGACTGTAGGTGATGACAAATGGAATTTTGTTGTTTTCTCTTTTGGGCCTGTCTTGAAGTAGTTCATGTCTGGGTACTTTTTGGCTCTGTCAATCTGTTTTTCACTTCTCCAGGTGGGTATTTCAGTTTTAAGAATGCCCTATATACATCCTGTAGGTGATTGTCTCTGTCTGTAGGATTGGAGCAAATCCAATTGTATCTTAGGGCTTGGCTGTATACAATAGATTGAGAAATAGATTGTAGCGCAAAGTCTTGTGACCAGGGGATGAAGAAAGATCCCAAAGTCCCACAGCCAGGACTCAAGGACAAAGCCTGAAGCTCTGTGGCCAGAGTGTGCCACTCTGCCACCGCAGGGCTGAAGCCTGGGAAGATGAGGAACTCACAGGCTGCTTGCTCCTCCAGCATTGTGCCTCAGGTTTCCCCTGGAGAGAGGGCAGGGCCTAACCTCTGCTGGCAACCCCCAGCAACCAACCCCACTGTGAGACTTCCAGGAGCAGCAGAGAGAGAGAGAGACAGGCAGCTGTTTTGCCCACCAATCACAGCCCACAAGACTGTGGTTGCCAGCAAAGTCCCTGGTGGCTGAATGTGGGCACAGTGGCTGCATTTGAGAAATGCAGTTTTAAATCATTCTTGATGTGTTTTGTTATACTGAGGTGTTCAGAGATTTTTAAGGCCAAGAGGGATCATTATGATCATCTAATCCAATCTCCTACATAACAATATAGCCCATCAAACTTTACTCCATAATCTCTGCATCAAGCCTATAACTTCTATTTAAACTATAAAAACATATGTTATAAAGACATTGAGTCGCAGTGTAAAAACTTCAGGTGACAGAGAATCCATTATTTCCCTTGTAAAATTATTCCAATGGGTAAGCACCTTGCTTAAAACTGTGCAACTTATTTCTAGTTTGAGTTTGTCTGGATTCATCTTCCACATGTCGGATCTTGTTACGCCACCTTCTGCTAGGTGAAAGTACCTTCAGAAATCTCTTCTCTGTTGTACAATATATGATACATTTAGACAAAAGGAGGAGCTAGTAGCTGAAATGGAACATAAATAAGAATGGGAGGACAGATAACCTGACAGATACAAACAATTATAAGGAAATGACACTGACTTGCTGGCTGCTTGGGTTTGAAGGGATCAAAGTGGGACCTGAGATCCATTCTTTGGAAACTTATTCATCTGAGCAGTTGAGGTTCTGAGGAGGTTTCAGTTTTTGTGGAGTTTTTATGCTGCACAATGTAAACTAAAAATTAAGTCAAATAAACACGTGGGAAAAATTGCCATTCTTAGGTCTTATCTATACTGTGGCTCAGTACAGATTATGGAGGTATGAATTGCAAAGAACACTAAAATATTGCACACTAATTGCCCCATATGAACAATGCTGACATGAATGAAAAGGTACCTAATTAGCATTAACACAGTCCTCCTTCAAAAAAGGACTATGTTAACCCAAACAAAGTAGTTTTAGTTTGCTCCAGCAGGATCCACATCCAGCAGGATCCACATGGGCTAGTTAGAACATTACTTTTTGGTGTACTTTGCAATTCACACCCCTGTAATCCTCACTACACTGCAATGTAGACATAAGCAATGTGTAGGCCACAAACCTATGTCAATTCAAATTAGCTTTGCATATATCCCCCATAGTCACTTCAATGCTTGTGCATAAGCATAACTGACTTTTTGACAGCAGTGTACATACCAGGAGTGCTTATATTGATGCAGAGTGCAGTGCACCATGGATTGGAATCCCACTGTGCAATTCTCCACATTCCAGTGCACTAACTTTTGGGAAATTTTGGAAATGCATGATGGGGCCAAAACGAGTCATACAGGAATTATTGTAGGCATGGGATCATCATCCAAGTTTGCAACTTTCTATCCCATAACAGTATCTGTGTTCCATAATTTTCACATCTTTATTTCAAAAATCCATAGACCAGCATCTTTGACAAAAACATGGATCCTTGCACACCTCTGCACTATTTTCATGAGCTTTGCAAGCATAGGTTGTATGAGTCCCCAGAAGAATCAAATGAGTGGGGAACATAAGGATTCCTTGGAAGCCAGGAACACAGCAAGAACCAATCCATAGTTGTTGGTCGCATTCACAGATCATTTGAAGGTGGTAGACCTGTGTTTTGGGCTCAAGAAACAAGCACTGACTGGTGGGATCTCATCAAAATGTGGGTTTGGGTTGATGAGCAGTGTCTGCAGAGCTTTCATCTGTGACAGGTCACATTCCAATTGTCAGACAGATGAACATGACTTTTGGGGAAGAATCAACATAGTTTTTATACAGGGAAATCATACTTGACCAATTTACTAGAATTCTTTGAAGGGGTCAACAAGAATGTGGGCAAGAGGTTGCCAGTGTATATAGTACACTTAGATTTTCAGAAAGCCTTTGACAAGGTTCCTCACCAAATGTTCTTAAGCAAATTAAACTGTCATGGGATAAAAGGGAAGATTCTCTCATGGACTGATAACCGGTTAGAATCTAGGAAACAAAGGGTAGGAATAAATGGTCAGTTTTCAGAATGGAGACAGGTACTATGCAACATATCCATAAATGTTCTGGAGAAAAGGGGTAAACATTGAGATGGCAAAATTTGCATATGATACAAAATTACTCAAAATAGTTAAGTCCAAAGCAGAATGTGAAGAGTTACAAAGGGATTTCACAAAACTGTAATTGGGTATCAAAATGGCAGAGAAAATTCAATGATGATAAATGCAAAGTAATGCACATTAGAAAACTTAATCTCAACTATCCGTATAAAATGATGGGATCTAAATTAGTATCATTCGAAGAGATATAATTATGCTTCTGTGCCTTGTGCTGTTTCCAGATCTTTTAAAAAAATAATCTGAGATGGACTACGTCAACAAACGTCTCTGTATTCTTTCATCTCTGATATCAAAACAAGTCTATCCCAAATCACAGCATTTAATGTACCTCCAGACCAGCAGTGCTTTGATAAACGATTCAGTTCTGCTACAAAAACTGACATAGACATTCCAGGTTAGCAGGATAAACTATTACATTTACAACACTGAACAATCTCTAACGGGGTTATGACAGTGTGTGACCACTTTATCAGCTCCTCAATGGGTTTGACAACAGGCTGCTCCGGTGCCTCCAAACTTTTAATTAAGTTATATGTTTTTGTTCCACAAACGCCAGTAAAATTATGTTTCTTGTTGCCATCTTCATAGCATTTGCAGTGAAGAGTCTTTCTGAGTGCTGACTCCAGTCCTCCTCTTCTGCATTGTACTTTTCCACCACTTTGCATGCAGACATTTTTCTTTGCAATGAAAAAGTTACTTTCTCACATAGTGTGTAGAACTTGGTGGTGGTGATTTTTAGCTTCTTTGTCTCAGCTGTGTAGTATATGGAGACTCAAACCAGATTTGAAGTGAAATAGATCTTTTATTCTGACACACCTAGACAACTAATTGCCCTCACTCCTCTACACTCCCCCCCCAAACCATCTGGAGCATGCTCAATACAACCTTGGGGCTTCTAAGAATAGCTATTTACTCTTATGTTGACCACCAAGTGGCAATAAGTATAAAAAAATATCTATAACATATTAGACTTTGATATTAGCACTTACTACAGCAGGGCCTGATACACATTCTGCACTCATCACTGACCTCTTGTGCCAGGGGAAAATCTTGGGACGTCAAACTGAATGAATTTCTACTTCCATTCACAGCACTTGCCTGCAGGGAGGCCTTCATGTAGCTTCTTCAGCACTTGGAAGCTTGAGCAAGAAGAAAACACAAATGCATCTTCTGTTCTTACTAGCTTAGCATCTTGAAGCAGGACTGAGCTGCTTCTGTAAAGCATCACAGCAGAGGAGTGTGGGAAACTTCGAAGTGAGCAGAGTTCAGTGATTGGGAGCAGAGATCTGTTCCACTCAAAGTTACATCTTCTCCTGTTTAGTTTTAAATGAAGGATTGTTATATATATTTAACTCACTGTTGACAGGACAGAAGATTTCTGATGACTAATTATTGATACAGAATATATCAGATCTATAGAAATAATAGACAAAGCTAAATGCTTTTGTTTTCAACAAAAAATGACTGAGGTTTATTCTTTGTTTCCTACTGGAATGGGACTAAACTGTGTTATGATCATGCGGACCACCACTAGTGCGATCTCTGTATTCAAATGCAAGACTTCTAGGCTGTTTAAACAGAGTTACATAAGAAACTTCAAAAGCTACATAATTTCTCATTGACTCTATGAAAGCTATGTGCATGCCTCCCAGAGCAACATTTCTTCCCAAGTGATTTTCTGACAGTAAATTTTAATCTCCAATAGTATCAATGCAAAAAATATTGACCAGTAGCTTAGTAGGCATGTGACATTTCCTAGCTGGGTGGAATAAATTCTCAAGATGAAACAAATAAAATCTAATCCTGAAGGAGGAATTTGCCAGTTTTGAAGTGTCCTCTCAATTCTTGCAGCTGTGGAATTCTTAAAGGCAACAGAGTTCCAGGAAAAATGACAGTGGTTCTGGAAACTCTCCCAGGACTGGCCCTGGGCAAACATTCAGAATAGCTCATTTATTCAGTGATGTTAATTCATTAATCATTACAGATACTTTTGTTCAGTTTCCTTTTGAAGTTGGCCACAACTTTTTCTTTTCCCTTCAGATGAAATGTGGTCAATTATATCCATATATAGGCTTTTAACATGGGGCAGATTCTTCTTTCTGACAAACTATTTACTTTCTTTGCCAATGCAATCTTCTAGCTCTGTTTCAGAAAGTCACTGATGTTACAAGGGCTTCCATCCGTTTGCACGTGAACAAAGTGAATCTGCTTAAAATACACTGGTGGTTGTTTCCTCCAGCCCTCCTCCCTCCCCTCACAGCTCACAGCTGATCTCAAAGGCCCCCTCTGAGCAGGCCTAATTCTGTCAGGCTCCTCTTCTCTAGTTTCTTCAGGGCTTGGCTGCTCCCATCACTGGGCTAGATTTAAAACAGCTCTCTGAAGCCTGGTATCTCCCACAATTCTGGATGTCTTGGCTGCTCCTCTCCTCTCTCTGCAGCTCATGGAAGTGGATCAGCAGCTTGGCACAGTGCTGTCTGACCATGCCACCTTGGCCCCTGTGTGTTGCCAGATTCCCTGACTGCACAGATGGTTTCTTTTGCTCCTGCCCTAACGCCTTCTTCAATTTTAATTTTCCTGCTCAGATTTTTGGGGTGTGTGTGTGTGGGGGGGGAAGCAGCATTCTTCCTCCTGCCTGGTTTGGTAACTGCCTTGGAACTTTAACTCTTCCTGAGCCTCTACTACGTACCTCCCTGCTAGTTCCTTTCCTACAGGCCTGGCAACGCAAAGAAAGTGCATTCTTATGTTCTTAAAAATATAGTCTTGCATAATTTATTCAAAAAATTAAATAAAGCCTGTACATTTTCCTTTTATTTAAAAAAAAAATTAAGAGTTAAGGACACAAGGAATAGCAGGTAAATCTGGTAGTATTTTTATAATCTCATATTTAAATAATAAAGAGGGAATACACAGCATTTGAAAAAAATTAGGTTGGCAAAATAGTTTCTCCTTTCCCCCAGAGTGATCCACATCAAAGGGAACATGAACCAAAAGGCAAAGTGGCTCAGCAGGCAGAGAGTTAAAAGCTCTGACTGGTGCCTAAACGAGGAAATTTTCAATCTCATCATTCATCATTTACCTCCCTTCAACCAACCTGTTCATGAATTGTATTAATGCAAAGAAACAAAAATACTTGACAAGGGAGACAGACCCCAATCCATGAGGAGAGATGCCTTATTGCACAGCTGGCCATATGGCCTGCTTTATGCTTTTCCACCCTTTCCACTATTGCGGTATGTCTACACTTGCACCCTCTTTCGAGGGAGGGATGCAAATGTAGAGAATCGAAATTGCAAATGAAGCGGGGATTTAAATATCCCACGCTTCATTTGCATAATCGTGGACTGCCGCTGTTCTGCAATAGCACTATTTCGGGACATCAAACTTGGTCCCCGCAGGGTTATTTTGAGAGAAAACCCTTCCCTCAAAATAACCCATAAACCTCATTTTTTGAGGAGTAAGGGTTATTTTGAGGGAAGGGTTTTCTCTCGAAATAACCCCGCAGGGATCGAGTTTGATGTCCCGAAATAGAGCTATTGCAGAACAGCGGCAGTCCACGATTATGCAAATGAAGCGTGGGATATTTAAATCCCCGCTTCATTTGCAATTTCGATTCTCTACATTTGCATCCCTCCCACAAAAGAGGGTGCAAGTGTAGACATAACCTTGGGGAAGGTGGTTTAGATCTAGAAAGGAAAATAAGAACAGATGATGGTAATACTGATTAGTCCTCATCTGCTGAGGAGACCTTGTGTCTCAGACCAGATAGCGCTGTCACTGGGACCCTCACTCCAGCTTCTGGGGAGACCAGACATCTGCCTCACAAAGGTTCTCTTCATCCAGACCCAAAACAATGTCAACTAACAGCCTGGTTATTGAGAGAGAAGCATAAGGTCCTACCCTGTCCTCCCTAGTCATTGAGATGTTGCTTTCATTTAGAAGAGTATTGACACTAGAAGCATACTCATGCCTCTCGTCCAGATTCAACGCTGGTGTCAAGAACACAGTGCAAATCCCAGACATTCAGGAAATCTAACCATTCTAGACTTTCTCCAAAAAGGCATAGACAGAGGCCTTCACCCTACCATGACACACTGTCTGTGCTTAATAACATGCTATTTGTAGGATCCTTGGGCTCTCTGGCAGATATTTCACAGTTAGCCAGATTCTTTTGAGCAGTCTGATTAGCTAGATCAATGGTCAAGCTACTCTTTCCAAAATGGGACCTTCTGCTAGTTCTGATGGTCCTGATAAACAATCCTGCTGAGCCTCTGACTTCAGTGTCTACAAATTATTTATCCATTAAACTTGTTTCTTAGTAGCCGTTGCATCTGTCAGGCAAGTGTCAGTGTTATCTGTACAGGAGTCTTACTGCATGTTCTAATAGGACAAGGTGGTACTCAGGATACCAAAATGATTTTTTTTTCTTATGGTAAATTTCTCTTTCTTTCATGCTGTGCTTTCTTCATTCTGTCCAAAACCACAATATCCAAATGAAAATGCATGGCACTTCTTAGATGTCAGAAGAGCACTTAAAGTCTGTCTCAAGGATACAGAATACACAGAAAGATCAGGCTCCCTGTTCTTGCCCTTTCACCTGATATGCAAGAGGCTCAGAGCTTCTAAGTCCTCCATTGCTAGGTGGATTAAACTAGGTATTGACCAAGTGCATAAATCCCAAAAGGGATCAAAGTGTACCTCATGAGATCCTTAGCAGCTTCAGGATTGGAATGGGCAAGCAATGTCCACTTTGGAAAATTGCAAAGTGGACTCTTGGTCTATAGCTAATACCTTCATTAAGCATTAGAAGGTGAACCTTCTGTTTTCTGTAATGCCTCCTTTGGCAGGAAGGTGTTGCAAATGGTAGCCAAGCAATAATATGGATTTTTGAGTGAGCTCACTAGAAGAGGGGTACTTTTTTCTTACCATTTTTTTTTTTGTTTCATGACCCTCCCTCCACCACTGCTTGCTATTTCCCAGATGTCCAGAATTGTGGGAGACACTGGGTTTCAGAATGGAAAATTTCTTAGTTATAATTTCTTTTCAGCTAGCAGCATCTCTCACAATTCAACCCACCCTGGATTGCTCATGAATCAAGAATCAGATATGAAGTAGAATCGTTACCACATGACTGTCTTGCTTGGTCTAAAGTGCATAGTTATTTTGTTATCTCTGGAATATTTTTGAATAATGATGTTATGTAACTTTTACAGTTTGGGAATAATTTATCTGACAGCAAGCTGGAGCACAGGAGGTGTGGCCAGACAGTGCGGAACCAAAATGCAGATCTGCCTCTTTGAGCTGCAGAGAGAGGAGGGCGACCCAGATGTCCAAAATTGTGGGAGATGCTGCTAGCAGAAAAGAAATTATTGGTAAGAAATTGTTTGTTCTATTATTGTCCTTTCCTTTGTCTAGACCTTTCCAATGTAACTGATCATTTTACTGCCTATTTGCTGTCCTGCTTAGGTTTTGAGGTTTCACTACAAGCATGGCCTTGCTAAATTTTTGGCTCTGTCCCTATTTTGGGGCAGGGAGGAGAGCAGTATTTGTGCTCTCTCTCTCTGGTTTTTGGAGATACAAGCTGAACAAAAGAAGAGCGAATCTATGGTAAAACTGTTTTCTAGCTATTCCAAACAGTTTATTTATGGTGTTCAGGAGAAATCTGATCTTAAGTGGATATCTCCCTTTTGAGACTGTTGTTCCAAGCGAGGAACCAGTCTGTCTTTTGAGGGAAAGACTGCCAGCCCTCCCAAGAGAACTATAGCTAGCCCCTAAATGCATCCTTTCCTTTGATGGTGCTGAGACAGAGAGATAAGTGTATGATTAGTGGGAAATAGAGTAGGAGCACTTCTATAGTCCCTTTGCTCCTTATATGTGACCAAGAAGCTTGTTAGGTAGGTTACCATCTGCAGCATGTTATAGACTGCTACTCTGATACCACCTGGGTTTGGAGAAGCATTAACTAAAGTTGCATAAAAGGTATAATAGCATCCCTAAGTTCCCACTCCAAAGATCATCATCAGCACTGCAAAGTCTGGCCCTGACCCTCTGGGGAATGGGCAGAGAGGAAGAGCTGGTCTCTTCACACCTCTGAGAACTGCTTGGTTAGTGAGCTGGCAGGAAAAAGACTGGAGTCTGAGTTCCGAGAGTCTGTGTGCACAACATGTGAAAATCAGCCAGACTCCAAAGGAAAGGAGGTGTCCTGATCAGTGCCTCAGGACTGGTGCTGGGGGGCACTAGCTTGGAACTGGCTGTTTAAGGATAAACAGAAGTGTTGCAGGGAAAGTTGATTGATACTAATAACAGCATTGGAGTGATTTCTGGTTGTAGGACAGGTCTCCATCCCAGAGTAAGGGGTGAGAGTTTGGATCTAATACTAGGAGCAGAAGCCCTACCATAAGACCAGTTAAAAATGAGGAACTTTAATGGGATAATCATAAGGGTTTGAATTACTTGTAGCTGTTGGAAAAATCATATTTAACAGGAATTTCAAGAGAGTGGCTGTCAGGGTGCTTTTTCACATATACTTTTAAAGGAAATGAAAACAAATACAAATATTGTAATGCTTCAGATGCCCAGGCCAAAGGCTCTGTGGTTACTGTTTTTGGAGCTGCTTCATCAGAAGAAGAGAAAGGTTGCTTGATTTTGATTCATGTATTTATATGCACTAAATTTTTGTTCACAATAGTGTTTGTAAGGAGTTAGAGATATTTAATCAATTCTGCATCTTTACTTTCATCAATAATTCCAATACCTGTATACATTCAATTTCAATTATTCTTCTACAACTTTTATCTTCGTTGCAGTTTTTCTTCCTCAGAGATTTTAGTGCATACGGCCTCTTTGTAAGATGTGATAGGACTGGCAAACCTAAATGTACTAAAGTATCTTTAGCTTCTGATGTATGTATAGTGAAAGGCTGACATTTCTTGATAATTCTGTTAGTTTTCTTAGATTTTTAAATATTTAAATTTTATAGGAGGGGATTCCTTCTGCAAACCACCAATCTACCACTCTTACCACACTTAAATATGACTTCCTTAGTAATTTCTAGAGTCTGGGATGGGTCTTTTCCTTCAAATATCCCTGCAAGCTGCATGGAAACTTTTTAAAGACACCATAATAGAGGCCCAACTTAAATGTATACCCCAAATTAAAAAACATAGCAAGAGACCTAAAAAAGAGTCACCGTGGCTTAACTACCATGTAAAAGAAGCAGTGATGGACAAAAAGGCATCTTTTAAGAAGAGGAAGTCCAATCCTAGTGAGATAAATAGAAAGGAATATAAACACTGTCAAATCAAGTGTAAAAATGTAATCAGAAAAAACCAAAAAGATTTTGAGGAACAGCTAGCCAAAAACTCAAAAAAAAAAAAATGTTTTTTAAGTACATTAGAAGCAGGAAGCCTGCTCAAAAACCTGTGGGTCCCCTAGACGATCGAGATATAAAAGGAGCAATCAAGGATGATAAAGCCATTGCGGAGAAACAAAATGATTTCTTTGCTTCAGTCTTCACGGCTGAGGACGTTAGGGAGATTCCCAAATCTGCACCGTCCTTTGTGGGTGATGAATCTGAGGAACTGTCCCGGATTGAAGTGTCATTAGAGGAGGTTTTGGAACAAATAGAAAAACTTAATGTTAACAAATCTCCGGGACCAGATGGCATTCATCCAAGGGTTCTAAAAGAACTCAAATGGGAAATTGCTGAACTATTATCTGTGGTTTGTAACCTTTAAATCGGCTTCTGTACCTAATGACTGGAAGGTAGCTAACGTGACACACCAATATTTAAAAAGGGCTCCAGAGGCGATCCTGGCAATTACAGACCGGTAAGTCTAACTTCAGTACCGGGCAAATTAGTCGGAAACAATAGTAAAGAATAAAATTGTGAGGCACGTAGAAGAACATAATTTGTTGGACAAAAGTCAACATGGTTTCTGTAAAGGGAAATCATGTCTTACTAATCTATTAGAGTTCTCTGAAGGGGTTAACAAACATGCAGACAAGGGGGATCCAGTAGATATAGTATACTTAGATTTTCAGAAAGCCTTTGACAAGGTCCTTCACCAAAGGCTCTTGTGTAAATTACATTGCCATGGGATAAGAGGGAAGGTCCTTTCTTGGATTGAGAACTGGTTAAAAGACAGGAAACAAAGGGTAGGAATAAATGGTAAATTTTCAGAATGGAGAGGGGTAACTAGTGGTGTCCCCCAAGGGTCAGTCCTGGGACCAATCCTTTTCAACTTATTCATAAATGATCTGGAGAAAGGGGTAAGCAGTGAGGTGGTAAAGTGTGCGGATGATACCAAACTGTTTAGGATAGTCAAGACAGAAGCAGACTGTGAGGGACTCCAAAAAGATCTCACCAAACTGAGTGATTGGGCAACAAAATGGCAAATGAAATGTAATGTGGATAAGTGTAAAGTAATGCACATCGGGAAAAATAACCCCAACTATACGTACAGTATGATGGGGGCTAATTTGGCTATGACAAATCAGGAAAGAGATCTTGGAGTTATCGTGGATAATTCTCTGAAAACTTCCACACAGTGTGCAGCAGCGGTCAAAAAGGCAAATAGAATGCTAGGAATTATTAAGAAAGGGATAGAAAGCAAGACACAGAATTTCTTACTGCCCCTGTATAAAACTATGGTACGCCCACATCTTGAATACTGTGTACAGATGTGGTCTCCTCACCTCAAAAAAGATATTTTGGCCTTGGAAAGGGTTCAGAAAAGGGCAACTAAAATGATTAGGGGTTTGGAACAGGTCCCATATGAAGAGAGGTTAAAGCGACTGGGACTTTTCAGTTTAGAAAAGAGGAGACTGAGGGGGGATATGATAGAGGTATATAAAATCATGAGTGGTGTGGAGAGGGCGAATAAAGAAAAGTTATTTATTAGTTCCCATAATAGAAGAACTAGAGGACACCAAATGAAGATGATGGGTAGCAGGTTTAAAACTAATAAAAGAAAGTTCTTCTTCACACAGCGGGTAGTCAACCTGTGGAACTCCTTGCCAGAGGAGGCTGTGAAGGCTAGGACTTTAACAGAGTTTAAAGAGAAGCTAGATAATTTCATGGAGGTTAGGTCCATAAAAGGCTATTAGCCAGGGGATAGAAATGGTGTCCCTGGCCTCTGTTTGTCAGAGGCTGGAGAAGGATGGCAGGAGACAAATCGCTTGATCATTGTCTTCGGTCCACCCTCTCTGGGGCACCTGGTGCTGGCCACTGTCGGCAGACAGGCTACTGGGCTAGATGGACCTTTGGTCTGACCCAGTACGGCCGTTCTTATGTTCTAAATTGTAAGTTATACAGGTTGAATCTCTCTAGTCCCCCACTCTTTGGTAAGCAACATCAATGGTTTGGCTTGATTTTAGTTAGCCAGATGTCAGCTTATCATGGGTGTGGCCAAGTTTCCTGTGGTCCTGTAATGTTTGTTTACAGCCATCAGCCCTGGCTCTCAGAGTTCTGTGCTGTATATAGCTCTCATATACCCCTAAATTTTTTCTAAAATATTGACCTCCCGTGGTCCAGCAAATTCTCTGGTTCGACATCAGTCAGATCCCAAGGGTGCCAGGTTAGAGAGGTTCATCCTGTATTTATCTTTCTTCCTGACATTTATCTCAGTAAAGTTGAATCCAAAGAAGACTGGAAACAACAAGTGGAAGTTTGTCCTGGTTCATCTGTCTGTTATCTTGCTGTACAGATGCTAGTTATCCTGACATGTAACTCTGAGAGAAAGATACTATATAAATATTTTCTAGATCCCATTCAGTTTCCTATATTATTAAGGGTTGAGAGTTTGAGACCCTCTGAATGTCATCTAGCCTCAAACATAGGGGAACATCTGGAGCTGAAGTTGGCCAACTTCATTCTGTAATAGGCAGCTGCAACTCCCTTAGCAGTCTTTTGACCTAATTCAGCAATGGCACTAAATGGTGGTGTGAATTAAATGCCAGGTATTGATGGTTCAGAAAATGAATGTGTAAGAGTAATCTAACTGGGAGCCACAGGGCATTATAGAGGGGAAGAATTAGTGTAACTTGCATAATTGGTTGTGTGGAGGGGTTAACAAGAAAAATGAAAAGGATTGTGAAGATAAAGTGGGACTTTGTTTAACCTAATGTCATGGCATACTCAGTTCTAGCATGGCCAGATTCAGCCCTCATCTGGTATTAAACAGGAATTATATCACTGGCAAATGGTGACAGCACAGTGCAATGTGTAGTTTTGCATGCTGCACTGCTGTGAGTGGCCCCTTTGAAATAGAATGAACATTCACTAGCTGACATTCCTTTTTACATCATTGGAGTTGAGCTGGCATAAATACAAAGGTTTACATCTGTATTAAAGATGTTGCTGATTGCTGAATGCATGATACACAGACAGGCATCATCTGCAGAGAGTTAGTGCACTGTGCATATAATCAATCAGATTGTGTTCACATCAAGAGCCAGCCAACTCATTACTTCTCAGACTACATTAACCCTCTCATTGAGGAATGGTACTATATAGGCAAAAATAATATGTAGTCTGCGAGAAACAATTGAAATTCCTTCATTAAGTCTTTATAGGGCAGCTACCTTTCTCTCGATTATAGAAAACTATGGGTCTATACAGACAACGCTAAAAGCTATTGGCTAAATCTGGACTCTGTGGAATTCAGTGGCAAAACATCTGTTGACTTCAATAGGTCCTGGATTTCACTCATGGAACTTGCATATAAATGTGTAACTTCAATTAAAATAAAGTTAAGCTGTAATACTGCATATCCTTGGTATTCTCTCTAATTGCCATTGTCGACTATCATCATCCTTGGGCCAAAACACTATTTCTCATAAATGCTTTTAGTAAAGAACTAAAAAGAATTATTAGCTGAAGAAATTTCACAACTCTAAATCAGTTTTGTTCCAAAAGACATAGAGATATGTGGACTTCTTAGACTTCTAAGGACTTCTTAGACATGTGTTGTAGAGAAGGTCAGATTAGATTTCTTGGCCACTTTTGGCCTTAATAACTGTTAAAGACCCTACCCTCTACTTTTACTGCTTTGCTGGACTTCTATGCCCACAAAGCTGGCTTAGGTATATCTATACTATAAAATTAGGTTGACCTAAGTCACATTGACATACAGCCACTTCAGTAATTGAATTGCTTTTTCATGTCCATACTCTAGTGTAGACCAGGTCTTAATTGGCGATGGGAGGATCACTGCAGTCTGGTCTACACCGGAAAATTAAGATAGGTTAAACATGTTACTCAGGTGTGAAAAATCCACCCCTTCCCTGAGCAGCATAGTTAAATTGACCTAATCCTCAGTGTAGACAGTGCTAGGTTGATTGGAAGAATTCTTTCATTGACTTTTCTTGGGGAGGTGGATTACCTACACATCCCATCAGCATAGGTAGTATCTATGCTGACATGTCACAGTGGCGCAGCTGCAGCAGCACCGCTGTGGTGTGGTTTCCACTATAGACAAGCCCTCCAGCCTAAAGAGATCCTTCAGTGGCATATAGCCAAGATATCTATGCCGACGTGACCCTCTCCCTATGGACAGCAGCATGGCTGGGGGAAAGAAAATTTGTTTAGTTGTTGGATGAGCAGCAGAACATATGCCATGTCCTTTAAGCAGAGAACTAGAGAGTGGCTTCCTCCTTTCTTAAGATCTCTCTAGGAAGAAGAAACAAAGAACTCTATGGGTATGTCTAGACTGCAACCTTCTTTCAAAAGAAGCTTTTTTGGAAGAGATCTTCTGAAAAATCTTCTTTAGAAAGAGAGTGTTCACATAGTTTGGACGCTCTCTTGCATAAAACCACTTCAGCCAGGACATTAGATCAGCAGTTGCTTCCTGGTGTTGTTGCCTAAGGCTATCTGAGACGCGTGCTTAAAGGGACCCCGCTGGACAGCCATTTCTCAGGTTCTGTTGTGTGCTTGCCTACCTCTACGAGGGACAGCAAAGCTATAGCAGTGCGTGCTCTGGTTGTCCAGCTTGGTTGGATGCCACAGCATTTTTTTTTTTTTTTTTTTTTGGTATGGAGCTGGAGCTGCCCCTGAGCATGCGATAGCCCCACACAGCCATTCTGCAGGTTCTGCAGCACGTTCCGCAGACTGTCTTGACAATCCTGCCCCAGCTCGACTCAAAGCTCATCTGTGAGTCCCTCTGCCTGGGTGCGGGAGCAATGCCCTTGCACCCACACACCATGGTCGAAAGACAATCCTGGAGGCTGGACACCAGTTCCAACTGGTGGGACTGACTGGTGATGGAGTGGTGGAACGACCAGCAGTGGCTCAACAACTTCCGCATGTGGAACACCACCTTTATGGAGCTGTGTGCTTGGCTCTCTCCTGCCCTCTGATGATGAGACACCCACCTGCGGCCCGCCATCCCCCTGGAGAAGCGGGTCATTATTGTTGTGTGGAAGCTCACCTCCCACGACAGCTACCAGTCAATGAGCCACCAGTTCGGCATGGGGAAGTCCACTGTTGGGGTCCTCCTCATGGATGTAAGGCACTCTTGGACTGCAGTTCCTGCGGGGGGAGGAGTCCCAGAAAAGGAGGACCCTAGGGAAAGGTGTGTGTGGGGGGGTGGAGTGGGGGTGGGGCGAAAGGCCCGTCCCTTGGGGGCTTGTGCTGTTCCGCCCTCACACAGCCCTGATGCTGGGTGGGCGGCCTCATGGGGGGTGGCTCCTGGGCTGTTTGAGGGGGGGAGGAAGGGGGCTCAGGTGCCCCCTCTCATTCTATGTTTTATGTGTTTGTTTGTCTCCTTCTGCAGGTTGTGAGGGCCATCAACTCTGTCCTGCTGCACAGGTCATCTGCCTCGGATACCTGGACCCCACTGTGGCCGGATTTGCTGCCCTGGGCTTCCCGGACTGCAGAGAAGCGATCGATGGGACCCACATTCTGATCCGTGCACCACAGCATTGAGCCACCCAGTACATTATCAGGAAAGGCTATTTCTCCATGGTGCCGCAGGCCCCTAGTCAACCACCGTGTACAGTTTCTGGACATTTTTGTTGGGTGGTTGGGCCGGGCATACGATGCCTGCATATTCAGGAACTCTAGACTCTACCACAAGCTGGAGGCTGGCACATTCTTCCCCCAGTGGGGCTTTCGCGTGGGGGATGTATAGATGCCACTGTGCATCATCGGGGATGCAGCCTACCCACTAATACCGTGGCTCATGAAGCCCTACACTGGCCACCTGGACCCCACTAGGGAACAATTCAACGTGCACCTCAACCAGGCCCGCATGCAGGTCAAATGTGCCTTTGGGCACCTCAAGGCCAGGTTCAGGTGCCTCCTGACCCTCCTTGACGTGGGGGAGTGCAACACCCCTGAGGTGATTGGGTGGGGGGCAGAGGCCGGCCAGCCTTTGAACAGCTGCAGACAGCTGCCATCTGCCAGGCCCATCTATTGGGGGTGCGCATCCGGGATACCCTGAGGGAGACTTTATCTGAAGGACCCCAGTAACTCTCCCTAGGGCCTCGCCAATGGAGGCCTGTCTTGTCCCCCAATACCTTTCCCACCACAACCCCTCCCTGCCCTCCTTCCCTGTACAAGCAATAAAAACAACAGTTGTGAATTGAACAATGAAAACTTTGTATATTTTTTAAACAAAAAATAACTGGGTGGAAGTGGGGCTGAGAACTTGGATGGGGGAATGAGGAGGGGGGATCAGGGCAGCGAATGTTGCATGGTGTGGCTGCAAGTGCCACCTCGGGTCCGGGGACCTCAGTGAACTCAGGGTTGGTTGGGGCCTGGGACAACAGGGGGGCGGTCAGAAGGGAGCTGGAGTGGGGTAAGGTCTGGCGGGGGAGGCGAAGGGGGCATGGGCTTGGCGGGGAGAGCGGGAGTGAGGGGAGCTGGAGTGGGAGGAGCAGGGGGGGAGCTGGAGGTGGGGGAGTAGGAGGGAGAGGGCTAGAGTGAAGCCAGGTGTGCCATCACTTTGCGGATGGTGGCACACATGTTTTTGCCCTGCCGCATGAGCTGAGCCCACATGCTGTTGCGCCACTTGAGGACCTTTTGGGCCAGGGTTTGCTACATGTCGTGCAGGACTGCAACATGCTCCCTCATGAGGTCCTCGTGGACCCTCCAGTGCTTGTGGGTCCTCCGCGTTCGGGCGGCTGCCTGTGATGGTGTGGATCACCCCTCAGCGACAGCTGTTCCAGCTGTGGAGGAGAAGGAAAGGCAGTCAGTTATCCATGCAGACACTGTCCCTGAAGCTGTGCCCTCCTCTGTGAGCAGCAAGCAACTGTCCTTGGAGCAGGGGTTGGTGATGTCCTGAGAGCAAGGCATTACAGGGGACCCATGGTGCCCAGGGGACCATGCTTCCTGCTCTCCTTCCCCCACCCCATGGATAAGCAGGCCAAGGAAGTGTCTGGCTACTGTGGGATCCCATGTATGGGAGAGGGGCCTGTAGCGGCCCGGCCCTCCCTGGGGCCTGCACACACACCTGCACCTGGAGCGGGTAGTACCTCGCGTGTGCAGGCATGGCCGTGTGCTGTGTGCAGCATTCCTCAATCTGTGTGGGGTCGTGCGTGCACCCTTGTGCCCAGCCTGCTTCTGGTGGTTGTTGGTGGAGGGAGGACATCCCTCCCAGGGGTCGGACATGTGTGCAGCCTCCCCCAAGCCTGAGAGCAGCAGCCTGTGTGCGCTCTGGAGCTGGCTCCTGAGACCATGTGGTGCACACTGCCGCTGCACGTGCTTGCACATGCACGGACAGCAGCACGCTGTCCAGGCCGAGCATGCCAAATGACGATCGCACCCCATCCCCTCTGAGCCTGCCTCCCCCACCTTGTGTGAGTGACAAAATGAGAGCACTCACCTGATGATCCCTCCCTGGCGTCATATGATGCCTGGGAGATCTCCAGAGCTTGGGGTACCAGCTCCAGGCTGAGGGTGACAATGCTGCCAGTGTCATCCTCTTCCTGCAGCTGTTGTCCATCGTCGTCATCATCATCTTCCTCAAGGAGGTCTGGGTGGGCAAGCACGGGTGTCTCCACACCCGAATCCATCAGTACGGGTGGGGAAAGGGCTTTCCCAACCCCCAGGATCTGGTGCAGCTCCAGAGTGGGGTCCTGCTCTGGAGCAAGAGTTGCACTCCCTGGCCTGGGTATACCCTTGCCGGAGCTCCTTCACCTTCCTCCATACTTGGTCCAAGGTGTGGGGGTGGTGTCCCCTCTGGGCCAGAGCTTTGGCCATGTGCCCATAAATGTCCACATTATGTCTCTGGAGATCCTGCATTGTTTCCTCCTTGCCCCACAGCTGGAGGAGGCACAGGATCTCCGCCCCAGACCAGGAGGGTACCCGGCATTTAGTGCCCCATGGTGGGTCCTCAGAGCCCTGGTGCTGCTCCCTGTGTGGGCCAGGGAGGTCTTGGGGGACTTGTGACTGTACCATGGATCAGCAGGCCTTTAGCAGGCAGAGCCTCGCTGTCAGGGTACCTGCAGCTTTAAGAGCTGGCAGGAGACAGGAACTATAGAACTGTGATTAGTGTGGACGGAGTGTCCTCCAGGACACCTGTGCTTTTTCCTGGAGGCCTTTTCTTTCAAAAAAACTCCCTCTTCTGCCTTTTTCTGAAAGAGCTCTTTTGGAGAAGGCGTTCTTCCTTGTAGAATGAGGTTTACCAATGTTGTAAAAACCCCTTTTGAAAGAATGCAATAGCAGTGTGGATGTAAGTGAAGTTTTTTCAGAAAAATGGCCATTTTTCCAAAAAAAATCTGCAGTCTAGACGCACACTATGATGTTAACTCCACTGTTGGAGAGACCGTGCGATCCCTGGGTATCCCTAGCTGGGGCCATTGGCAGGTAAATTTATACCGGGGAACTAATCCAGCACACAAGCCTCCATCGCGGTCCCGTCTCCTGAGACTCTGCACTCCGTGACTGCAGCTACAGATTCGGGGGCTATATTATTTAAAGAAGCCTGTCAGTCATTTACACAGTTGAATTATATGCTTTAGTGAGTGTGTCTTGCTAGGTTGATGGAAAAATTTAAACTTGACAATTGCATAACCGAAACTCCTCTTCTTCAGCAAATTCTGTTCAAAGTCTGGCAGAAATTACCACTCTTTACTTGTGTTTATTTTATAAGGTTAAGCATAATTTGTGTATTATTTTATTGGAAATTCAAGAATAAGCGTATTTAATAACAGAGTGTAATGATAATTTGTTTCATTTTACTTGCTCAAATTACAAGACTGTCTCTTTCTCATTGCTCCCAGTGACTGGAGTATGTTAAAAATGAAGTTACTTAATGCATTTAAACTTCTTGCCATCACCTATCTTTGCTACCTTAAATACAACTGGGAAGAACATTCCTCCCTTCAGTTAATTTTATTCTAGTAAACAAAATTTCCAGTTATTTCCTTGCTTTGCCCTGGCGAAAACTGATAAATTATAAATACAGTTCATTAGAAACCTGATGAGTAACATTAGTCTGCAGTTATTATATCCATGAGAAATGTGAGTCAGGTAGGTTTTTTTTTTTTTCATGTGTGCTGTGTCAAAGAGCCTCAGGATTCATATCAAGACATGATCATTGTAATTACGCTTGATAGCATGGGGTATATTGAAAGTCAAATGTGAGATTCTGAGGTGCAACAGGTTTTGTCTGCACAAAAAATAGGTCTAGAAAAATAAACCTAAGAGTGGAAAAAAATTAATTAGCATCTTCTCTTTCTATGACATAATTTTATTTGCACAACATAGAAATGATGAGAGAAAAGTCTGCTTATTATGCCACCTGCCAGATTCTCACTTGTAAAGCCATCTTTCTAGCCCTTACATTATTAGAATTTTAATATCACTAATAGGTAAATAGGAAGCCCGAGAATCAAGTCACTTAAGCAACTGCACAATACAGAATTGCTCAAGCTGTTTCAAAAAGGATGAAAAAGAGATGACTTCCCACCTTCTGTTATTAGCTTCATTACCTTTCACATTATATTCAAAGGATGAAACATAATTCCAACAATGTTTCTCAAAGGTATTTTGCAATTGTCCTTTTATCTTTCTTTCATAGACTCCCTCCCAGCTGGTGTAAATTGGCACAAATCAATTGAAATATTTTATTTCAATTAAACTATGCCAACTTATGCCAGCTGTGGATCTGGTCCTTAATGTTTTCTACTAAAAAAGTGGTCACATTCCATGTGATGTTAAATAGTGCATTGCTGAAATGTGGTGTAAAATGGGACCTGTAACACACAACAAAATGCACTGGTGCTATTGATGAGTGGACCTTTACAAGTTTGGCTGGTCAGTGTGAGGGACCAGGTCGGCTCTGGTTTGTTCTTGTTTAATTAGCTGTGCTAGTTGCCAATCCCTAGTTAGTACATATTTACCACAGTGTGTTTTACTGCATTTAATATTAACTAGCAGGTGAAGCCCCTCATTGACCGGGCAAAGTCATTTTGCATAGATTACACTAATAGGAAAGTTTAAGAAATTAAATATATGTAATCACATTTTTTATTAATGTGCTTGCAAAAGGGAAGTAAAAGAACAGTTTTAAATTTGTAGGATTTCAACTTCAAATATTATTCATTTTATTGAATAATTACCATACATAGTAAATTTGAATCAGAAGAAACTAGTGAAGAAAATTAACTGGTATTGTTCAAATAAATATAGAAATAAATTTAAATAAAAAATGAAATTAAAATAAATCACTGGTGCACACAATCTTTATACAATGATATCAAGCAATTAATTCTGATTATTTATAATAAAATGCATCATATTAGTAAATAATGTGAATACATTTTTAAAAAGTAAAAAGCAAAACAAATATGAATGCCAAAACAGAAAACTCCTATCAAGTAAAGTTCCATTACTCTTTCCATAACTAATTTGAATTATTTTGTGATTTATAACCGTAAAAAATTTCTTTGCACTAAAATGACAGTTGAATAGATGATTTGATTTTAATTTTGTTAGCAAATATTTTTTATGAACTCTAATCATAATAGTCATGACTTTTTTCCGATGGAAAAACAAAAAATGATTATTTAAACCTTTCACCCAGCATATTCTGGCATAAAGAGTAGTGCATTCAGTTAATTTAAGTGGCAGGATTGCTTATGCAAAATTTGGTATCTGTAGGTAATCACGAAGTATGACTTTATGTTGCACAAACAAATCCACAAACTCTTCAAATATATAGTAGATTTTATCATTTAAAATGAAAGTTTTGAAATTTACTATCTATATCCTTCCACTATTAGCAGTTATGTGTTAGATGATAAAAGCAAATGAAATGTATTTAAATATGCTATTTTAAGTCCTTCTTTAATTACATTTATACACCCTGAAAAAGGAGAATGGGCACCCATACACTCTAGGTGTCTTTGCCATAACTTACAAAATAAGACTAAAATAATACCCAAACATAATGCCACAGTACAAGTCAATATTTAAAATGGGATATGCCTACTGGCTTTTATAGAATAAATTAAAGGATACCTCAGGGATTCTAAAAGTGAATGTTGAATCACAAGAATATTAAGTCCTTAAAAATAAGGGGCAGGCACATTGACTAATCAATAGAAGAGACTGGGGCGAGATCCTCCCCTCTGCTGTGGACCCTTTACACATGGTAAAAGGGCCAGAGTGCCATTGAATATGTTAGGGGAGGATTCTCTTGGTGCAGGCACTGATGAGGACTAACATAAGGAGTGAGCTGGGGATGGGACCACAGTATGGAGAGATTCTGGGTGGCAGTGCAGCCCATAGGGCATCCCGCTAAGGCAGTCTTAACTTAGACAGGCCTCCTAGGAAAGAGTAAGTTATAATGGATGCCTCTCCAGCCTCCACAGGAGGTAGGAGTCAAAGGGACTTAGGTTATGTGTACACAACAATGAAACACCTGTGGTTGACCCGTACCACCTAACACATGCTTAGAGGGCTTGGGCTTTAGGGCTATAAAATTGAAGTGTCAATGTTTGGACTTGGGCTGGAGCTCTGGTTCTGGGACCCTCCCACTTGGGGAGCGCAAAGTCTGGGCTCCAGCCACGGCGCTGCATATCCACACTGCAATTTTATAGCCCGAGCACCCAAGCTCTGCAAGCCCAAGTCAGCCGTTACAAACTAGCCACTAGTGTTTTACTGCAGTGTAGACATATCCTTAGAAGAACAGCAACAGTACCTCATCCTAGGGGAATAAAATCTCCAGTATGCATTGTCTCAATCTGCATCTAACACAGGCAGCTCAACGATAAAAAAGTCCAGGATTAGTCTACATTTACATTGTTCTTCAGTCTCTCCAACAGCACTTTGTTAGAGCTTGAGGTATTTATTTCTCTCAAAATGAATTTCAGTGTTGCCAATGCATTCTTTCCATGCAAACAGTGAACAAGCAATGCACTTGAAAATAAGCAGATACAAAAGTATCTTGATTTCAGACATATTTGTTATCTTTGGTTCATTGTTACCTTATGTTTGCCCTGTACTAATCATTTTTATGTTTGTGTAAATACAATTCTAACTCCCATCTTATCTCCAAAATATTAGGGAAAATATAAAGGGATTTGCTATGATGTGATCATTTAGTTTCAGTGGCATAAATGCCTTTCAAATAATTGCTGCTGTTGTAATGATATTTTATAATAGAGTGACTTTGCATCTATTAATATTATAGTCTTTTCAATTTGTTTGTAGAGAGATCCTATTAATATCGCCACGCATTGACAAACCACAGGCAATTAAAGAGTATGCATAAATTCTACAAATTATAGTATCTCTTGGATTATGTAGGATTGGAATAACTAAAATTTGGGCAATTTACAAAGATTAAAAACACATGATTTGTAAGAAACATTCATCTAAGAAAAGGAAACATTTGGAACTCATTAGCTTTGTATGCTCTTTTAACAAATATGTGCAATTCCAAGGTTTTTATAGACCTGTGTGAGGAAAATGAAGACTTAATCCACCCTCCTGCCCATCTGAGTATATAAACCACTGAAAAGTTTTGCAGTTTAATGCACTGAAAAACAAATGGTCTCATGAACTGAATGGCTCTTTGAGTGACTACAGTCCAAATTATGAAACACAAATTATGGCTGTCAAGCAATTAAAAAAAATTGTGTTTATTTGCATGATTAATCATGCTCTTAAACAATAATGTAATGCCATTTATTTCAGTATTTTTTGATGTTTTCCAACATTTTCAAATATATTGATTTCAATTAAAACACAGAATACAGAATGTACAGTGCTCACTTTATATTTATTTTTATTACAAATATTTGCACTGTAAAAAATCAAAATATAGTATTTTTAAGTCATCTAATACAAATACAGCAGTGCAACCTCTTTATAATAAAAATTGAACTTGCAAATATTGAATTATATGCAAAAATAACTGCATGCAAAAATAAAACAATGTAAAAATTCAAAGCCTACAAGTCCACTCAATCCTACTTCTTGTTCAACCAATTGCTTAGACAACAAGATTGTAGGAGATAATGTTGCTTACTTCTTGTTTACAATATCACCTGAAAGTGATAACAACAATTGCACAGCACTGTTGTAGCTGGTGTTGCAAGATATTTATGTGCCAGTTATGTGAAAGATTTATATATCCTTTCATGTTTCAACCACCATTCCAGAGGACATGTGTCCATGATGATGATGGGTTCTGCTCAATAATAGTCCAAAGCAATGTCAAGAAGTTAAAATACAATAAGTAACTCAATTTTTAACTTATTTCAGTCACTGGAAATAGTGAGAAAGTGACTGAATAATTTGCATTATAAGATTTATTTGTTGATCCAATTGTTTTAGAATGTTCAAATGATAACGTAGCTGCTGATGGCAAAGGTTCAACAATACAGTATTTTAAATAATGTCCTCCTATTGTTATGTCCATACAAAGCACACAAGATCTTTTATAGGGGAGAAGGCAGTACATCACATTTATTGAGAATACAACAGTTAGCATATGCTTTTTAGTCACCCAGCCACACCCACACACCATGCACACAGTCCCGCCAGTCAATGTTATAGTTACCAGTCCAGAGACTGGATCAATCTAGTGGCCAGCCAGATTGATCGCAGAGGGGAGCCGTGCTTTGTCGGTCGCGATCCGATGCTCCTGGAGTTGGTGGCAAGATGAACCCAAACTCCCATAACAAAGCACCCTGATCTTATAATCCTCTTTCCTCTGTTGAAGTGTATGGAATTGGTGTTATCTTTTGATGTTAACATTCCAAAACACCTCCGAGAGGCTCATCCTGTCCTGGATTGCTTAATCAATTGTCTTTAGGGGTGCCAGCTCCACCCTAGAATTGTCCATCTGCCAATCCCTGATCATGGATACGCACTGATGGTTCTTTGGCATCGGTAAGTCTCTTCACTCCCTCTTCTCTTGACCATCTGGTTTTAACAACGGCCTTCACACCTTATCTCTTTCTGATGATACATTCCTCATTCACACAAACAGTCTTTCACAGAGATACAAACAGCAGTGTTTTATATTGAGCAAAAGCAAAAAGCATTGTAAATTAAACCTTACTAAATCTTGTAATCAAAACAGTTCACATTGAAGGCCCAAGCCTTCAATATTTCTAATCTCATTAACATAGACACAATACAAAATCCTGTCTCTCAATTACTAAACCTTAAAACAAAGAAATGTATATTTAACTAAAGGGGCTAATGAGGGTCACATGAAAAAAGGGTGGCTAGCAGGATGAAATTAAGTCATACATTACTACATTATTAAACTTAAAATACAAATATAAAATCCCACTCCTACACTATATCACAATAGTACAGCCAGGAACAAAACAATAAAATTCATTCTTGTACAGCTTCTTTAGAGAACCCATGTAACTTGTTTTTAGCACACATGCCACAACTTGGCTTTTTAAATTTGCCATTCTACTTAAAGATAATGTTTTAAAAATGTGATAAATTGATCCTTTTTTTTAAAAGTGACAGTGTTGTGACAGTTTTAAGTTGGACTCTTCAACTATGGACATACAGTAGTATCAAAAATTATTTTGATAAAAAACTAGATGCAACACACCAACCTGTCTAAAATTGTATATTTGAGATACATTCATTCAAGTTACAAACCATGTGTCAATGCAAGACACTTTTATTTTAATTTCAGGGTAGAATATTGTCCACATGAGAGCTCCAGATAGTGAAAAATGCTGCTGCCTTCCACTTGCATAGTGCAAGTGTAACCCACATGCCTTCTGGGTGTGCTGTACTGTTCCATGTAGTGTCACTTAGACCACTTTCTGAGAGAGAGAATGAGTTTCCTCCACAGCCTTAGCTGAGAGCCAGCTGGCTTTTAGCTCACATGGTACAATCTCATGCACTAAGCTCCAGGGTTGGGATGTGCTTCCTCAGCTAGGGGAAGTATGTAATCCACACACTTTCTGGGTGTGATGTCCTGTAGTGGCACTTAAACCACTTAGCTGACAACCAGCTGGCTTTATAGCTCAAGCTGTGTAGACGGTCCAGCAATCCCAGATTCAGTACTGCCTGTCGGTGCTACATAAGCTTGTGTGCACACAAAACAACTGTTTTCAAATCTCTGCAATGATACCCAGTTGAATTCTGAATACAGTTCAAAGTGTTAGTTATAATTTTTCATGGAGATCATTTCCCATCCTCCTCTCTGCCAGAGTACTTAAGATAAGCTTTTAGATCCAAGGGAAATCAGGACACGCCAGAGATACTTAACCAGTTTATTATTTATTGCAAGCTTTAAACAGTTGACATAGTTTTTTAAGTTTTACAAGCCTTAAAAACAATTACTATACAATTTAAACCTTTAATATATAAATTCTAAAGCAATTAATACAGTGCAAAGCAATGCAAAAGCAATTAATAGAAAATCTACTATAATACAATAATAAAGCCTAGTTCACTTACACTTCATCCGTTTGCTACCTACAGTACCAAGGCAGGAGGTCTATTTACTTCTAGTTACATCGAGCAGGACCTGTGGGTCAATCCTACTCATTCCCTCCCATCGATTCTTCTTACTAAGCCCATTTTATAGCAAAGTGAGACTTGGTCGTTCTAATAATATTTACCAATTGATTACGTATTTTGTAGGATACCTAAAATGCCCAATGCCCCTATTTGGGATACATCTTGCTACTCAGGATGTTGCAAAAACTATGTGCGTTATTACCAGTTTTATGGCTGCATCTGTAATTTTGCTTAGAAATTAGAAACAGAAGTACAAGGCTAATTGTTATGTGTTCTTGACATGGTCTTGCTGTACCACTTAATCGGCATTATTATGCAACACATTTCTGTGTCTCAAAGCTTCTCCCTCGACCTTGCCCACGTGCTACGTGCACCAGACTTGAGACAGGCCTGGGTTTTGCTTTTTAGAGATCTGCATTGTGGTCAAGGCAGACCTCACCATTTATTGTCAAGTCAGGGCAGTCCAGGCTCCCCTAACAGAGTTTGAACACCTCATGTCTGTTGATAGGGCTTTTTCATTTGAAAGCCCTGAAATCCATTCTTCCTGGTAGTCCACCAAATTCTGAATCTATTAATTTCCAGGCCATGATACATATTTTGTGTAGGTGTGAAACAGAGGCCCATTTGTGGTTCACTACTCTGTGACAGTAACTCTTGTCAGACCAGACATGCTCACTACACCCCACACACTGGTATCTAAAAGCAGTCATGTAAGATATAATTGAAAACTAATAATTCACTGATCATTAATACTCTTGCATGATATATGCATAAGGCGTGTACAAAGAGCTATGAATATGTGATAGAACTATATTCTTAGAATGTGTTTGGCAAGTAGTACATAAGCCCAGACTGCTCTGGACAAAGGAATGTGCATTTGCTTGTTGTCAGGCATAGACAATGAAGGTACACTTAAATAAAAGGTAAACAAAGCCATAAATTTAGTAAGTGGTAGGATAGTCTCTTGTGGGTCTCTGAACCTCAAATGGTAAGCAATTGAATCGTGTACAATATTACCAAGTTATAAAATTTTATCAAGTAAGGTCTTTTCTGAAAGCTAATGACACACTGGTAGTTAATATCTTTGTGAATTGCATCTATTTTATTTGTGAAAAATATAGATATGTAATGATATTCTGCTTTAAGGTCTGTGACCAAACACAGGGAGAATCAGGTTTTCTCCCAGAGAAGAGGGAAGTCATCTATGTATCTGTCTCCAATGAAAGTAAGCAAGGGGTAGCCAAAAGAATTAACATTCAATTTCAAGGGATGGGATATCCACAAGAAAGGAAGAACAGCATGAGGTCATCCCAAGTCCGGGGGCAAAACAGTAAGTTTGAAGAGATATATGAAGTGAGGAGAAACCATCTAAGCATCCTTTTTCACTTGAGGGACTAAAGAAGCCACAACCAATGAGAATGCTGAGTATGTCCTTCAGTGAAAGGGGCAAAGTTGGTGGAAATTCATTGTAAGTGAGAAAACGGCTTAAGCCAAGATTGTAACTAACTGAAATTAAGTTTTAGTCTTAGAAGCACTTTACTACTTTTGTTTGTTTGCAACCCTTTCAAACCTGTGTTCCTTCTACTTGGAATCACCTAACCTATTTATTTTGTTTAATAAACTTGTCTGACTTCTAACAATAAACCAATTCAGTGTTGTGCTTCCAGGGAAGGATCTATTTACCAAATTAAGCTAATAAAATGGGATTTTGCTTTCATTTCTTCAAAGGAGCAAATGACCTTTATTTTACTGCATATTCTGAGTATTTCTGAGAGAGGTGGACACTTGAGAGCAGATAGTTTTGTGGAAATTCAGGACTGGGAGTGTGTTGGGATCCCCCCCCCTTCCCCATCAAAGGTAAGCGTGACAGAGACTAGAATGGAGTTTTTGTGTTGTGGGCTGACTGCTGAGGTCAGAGCCCTGAACCAGGACTGCATTGCACACAGACACTCAGAATAGTGCATGATTCTCTACTCGCGACAGCAGCAGAGCAAGTAAAGCACACAGAGTTACAGGGCAAGTTATGACTCAGCCTTGCACTGATCTAGTTTGCACTCCAGACATAACAGTAGGATTTGTTTAACTGCTTTTCCATTGTTCATTTATGTTTTCAGTCTCTATACTTAATACTCCTGTGTGCTGCATTGATAAAACTTTGGACCCTCTGTTGTTCTGGTGAGAGCTCCATTTAACAACAGAGTGTTCTTTTTCGTGTGTCTATGTAAATAACCGTGACGACTTAAGAACACAGTTGTTGTCAAGATGCCTGTTGTCACACACAAATCTGGGCAGGACGTTGAGGTATGAAGAATGATTTGCAGCTGATGGCAGAAACCAGTCTCTTATAACTGACTTGGATATGTGTACCTACCCTTGATTTACCATGCTGCTTGGGTGCCTTTCTGAATGATTCTGAAGGGGATTAGTTGTACAGCCAGCCTTCGCACCTGGGGCCAATGGTAGGATCCCACATGAGGCTGTGGCCACAGACAGACAATGTCTCCTGTCACTGATGACCATCCTCTGCCCAGATTTGATGGTGGTCTGAGGGCTCTGCACTTAATTGATAAGGATGCTGCAAATTGGCTTGGCAACCTATGCATTTTCAGCATGTAGTACAGCAGGGCTACTCAGCCCATGGCCCCTTTGTTTGTGGCCCACGAGGCAGTTTGGGTTTATGCAGGGCTTAATATGTGGCCCACGGCTGCGATCCTTTGAACATGGCATCCACTGGGAACATGCTCCACAATGGTGAGTCAATATAATGGTCTTCTGTTGATAAGTGTTTTAGTAGATAAATTCCTGGACTGTCATTGCTCATTTAGGGTACGTCTACACTGCAAGCTTATTTCAGAATAAGCTATTCTGGAAACTATCTTCCAGAATTGTTTATTTCGAAATAGAGCATCCACACTACAGGGAAGCCTCCAAATTAGTCTGAGGCAGGCTCCCCTCATGTGGATGTGCTTTCTAGATTTAGAGCCCCAGAAGACACTGGGGAGGAATAACTTAGAATGGCCCTGTTGAGGAGCTATTTCGAGATAGCAGTAGTGGAGCACCCACACACACCCTCTTCCAAAAGAGCTTTTTTGGAAGAGGCATTATTCCTCATGGAATGAGGCTTACCAACGTTGGAAAAAGCCCTCCGTTATTTTGATTTTCTTTCGAAATAACGCAGTTGCTGTGTGGACGCTAGTATTGTTTTTTCTGAATAACGGCCTTTATTTTGGAAAAACAGTGCAGTGTAGACACACCCTAAAAGTGCTGTCATATGGGTGGAAATTGGGTAAATATTGCATTTTATTAATATTAGCAGAACTGACTTAAATGGGGCCTGCGTGTTGTATTGTCTTGCCTTAATCTTTGTATTCATGCCTGTCAGTGTGAAAGAAGCTATTTGCATATACGTGCATATATATTTGCATGTATATTCAACCACACGTAAGTTGTGGCCCTCGGCATGTGCTGTGGGTATCACTGGGTCCCTTGGGGCTTCCAAAGTTGAGTAGCCCTATAGTACAGTGTTTATAATAGATATAGCACTTTCAACTAAATGGAACTATTGCTCCTTACAACACTGGATCAGGTATGTCTGATTGGTCTAATGCTCAAGCTTTGAAATGCTAGAACAAAAATATTTTTTTTAAACAAATGCATACTGCATAGATAACTCATGATAATTTCCAGTTAATGCCACATTAAATAGAAAATTAGGCTACCCAGTTTAAAACAAAAAATAGGAGGGCAATAAAATGACTATTAATATGAGAAGGTAACGGTAAATTGGTGTTAACAGCATTCCTTAATGTAACAACACCACATTCATAAAAGCAGTCATCACATCTTCAAGCCTCCTGACTTGTTTGAATGGCAGAGCACCTGCCGCCATTAAGCCACATCCATATTTACGCTCAGAGAAATCTTTCTGGAAGTACTAGGGAAGTAGCAGAAGAGTTTCTATATCATGCAGAACCAGGAAAGGAATATTTGAACAAAAGAAAAGAGAAAATCACTGCGACTGGGTGTGTAGTACAATCCAAGATGGCTTCCTAAGAAAGCTGGCTGGTAGAAGGGAGAAGCTGCGGTGCTGCTACACAGCATTGCAACCTTCAGCATTCAAACATCAGTTTTCAGGCCCCCAGAAACAATGAGATTATCTTTCAAACTTGATATGTTTGTTTTGAATTGTCTTCTATGGGGTTAAACTTTCCTCAATATTTACGAGATATTCAAGTTTTTCTTTGCAACCATGAGGGCTAGAGAAGTACTTTTCAAAAACAAATGATGGCTGAGATTCTCACAAAATAACCATTTGGAAGAATACCAGATATTAAAAGCCTCATGATAAAATCGTAAGATTTGGCAATGCTGAATAAGGGAATTTAGAAAGTGAGCTTAGACTTCAAAGAAGAATCATCTGTCTCTTCAGTAAGATAACTAACACTCATGCTAAAAGAGAGCTTGGCTGGGCAAAGAAAAAGTGAGAGAAGAATTTATTTAAGTGAGGAAAACACTTGAGCAAGAGACCCAGCTAAAACAGAAAAGGCTCTAAAGAGTGAAATGTGGTGATTATAAAATACATCCTGGAGGAACAATGATAGAATTTATGGTGTTTCTGAAGATTCACAAAATAATAGTGCTAGAAATTTGGCCTCTGTTACTTGAAGAAGTAACAAATCTATTTTTAATAGTATTATAGAAAGGAATCCAAAAGCATTAAAACCGAAACCAAAAAGATCCAGCAATTCTACCAATATCTGTAATTCTTATCTTCTTGGATTACCAATTTCAGCAAAAAATTTTAAAGTCTGGAAGAATGGGAAGGTGTATAAGGGGAAAAAAAGATTATCTGATGACAATAACCTACACGAGGTATGGAAAATGTGGGGACACAATAGACTAAGAGCAAGCAGCAAAACCGCCTCATGAGGGCATGTCTAGACTATGCGCAGCTTCCGAAAGCAGATATGCAAATTTGGCTCAAATTTGCACATCTTCTTCCATTTTTTTCCCAGAAGAGGCTTTTCCAATATTTGGCCCATCTACATGGGGCCAAATATTGGAAAAACCCCTCTTTCGAAAGCCCCCCTGTAAACCTCTTTTTAGGAGGAATAAGGGGGCTTTCAAAGAGGTTTTTTTTCCAATATTTGGCCCCGTGTAGATGGGCCAAATATCAGAAAAGCCTCTTCCGGGGGAAAAAAAAAGGAAGAAGATATGCAAATTTGTGTCAAATTTGCATATCTTCTTTTTGGAAGCCGAGCATAGTCTAGATGTGCTCTCATCAGAGACAAAGGGACAAGATGCTTCATTACAGAAGAAGCCCAAATAATATTGGTATCACAATGCAAGAACAAAAAATTGCAAATATTGGGAGGAAGTCAGGCTTTGTGTTTCCTTGAAGAGAAGAAGGAATGGTTAATTCTCTTGCAAAAATTAGATGGAACACAGTTATTGCAGCAAAGAAATAAAAAATTCAAGCTTGAAAGCAAAGTCACTTGATTTCACAGCAAGAGAAAAAACATCTTTATTGCATTAGGAATAAAAGAAAAAGGAGAAAAGAGAGCACCATAATATAATGGTTTAGATGCTCTGCTTTGTTTGAGGGGTACACATTGAGAGAGGGAGTGTAGAACAGCTTTTCTGGGCCTCTCCCTATTCTTTACTGATTGTCTGACAGCCAAGTTCCCCCTGCTAGAATTTAGAGAAGACTTAAGACTGCTCTAAGTTACACAACTGCCAATGGAGTCAAGGGGCTGACTTAGACAGCTCGGGATCATCCTATAGAAGTACTGATATGTCTCGTATGTCTCTCTGCTGGCACAGGATCCTCCATAGTGGTGTGATCCCACTCCCAGTCTCCTGCTAACCCAGCTCATGCTTATTTTGAGGCTGTTTTGGTTGTCTGGGCCTCATCCTTTGCTGGAACAGCCAGCGTGGCAGCTACCTTGCACTACTAGGGTACATCTACGCTGTACGGCTATTTCAGGATACCTCTGGTATCCCAAAATAGCTACCCTGTGTCTACACAAGCCACCCATTATTTTGAAATATTTTTCAAAATAACAGGCGTGATATTTCACCGTCCCGGTAAACCTCGTTGCATGAGGGATAAGGGATGGCTCGAAATAGTGCTCTATTTTGAAATTTGGTGCTGTGTAGACACACCAAATTTCAAAATAAGCTATTTCAAAATAGTTTTTAAATAAGAGATGCAATTTGTGCAGTGCAAATTGCGTATCTTCTTTCGAGTTTAGGGTGCTGTGTAGACACACCCTTACAGTTTGCCTCAAACTTGCAGATTTTCTCTTATGGGGCCCTGCATCCTTGAGTAATTTCAAAAGAAGCTAATTTAATTAAGGGTTGAATCTAGCCCAGGGGTCTCACCAGGCCAAGACTATTGTATACCCATTAAAATGTCAAGAACTAGTTACTCCTTAATCCCCAGGGCAAAACGCCCCTGCAAGCGACTCATGAGCACAAGCTTCCATTAACATTCAGAACAGGGTCTCCTATATGCTACCCTATTGCCATATCATGAATACAAATGCAAGATGGAAACATGCCTCTTTGAATCCCTCCACTGCCTCTCACTGCATTAGATTCAAGATGCTTGTCCATGTCTAGCAATTAATTATCCCCATAACTGGTGCACTACATTATGCTTTCTGTTTAGCTTCTGTATGCTTTAGGGAAGTAACTATGCTTTGTCTGTATGTAGAAATTGCCTTGTGAATTCATTGTGCAATTCCACTGATTTACAATTAAAGACGACCTGTCCCTCTGTCTTTAAAAGGTTGAAAGTGAAAATAGGGTTGAACAGTTTGCAGAATCAATCAGTTTAAGGTTTTAATATCACAAAGCAGCAGCAGCTTTAACTGCTGATTCACATTTTTATTGCAGTTTCTCAAAGAACAAAATCCTAGAAAGCAAAAGGAAGAAAGGCAGCAGGTTGTGGACTAAATCTACTGCAACTCTTCACCCATGCTGTTTGTAGTCACAATGGAACAGGCAGCAAATTAGTTATGCATTGGGTTTGAGACACAGCAGAACAGCCATAGGGATTCTGGGACTGAATAGATTCAGCTTTGTCCAAATAAAACTAAAACAAGCCACACATCTGCTGATGGTTAAAGAACCCTCAGTATGGATAAGGGATGCAATATATTTCAAACTGCATGAACAAATTGTTGTTGGCGATGTCTGTGTCTTTATGACTGTAATAGTGAGTAAAATACAATGCTCTGGTCAAGCTCAGGATAGCCATTGTGTAAGTTAGGAAGATATTAAGAGACAACTTTCAATGTCAGGGGTGACATTTAATGGGGGGGGGGGGTGAGGCTCTAGTCCCCCAGTCTGTTTTGTACTGGAGGTCTGCTCACCTTAGCCCCAGACAGAAATTTTAACTGCAGAATAGCTTGAGTGTTTGATATGTGAAGAGTCTGGAAACTGGGAGTAGCACACCCTTTGGGGCAGGACATTTATTTATAAACAGAGGCAGGGTAATTAAGATAAACAAAAGGCTTGTCATTAAAGTAAATGATCCTGAAAGCATTGCCAGGCACTCCAGTTAATAGTGGTGTCCTCAGAGGGACCAATGCTGTTCAATATATTCATAAATGATCTGGGAAAAGGGGGTAAACAGAGAGGTAGCAAAATTTGCAGATGATACAACGTTACTCAACATAGTTAAGTCTAAAGCAGACTGTGAATAGTTACAAAGGAATCTCACAAAAGTGGGTGACTGATCATCACAATGATGGAAGAAATTCAGTGTTGATAAATGCAAAGTAATCCACATGGCAAAACAGAATCCAAACAGTACATATCAAATTATGTGGTTTAAATTAATAATAAGAGAGAAAATGCCAGATTGCCGCTATACAAATCCATGGTACCGTACACCAACAGATTGAATACTGCATGTAGATTTGGTCACCCAATCTCAAAAAAGATATTTTGGATTTGGAAAGGGTTCAGGTGGGGTGGGGCAAAGCTCTGGCAAACAGCAAAAGAGTTTGTTCTGTGTCTTAATCTCTTGAACAAAAGTCATACCCCGTTGCTCACTGAGAAGCAGACACTGATGACAGGGCTGAAATTTCAGAAAGAGGGCATTTCTTTCATGCTGTTTGTGATCATCTCTGTTCAAGGATGGGTGTGTATGTTGTAAGAAAGCAAGTTACTCTTGGAAAATCGCCATATTCTATATCATTGATGATTTACCCTTTAACAGGAAATTGACTTGCAAGCTGTCAAAGTCTGCTACCAGTCAGCAGAAGGATGACACTGCAGATAAAACATGTTTTGAGCAGTCTGCCTCCTGAGCTTTTGAGTCGTTAGAGGAAACCTCACACCTAATTGCATTTTAACTGCACATAAAATGCATGTGCAAAATTGCGGGGACTGTAACTGCTAGAAGGGTGACTCCACTTGCTGTCTTTGAACTCATGGAGTGGGAGTATCTGTTATTTTTACCTCTCTCATCACTCTGTCTTCCTTCCTCGGCCTCTTGCATTCACCCATCTCTTTCTCCACCACCACTCTTCTCCCTCCTGTTATACCCGTTTCACCCTTGCCTCAGTTACCTTGCGAGCTCCTCTATATTCAGCTGCCCCTGCATTTTTCTGCCCCTTCAGTCTCCCCCCACCCAGCACATCAAAGTTTCCTGTTTTATTTTCAAATCATAGAGCCAGGGGCAATCATCTATATGGAAAGCAGCCTAGCTTTTTTCCTATGGAGGGTAACAGGAGACAGTGGCCAATTTAAATATGGCTGGTTGAAAATATTACATCAAAACTGTTTGCTGTTTGATTTCTTGATGAATATTTCTGTAGAAAAGTTGTACTAAAACCATTTTATTCTACTTTAGTTGAAAATGTTCACTATGGTGGGGAAAACCCCATTTCTGATAATCTTTAATCTGCTGTATATTTGAGAGAGTTTGTGCGTGAGTGAGCAAGTCTGTCTGTCATCTGTTTGTTCAAGAACTCCTCCTAAACAGTCAGAGCTAGGACCAGTACATTTGGAATGCAGTTTCCTCTGAGACTAACTTAAAGCAAGGTCAGGGTTTGCTTGTGCCAGGACAATGGGATGTGCTGGACTGTAATTGACGGGAGCTGTCGCTTAGGCAGCATGGCCCCCCCTTGCACCAGCCCTAGGAAGCCACCTCCAGCCCCAGTTGCTGCCACACAGTTGCCAGCCCCAGGGAGTCACTACTTAGGCAGTTTGGTCCCTGCTGTGTCCTGCCCCCACCTCCCCACTACCCCATCCTAGCCTCTCCTCACTCCCCAACCCTGATTCCTGCACCCCCGACACTCTCAGGCCCCTGCCCTGAAGGATCTGAACAATGCCAGGTAAATCTTCTAGTCTACTATTTATTTCAGAGTTTGAGAGCAATTGAGTGAGTCTGCCTGTCTGTCTGTCTGTCCATTTGTTCAAGAACTCCCCCTAAATGGTAAGAGCTAGGGTGACCAAATTTGGTATGCAGCTTTCTCTTATCCTAACTTAAAGCAAGGTCAGGGTTTGTGTATGTTTGGGAGGGGGGACTGAAGCTTTCTCCCCCATACATACAGAGGTACATAAAACCATATAGAAAAGAGACAGAATCACCAGACAGGTGGAAAAGGCTGGCTGAGGGTGCACGCCCCCATCCAGGAATCCCCCTGGCTCAAGCCTCCAACCCTCCAGGCATCCTTTAGGGAAGGTGTGTGTGTGTGGGGAGGCTGCAGCTTCCCTGCATTCATACGGGAGCACTGCTGGCTGTTTCTCCATCAGGAAGTGAGGGGAAAGTGCACAGTTTGCTGCATTTCTGGGGATATTAGTGAACAGATGAACCTGGACCTCACCCAGCTGGGGAACATGCACCCCTCCTCAGTCTGTGCCTGCTGGAGCTGCAGCAGCCATGGAGAAGTGCTTCTCGCTTGGCCCCAAGCTGCTGCTGTGAGAAACAGGTGGGGGTAATCCTGTCTCCTGGGGAAACCTGCCTACTGAACCCTTCATCTCCAGCCCCACATCAAAGCAATGATTGAAATGAAGAAATACAAAAATTGATTGGGTTAAGGACCTGAGCAATGCCAGATAAACCTTCTAGTGTTAAATAAACAAATAAACATTCAAGAGCCTTATATAGAAGAGGTTAGCAGGAGGCAGGGTTGGTGTGTATGAGGGGCTCAGGGCAGAGGGTTGGGGTGTGTGGGAGATGGAGGGGGAAGGGCTCTGGGGCTGGGAAGTAGAGTGTATGGAGGGGCCCTGGGGCTGGATTACCTTACCTGGCTAGGCTGGGCTGCTGCACCGGGGCAGCAGTAGCTGGATGAGGGGCCAGGCCAGGATTGACACAGCAGGATCATGGTCTGCCCTCCTACCCATGCAGCAGCAGGAGGGGAGCTTCCACTAGCCCTTCCTGTGGCCAAATGGGGGCCAGACCACTGGGCCTGCCCCAGGATCAGTTCCAGGGACAAGATGCTGCAGTCAGAAGGGGGTTGAGCCCCATTCGGGGGCTTATTGGCCAGGCTTCATTTTAAATAAAGTAAAGTATTATGTCCAACACAAAGGTTTCAACATTGTCTTTACTGCAGTGGTGGGGAACCTTTTTTTTGAACAGGGAGGGTGCAGGAGCAAGGGATGGTGCAGAGCCTGGCCAGGAGAGAGAGTCCAGGGGGGAGGGTGCAGGAGTAGGGTGTGGAGGTAGGGGTCTGGCCAGGAGGGAGGGTGTAGGAGAAGGCTGGGGCCAAGGGGAGGGTGCAGGAACAGGGTGGGAGTGAGGGGGTCTTGTTGCAGGACGGAGGTGCATGAGGGGGTTAAGGGTGCAGGGGCAGGACATGAGGGACTGGGGGGTATTCATTTGTTTTTGTGCACCAGTCCCAGGCACCGGAGGCTTTTCCCTGCTGCTCCCACGGGAAGTGCGTTCATATGGCCTAGCCATTGGAGGGGTAAGGGAAGTGGTAGTGCGCGGAGCCATTTCTGGCTCTGGCATCTTCCCTGGCTCCCTCTTCTTTTGGCAGGGAGGCTCAGGGCTTCCCCCTCCTCGCAGGAAACCAGTGCTGGCGTTTCAATCTTGCAGGGGGCCGTGAGGCTGGAGCATCAGCGCAGGCTCCCTACTGCAGGGGGGAAAAAGGGGGCTGAGCTTGAGTTGCAAAAGATCCATATCTGGCTCCCTAGTGAGCCATATTTGGCTTGCGAGCCATAGGTTGCTGACTCCTGTTATATAGGGTTTCAAAAGATCATGAAAATTGGTAATTTTGGAGGAACATGTTATCACTATGCATTGCTATGGTATAGCAGAAGCCTAGGAAACAAACCCTGGGATGCTGGACCTTAAGCAGGAAAGAAATAATGAAAATTTATGATGGTAGGGTTAATTGGCACCCTGAGAGAACCAATCAATGCTTGAATTGCCAGCTTGGCTGTTTAATAATAATTTAAAAAGTCTAGCAAGGGATAATGGTGCTGTTGAAACAATGAACCTGATTCTCCCCTTGCATATTTAGTATAATAGCAATGTAAATCCGGAGTGCATTGACTGGAATTACATTGGTGTAAGTGAAAAGAGAATTGGGACCAATCTTCCTCATTCTCCTCTTCATCTTTCAATTTTCTCTTTTCTTCTTTCTCCTTACTTTACTATTTCTCTTATTCTGTTCTTTTGGCCAAGGTGCGCAGGAATGATGTAAAAAGTTCTTAATTTCTTTATCACTCTGAGGCTTTACAGAACAAGTGCCCATGCCACCAAGTTAGGCTGAGGACAACTACTGCCTTAGAAATTGCACTTTACTCATTGCCCAAGGAAGAAATGAGGTCAATAAGAGAGCTGGTATTAGCACAGCAAAAAAGATGGTTTAGCACAACTTGTTGGGCATGTCTGTATTGCCTCAGAGTGAGCCTCCCAGTCTGGGTCCACATTCATGTGAATAAGGGTTGTCCTGGCTCTTTCAAAGTAGCTACATAGAAGTTGCAATGATATAGGCTTCAGTGGTGGAATTCCAGCCTAAGGTGCACTGTCTACATAGCTATTTTTAGAGCACTCGTACAAACCCTGCTAGTGTGAGTCTATGGACCCACAGGGAGGCATGCTTCCAGATGCAGTGTAGACATCCCACAGGTATCACAGAGATGGTAGACTGGTATCACAAACAGACACAACACTGAGATTGGAACTGGCATCCTTAATTAAAATCGTATTCTAGTGCACCATGAATGAGGGGGGCATGCAGTCATTGCTGCCAATGAGGAAGTGGGTTCCTGAGAGCAGCCCCACTTGCAACCAGGAATCATACAGCATTCCTGTCACTTTATGCAGCGGTTTTAAAGACATTGTCCAGTCTGTTTTCGGCTCCCTCTTTTCTGCTTTTGTTTGACCCCAAAATGCCCCAGCATTCACTTTGTTCTTTCACCCCCAAAATGCCCCAGCATTCACTTTGTTATTTTACCCCATCAGAAACAGGAATGTAAATTATAAAAGGTCAGAGTTATAAATATTGGGTACCTAAGGAAGTAGTAGAAAAAGGATAGTTTATTTAAATGAAATGTGAGAAAATGAATAACATATGCTAATATTTACTTACATGCAAATCTTACTAGGTAAGATATATTTGAAGACTAAGCTTTTTTGTCTGTGTTTGTTTGAAAAGTATGTAGATGCCAGAGCTTCAGGTATTTTTTTTAGTACAAATTCACAAATTTTTCAGATGCAATGTTGAATCTTTTCCCAGTCTGTTGAAAGCATAAGTAATAAAACTGAGTGGGTTCAATGCCTGAGATGGACTCTCCTCTTAGTAAAATTAATCTCTCAAGGCGTTTCATATTTTCTAAACGCCAAAATTATGCAAACTGGAGTCCAAGCTATGAGGTGCTTGTTAAGCATAGGCAGAAAACAGTGACAAATGTTCTGTATGTTGCTTTTCATAAATGCTTGTTGGCTCTGCTCCTGAAGGACCTTGAAGGAGGACTTGGCTATATTCTGAAAAAATACATTTATCCAGAAGTAGCAAAGGCTAAGACTGCATCTTACTGTTCACAGGAGATTAAAATGCGGATGGAAAAAGACTCTCTTAACTTTACAAACTGCTGTGGTGTCATTTTGTTCTGATAGGGAAAATCAGGGCACACTGACAGTCAGATGAAGGAAGTTCTGGAAGAGGTTGGCATTGTAGATATTAAGTAATTCTCTGAAAAAGAGCTAAGTCAGGATCTGGAAGGGATTCTGCTGCCAGGAAGGAGAAGACCAAGGAAGATCAATCAGTGTCTTCATTAGAAGCTGCTGTGGAGAGATATTCTTCAGCAGGGAAGTGCTGCTGGGAAGTAAAGCCAGGTGAATGGTTTTGGGGGTGAAAACCAGTTTACTGAAAAATGAAGTTTTGGATCAATGGAGACAATTTGCAAATTTACATTGTTTCCCTCTGTAGTTTCATCCAAACTCAAAAAGTCAAAAGATTTTGACAATGTTGAAACAAAATGTTTCATCTTGACCTACAAAACTTTGTTTTGATTTTTGAGGGGTTTTCACAAAAGCAAAGGACAGGATTCACAAAAATGGCTGGTGAAGGATGTGGGTGGTGCTGCTTCTCTAACTACCACGCCATAGAGTCATTCTCATTCTCTGCCCCTTGCCCAATGACTGTTCATTGTCACCATAGATAACTTTAGATATGAGGTGTGGGCAGAAATCCTGGCTCAAGGAGACATACCTGCACTAGTTCTGACTGAGTGTAGTAGCCACCATGGTGGGAGGTGCTAGCTGCCTTGAGTATGTGCTTCACATCTTGGATGAGTATGTACTTGGGTGGCTAGACTTTTGCACAGTGGCTACATTACATTTGTAGCATGCTACTTTGTTTGGTGGGTATGGAATTTACACTGCCTACTCAAAGTGAAGACAGACCTTAAGAATTGCCACAGAGGAAAAAAAGTGAGGATCAGTCTATAGCCTGATTAGGTCACTTACCTAGACTATGAGAGACCCAGATTCAAATCCCTGCTCCAATTAATAAATTATTTGTAAAAAATGGAACAGCTTGAACAGGTGAGACTGAGGAAGCCATTTACCAGTATATCTCATAGCCCAATGGTTGGTGTAGTCCTCTGCAACGCAGGAGAACTAAATTCAAATCTTTTCTTCGTACCATTCAATTGAACCTGGGTCTCTCATATCCCACATGGGTGCCCTAGCTGCTGGACTAAGGCTTGCAAAGGAGGCTCTTCTACTTCCAGCCATTTTGTGAATTCTTGCCTTTCCTTGTATCAAAATACCCAGCAATCTAAACAAAAATACTGTAGGTTAAAATGAAAGGTTTCACTTTGACATTGCGAAAACCTTTCACTTTATTTCAACTTTTTTTTTTACTCTTCGACCCACTGAAAATTTTCAAAAAAAAGTCATTTTTTATTTGATTATTTTGACATTTTGGAATTGTCAGTGATCCAAAACAGCCCTTTTTGCCTACCTTTACTTGGACATTAAAGAGAAAAGACTATGTATGTTTGGTAATGTGAGTAATTACAATGTGAATAATTGCACATCTCTGCTGAAGCTGCCAACTTACTTTTGCAAAAACATATGACTTTTTCTTGGTTTAATATTTGTTTCAGTCAACACATTAATCTTCTCCCTCTGAGCTTTTTCCCAGTTTAACAAATTGTAGCTACTTTATTGGACGTGTTCCTATCTTTTCACCTTCCTGTGGAAACAGGAAGAAGACAGGGCTAGACTGTTACAAGTGAACACACATGCTTAAATGTATCTGTCTAATTTAAGCATTCCAATATTCAGTGTATGAGCAAACACTTGGTGTATACATACATAATAGATGTTTGTATATATACATATGTGCAGGGCTCGACAAATTCTGGAAAACCCTACTCACCAGACAAAAAAGGGACTCGTCACCCTACCCCCCCAAAAGTGTTTTTTTTAATAGCATAAATTCCTAATAAGAATAAGAACAGTAATTACTAATAAGTTATTAATAAATATTACCCAAGTGATTAATAAATATCTTATAAACCTCTACCTTTTCCCTCTGCTGCCATGTCTCCTCCCCTTGCTCCATCATCTTCCCTGGTGCCTGCTGCCCCCAACCCCTCACCCTCCCCTGCTGTCCTGACTCCTGCCCTTCTCACTGCCCTCAGCCTTCCTGAGACCTGCCCCCCTCCACCAGCCCTTCTCTCCCCCCTGTGCCCACTCCTCCAGTAGCCCCACTCTGATCATGTGAGCTACCCCTCCTCATCCCCTCTCCTAACACCTCCCTCTACACACCTGCCCTGCCTCTCTCCTCTGGTGCTGGTCCCTCCCTTGCAGGTGTCTGCCCTTCTGCTTCAGCCCCAGAAGCCCCTGGCACCTGCACCCTCCTGGTGCCTCCCCCTTCCCTCACTGCCCCCTTTGCTCTCTTTTTCCCTGATGCCCACCCCCTCACCACCCTCTGCCCCCGTTCCCCTCATACTCCTGTGCCCTCACACATGACTTGCTCTATCCCCGCCTTCCTCATGCCCACCCCTTCTTTCTAGCCTTCTCCCAGTACCTCCCCCTCCCCCCTCTAGCCCCCAGTGCCCTCACTCTCTCCTCTCCCAGCAACACCCTGTCTCCTCTCCCACTGACACCTCCCCTCCTGCCCTTTACCTCATTGTCTGCACTTGGCCCCCTGGCATTTGACTCTCCTGCACCCCTGTCCCTTGGTGCGTTCTTCTTCTTCTTCTTCTTCTTCTTCTTCTCCTGACCTCCTCCCCTCCTCTTCCCTCAGCACAAGCCCCTTCCCCATATTTTTCCCCTCCCCTCCCCACAGTCCAGTCCAGCCCAGCCCAGCCCAGCCCCTTCCCCTCCCCCAGGGCCAGCTCTAGGTTTTTTGCAGCTCCAAGCAAAACATTTTTGGCTGCCCCCCCCCTTTTTTTTGTCTTTTACACGTTTGCATTTTGCAATGGGGTTTTTTTTGTTTTAATTTTTGTCCCAGCATTTTGTCCCTATAAATAGCATTTTCATTTGTTTTTTTCCATAAAGGCAAAGGCGCTTCAAGTGAACTCCCCCTTTCACTCGCTGCTGGATCACAGCAGCCTTTTCCCTGCCCTGTCCAGCCCCTCCCTATGGACAAGCACCCCATCACTCCCAACCCACAGGGGAAACAGGGTGCAGGGACAGCACAGAGCCAGAGGGGTGCAGGGAACAGTGGGGGGGGTACAGGGGTGGCATGGGGAACGGGAGGCACAGAGCCAGAGGGACGCGGGGTGCAGTGGAGGCACGGGGAATAGGACATGGGGAACGGGAGGGGCAGAGGGATCGGGGTCTAGGGGCAGTGCAGGGAATGGGGAGCACAGAGCTGGGGGGGCAGGGATCGGAGGGGGGCAGGGTGCAAGGACGGCACAGCGCCAGAAAGTCACAGGGAAGAGGGAGAGCCGGGGGAGCAGGGGCGGCATGGGGAACAGGCGGCGCAGAGACAAAGGGGCGCGGGGTGGGTGCAGCGAGCCGGGTGGTCGGCCGGGAGCGGGCTCTCACCGGCGAGGGGGTTGGGGCCATGGCAGGACTGGAGCCGGCAGGGCGGGGCCTGGCTGCGCCGCAGCCAGCTCCCAGGGCCACACAGCCAGAGCCGAGCTGCCGCGGCCCTTTAAAATCAGTGGGGCCATGTCACGCCAGCGTCCTGGCATCTGCTGGCATCCCGCCCTCTGGCACTGCCTCCTCGCGCTGGAGCTGCACACAGGCAGCCCGGCGCTGAGAATCACTGTGCTTCCCCTTTCGCGGCGGGCGCTCCGCTCCTCCGCCTGGCCGGCGGATCAGATGGGGCCACGCCACCCGTAGTGCGGGCTTTGGCCAGCCCGTCACAACCGCCCACTGGGCCAGTCCGCCCCTGCACTCGCCAGCTGATAAAATATACTCGCCACGGGCGAGCGAGCGAGCGAGTGCATTTGTCGAGCCCTGCATATGTGCATATGATTATGAACATTTGGGTGTACCTAACGTTGAAAATCTGGCTGTTAATGAAGTGCTTTTTAAAGTATTTTTCTGATTTGTCCCTGATCCCATCCACTGGAAAAAAAACCAGACTTTGAGTTACCTTCTCTATTCAGACTTGTAGCTTACAGGCCAAGGTCACAAGTAAGTAGGGACAAGTTAGTAAGGTAAATAGGTTAGAGTTGCATAGATAGGCATGTTAGGAAGCACCAAACCTAGCATTTGCTTGACATTTGTTAATTTTCAATATTTCTAGGGCTTTTAGTGTACTTTCCTTGGACTTCTTGTGAAATTTTTGAAAGGTTATGTATTTTTTTCTGGTTTTAACTTTTTTATAAAGGTCTTTACAAAATTCCACATCCAACTAAAGCGTTTTAACTTTTCAGGGGAAAAAAACCCTTGAGATCCTGCCCACATTAAATAGGGTAATCTGTTTAATAACTGGTTTGTTTTTACAGAGAGCCACAATATATTTAAAAGCAGTGTCAAAAACATTGTTGGAGCTCTCCTGACATTTATGAATGTTGGATAACTTTTTCAAGACGTGCAGACCTGATAAAGAGATATTTCCTAAGACAAGCATAATGGACTGATGTTTTAGGTAGTTTCGTGTGGAGTGGTTTGTTAGGTCTTGTCTACTCTGCAGAGTTTTGTTGCTAAAAGGCAGGAGGTCTAAACGCAACAATGCCACTTGTGGCAACAAAACTCTTTAGTTGCAATGATAAAATAAAATTACCTGGACGAGAGGCAGAAAGCTTTTTGTGACAAAGTTAAAAAAACAAAGTGTCAGCGTAGACGCTGGTGTTCATTATATCTCCAGAAGAGGCCTCTGCCAGTATCCCACAATGCCACCTGACCGGCAGGGCACCCCTTATCCCTCCTTATCCACAGAGTGCTGTGGCCACTCTGCTTATTGTTGGGAATGCAGCAGACCTGCAGGCACTCACCCTTCCCCTTTCAAAGCTCCATTCTGAGAGCTGAGCATATTGCGCTATGCCAGGCAGTAAAGAGCAAATCATCAATGTGGAATGCTTCTGCTCTCTCCCACACTAAGAGTACAGAGGCAGGCAGGCAGGGGAAGACAGATGTGTATGTGTGATAGAGAAGGGGAGACTGACTGACTGCTGTGCTATGCAGAACCAGGGAGGAAGACGGGTTCATAGGGAGAGGTGTCCCACTCCCCTAGCCTCAGGACTGGTTGAACTTAGGAGAGACAGCAGGTTGGCACACTCACTCTCCCCAACACACGCTCTGTCTCTCTCTCCCCTGACCACACGTACTCCCTGTCACACGCTTCTCCCCCCCATTTCAGTTGAAAGCAGCTGGCAATCTAGTAAGATGCCCATGGAATGATGGGACTGAGAAACCTGCATCATGTGACGCTGTACCTGCCCCGGAGGCATTGCAAACCCTTTCCAAAGCCTACACCAGCCAGTAGACTAGCTACCCATAGTGCATAGCTACCCATTGCTAGCTACCCATAGTGCATTGCTCTCAGTGTCTGCAAAAGCTGCTGTGTGGATGTACTCTGCCGGCACAAGTAGAATAGTTTGGACATGCAATAGCAGTTTAATTAAAGCATCGTAAGTATTGGTGACAAAACTCTGCAGTTTAGACATAGTCTTAGCTGCGCCTTACAAGGTGATGTATTGTTGAATGTCTCACCAGGCAGGCTAACATATATGTGAACTAGTAGCACTTTATAGACTAACAAAACCTGTAAATGGTTTTGTTAGTCTATAAAGTGCTACCAGACCATTTGTTGTTTTTTCCTGTACAGACTAACTCGGCTACCCCCTGAAGCTTCTGATATATGTGAACTGTCATGCAGAGACAACTGCTCTCACCTCTAGAAATTATCTCTAGGCTGGGATTTGAGCATATTGTTAAGGAAGCTTGTACTGCTATAGCCTTTGCTAGCCTTGTTCTCTTGATAAACTGTCAACTTCACCTTACAAGGCTGCATCAGTATAGCCTCGTTCATGAGAACTATAGTGATTGAAATGTTGAAGAGAAGAGATTTATTCTCACTTAATTAATGTGGGTGATTGACAGAATTACGTTAAAAACAGAATGGAATGAATCAGAGTAAATTTTTCCATAGTTTCCTGTGAACTTTAATAAAATGTACTGGCTGAATGTTACAACACCCACTTCCATATCTTAGTGGAGAAATTGAAAAAATGTGACTGTATGTATTATTTGAAATATTTTTTGTTTTTATAACCTTTACATTATTAAGAAGCATTTTTCCAAAGTGCTTGTATGCAAAACACTGAAACGGCATCAATGCTTCTCTTCCATTGTTCATGTGCATGATGTTCTACAGCGACCATAAGGTCTTTTCCCTCCCCTGATTCCCATTAAATAAACCAGTGATCCAGAGACTTTGGGAAATGCCATTAGAATCCAGTGAGGTTAAAAAAAAATAGTCACTAGGCCAGAAAACTCTATTGTTCTATTGTATGGTTAAGAAAGGGAAGTGAATAATGGATAAGAGTTAATCCATTTGTTCAGCCACCTAATGTGAGATGTTCTCTCACATTTTTAAGGAATGTTATGGATGGCAACATATCATGTGCAGCAAATAATTGGTTTCAATTTAAAACTGGTGACATTTTGCTGTGGCTACATTCAAGATTTTGTTTAAGCAGAGAGCTTTTGACATGATAGCCATATTCATTTTCATTGTGATCCTATCAGCATGAAGGAGGAGCAGCCTGGGTGGTCCTTGGATGGGGCACTTTTAAAGGACATGCAGTTGCAGAATAAAATGGTTGTGTTGATTCAGTAGGTGGCATCAATGTCCATCAATAGTGAATCACGATTTTGGTGTCTTGCTGAGGACAATATTGCTGGAGGCACTGTTAATCAAAGGTTGTAACCAGTTTTAATAACTCACGATTTTCTGGTCTTTTTCTTTGGGGTGGAGGAAAGAATAGAAGTTGTGACCTTGGTGTGCTGGCCGAATTTTACTTTGGGTGATTTATATTCTGCCTTCTTCATCTCGTTTCAATTGGGCAAGGTATTCTTCACTTCCCAGTCTGAACTATGATGTGCTACTTCTGTAGTGCTGCTTAGCGGTTATCACAGGTCATTCCAGGAATGGCTACATTTCACTGGCAGATGAATACATCCCTGCTTACATTGGCTGTATATCAGTGTAAGTCTGCAAAATTCTTTGGGATCCTTTGGGGCAAAAGGCCATATAATATAAGGCCATTATCACTTTTGCTGAGACCTGTGTTTGCTTCCAAAAAAGATAAAATCTCCTGTCTCCCCTTGAAAATATATAGCTAGTATCTGCATTAAAATAATGCAAGTACAAAGCAAAATGGAATTTACTGGTAATATCAATGCTCTCTTGGCACTGTCTGCTCCTGATGGAGGCAACGTTAAGCCTGTTCCTTTTCACCTTCTTCCTCTGTATTCTCCAAAGTCCACAGGTATAATCATGGGGTGTACTTGGCAGCTGACTGTAGGACCTGGAATGTGTTTTTTTTCCAGCAGCTGCCTCTGGATTTGTGGTTGACTTCTTTGGCTGACGCTACTCCTGGCTTTGCTGGCTGACAAATCTTCTCAAGGTTGTGTTGGGTTCAGGTTGCTGTCTGCTTGCTTGCGTGCTGCCCCGATGCCATTTTCCTAGGATCACTCCTATTTCTAAAGACTGTTTGTGGACATGTAGTAAGAAAACACATGACAGATTATTCCACCATTTCTATTTTTGCTTCTTGAAAACTTTTCCCTATGAACCAAGAGTAAATGAGCACAGATTTACTTGGAAAAATAACATTGATTGTAAACTTGCTGTCATCAGGTTCATTCTAATTAAAGGAGCTTGGCTGTGGAGCATCTGTGAGGCATGTCTTAACTTGTCTTGTGGTCAATCTTGATTCTCTTTACAAAAATTGCTCTGTAGTGTGGCCTTTCACGTAAGATATAGGAACTCTCAGAGCTAGCAATTCTTGTTGCTCACGTTGTTGATATCAGGACTCAAATATGCATGCTCAGAGAGAATGCTGATATCTCTCATGGGCTCGCATGTTGCTGGCTAAGAGCTCCCCTAAAGAGGGAATTGTGCAGGCTATTGGGTTAATTCTTTGTAACTTGCATAACAGAAATAGGTACTTGCTTCTGATGGGAACGGTCCATTTTTTTTCACTTTCTCAAAATTGTAATGAATTGTAATTTTCAATGTGTAGGGGTAAACTGAGGCAGTCCATGGTATCTTGCTGAGAACTAAGAACTCAAATCCTAAATTATTAAGGCCAGGCCTGAGAAGCACACAGACAGTAGCTACCATGACTCTGGTTCCCCTGGCAACCACATTCCAAAAGGGCCTCACTCTGATAAGGCCTGGCTGGTACCAGCCAGGCTGCGCGGTTTCTCTAACTGTCTCCTGTAATTTCAGATTAATCAGCTTGAATCCCAAGGACTGTGCCAACGCAAGGAAGTAGTCATCTTGTAGTAGACATATCATAATCGCAGCAAAACAAGTTCCCATCAACATGCCTTTGTTTATGTTGGCTTATTTAGCTTGTTAGGAATAATTATTTGTATTAGTGATAACGTGTTTAATTGGCGATGGGAGGGGATCCTATGTAACCTTCATATTTCATTGGCTTATGTGCATATCTCATTTCCGCCGCTAGACCTATCAAATCACTTCCCCTCCGCTCATCTGCTGCCTATATAATCTAATGTATGTTTTGGTTAAGTTAGTGCTCTCCAGGTTAACACCTGATTGGTACTCCACCAGCGCTGGTGTTCAATAAGTCCTCAGCTTGTTTTCACCTGCACCCAGTGTGTCCGGAATTATTTCCCACACAATGGGAAATACCTTTTTCAATTTCTGAGTCCCCTTTTTCATCTTCCTTCCCTATCCTTTTTTCTATCCTCCCCTTTTCTCTTTTTCTATGTTGCTACTGGAAAAGGAGGGAAGAAAAATGGGGAAGGGAATGGAGGAGAGGAAGAGAGAAAGGAAAACCTCTAAAGTTTCAGGTTGGTGGGTGAAAAATTGCAAAATTTTGAAAAACGTTTCTACCAGAATTCTTATTTTGGAAAAAAAAAGCCTTTTTTATTTTTTGGAGGAAAAAGCTTTTGAATTAATCTGAGAAGTGGATTCATACGGGTTCATTTTCTTGTTAGGATTATATTTAGGAGTCAGATTTTAAAGGGGAACCATGTTAGTCTATTCCCACAAAAACAAGTGGGAATCCCATGATACCTTAAAGACTAACAACTTTATTAGGCATAAGCTTTCATGCATCTGACAAAGTGATCTGTAATGCTCAAAAGCTTATGCCCTAATAAATTTTTTAGTCTTTAAGGTGTCACAGGACTTCTCATTATTTAGGAGGCAGTTTCCCTTTTTATATAGCATACCTGTGTAAACAGTTTGTGACTTGACACTACTTTGCTTAGGAAGCTGTGGGGGCTCACTATAGGCCACATTTATGAACCCCTTATTCACACCAGCAGGATGTTACTTACTGTAATCATGCTGTTAAAATCAATGGTCCTGTATCTTATGAGTGACTGATCATGACGGTAGTTAAATCAGAAATCAGATATAAGCATGGAATACTTTTGTTGAGGTAAATACTCCCAGGAGTGCATCTTCAGTTCATCTTTCTTTCACTCCTTCAACTTAAAGTCTAGAACACAGAACCAAGAGTAAAGGGGAATTAATAAACGATTATCCCCACTTGCTTTGCAGGAAATCATGTTAAGTTCCTTTTTTGGAAAATAAATGTAAATTCCAGTTTTTAAACATGGAACAACCTTTGTTTTCCTGTTACTGTAAATCCTCATGGAAAAAAATAGCAAAGGAGAGGCCCAAAATTATGTTTACTGAATCTCTAATATAGCCTGGAATCCCAAATCTCTTGACTTAAAATACAGCAATAGATATTTTCAAACAGAGACATGAGTGACATAATAGAGGACAGTAATTTTTCCTGTACATTAATTCTAAGCATTGGGAATTCTAAGCACACCTAATTAGTATGCTTCCCAATAGAAGTGAGAAGGTGGGTGAAGTAATCTCTTTTGTTGGACCAACTTCTGTTGACGAAGGAATTGAGATTTCAAGCTTACACAGAGGTCTTCTTCAGGGATGGGAACATACTCTGAGAGTCACAGCTAAATACAAGGTGGAACAGATTAAGAAAACCCATTAAAGCATTTTTGAAGAAACCACTCAAGGCAGTAAATACCTCTCAGTTTTAGGACAAAGGAAGGTTAGTGGGTTATAGATTGTTGTAATGAGCCATAAAGCCAGTGTCACTGTGCAGTCTGACTTTTAGGGCATCTACTCTGCCTTTGTATAACAAGTGGTTATAGTATGGCTTATAAGAGTTCTGATATTCCTTCACTGAGTGCTGTGGACTGATATGATGTATCTACCTGGGTTCCCTTGTTTGTGCATCTTGGGAAGCATATAGAGGGGCCCTAGGGTGGGTTCATGGAGAATGAAGTTATTTTCTTGGAGTTATTTGGGGAAGGATTTAGTGATTGTAACATTCTGAAGGGTACAGTCTGGACTATTGAACAGCTGTGTCCCCTCAGTTCTCCAGTTGGGGTGCCTTTTACACTGCTTTGCTATGAGAGCAGCCACTTTTTACCTGTCCCCACACAGCCTCTAGCATGGAAAATTCCTAAAAAAGTAGAGTAAATAGGCATAAAAAATTCAGGCAATACTTTGAGGTGGCATTTTTTAAAGACTAATTCATGATGAGACTCCTTTGGGAAGTCACTTAGTGTAATGTAGTCATCTTCATCCCATGTTATGCCCCAGCTCACTCCTTATTTGTGATACAGAAAAAAGTGAGTTTTCATTCTGATAAAATTCCTCTTCTTAAAATTGATTTACTTTACAAAAAATATGAAAGCCTCTAAGATGCAAAAAAAGCACTGTGTTTGAAGTGTCCATGTAAAACAAACAAAAATCAAGCCTGAATATAAGATTATCATTATAAACCAATACCATTTACAAAACGGATTAAAATCCAAACCCACCTACTCCAGCCAAACCACCCGAACAAAAACTCTTACACAGTTCACTCCCTTTCTTCCCCCTCTAGTCCCAGGTTTAATAGATATTGATTCACAATGTGACCTCAAGGTCAATAAATTCAACTACAATGAGTGAGGAACAGAAGCAAATTTCAGGGTCATGTTTCTGCTTTAATCTATGAGTTCTATGGCCGTTTAGTGGACCCTTAAATATGATAGGAAATGGAATCAAATAAGAATTGTAAGAATTAACTTTAGTTTCTGGGCTAATACTAAATTAGAGCAAAGGGAGGGAGGGAAGGTGGCAGCATAGTTGGCACGGAGAGCTTTAAGTTACTTACAAGCCCCTTAGAGCAGTGGTCCCCAATGTGGTGCCCACGGGTGCCATGGTGCCCACCGGGCCATTTCTGTGCGCCCGCTGAGTGATCGGGGCCGGCTCCGCCCCCGGGCGCACGGTGCACGGGCTGTGCCGGCCCCGGGCGCACAGCATATGGGTGGTGCCGGCTCCTGGGCGCACGGCACAGGCGTGGCACTAGCCCCGGGCACACAGCACATGGGCAGCCCCAACCCCGGGTGCACGGCACTGGGGCCGCGCTGGCCCTGGGCGCGTGGCACAGGGGCGGCACCAGCCCCGGGTGCACGGCACAGGGGCGGCACCAGCCCTGGGCGCACGGCACAGGGGCGGCCCCGCCCCCGGGCGTGCGGCACAGGGGCTGTGCCGGCCCCGGGCGTGCAGCGTATGGGCGTCCCCGCCCATGGGCACGCAGCACAGGAGCGGCGCCGGCCCCGGGCACGTGCCGTATGGGCAGCCCCATCCCTGGGCATGTGGCACATGAGTGGCCCCGCCCCCGGGTGCCCGGCACATGAGTGGCCCCGCCCCCGGGTGCCCGGCAGCCCCAAAAGGTTGGGGACCACTGCCTTAGAGACTCTCCCTTTCTGATTAAACTGGGGTAACTGTTTGCTTGTGCACCTCATCTGCTCTCAACTATTAGCATCTTCTGAGTCCCATCTTATAGGGACTGAACACCCATTCGGGGCATCAACTATTTATTTAGAAAAATTGTATTTCTTAAAGATTTCCAAGAGAAAATATTAGGGAAAATAATTTGCACTACTCAAAGTTTTGTGACATCCCACACTTCTCAAAGATATTTGGCACTTGGCTATGACACCACAAGAATCTCCCATCCCTAGCACAATAAATATTCAATAGTAAGAAAAGGAGACAGTTGAAACATCTAGTTTTAATGGATATAGAGCCTGATCACTTTTTTCTAGAGAAATACCAGCATCTAAGGCACAGTATCAGATATAGCAATAACCCTGATAGCATTACACTTGTAACAATAACTCATTCTACATATATTTTATTGTGGGTTCTTTTCTACACTCCAAGTATTCTAATATAAAGTTTTGTTTAATGATTGACTTTAGGTATTAACACTAAGCAAAATTTCTCCACAGAAGTGCATTGAAGCCAGTGGATTCACACATACGTATAATTGTGGGCAGAACCTGGTCCAGTAATTTTACTCCTGTCTGAATTGGTTTTATAGCTTATTTAAAAAAATGTAACAGGTTAGTGCCACCACATTCCAAGAGCGAGCAAAGGCACTAATATTTAACCATGTTTTCCAAGCATTTATTCTTCTCGTGTTCTGACTTGTAAGATGCTTTTAATTACTGAGCAGTGATTCGTTGCAGAGTATCAAAGCTCAGGGACCAGTTCAGGCATAAACAATCATTTAGGCTGAGATGTGGATTTCTGGTAGTCTTATCCTTTCTTTGAAGGTTCTCACAGATCAAAGAATAGCATGTTTCTGCTATATTCTATGAGTTCTATGGCAGTTAAGTGGATGTTTAATTTTCATAGGAAATAGAATAAAATCAGACAGGAATTGTAAGGATTAATTTTAGTTTCTGGGCTAATACTAATCTAGAGCAAAGGGAAGGTGGCAGCAAAGTTGGCACAGAGAGCATTAAATTACCTCCAAGCCCCTCAGAGAAGGCAGCATTTCTGTCATTGCATAGGTTTTCTGTCAAGAGAAGCTTCAGTCACAATAAATGCTCCTAGATATTGACTTCAATGGGAGCTGCAGGTGCTCCATATCTCTGAGCTTCAGGCTACTTATTCACCTGTCTGATTTGCCTCAGCTTTAATTGATATCCAAATCCAAATACAAGATTTAACCTGAATGTAGCAAAACCACTAAAACACAGAAACAATTTGACCTCTTAAATCCAAAAGGTAGAAGAACCATTTAATATTAAAGACAAGCCTCTAAATTAAATAATAAATTCAAGGTTTTATATGATGCTAAATTAAATCATGGAAAGCAATGACAAAACAGAATGATTAGGTTTTGTAGGGAACCCATCTGCCAGAGTAAGGTTCTTTCCTATAATCTATGTTCCATGCCTCAATGAAAGGGACTTCCATTAGAAGATTTTTCCATAACTTAATACTGTAGATTGATTTCACTGGCTATTTCATTAAGCCCTAAAGAGAAAACTACTATTAAATAAGACCTTGGTATCTTAAAGGCCTGAAATCTCTGGTCTGGCTGAGCTACGCTGACGGTTAGATCAGAAGAGCAAAGATGACTTTACCCCTCCTTTTAGTTCTTCCCTTTCCAGGGACCTTCAGGCTGCTGTACATTAATCTTGGCTACTCACAGCCCCAAGGATGCATTGTGATGCACAGGGAAAAACACAGCAGTGGGATGCACTGAATATATGTACACTGTCTGGAAGAAGGAAGGTGATCTTAAGCCACTATGGCTGCTCCAACTAACCAGGATTCCACCCTTCCCCTCCACCCCCCACAGATTTGGTCTGTCCCCCTCCTCCTGTTGTAGGGGGAATTCTCAGCAGGCTGCCAGGTGTGCTGGATTTCCTGCTGCTTTGCACTGCTGAAGTAGCAAAAAGCAGTTGAAGTAGACCTGAGACTACAGGCTCCAAATCTCATTTAATATATTATTATTATTATTATTTTATTTTGGACTAGGGGACTAGTCAAATGACAACACTTGAAATTGTCTTTCATTCATTTTACATGTTAAGATGTCATTGTGCATTAGTTACCAACAGATTTTAAAATAAATATTTATTGATGTTGACCAGCTACATACAAGATTTGTGTCTGTTATAAAATGGCTAATTCTCAATGAGTATATTTCTTGCAGTTCTCCTGTAGTAATTTTATACTAATTATGTTTAGATTTAGTAGAATCACTTATAAAATAACAAATGACTATTTAAAATAATATTCTAAATTTAAATCCTGTAAGCTGATCCTATAGAAATGAATTTTCAATAATCAAATGGTATTTTATAATTACCATTAGAATCTTATTAAATCTAAATTAAAAGTTGATATAAAACAATTTAAAACAAGGTATTGAAACTTAAGAATTCTTTAACGTTTGGTCCTATTACAGTGAACGCTTAAGAATTAATAATTTTTTCCAGGTGGTCAAAAACAAAAAGGCTTTAAATTCATATCTCATTTCAGATTTTAATGTAAACAGGCTATTTAAATGAGGGAGGGCCATAGTTTGCCCCAGTATTTTCATCTGAGAACATTTACTTTTAAAGCCATCATAAAAAGCAAACAGATTAACATTTTAAAGCAACTGTGTTCTATTTCAGGAGGTAGGTTTAAGAAATTAGGCTTTTTTTTCATAGGTACAAAACTACAGATCACAATGAGGTAAAAGCATGGATGTAGTGGCTGGCCATTCATTTCAAGAAGATGAAATGAAAGTGGAAAAAAATCTTAGGAAATCTCAAGGTGTGAGCACATTACAAAACAAACAAAAAACCTGCACTCCAGATGATTGGAATGATGTGAAAATCCATGTAACTTGATTAACACTAATGCAACTGGTTGCTTTGATATTTGCATTGCTGCTCAATGCAGAGGAAAAAATGTAGCTCATTTAAATTTGTTATGGCTGATTTGTTTGTGTTTAATTTTTTTTTTTGGTTAGTGTGTGCAAATCATGTTCTCACAACTGCACCACACTTATCCACTGGCTACACTGAAATTTGCACTCAAGAATTTTCCCCAACATATTTTGAGGGCAGAGCAAGTGGAAGGTCCCTTTCTCTACACAAGTGAAATAAATTCTTGGTGTGTGTGTTCCCTGAGAGAACAAGAGACATGCATCTTCCAAGGTTTCCAGAAATATGTTCCTATTAGAGTTTCTTAGTCCTAGAGCTACATTCTATCATAGATTAAAATAGTCATACAATGTAAACACAGAGCTATATTACATTATTGACATCCATCATTAGCTGAAACATGTAGACTTTTTTGGTTAAGGTAAATAAGATGGAGTTTAATAAGGACAAATGCAAAGTATTCCACTTAGGAAGGAACAATCCGTTTCACACATACAGAATGGGAAGCGACTGTCTAAGAAGGAATACTGCAGAAAGGGATATAGCGGTCATAGTGGACAACAAGCTAAGTATGCGCCAACAGTGTGATGCTGTTTCAAAAAAAGCAAACATGATTCTGGGATGCATTAACAGGAATGTTAAGAGCTAGACATGAGAAGTCATTCTTCCGCCCTACTCTGCACTGATTAGGACTCAATTGGAGTATTGTGTCCAGTTCTGGGCACCACATTTCAAGAAAGATGTGGAGAAATTGGAGAGGGTCCAGAGAAGAGCAACAAAAATGATTAAAGGTCTAGAGAACATGACCTATGAGGGAAGACTGAAAGAATTGGGCTTGTTTAGTTTGGAAAGAAGAAGACTGAGAGGGGACGTGATAGCAGTTTTCAAGTATCTAAAAGGGTGTCACAAGGAGGAGGGAGAAAAATTGTTCTCCTTGGCCACTCATGATAGGACAAGAAGCAGTGGGTTTAAACTGAAGCAAAGGAAGTTTAGGTTCCACCAGGGCCGGCCTTAGGCCGATTCAACCTATTCCCCTGAATCGGGCCCGCGCCTAAGAGGGCCCCGCGCCCCCGCGGTCCCCCAACCTGTTGATCGCGATCAACTCGTTGATCGCGAGGCCTCGACCAGCCGATCGCGAGCGTTCGGGGCCCCCCACCTCCCATTCCCCATTTTCCTCCCACCCCCAAGAAGCCCCACTACCTACCAGCGTAGTGCTGGCTTCCCACGGGGTGGACGGAAGTCCTTCCTGAAGCAGCTTTGTGTCACTTCCGGGGATTCCGGAAGTGCGCTGGCTGCTCCCCTCCCACAGCTCTGAAGTGTGCCGGGCGTGCTGTGGGAGGGGGTGTCGGCCCCGAAGGAGGAGCGTGACGCCGGCAGCTTCCCTGCCCCATGACTGCAGGACTCAAGAGGGGTGAGTTGAGCGCAGGGATTTTGGCTGCGCCGCGGGAGTTTGGCCACGGGGCAGGCGCAGGAGGGGTTTTGGCTGTGCCGTGGGAGGGGGTTTTGGCCCTGGGGCCGGGGCAGGAGCAAGCAGGGGTTTGGCCCCGCCGCGGGAAGGGGGTTTGGCCCCGGCCCCCAGGGCAGGTGCGGGACTGTGGGAGGGGTTTTGTCTGCACCACGGGAGGGGGGTTTGTCCCCAGGGCAGGCCCGGCAGCGAGAGGGGTTTTGGCTGCACCGCGGGAGGGGGGTTTGGCCACGGGGCAGGTGCGGGAGGGGTTTTGGCTGGCTTCCCTCGGGAGAGAATCCTGGGAGGAGGTGGGTGTAGGGAACTCTCTGCCCCTACTCCCCTCCTGTTCCCTCTCCCCACTCCCCAGCCTCAGAAACCTGTCCCCACTGGCACCCTATCCCCTGCCCTCCCAGCCATCTGTTCCCTCTCTCCTGCCGGCCCCCTATTCCTTCTCCCCACTCCCCTGTTCCTCTCCCCAGCCGCAGAAACCTGTCCCCACTGGCACCCTGTTCCCTCTCCCCTCCCGGCCCCCTGTTCCCTCTCCCCAGCTGCAGAAACCTGTCCCCACTGGCACCCTGTCCCCAGTACTATGTCCCCTGCTCCCACCAACGCAGTTGGGGCCACATTAGTGAAGCTTTGGGTGGAGGGGGTTGGAGGAGGGTTTTTTTGCAGCTCACTTGTGTGGCCCCAACTGACTTTTCTGTGGGTCAGTGACCCCTGACTCAAAACAGGTTCCTTGCCCTTCTCAGAAATAAAGACAATGCAGGAACTTTTTGTGTTTGACATAGTATTTTATTTAAAAATGAAGCCTGGCCAACAAACCCCCTGTTGGGGCCAAACCCCCATCTGGCCGCAGCATAACACTCCTGCACTCCCCTTTTCCCCAGACCCTACATCTGAGCCTATCATACACTGGAACCCTGAGCCCCTCACATACCCCAACCCAAATTCCTGAACCCTCACATCCAGAAGTCTGTGGCTTGCTTAGTACACTAACCCTACATCTGACCCCAACACTGCCCAGCCTGGAGCCCCCTCCCTGAGCAAGTGTTCCCTTATCCACCTCCTCCTGCATCCAGATTTCCTCCCAGAGCTTGCACCTCTCACTCCTTCCCACACCCAAATCCCTCATTCCCACCCCAGAGCCTACACATCCTGTCTCAACCCAGTGAGGGTAGCTAGACTGCAGGAATTTTTCAGGATTCCGGAGATATCCCAGAAAACTCTTCTGCATCCAGGGATACGTTTGTTCTTCCACTTCTTTTAGTGGAAGAGCAAACATGATCTTCGTTACCCTATATTCCTCTTTCCACGAGGAATAAGGGGCTTCCAAAAGAAGGGGTTTTCTGACATTTGGTCCAGTCTAGACAGGCCAGATGTTGGAAAAACTTCTTCCTACAGAAGAATTTGAAAAAAAAGCAGCAGTATAAGGGTTGGGAATAGCAAGTGATGGAGAGGAGGAGAATAGAGAGGGCGGGGCTTCAAAGAAGGGGTGGGTGGTAGATCTTGGCTTGTTCTGTCATTTAAAAAGTGGTCTTGGATGTAAAAAGGTTGGAGACCACTGATCTAAAGCAACTTCCTGTTTTTTAACAAATCAAGTTGTGCCTCCTATCTCCCTTATTTTTGTTTTTCCAGACATTTAGTTTTTTAGTTATTTTCTTTTTCTCTACCACAATACGAATTTTACTTTTATTTCATGATTTAATTCAGCAATTTTTTTATTTCATGATTTAATTCAGGATCATTTCACATTAGCGTTTACCGCCCGTGCGTGTTTGGGTCACACACTGGGGATTCAAAGGGGCTGTGACTCTTTTTTTGTGTGTGGTGGGTTGGTTTTTTTTTTTGCTCAACAAAAAATCCTGGCTGCCAGGGCCCCGTTGAAACTGTTTGAATTGGGCCCCGCAGTTCCTAAAGCCGGCCCTGGGTTTGACATTAGGAAAAACTTCCTAACTGTCAGGGTGGTTAAACACTGGAATAAATTGCCTAGGGGAGGTTGTGGAATCTCCATCTCTGGAGATATTTAAGAGCCGGTTGGATAGACATCTATCAGGGAGGGTCTAGACAGTGCTTGGTCCTACTATGAGGGCAGGGGACTGGATTTGATGGCCTCTCCAGGTCCCTTCCAGTTATAGTATTCTATGATTCTAAGCATATGTCCAGCCCTTCCTCTTATTTTCAATAAGTGTGGAGCTATTTAGTATTCATAATTTGCTCTCTCAAGATTTGTCATTGGTTGATACTAGAAATATGCACAAGGAACTGTGGGGTGGGCAGCAATCAAAGGAGCAGTGCAGACTGACTTTCTGAGAACCTGAGAATTGTCTTGGAGACTATGAAGTCTTGTGCTCAATTTTCAGATTCTAGGATGATGTGTGTCCTAGAAATATCTAGGATAGGTAATCAGAGTAGTAGGAGTGGAAATCAGAAAGGACAGTTAGAGCTCCCACAAATAAACAGGTCTGGTATAGAATTTCTGAAAACAGAAACTCTCTTTGCAGATATGGGGTATGATTGTTCCCTTCATTGGTTCAATGCAGGAGATGACGTGAGTGGAAAACTCTTCTGTCTAGACAGTCTTCAGAATGTTGTCATGAGGGGTTGAGCCAACACAATCTCATTTCTTCCTCTCCCTGGCCCCCATCCTGACTCATTGGAGCTACCTGCACACAGTGTAAATGTATATGGAGCGGAGTGTGGACGCATGTCTATGTGAAGAGGCAGAGGATAGTAACCCTGCATGATATTTGCCTCTTTCATGTCCACAGGGATTTTCCCATATAATGTTTCAGTTGTCAGCATTAGTTTATCTAAAGAATCATGGCTCTTTTTCAAATGGTCCTAAATGGATTTTTTTGGTTCAGAGACAGGTGAAGAATCAGTGGGAGCACAACACTGGATGAATGGGGTTACTATGGAGTATAAAAAGGAGCAAGTAAAATTAGCTTGAGTAGGGGTAAAACCTGCCTCTTTGATAGGATGATGCAATTTAGGAAGAGGAAATTAATGAGGCTTCATGGTCATGTTGTGGGTGAGTATAGATTGGCCAAGACTATCTGCCGGTGAGATACAAGATGCATTTTCTTTACAGGAGCCCTGAGAGTTATTTAAAGAAACCCCATATTGTGATTCTCACAATGACTTCCATGAATACATTACAAAAAATTATGATGATATGTAAACTTACATAGGGTTAGATCATTGTAACTCTTACTCAAGGTGGTAAGCAATTGTTTGAGTAGAGACCCACAAAAAAAGTAATGAAACTAACTGTGTAAATAAATGCGTATCAGCATGAGGAAAGCTTGCATAAAATAGCCTATAATGCTTTTCATTGTCCTCCCTAGTTCTTAAAATTACAAGCTTGCCAAGTAAATTCTTTCTTTAAATAATAGTATTTTCTGTATACCATTTCACACATATTTTAAAGTACAAAAAACAATTAGTGAAAAGTTGCTTGTAATCTTCCTAATGGACCCAGACTGCTGTCACTGTTACTAAATAGAGATGTACTGAAAAGTGCAATGTTTTTTGTATAGCATGATGGAAAAGCAGGTGATTAAGGTTTAAGTGCACTTTAGCTCTTCCTTTATGACCCTTTCTGAACCTGTGTCAATCTGCAGTTAAGGGCATAAAAATGTAACAACTTTAGTCATGTGGTCATGAGCAGAACTTCTGTTGTCTAATATATTCATAAATGCTGTTCCACCTCCCCAGTCTCTACTTGCAGAAAGCCCCAAGTGCAGAGGAACTGGCACACTCTGGTTCATGGGGTTGGAGTTAGGTCGGCAAGGTTTTGGAGATGCCATGCATGGAACTCCACAGTTGACCTGCTTTTTTTCCTTCTATTACTGGCAGTGGTAATAGTGCTGAAGTGAATCCCAATGATGCAGTCACTTTAACTGGTGAGTTAGGTGGTGGCAGAGGAAATGAATATGAGCAATGTTCCTGTCACTTATTAAAACCACACCAAACTGAACTTTCCTGAGGATGGGATGCTCACCATGCTGGCCTTTTCTTCTGTTCCCCCTTTTCCCTTCTCTGCAGAGTGCTGAGGTGTTAATGGGCAGCATAAAATAACCTTCATTGCAGTTCTTTCCAAGTTGCCAAATTGACAGTCTTTCCCTGTGTGCCTTCTTGGACAGTATCCCTAATGGCCTCACTGCAGTCTAGGCACTAGCTGTGGTTAGAGTCCCAGGCACTCCTGCTAGAAAGATGGAAATGCTAGGTGGCCATGGAAACGGGACACAGCCTATCTCACTGCTGATTTACCTGCTGAATAAGCCTCCTTGACAGCAAAGCCTGGTTGTGCTCATGTTCCACACTATGGACTCATTTATGACCAAATTTGGGTCCAATCACAGGAATTAATGCTTAGTAGAAATCACTTACATTTATTACTGGGATAATTTTTTTTTTCATTTCACCCCAACATGGCTTTGTGCAGCATCTTTTCACAGAAGGTGTCCCAAAGAAATCTTTGTAATTAGATGACTGGTGAGTGAGGAGGAAGGGTCTTAAAATACTGAGTTATTTTATTTTCAGGAATTAAAAAGGCAGTGTAATATATACAATGTGTAATATGTAGATATACACTGTATACATGCAACTTATTTTGTGCAGAAGGAAATATATATATTATTTCTCTCCTAAGGTCAGTTCTAACTTTCTAAACATTGCACTTCTACTTTAAAAATGGCTTTTGGCTTTTTGAATAATTTTAAAACTTCTTAAGCATTTCATGGACCCTGCATCTGGGGCCTGATCTGATGCCTAGAAATGTCAAAGGGAATCTTTCCATTAACTTTAGTGAGCTTTGAATCTCATTTTGTGTATTTAATATTCTGTTAATGAGAAGTGATCAAACTTGTTTTTTATCTCTCTTTTCTTGCCAGCACACACAGCAGGTGAATGTGAGCAGCCTTCTCCTTTTATGGGCTTCTAATTTGCAGAGGTTAGTGTCCATAAGCAGTAATGTGAGAGGCTCATGGTGGCCGGTTCAGTCACGTCAATCTCTCGTCACCATTTTACACAGGGTGGCTGTTTCAGCTTTGAAAAGGCTATTTGGTGTCTGAACTTCTTCTGAATTATTCAGGCACTTTTCAGAGGCTAAACAAAAATTCCTTTACTTCTAAATTATTAACAGTAAAGCATTTGGATGTGTGAAGGACAATGCAATTAGACATGCAGAGTAAAGGCAATGGATTGTATAAAGCAGATATCTTTTAATTTCTCATAGTTTTTCAAAAGTGACCTGGAAATGTTTGGGGATTTCCCATTCATAAATATGACTTTTCTGTGGTTTGAAACTCTTTTGCTTATCAGGAAATGGTTTTGGTTTAAAAACCAGACTAAGGGGTAAGATTCAAATCAATCAAATTTATTGATATTATGTCGGTGATATGCGGCCATTGATTGATGCCATTTCCTGTATGTAGACTTTGAGTTTTCAATAAATGAATATAACACTAAAAGAAGGAAGGAAATTTTCCTAGGATTTCACTGGGGATCCATTCAGATGCCAGGATCTGCTTGCATGGATCCTGGTGTAGGATGTGGGCCTAAAGGTCAAATTCTGGCTGCTTGCAGAAAGCCTGCATAAACCTGCTTTACAGGTAGGACCTGCTCTTCCCAGAAGCAGGGCCAGTGGGAGCCCATTGGTAAGGTTTTGCCATCAAATTAAAGCAAGGTTGGTGTGATTCCCATGCCCCCTGAGTTTACCTGTCTCTGCATGCTGTGAAATTTTTCCCACCAGAGACGAGTCATCAAGAATCATAACAAGATTGTTCCAAGCATTCGATATTTTCTGTATTCTTTCCCACATCAGGATACCTCCGACCCCTGTGTCCCTCTTCATTTAAATTATAGAGCTTGCATGCTGTTCTACACAGCTCAGCATATTTCTGGCCAAGAGCATTTAACTTTTTTGGTTTTTGCCAAATGATGCAAGAATATTTTTGTTTTACATTGAGAAACAGGTGGATAGGTTCCAGAGTCCCTTAATTCTCTTTGCAGGCACTTGCATCTGAAAGGTATGGAATTTATCACACATTGAAGAGGAGCATCTTTGTGAGAGCCACTTACTAAAATATTGGCAGCACATCGCCGCCCTGGTCACCCATGCAGCCCAGCTGTAGGTGTTTCTGTAGCCTAGAGCTGTGCTACTGGCTATCAAACATAGTGTTCCCTGATCTCCCTCCATCTAACATGCGATCTGTGGTCAGTAGATTCATTTTTGTCTCTGATCTACTAACCAGGTCCCTCTGCAGTTCCATGGAAGGACTAAGTGGTTTGACTTTAGAAATGTTAAGGCATAAAATAGACAGAAGGTCCTTTATAAAAGTGGCCATGGCTATTTTATTCTGTGACGGCTGCAGGTACTCTATTCGATGGGACTGGAACAAATCTAGGAAAAGGCCATGTTGTGGCTGGTCTTTTGGCTAGATTTAGAGGAGAAGACACAAGCAGCCTTCCTATTCCATTTTCCATGATCCACATAAGGGCCAAGCCCAGGTGCAGTCCTCTGAGGACAAAGGTATTTTTCCTCCCTATTTCTCTGGAGGAAGTGCCTCGAATGGGCCAGAGTCTCTGCTCAACCAATAAACTGACCCAAAGAGCAAGACTTTTCCAAGGGTGTGGGGAAGACTATGCTGGAAGTGCAAGCTCTCACTTTGAGAAAGTTCCTGACCCTGCTTTCAGGCTGGGGGTTGGGGAGCCTCAGAAGTATGTGATGTGGGAGCAGGAGTCAGTCTGGAAAAAGCCCACCTAGAACAAGGTAGGATGAGGTGTACCTCTTTGCCTTATGGAGCAGCCTGCTTTCTCTCTCTCTCTCTCTTTAGTTACTGTGTGTTGTTTTGGATTCTGAGGATAAAAAATAATTACTTCGCAATCTTCTAGAAAGAGTATTTCCTGTGTTAGAAAACAAACTTCTCTGTTGTTGTGCCATGAACATAACAAGGTGGATTTGCTGTACAGCTAAAGAGGGATAGTAATGGGTGTATACCAGGAACCTCCAGGAGGCTTTCTGTCATGATTGACCCCTCACACTGCCCAGGGGGAGTAGTCGAGTCCTAAGGGCTCTTGAAATTACTCTGCAATCCCTTGTGTCCAGCCCTTTCTCTACAGGTCTAAACCCCCGGCCCTCTCGTGGCCATAGGGCCTAACTCCAAAAGTTAATGCTCAACACTCCTCTCACTGGGGCAGTATGGCCTAGCTGTCAGAGTCACTAATAAACACCCTTCTTACTGGGGCAGTACAGCCTAGTGGCCAGAGTCACTAATGAACACCCCTTTCACTGGGGCAGCGTGGCCTAGTAACCTGAGTCACTATACAGTGGGTTCCAGCTCTGCTGGTTGGGGGATTGAGGTGGGGAGAGGTAGAGGGACCCAGCCCAGGGCCCTGGTAGCAGTGGCACGGACCTCTGCTCACTCAGCAGGGAATCCCACCGCAACATTCTGAGCTTCTTGGGAAACAATCTCCCGCCCTGGGCTACTTCCTACTACACCCTGCTGGACTCACTCCAGGGTCCTTCCTCCAGATCCTCTGTAGCACTGATGTCTCATTGGTTGGTTTCCAGGTCCGGTCCCACTAGCGGTTCACTAGCAGGATCTCTGGAAGTGCCTCCTTCCTCCTCAGCAGCCAGTCCGGACTGAGCCTCACTCCAGGCTTTTATACCTCGGCTGCAGTCTGAGCATGCCCAACAGAGCCATGGGGGGCAGGGCTTCATCAGCCAGGTGAGCCTGGTTAGGCTCAGCTTTCCCAGTGCAGGAACATACCTCAATTTAAGCATATGTGTAGTCCCACTGAAGTCACAATTCATGTCAAGGGCACTACTCATTTGCTTACAGTGAGGCATGTGAGTACCTTGTTGAAACAGACCTAAACACTGTAATTCAGGGAGCCATGAGGCACAGACTAACAAACATTATAGTCGAGCTCTCTGGAAAACCAGAGTGCATGAAAATGGAGGTTTTTACAGTTTTAATGTCTTTTCATATTTGTTGTCATCTGCATTTTTTACAAGACACTGCTGCTTGCCTTCTCTCTGCCAGAAGAACCACATATTTAGTATGTCACCACTGTCCTACATAGGGTTGCCAGCAAAAGTCCGGTCAGTGGCACAGCAAGGCTAAGGCAGCCTCCCTTCCTCTGTGTGGCTTCCAGAAGCAGCTGGCACATCCAGTTCTGAAGTGCAGGGGCAGCCTGCTTTGAGTGCCAGCTCTGCAGCTCTCAATTACTGGGAACCATGGCCATGGACCTGCAGGGATAGTACTTATGGACAGGGGCAGCATGCAGAACCCCTAGCTGCCCCTCTGCCTAGGAGTCAGATATGCTGTTTCTGGGAGCCCCCTGAGGTAAGCACTGTCCAGCTGGAGCTAACAGCCTGAACCCCCTCTCACATTTCAGTCCCCCTAGACCAGGTTGGAACCTCTTCCCACGCCCAAAATTCCTCCCCGAGCCCACACCCTTCCCTCAATCCAACCCCCACTCCAGCCCTGAGGCCCTTTTCACACTCTAAACTCCTTGGCCTCAATCTGGAGCCCCCTCCTGCATTCCAAACTGCTCATCCCTGACCCCAGCCCAAAGCCTACACCCCCAGATAAAGCCCTCACCTCTCCTGCACCTCAGCCCAGAGCCCTCTTGCACACCCTGAACCCTTCATTTCTGGCCCCACCTCGGAGCCTGTACCCTCAGCTGGAGCCTTCATCCCCTCCTATCCCCCAACCCTCTGCCCCAGCCTACTTTTACCAAAAAACTGAGTCAAATCCTGTTTATTTTTACATATTTTTTCGGATAAAACTCCAGGAAACTGAATACAAGACTGGCAAGCTTGGAATGAATTTACAAAATTTTGTAAATTGGAGGGAAATGTTTGCAAATCCAGTTTGGCTGTGAAATTTCCATCCAGCTTTAATAATGAAGATATATAAGCTAATAGTACAATTCTGGGAATTACACCCGTGTAAAGACTTAGTTCAGGAAAGCACTTAATCACATTTTCAACACATACTTAAGTCCCATTGCCTTCAATAGAACTGAAGCATATGCTTGAGAGCTATCCTTTCTAAGGGTAGGTCTACACAGCAGGGCTAAAGTTGAATTACGTTATGCAACATGAGCTACGTCAATTGCGTAGCTTAAGTCAATATAGCTTAATTTGGCTTTTGGAGCTGTCTACAAAGCAAGAAGTCAAAGGAAGAACACTCTTCCTTTGACTTCCCTTATTCCTCATGAAATGAGGGTTACCGTGAGTTGGAGTAAAAAGTCCTCCAGCTCAACATTATTTCAAAATAAAACCTTGTAGTGTAGACGTGCACTATGTTATTTCGGAATAACACCTGTTATTCTGAAATATTGCTGCTATGTAGATGTACCCTAACTGCTGGATCTTACACACAATACATACTGGTATTGAATGAAATTTATTCTGATTTTTCACATTTAAACTCATTCTTTATCTCCCTCTAGAGACCTTTCCAGTATATTCTCTGTTTGGTAGTCATGATGGTAGAAATCTGGGAGAGCAAATCTCAACAAGATCATGCAAAATACATTCAAAATACAGTTTAGAAATCCTTTGTAATCCCTATACTTGAACGCTCATGTCTCACGTGGACGTTTCAAAGCTGCAAGCACAAAACTTGATTCTCCTTGTGCTCACATAAGTGTCAATGAGGAGTAACTCCACTGAAATTAAAGAGTTTATATTGGGATAAGAAAAGAATTAGGCCCAAAGTCTAGTAATTAGAAAAAGGAAATATAAAAAATGAGGATGAATCATTGGAATTTAAAACAAAAGGGAAAAAAATGACTTTGTGTGCATCTCTAATTAATTAATTAATCAGTTAAGTTGGATGCCAAATTTGGTCCTCTTTCTTTTTGAACATTTATGGGTTAATGTGCCACTGTCTTGTTAAAATTCATATAGCTAATATGAAAAAATTCCTGGCCTGTCTTACTAACACCATTGTTTGTTAAAACACAAAGAGGATTTTTAAAATCTTGTTTTCCATCATCATAACAATTTGTTTACATTTTCCTCTTTATTCAGCTAGGACAATCAAAACGGATCAGTCAGTTTTATTTTCTGGGTCTTTTGCACTAACACAGTGATCTTCAGTTCAGCTGCAAATAGTGTGTTGATTCATGTACATAGATATACAAATTCACAACTATTATTGTGAGTCATCTTCTTGAAACCTCAAATATTGCATATACATTAAGCAGACTTATAACATCATGGCATTCAGCTAAAAGTTATCAGCCTTATACTTTGAGGAAAGTTTGTAGATAGTATTATTTTCTCTATCTTTCACACCCCTCCTCCCTTTTTTTTCTTATATTGCTGTGCACCTTATTTATGCAAAATCTAACCTTAAAATCTCAGACTTTTTCCCTGACCTGGTTTGGTACGGTGGAGATAATACTGGAAGACTCAGGTCTGTGACTTTATGGGTATGCTTGAGTTGGACTAAGTTTCTCTTAATCTTCATGTTATTATTGAAAAAGGTTCTCGGGTTTTCTTTAGATTGCCTCAAATTTTTTACCATATGTGTTTGTTGTTGGGGCATGGGGAAAATTGGTGGTCTTGAGCCACTGACCAAATGTGGAGGAGAGTCACTAGTTTGTTGCTTTGATGTTCCCATCCATGAAATCTTTTTAGCTATGGTGTCTCTCAAAGCAGCTTGTCTCAGCCTGGGCAAAGGAGAAAGTTGTGGCATTTCCATCATTACCAGATTAGGACTTTCCCTTTCTGAGTGCAGCCATGTTGGGGTTGGTATATTTTCATCCATTGGTTTGAGAAGGTCTTTAAATTTTGTGTCCTGATGAGGCATAGGACTGTGGTCTATGGCTCTATTTTCTATTAGAAACCGTGGGGTTACTCTGCTTGTACATGACATTGCAGATCTTTGAGGCTGGTGGTCTGCAGAATGTGTTGGGTTATTTGCTGATGTAGGAGATGGTTTCTCATGAAGATACGATTTTCTCACTTCAGCTAAGTCTTTATAATGATCCTCATTCTTGGACAGATCCAAAAGTGGTTGATTCATTGGCTCACTTGAAGTATTTTTATCTGGTGATTTAGGAAGTTCAAGATGAACCCATTCTCTATCTGCAAAGTTGGAAACTAAACACAATATAGAATGGATAAGATCAATTCACACTGAATTGGCATCATCAATAAAAGTAACAAGTTATTACCAAAAGTGCTTCCCTTCATGATTGTGAATTTTGATGACTGTTGGTAAAGTTTTTGCAATATTATAAATAATAAATATTATAAATAATGAACACTTGATATAATGCCATAAATGTGTATATCGGCTTTTAAAAGTAACTACTGTCCAACTTTAGATGCTTTATAGGTTCCTGATTTTCAGAGGATAGGTGACTAACACTGAAAATAAAACCCTTTCTAAAATGTTGGCATTCAAGACTGAGGCACCCACAACTGCTAGTCACTGTTAAAAAATTATATTGGTGTGTAATCAAAATTGCTTGTAAGTGGTAGAAGGTTCAATAGCAATGACAGCACAGCTCACGTCCACATGAGGAGGAAGCTATTGATGCAAATTTGGAATAGAAAATAGTGTGGCATAGGGTTGCCTACTTCTTTATTATTTCTGTGGGGGACTGGGGCTATTACTCAGCTTTTATTAAAGACAGTATGAATCAAAAATATTTAGGTGCAAAATGATTGTGTTAGAATCATCTGACATTTATTTAGAAGTCCAATTCAGAGCTGCGGTCTGATTATCGATGACTGTGCACCTTGCCCTTTTACATAACTGCTACCTTTCTGATTTGGCACAGGGAAATGGAGCCTTTAAGAGGGTACAACCATGTTGAAGTTAGCTAAGTTCTGACTCTTATATCAGACCTGGATTCAACCTCAAAGTCTAAAGTCATTTTCTGTCTTTCTCTCCCAAAATAGTCAGTGTTTAGAATTTCTTGACCTTGGAGGACCCTCACAGTCCTCCTCACTAGAATTCACGAGGAAAACAATGGAAATGACTTGGATAGTGTATAGTTACTTATAGTCAGTATATCCAGAGTAGTAACTAGGGAAGGTGTTTCGTTATGACTTTTTTTTCTTACATGTATAAAGTTTTAAAATTGATCACCAAAATCTGAGATCACGAAAGAATTCTTCTAAGGGTATAATGGGCAAGAACCCTGAACATATTGGATAATTTTTCTACCATTGATCATCTATTGGACATGTTTCATCCAGTGATTTTTTTCTTGTTGCAGAGGAGGGTGGATATGGGTAAACCTTGTTCATTCCCACCACATTCCTTTCTTTCAAAGATGGTGTTCTCCCACTGACTTCAGTGAATGCAAGATCAGTCCCTAAATCTCCTTCACATTGACATAGTTAGGGGAGTGCACACTTCCAAGTCTGTTCTGAAGTAACAAACAGAATGCGCTTATAATGTAATGGAGAGAAAACTGTGTGACTCAAGAGATGGTAGGGCTGATCTACATTTTTTTGAACTCTCCTCTCACCCCTCATAAAAAAAACCAGGAGAGAATTGTAAAAAAAAAATCATGTTTTCACTTCTTGCTGACCTGCTCTAAAGAAACATTTTTCAGATTAATAAGTCATCAATATATTTTAGTACAGTACCTTCTGGCAAATGTTCTTGGTTTTCCAAAGTAATTGCAATTTCATCTTCTTGAATGGCATCTGGGACTGCTGGGGTTAGTGCAGAAGGAAATGTCTGATTGTCATAGTTATTGAGGTTTTCTGTTTTGACCAGTTCAGCTTTTTGGGAAATCTGAATATCTGCATCCTGATTCAAGTTTGTCGGAGGTTTACCATCACATTTTTCTGTTACATTTTCCCTCTGAAAACATATCAGTCATAATTCATATTGTCTTAAATTGAAAGGAAGTTCAATAAACAAAGAAATGAAATATTACAAGCTCAGACTAGTACAAATGGAAATGTGCATCTTTCTTTCCCATCAGTCCTGTAGAAATCCACCCCTCAAATGTAATACAAAATGAGCCAGCACTCATTAGTTCATTAGTCTCCCATTGATCCCCAAAATCTACACCATTTGTGAGCTGGCAGGCCTTGCTTCCTGACAGAACAATTAGGGAGAGGTCCACAAAAAGATGCTAGTAGATTTATATTCTTAGCCCCCTCCTGTTGTTTTACCTGCAGAAGGAGGTGATCAGAACCTGAAGCAATAATGCATCTTATCCATTCCCTCTCTGCACCTTACTAAATTCTTGGCTTTAACAGCCCCATGTGGTATTGAGTTCCATAATCTAATTGTGTATTGTGTGAACAGAATTTCCTTTGATTGCTTTTGTACTTTCCAGCTTTCAATTTCATGTTATGAGATAGGGAGAACAGAAGGTCCAGATCAGTGTTCTGTAAATTATTCATTATTTTGTAGACTTCTATCACTTCCTGGTTTATCTGTCTCTTTTTCAAGGTGAATTACCACAGTATTTGCATTCCCCCTGTAAATGAGAGTTTTTCCATGCCACAATGAACCCCCTTCCAATTTTACCACACTTCAAAGGAATCTGTCATCTACTCACAAGCAGAGCAATCTATAAAAACAGTGATCTCACCTCAATCATTCACTAAAAGTGTGGTTAGTCTTGATTTTAATCCTAATAATTTTAGTTTGAAAATAATTTATTCACAGTATTTAAATGAGGAAAAAAATCAGTATCTCTCACTTTTAAACTTTGTTTAACTTCTCCCGCACTTTGGGGATTTCTCAACTGAATGAAAAATTCCAAACACAAAATTAATGAAAACATGAAAAAAAATAGTTTCTTCCAAAGTTTTTTCTCCAAGCAAATATTTTTTTCTTGGACCAGATATGCTAGTAAAACGCTTCAAATTGCAGAGGTGCCTGCCACTAGGACAATGATGTGCTTTATCAAATAAAAACCAAGTGTTTTATGTTAACTCTCCCATTCTCTTTTCCTTAGCTGCTTCCACTAGTTGTCTGCAGCCCCATGATAAGCAGCAGTAAATGGGGAACTTGGCAAATGCTGCTCCTTCCTCCAAAAGTAAGATCCAGACCAGGAGGGATGAGGGGTACTCAGGCCAAGTTACGGGAGTAGGGTGTGAGTAAGGAGAAGTACTAAGGATTGTTATTGGAGGGGGAGAAGAAAAGGAAATGAGAAATAACATTGGGAATGTTAACATTGGGAAATGAGAAATAACATTGGGAAGTGCTCTGAGAATAACATTGGATCTAGGAAAGGGAGCAGCTGAATGTGGAGCAAGAGCAAAAACAGACCGGGGAATGGAAATTGCTCATTTGGGGTGGTAGTGGATGAGACAAGACAGCTATGGAGAGACAAGAAAGGAGGGAACCTGGATTGCAGATAGCTTAATTGAAGGGATTAGTTTTATCTCTCTTCCTCCTTGCAGCTGCTTATTTGTTCCGCAGTGACTTTTTCCCTGATAAACTTCCCGGCCAGCATCCCACTATTGTATGCAGTAGTGTAGCCATCTTAGTCCCAGGATATTAGAGAGACATGGTGGGTGAGGTCATAGCTTTTCTTGCATCAACTTCTGTTGGAAAGAGAGACAGGCTCAGGAGCTTCTGCGAGCTTAAAGAAGAGCTCTGTATAAGCCCAAGAGCTTCTATTTCTCATCAACAGAAATTGGTCCAATAAAAGATGTGACCTCGCCCACTGTGTCCCTCTAACATTCCACTGAACAGTTCCCCTTTCCCAGTCTTGCTGAGCATCTGCTCCCTGTTTAGTTGCTCCTCAACTCAACACCATCCCTGCCTGGCCCCACTGCATTTAGCAACCGTCTTCCTTTTCTCAAAGCAAGGCCCCCCTCTCCCTTCTCAGCAACCTCCTGAACTTTGGGAGTTTTGAGCAGGGACTAGAATTACACTGTAGAGAAATCATAACCTGTCAGTCTGAATAATGGGGAGAAGGGGAATCATGCAACCCTGACAACAATGTTTTAGCTCTTGAATGTCTAAGGTTCCCACCGTCAAGTGTGATGGAGTGATCTGGCTCCCTTGTTATTTGGCTTTGTGACTTTGCCTCCCATTTTCCCCTGTTCAACATCCAACCAGCAGAGGACTCTCTAAATCCCAAGGATCAGAAAATGGAAGTTCAGCCTGAGGTCTGACAGATAGCCCGTTGCAGTCAGAGGACTAGAAGTATCTTCAGTGGAAAGATAAAAGGCTGGGGCGGCAGGTAGGAAAACTGTGTAGAGAGGCCCAATGAGACTGTTACCTTATTATCACTGTGTGCTCAGCCTGCCTTTAGGGGGTTTGAGTTAGTAACAGTTGGTCTATCATATGTTGTAACATTGTCAAACATGTTTTTAATCTAATATCCCACAAAAAGCATTGGGTATAATTTGTGGAAAAACAGCTCTCTCAAAGACTGAATGCATTTTATAAGTTAGCAAAATGCTTGGAAAAATGTGAAGTTTATCAAACTTCAAACTCTTTCATTAACCCATCCTTACTCTGCATTTGCTACACCTAAATCACAATTATATAAATTGTCTTTGGAGTGGATATAAAACAAATTAGAACGTGTTTAGTTTGATAACACGTTGTTAAAACCATACTAGATCAATTGGGAATATGAGATGTCATAAGCGTTTTAGGCAATGCAATCAAATAGTCTCCCAGGATTTTACACACTGCTTGTTAAGAAAACAAATTTTCATCCTATGTTTTGCAAGCTGTCACCTTATATACAGTACATCAGAAAACTTGCCATGACCAGTTTTACTGCCAGACCTCTTAAGAACTAATTGGTTAAGCACCTGGGCAGGAAGCTTTTTGGCAGAAACACTATTTTGGACAAGGGCTAGCTATAAAGTTCTGGATGGCAAACTATAATCATTAAAGCTTTCTTCTACAAAAGAATACACATAATGCAAATACATTGCTTGGAGAAATTACCCTGCAAGAAAGAACCGGCCATATGTTATATTTATCCAGTCGTTTATGGCTTAAATTTTAACATGGAAAGAATCTTTTAAGGATCAAACTTTCAATAAGCTTCTGTAATTGCATCTACAAAAATTGGATTCATGACTATTTGCATTCACTGAAACCCTATCTGCATGTACAAATGCCAGTTTGTGTAAAATCAGCATTTGTAAACACAGCTACTTATTTAAATTAAGAAAACACAGTTTGTTGTGTGTGCAAAAGAATGCACTTGCAGTTTTTGCAATTGAAAATTAGAGGGCTTGTTGAAAATTTGTCCTTAAGCATTTACATTTTCCCTTGATTTTGTCTGGAAAAACTTTCGATTAATCTATTGATTAGAGCATAATGAATATTACAAAACGTTTGTGAATTTTTGTTTGAATTTCAAAGTTATTTGGCTTGACCATGTTACTATCTTTTTATTATATGTTATATGTGAGCATTGGTCCCAGTGTTTGAGTTAATATTTAGTGAATCTTGTGGTTATTTTTGGCTAGAATTTCCTAAGAGGAGTTAGATATCCAAGTGTCACCGAATTTAAGTAAAGATTTGGGTGCTTAATTCCCTTAGGCTCTTTTTGAAAATCTCAGCCTCTAGGAATATCCCTATTCAGATAAAAGCAAGAGTATATGTTGAACATTTTGTCCTGATACAAAGCCAATGAAAATTTGTTCTCAATGGGCTTTGGATCAGGCCATGTTTGCTATGCATTGTTTACGCTCCTGTTTTAAATGTTTTAGGCCCCAGTTCTGTAAGTACTACTTTGTATGCTTTCATTTTTATGCATCTGTATATTCTTACTGTGCTAAGGGACACTAATATTGTGCTCACAGTAAAGCATATCTGGGACCTTTGTTATTCAATTGTGGATTAGAAATTATACTGTGTGATTTAGTGACCAATCACAGACTTCTACAAACAAATAGCAATTTTTTGACTTTATATAGGCTAAAAAGAGCATCTAACTGTTTAGGTACCTTTGATAAAATATGAAATACAGAACATCAAATACTCACATCATTGTCTGTTTCCCCTCTCACCTTTTGTCTGACTTGTATTTTGGTGCATGGCAAGTTTTCTTTCTTTCCCTGAGTTTTGCCTTTTTGTAGACATAAGCATAAAATATCTGCTGCTAATGAACAGGCAAGGGAATACTGGTAAAATATTAACATACAGTGAAAAAACCATTGTGAGTCTAGGTAATACAGGTTTTAGGACTCTAAGGGCATGTCTACACTAGGATATTATTTTGAAATACCTAAATTTAAAATAATAACTCCCAAAATAACTATTTTGAAATAAGCTTATTCCCCAAGGAGAGCGGCAGTACAGATTTCAAAATAACTTGGTAGTGTAGACGCTTTGCTTATTATTTTGAAATAAGGGGGGCTATTTTGAAATAACTCCCTAGTGTAGACCAGGGCTTTGGGAATTGGCAAATGGACTATATGACCAATAACTATGATTCATGAGAACTCACTGGGGGAATGATTAGAAGAGTTAATTATGTGTATGGTTTGGATAGGTAAAAATTTAAAGATAAATATAATCAGTTACAAATATTTGTACAGCATAAACACCAAGGTATGGAAATTATTGATGGCCACACAAAGGGGTATAACTAGGAATAAAGGGATGAAATGAATAAACAAACAATTTGGGCTGAATAGCTGGGAAAGCTCCCTGCCAGGAAGGTCTATTGGGTTATTAAATAGTCTCTGAATAGAACTGGTAGGCAGTTTGAATCTCTGAATTTTTAAAGGTAGACTTTGCTAAGCACTTCTTAATGAACAAGAGTGAACTGATCTGCAATGGCAGGGCCATGGACAAAATAGAACTACTAACTTTTTTCTATTTGTAATTTCTGTGATTCTGTTATTCATATCTGACTCAGATGCTAAGTGTGTCAAGGGACTCTTAAGATACCTGGCTTGGTCCACCTTGGAGTAGTGACATATGTCCTATTTAAATCTATGACTCGTTTTATTACAGAACACAAATACAATCTCAGTGAAAATATCCATTAATTTCCCTTCTTAATCTGATCAGAAGTGGCATGCTAGAGAGGTGTTTTCATTACATTATTTCCCTCGTGTAGGATATGTAATAGGAATACAGCTATTTAGGAAAACCAGTTTCAATGATGGTTTAAGAAAAAGTGATTAAAATAATAGGAATTTACTGTGAAAAATCCTCAGGTTTATTTCTTATTTTTAATTATTTTATTTAACCGTAGTTCTGTGCTTCTATTTTTCATTTGTAAATATGTTTGAGGTATTTTGGCCACTTTTAAATATGGCTTCTAATAAATTAACTACTGTAACTAAGGTCTTAATGGTTAAATTTTTTATTACAATATCTTTTGGGGATTATAATTTGTAATTCCTAAGTGTTCCTACCCTCTCCCTAGAAGAACGGCCTATGCAGGTTTCTTCCTCCATTTTGATGAGGAAGCTTCTCCCCACTAGCTACTCAGGTTGGGCATAAGGTTTATGTGTTGACCCTTGGAGCATCTATATCTATATCTATATCTATATCTATATCTATATCTATATCTATATCTATCTGTGTGTGTGTGTGTTACTAATCTAAATGAGGTTGCAAAATAATGCTTTTTTAGGCCAGCCAGAATGTGCCAAATCCATACCACAGCTAAACAAATACTGCCATCATTTGTGCATCCTACCCACCCTTCTGAACCATAATAGTTGGCCTGAGCCTACACAACTGAAGTCAGTAGCAAAGCTTCCCTTGACTTATTGAGGCCCCTAATTTGCACAAGGAATGGCGAGGAGAAAAAGGAGTAGAATGAACAAAGCTGAAGTACCAGGGAGGATATGGCTGGAAATGGGACACTGGATAAGAGGGCCAGAATACCTCTCCCTGTGCACATGCATTCCTGCACCTCTCCCCCTTTTCCTATGTGTCTCTTTGCCCCTCACTCAGCCATTCCTTTTCCCCATGTGGTTCTGCACCCCCTCCCCTGCTCTGTGCCTCCACTCACATTCAGCCTCTGCTCCAGAATGTCTGTCGCCACTAGCCCCTATGAGCCCCCAGGAACCCCACACTGTCTGTCTCCCCATAACCCCTGTCTCCTGACTTTGCCCTACAGGCACTGGGAAGAAAACAGTGCCTACAGGCACTGGTTCTTTCTCTTCCCTAGGTGCCTGAAAGTTGCTGCTCTGTTCTAGTGCCACAGTACTGCTGGTGGGGCAAAAGGCAGAGGTATAGCAACTTTTCTGCAAAAATAAAATAAAATATGGCCAGCACATTAAATATTCACAGTGGTACAGAATTCCCTCTGGAGTAATGCTAGCTGGGCATACAGGGTCTGTGCTGTAAACCAGGGGTGGGCAATAAAAAATGGCAGCCCACCAGGGTTTGTTCCTGGTGGGCTGCTACTGCTATATTTACCTGTGCCTCCACAGGCATTGGGTGATCACAGCTCTCATTGGCCGCGGATCACTGTTTGCAGCCAATGGGAGCTGTGGGACGGAAGCTCCCTAACTAACCCTGACGGACCACCATTTTTTTATTGCCAACCCCTGCTCTACACTCTGCCATAAGTGTAGACATACATTTAATCATTTCCCTGCTGTGGCTGGGATCAGTGACCACTTTCCCTTTCCACTTCAGGCAGGATCTTGCCTCAGGTGTTTATGATTTGACATTAAAGGTCCAGATGCTCAGTTGGTGTAATTTGTCATAAATACTTTGATTTTGGTAAAGCTACACCACTTTATGCCAGCAGAAAATCTGCCCAATAGTCTTTACACAACAGCTCACTTTCAATTATTTATAATGCAGCAGGTACAGTTTAAAAAAAAAATAAAACTCTCAGGAGAGATAAGTACCCACTGCATCATGTCCTGCCAAATTTTATTTTTTGGGAAAAACATAACTAGTTTTTTGAGTTTTGAATATGACTATGTGGAGATATCTCCAGTCTTCCCCATAGTGAGATGGAATTAGAATGGAAACATTACATATGGTAGTGTGACATCAGGGCTATATGCTGGGATGCAGATATAGATAGATCCACTTATACTCTGCTAACTAATTTCTAGAGAAGTCAACTGGACCTTTTCAAAATATAGTTTCCCGGGGGCTAAGACTCTGACTGGGATTTTAATCTCTGATGTGCATTGTTTTGTAATTGAAACATTCCCTGCTGCACTGACGTGTTAGAAGTTGGAATCTGGCTTCCTGTCTGTTTAGTTTCTGCCTGAAGCAAAATTTTTATGACTGAACTGTGAAACCCTTAGTAAAAATTGTAAAAGAAAAGCTTACAGACTTTTTAGTTAATTGTAACCTCAGCAATTATTGCTATATAGTATTTGCTAATCTTAGCTTGCGTCTCTCCATTAGTCGGGGTTGAAACCTGAACCTAAACTACAGTGGTAGAAATTCTACAATGCACACAGGAGACAAGAATGGAAATGTGTAACTTTTCAGACTCCCATTCACGTTTGTGAACTCAAAATTAGGCCCCCACTGGCCAGTCACAAGATCAAGATAGTTTCTGCCTGACTTCACACTAACTTTCCCTTTTCCTACTGGAAAAATCACTTGTTCTGTAAAGAAACAAATTCCCATTAAAATTGCAATGGTCAGTCCCAATTTGATTGCTTGTAGAGAAAACAATACAATTTTTTTTCCTGGGAAAAAAATCTGTTATAGTAATCACTTCTGAGAATGCCATGAATAAGCCTCTTCAGACTGTATGCATGGTTGTACTTCTGTTACCATTTTTCCAGTGTTTGCAGTGTTAGTGCTATACATAATATTTAGAACTACTTTATTCACACAAGCCCTCCTATTGACTTTGGTAATGCTGCTCATGTGAGTAGGGTGAGCAGAGGTTGATCCTCAACACACTGTTTCTAAACTGATGTCTTACCTTCATTGTTTCATTTTCTTTTTGATACTTGACTAACTTCTTCAGTAATAAGCAATAAGAAGCCATGATAGAAGATGGCTTGTTGTTTATCAAAACATTGATAACTTCTGAAAGCCTGAGCTCCATTGTTTCTGTCATATAGTTTAGAACAACAGGGTTCAGTTCATCAGGACACAGTCTGAAAAATTAGGAATGCTCATTTAAACAAGCAAACAAAAATGTACAAATGTAGTTACATTGATTTAGAAGTGAGTGGTTCAGTGATTAATGGGCTCAGTCTCAGTAATTTGACAGTCCAGATACTCTATATACTTTACATATGCAAAACTTTGAGATACAGAGTGTTGTAACCTTAAATATCCAGTGAGATAGCACTAAGATCATTGCTGGGTAAGGCTCAGTTACGATATTTTTAGAGGTTCCATTGCTGATGTAGAGTAGATGGATTAATTGGAAAAAATGTTCCTCAAGATGAAGACTGAAGCACAAGAAGCAAATAGTTAATAATCTCTGATGATCTTGTTTGATTGCTTGTGTTTTTGAACCTCAAGGTAGGAGCCTGGAAGTGATGGGGAAGACTTGCATGTAGAAAAAGATGGGAAGATCTAAGGAGGCTGGAAGATCTCAAGGGGTAAATAAAAGATTTTAGGGAAGTGGATGAGGAGTTTTAAACACAAAAGTACTTAGTAAAGCTACTATTATAAGTAATTTATTAATTAAGTAATTATAAGTAATTTACAAATAGATATGTGTGTTCATATGATGACTGAATTAATTTGGAAGGGGGCACTTCAGAAATGTCTTGATATCTGATTTTTAAAAACTTCAGAGATTTTTTCCAAACATTTTTATAATACTGCAGGAAGCTGGGACAAAGTCAGTGCCCCTGGTTTGAGCCCCACCATAAAGAAACTGCAAATCAGCCTTTTAAAATCTGTTTCACAGGTGCAAACGCACATATTTCTACAGAATGGAAGCCCAACATTTTCCCTAAATCAAATGATTGTTTGTTAGAAATAATAAAGGCTCCAATCACTGAAATTAGATATTTTAGAAGAGCATGCAAATACTAGTATGGAACACTAATTAATAAAAATGTAAAGGTGGAGAAGTCACGTATAAAGGGTTATATTACTTCTTCAGAGACAGATAATTAAGAAATTGACATAAATAAGAAATAGAATAAGACAGTGGGCCGCATTTTATTCTCAGAGTGGGAGCTATGTGTGCATATTTAAGAGAAAACAACTGGCCTGAAAAGGCAGTATTTGGTAGTGTTTTTATCTGTTTGCACATTTCTGTGGTTTAATAGGTGCAATGATCTGTCTGGGAAAACATAAACTACAGTAGACACTGATTTTGCAGAAATGTGAGAATAATATCAAGATAGCAAATTCAGCATTTTTTTTCAAAATATCTCAAATGGGAATATATTATGTAGTTTTGTAGTGAAGAAATAACTGGAGTCAAACGATGTAGAAATTTAATGTCACCAATGAAACATACCCAGAAAAAATAATGCAATATATGCACATAGCAACAGAAATACATTTTGTGTACTTTTTTTAAAATGTAAAACAGATCTAAATGCATGAAGGATAAAATAGAATTTTATTAATCATTGGTAGCACTGGGATTGGCTCAGAAACACCATGGAACATACACAAGTAAATGGAAGAGAAATTTGAAATTACCTATTTTTATATGTAGTACAGTTCAGTGGTTTCCTGATGAATACTTCATTCAGCCATTTGTCTTTCATGGCATCTTTAACAGTAGGCCGCTTAGCAGGATCAGGCTCAAGTAGGTAATGCACAAAGTGTTCAGCTCCTGTACAGATATTCAGATAAAATGGCTTGATCGCTATAGTAGTGTCTGTTTATTCAAAAGTGTGAAGTTACCCATATGTAGTGGCACAAATTGAGCCCTATTCTGAGGATCTGAGGCATGGTCATATATTTAAGTGGGTTATAAATAGAGCTGCTTGGGAAAAGGTTTGCGCTCAGACAGACAGGCAGCTGATATCAGCTGCCTGATTCTACTCACCCTAGCCCCTTTCAAAATTAAAGTTAAGTAGTTGAGTTGTAATATATGCCAGCAGTGAACTGGGCAAAGCAGAATCTTGCTCTACTGTTTCCTCTGCCCTTCACACCCTGCCCTTGACACACATTGGAACCAATGGAGTTACACTCATAAAACTGCTGTGAGAAGGCAACTAAACCTGTGATATGGAAGCCAGATGATGTTGAAACAACTGGGAAGGAGAATGTAAATTAAAATTAGAGGTACTACAGAGTCTCCATTGACTCTGCCTTGCTAGTGAAGGTGATAACGGGAGATGATGTAAACATTTTGAATTTCAATTTTTTTAAATGAAAAACAGGGACAGATTTTTCACAGAAAGTTCTGTTGTCAACCAGCCGTAGGTGTACCTTTGAACTTTGAAGAATTGTGCTTAAAGCAACAGGTGAGAGAGCTCTTTGAGACAACTTATCAAAGATTTTCTTAATTCTGCTTTTGTGGGCATTAAACAGATGGCTTCCTAAACTGGCATACAGCCCACTAAACAAAACCCTATGGGTTGGAAACTTATTTGCAGCTCAGGTCCCTTTACATCATTCCGGCAGCATAAAAGGGACCTTAAAACAGGTATAGTTTTCATGTCCACTCCCAGTTCCTTTAGTGTAAATGAGAATCAAGCCCTGTGATCTCTCAAGTTTGACAACAATATTATCTTTATCCTCACCACCAAGACAAGATTGAGACAGCCTAGATAGTGTGTGATGATGTGCCTTTAATAATCGGAACAAAGAGAATGGAAGAGGTGGTTGTTGTCTGCCATGCAAATGTATGGTTGCATTACCTCCTAATAATATGAATGCTAAAACAAGGTCTCCACTGTCTTCCTTTTTTTGTGAGGTTGTTGTATTTACTTTGCTAATGAGATTAAAAATGTTGTATTATCTCTATAATATATATATATATAATAGGAGTGGGTTACCTGAAGACATATCAGATGGAATGGGACTGATCTCACCATTGACCATCTTTTGATGTAGTTGCTTGATGTTGAATGGTTCCACGATGAAAGGCAATGTGCCAGTTAGCATAGCAAATATGCTAACTCCTCTGCCAAAGAAAAAAACACAATCAATACATCGAAGCTAGAGATAAAGGTGGTAAAAATAGGAAACAAAATCCACAGTTCAGGTATGTGAGTCTTGTCTTTTGACATCAAGGGCAGATTGCAAATTATATCTAGATAGTGAGACGCATTGAATCACTTGCTGAAATTATTTCCTCCTTGTGAATGCCATTTAACCTTAAGAAAGCATTCCACAGTATAGGCAGTAAAAGAATATATTGTGGGTGAACGGGAATACTAATTTATTTGAGTGAAAGATGCAGGATGAATAGTACAGGGAGTGTGGTATTTGTTCACAAAAGGACTATTGCACATTCAGGGACAGTGCACCATTCTTAGCCCATTCAAACCATGGGCTTTGGGCTTTGGCTCTGACATGGAAGGTCACCCAACAGGGGGTAAGATGATCATGGATTCGTTGGAGAATCTGCAGAGGCTGCCAATGTAGGTGTTTGTTAGCCCCTATAGTCACTAGCAAATTTCATTAAAGGTCACAGATTCAGTGGGGTAAGTACCCATATATCTGAATGCTTATCCAATTATTTTCTGTTTTCAAACTTGGTCTGGAAATTTCATGTGAACAGGCCATTTCACATTATTCATGGCACTTTCTGAACTGGTTGGGTCAGAAATATCACAACAGCAATCTGATGTTCTGTCCTTCCTGCTTCCAACTGGACCAGAAAGTACCAAAGACTATGAAAATGAAAAATCTGGCCAAACTTTATTGAACTCAACATAGGTTAGGTTCAAATTTCAGGCACTTCTTATTGTGTTGGAGCTGTTATATTTATCAGAGCAGATATTTTGAGAACTCTATTTGTGATGCAGACAACTTTCTTTTCTGCAATCACATAAAAATGGTCATGGGATGGGAGATATCTTCTGTTAGTTACTAGCTTGGAGAAAAATTGAATCAGCTGCCTAGAAATTAAAATCTTTATTATCCTCAGTACCTAATCTTTTGATACATCCAATCCATGAATGTAGTATTTTCCCAGAGTTTGATGATTAAACATTCAGCCACAATTCTAGAGACACAGTATAATCTCTGAAAATGTTGGATTACATTTAGCTGGACTGAAAGTGAGAGACAGTCCCTAAATATTTTCTGACAGTTGGAAAGAATACGTGTTGTGCAAATTGATGTGTTATGCAAATGGATGTGTTATATAACATTAAGTACGCTTGCCTTTGCAACATTTTGAACACTTCCTTTGCCATGCACTTTTAATTGCTGTTCATGATAGACATGAGCGGTGCCTTTATCACTGGCAATAGTTCTTTTCATCAGCTTACTGGATGTGAAATCCCCAATGTATGAGAATTTGGGGAGTGGGTGGGAGCTACAACCATAATATCTTTTAAAAAATATAAAAAAGTAATACACAAAATATAGTCACTTAACAACAATGTATTTGTAGCTGGAAGCTGACTACATCTTATGCTTGAAAATTTATGGTCTATAGCAGATTGCTGCTCTTCCATCTTGCTGAAATATCTGGCTCCATTTGAATATAGCAGCTGTTTTCTTAATTCAGCTGATGTATGAGAGCTGATAATTTTCCATTCCTCCAAAGAATCTTAAAGTTTGATGCACAAAAGCCATGTATGGTCAAAGCTGGTGTTTCCTCAGTGGAATCCTAATTGTATTGCTGTTTAGTCTGATTTGGTTGGCTGAACGTGATTTTGGATTAATACAACTCTTTGTTTCCGGTGATAACCATTACCTATCAATGTCTCTATATAGTCAGTACTTTTACACAACCTGGTTGATAGATTCTATGACACCTGAGCTGAGATAGAAATAGCATCATGAGAGTTAAAATTTTACTCTCTCAAAGCTCTTTTTCCATGCTAAAGGTCTCAGCAATAACAAATCAAGTTATATATTCATTTTTTATGGCTTAGACAGAAAAATGTCTAAATAAAATACCAAAGGCCACGTATAAGTTTTTACAACTCTTTGTGTATGACTCATTGACAGAATTACATCAGTAAATGGCTTTATGGTTTCTATTTTGCATCCATTTTGCAGAAATCTCAACCAGGAACTAAACTAAATCAGGTTTTAGGTGCTGACAGCATTCTCTCAGCCAAATTCAGCTGTATTACTCCTGTGTAAACTTTGATTAGCACTCTTGAAGTCAATGGCAGTACTCCAGATTTTTACTGATGTAACTCAATTTGTCCCACTGTGCTTAACTTTTTGAACCATATATATCTTGTATGTTGGCAGTGGAGGCAGAAGGGAGAGTTACAAAGAGAGTCATGGTTCGATCACAAATATGGGTTTAAACAAAACACTGTTATATGTTATGTCTGCCACAACAGTTCTCAAGAACGGGTCGGGTTTATACTCTTGGTTGCCTGCAGGTTTGGAACTTTCTGCTTACATTTTTATACATCAGTTATCTCCAAAGTATTCAGTAAATCCAAATGCAAATTATCGTTTAGGGACATTTGGTGATCTTATTAGCATCTCTGTGAATTTTAAGTCCAACAGCCAAAATATGAAAAATGGATATTTTTTATATGTATTGTAACATGTAATGTCAGTATCTGTCTACACCAGTGTGTGTTTGTATATGCACGTGCACACACACACACACACACACACACACACACACACTATAAATAAAAACTCCTGGGGGAATGCCACACCACTGCATAGATGCATAATTAATATGTTGTGCATAATTTTTTTCTGCAGAAAATAACTTCTGCTGGAAAATGCTGCAGTTCCACCTTTTAACCATTGGGGTTAGCGTAGCATTAGAACAGAGTTACCACTCCTGCATAGGAGAATTCCTAGCTGCCAGTAGGTAAGGAAAGAGGTTGTTTGCCCAGCGCCATGTCTGTGGGACCAGGTCAGGAGATAAGAGGTATTTTGAAATATATTACCAAAATAATTGACACTGGTGTGATTATATGATGTTATTTTGATGAATAATATATGCAAAATTTTAAAATGTGTGCAGAATTGTTAATATTTTGGCACAGAATTCCTTCAGCAGTAATACGATATATGCACAGGTGTATGAATTAATTCAGGGAAGTCCTGTGGTTTGTGTTTTATTGGAGGTTGGACTACATGATCACCTTCTGTCAGTCTATAAGCTTTTTGACCTGGGCCTATTTTCCCTTTTTTGTGATTTTTTTGTTGAAAATTGTATTTCAGATAAATCAAACATTTTGAAAATGGTTTTCAGTAAAAAGATTGATACAAAATGTTTGAAAAAATTGTGAAAAATGTTGATCAATGCTGACAGTTTTCCACAAAAAAGCCTTTTTCAGCAACAAAAACTCTTTCTGTTTGAAAGAAGTTGACCTGGCTGTGAGTCTTTTACTCCTCTCCTAAATACTCCCAGAGAGGGAGGGAGAACTGTGGGCAATGGCTTCAGAAGGCGGAATATATTGCACCTAGACTGTGGGGCTTTGAATTAAAGTCTTTATAACCATGTCCCAAACAGACATCAGGGTAATAGGAAGTAGCCTGGGGAAGGTGACAAGTGGGCCAGCTGAACTTAGGCTGGCACATTCTGCTTTGTCTTCAGGATCCTGGATTGGGACCTTGTGGAAAGGGAGGGCCCACTTCCCTTACCTACCCTGAGGAACTATGACCCTTGGCTCCACAGAGGGCAGAGCTAAGGCTTACCATCAGAGAGGCCAGTCCAGCTAGGACCTCATGCAGAAGGCTGGGACCCCCTGAACTAACAGAAAGATTAGAGCCACAGGCCATGACCATTAGGCCTGCTGACTGAACAAACCAACCTGCTAATTATGTTAATAAGATACATATTAACCTCTCTAGTTGAACCTCTCTAGTCTGGCATCCTTGGGAACTGACTGGTGCTGAACCAGAGAATTTGCCAGACCATTGTCTAGCAGCATTACCAACACCTCCATCACTTACTGGGCTCTTAGAAGACTTTTTAGGGGTAAATTAGAGCTAAATAATAGCACAAAACACTGAGAGCCACGACTAGTGGTTGTAAACACACTTTATGGAACTGTGGGAAACTTGGCCATATTCATGATAAGTGGACACTCGCTAACTGATCATGCTGGACCAGAAAGTATTGGACTAGAGAGGTTCAGCTTGTACCAAAATTGCAACAAATTTTTATATTGCATTTTTGATCTACAGGTGCTGGTTTTATGGATCTTGAAACTGGAGTGGAATAGTGTGTTTTTCTTATATGGCTGTTACTCTGTCACTAGGTCTAAACTAGGTTTGATAACAGAATGTATGTTCTGGACTGAACAATTAGAACAACGTTCACAGTAACCACAGAAACAGTTGTGTAGAGGCTGATATATGGGCAGAGGTGTGGATTAAATATGAACTAGGTTTGACAGAAATATGGAACAGAGACTGTTCCATAGCCAGAAGCATGAAAACCCCAGGGTGGGGAAATGGACTTGATATGGGATAATTGTCCTAGCTGCCTGCAGTAACACAGCAAAACTGGCAAACAAAATGCATAGATTAGAGGAAGGGGAGAATTTTGCTCTATACTTATAACTGCAATCTGCCAGTATAATGAACACATACTAAGTCATTAATTTGAAAAATACCCTTTTAATGGTGCTTTCTGCCCTTTTCCCTTACACTGTAGTTGTCTTATTTGATAGATGTGATGTTCCAGAAAAAATACAGATCACTGAGACTTACACCCACACAGGAAATATCTCCACATGCTAACTGCATCATTATCTTGAGCTCTCAGCATTCTGAACGTGACAGAAGCTGGTGATAATGAGGAGAAAGAGGACTTAACCAGTTACTTCATTGCAGCGGAAGCAGGAATCCATAGGTCTCAGCTCTGTATTAGCTCCACCAAATGGCAACACTGCATGATCCTGTCCATTACTGGCATAGTTAACAGCAGAGAACCATGACCAAAGATAGAAACTCAAGTATTAGGCCATGGAATTGAAGCATAGATACTAACAAAACATTATTATTCTGTCCTCTTTCTTGGAGTGCTAGATTAGGGAATCCCTCAGGGTTCAGTTCTCCCATGTATCTCTTCATTTTCCCCGTTGCTCCCCCAAAGTACAAATGCCACCAAATCCTGTATATCAGTATCCAAGACATTCAATTTCATAACCTTCCGATGAGTAGTTTTATAGATCTACTTACATGGACCAGACATCCACCTTTGGACCATATTTCTTATGAGCTAGGAGTTCTGGGGCAGCATAGGCTGGGCTTCCACACTGGGTATTCAATAGCTCCTGAGAGAGACCCTCAAATTTCATAGTATTGCTCAGTCCAAAATCTGCCAGATTCACAACAAACAAACAAAAATTTGTAGTCTCCTCTGGGACTTATTTATCCTTTAAACTTGGCTAGAGACAGGGGAAAAGATATAGAAATAATACACTGAAACAAGCAATATTATGAAGGAAGTGACTAGGTTCTTTTTTCTTTCTCTCTTTCCATTTATAATTAATATGGTAACTTTATTCTTATAATACAGTACTGCACTGATTTCTGAACATGCTCTAAATTTGTAAATAGAATAAACATTATGCACTTAGGACTTGCACACTTATACCAGTGCAGCTTTATTAAGTTAGAATATGAATTTGAAACAATCTAGTTAAACCGATGCCAAAGACTGTGGGCAATCATGGTTCAATTTAAATGGCCTATATCATTTTAGCTAAAATTAATGAGTGTCATGGTTCCAGGGTGAGCTGGACTCTGCATTGCCTTGGCAGTGTAGTCTGCCACTTTCCAGAGATTAAATACCCCCTCCATCCATCTTGATCTATATTAACTTTGAGTAGTGCTCCATGACAGCTGCTCAGTGTAGTTAACACTTCTGACAAAGAACGGTTACAAAATAAGAATGAATGCACCCCCTGTTGATAAGCTCTCTTAACCCTGTTGTTAAGAGAGATTGAGTGGTCCCAATAACAGGTTTGTAAACAAGTGTGAACATTTACAAGAACAGCATTGTACACTGGGTTGCAACCCTGCAAAGCACAAACCCAACCCTAAGGTGATAACCCATTGGGGTGTTCTGTTACAATTATCTGTTGAGGGTGAATAGTCACAAAAATGAATGTCTAATGACCAACAATTACAAGGGAACAAAACTTACACAAAGCTATGAAGCCCCCCAGGTATGTGCCAATGGTCCCTTTTTTCCCTCAGCAGCTGCACAGGGTGTGAAGTCGTGCCTTGGCACAGGCAGATATTATCCTCTATTTCCTGCTATGCCAAGATGTGTGGACATCTGGCTTCCTTGATTCCCTTGACCGCTGGGAAGGACTAGCATGCACGTGGGTGGGATCCTATTGCCTGTGCAGAATTTGTAAATCAGACTAGTTCTGTGCCCACACAGGATTGAAGTCCCACACCCCTTTACCTTTACAAACATTACGGAATGTGAAGCAGCTGATGATTATGTGAACAATGATGGCCACGCTAGCATCCAGGTAGGTGTGTAAGCAGTGCCAACAAGATTTCAGCCCACCAGATGTGCACATCACAACCATTCTGGAGCTACTGAGTTTGTAACTGAATTCCCCTTTTCCAGGGAATCATACTTCATGTTGCTGTATGGTTTCATGAGGCAAGTTAGGAGCTGGTATCTGTGGTTCCTCCAATATAACAGCTGGCACAGACACAGCATGGAAAACGATATGAATGTTGGAATATATTCCCATCTTCCTACTTAAAGAACAATCCCAATCATCTGGACGCCCTGGTGTCATGAATCTTTCCAGTGTTTCACATGTTGGTATTCATGAACCTGTCTTTGTGGGCTACAATGCTTTGCCAAATGAGTGAATAGTTTCTGGTCTGCATATTCCTTTTGGTGGGCAAAGTATCAGGATGTGAGTGCTATTGATGGCCCCATGTACAGTTCTGAAACCCCATCTGAAATCCAGCTATTTTTAACAGAAGTTTGCTTTCGGCAGCCCCCACTTGGGTAAATCACAGTATTAGTTGCCTTGCAAACTTGTAGAACCACAGCCATAGCCATGACCTTTACAGCCCCCAAAGTGGTTTGCAGTTGACGATTAGCTGCCTGGTATTGCAAGCTTCCATAGAGCATCAGCCATCTGCTGTGGCTTCCCTGTATGGAGTATTCTGGCACTGGACGTTTGGTGCAAGCTTCTCACACAGCTCCATGACAGTCTGCTTCCTCATCTGGAAATTCTGAATTCCAGGTCATCCCATTGTTTCCAAAACAATACGAGCTAATCACACTGTGCTGGTTCTCCTGTATCAAAAAGGATGGTCAACCTATTGGCATACTGTGGCAATACCAGCATCCACCAGGTCTGTTCTGTGGGAGCCAAATGGATGGTCATTGACCCCCAAGGTCAGCCATCTTTGTCATGTCAGAAAGTTATGCTCAAAGTCCATCATGCCTCTCGCTGAACATCTACTCCTCAGCATAAACATTTGCCCTGCAATCAGGAGCAAGAGGAGACTCACATCATCATCAATTCATGTCATCCACTCAGTTTGGCAGGAGGGAATCGTGAGCAGGAACCAGCACTGGCAAATATGTGGGGCAGTACTGACCACATGCAGCAAAATGGTTCCTAGAATGTTCCCTTGTGATGCATATAATGCTGAGAAACAACTGTGGCAGGGTGGCTTTGTTTATTATAGCCATGTGCAGCATAGCATATAGACTCTTGGTATAGGTACAGGGACCATGAATAAATACAACATGGTCTAATAACTGAGTAGAGACACCTAAAACTGATTTAGCTGTTAAATACCTTTTATCTGGTAACACACAATATATAGCTAATAGCCATAAAATTAATACAAATTTTGCCTACATTCTTCACAATTCCTGACAGATTTAACTAAATCTAAATAAGTTATGCTTAACATTGGAAAAAAAGAGTCTACATACCATTTTGGATCAGTTTAATTTTATCTCAGTAAAAACCAATTCAATCTATGTTAGCATAAGGATATCAATGGGTACTGGCAAAGGTCAAGGGATGACACATGAAATGTCAGCATTGTTATCTATTGCAATGCTTATCAAAGCATATAATAAAAGAGTGGAAATGTTGTACTATGAAGAACTATGTAAGCATTTCCACAGATGTATGTGGGGGGCAGCTTGGTCCAGGGTCCCAGAAGGGGTGTGGCCTTGGGCACACGGGACAGGGCGAGAGGCAGACAGCCCTCAGTGCTGCTCAGACTGTACTATGCGTCCTCCAGCCAGCCCTCAGCACTGCCCGGACCATGCCACATGGGCTCTGGTGGCGATTTAAAGGGCCTAGAGCCCAAAGCACTTTTAAATCGCTGGGCCCCAGAATAACTGCCCTCTTACGCCCCCAGTCGGCAGCCCTGCTGTGAGGTTTCTGTAGAATAAAATAAATGTCTTTCTGAGCTATGTTAATTACTTGGTGCAAATTCCCCCCATGTAATAGTTTCCTTCACTTTTCAGCACTCTAGCAAAGTGTCCATTAGTGAAAAACAGTTTTCTTTTCAAAATGTTTAATGATAAGGGGTCTCTGATTGATCACATTAGTCCATATAAGTCAATGGTGTTGTATCTGTTTAGCCTAGTTAATTTGCTTGTATCTACAGTTCACCTCTGCTAATATTATTTTTCCACACATGCCATCTATAATTCTTAAATTGTTTCTTGGCCCTACAATGTACAACAAAAGAAAACTGAATCGTGTGCAAAATACTCTTCTCTGTGTATTTTAAAAATAAATCAAATAATTGCAAAAATACATGTGTAAAGACACATTTAAGAAATGTTTTTGTTCCATTTACACCCAACACATTTGTTAAAGAATCAACAACTCCCCAACAGAACTTAGTTTAATCAATAGTTGATTGTAATAGACCCCTACATGAACTATCAAGTTCAAGAACAAGAATCAACCTTCAATGTTATTCTATGAATGATATACACCTACCAACAATTTTGATGTTGTTATTTTCATCCAGAAGAAAATTCTCAATTTTCAGGTCTCTATAAGCAAATCAAGACAGAAAGCAAATTTTAAGATGTATAATACTGAAACCTAACATTTATGTTCTTATTCTTAGCAGATATGTTAACAGAAGTTCATTAAAATAATGAAATTATTTAACTCAGAATGAACAGTAGTGGAGTGGAACTTTCATAAGTGTGTTGAATATCTTAATGAGTATTTTTAAAAGCAATTCATTCCATTAATATATTTGGATTAAGTCAATACTATTATTTTGCGTACTAAGTAATTAGTACTTTGTGTACTATAGTAATTCAGTGCTTCAAAACTTCAAGAAAAATGTCTAAAATATATCTATTGATTTTTTTTGTCGCTTCCCTTCAGTTTCAAGACAAAGGTTAGTATTCTTATTTTTGTCTTTTGCAAAAATATTTTGCCACTCTTTGAGCCTCAAGCATTCAGATTTGCACTTCAAGTTTATGGAGAATTGAGCATATTTCTGTGTTACATTAAAGAGGTGATTATGTTAATTTAATTGTGTACAGAAAGTATAAAAGAAAGGAGGTAAATTGAGAAGTGAGAGTTGCCTTATGTGTTAAACAATCGAGTCAAAGGAGGACAGAGTAGGGACACTGTAGATGGAGCCATCCTTGCAATGATGTTCCTGTGGACAGGATCAGCCAAAAGAGAACTGCTTGTAGCAAATAGTGATGACCAGGTCAAAAATATAGGTGAGATATTATAAATTGCCTTAGCTGAACATGGGCTTATTTATGTGAAAATTTGCTGTCCTGACAAAAGACTAAGAGCTAGAAACTGGCTTCTCCTTTGGTGGTGCCAAGTGGCTAGAATATGGCCCAAAAGGGCAGCTAAGGTTTTTCCATAGCACGAGGGAACTCTCAGATGATATAATCTTGATGTTGGGAACATGTCCAGAGCCTGTTACAGTTCTGTGATCCCTGCTGGCATAACAAACTGTTGGATAGCATTGCATGCTGGTGTAATGCAGAGCAGGCCTAGGGATGTCCTAAAGTCTGCTGTGGTCAGGAGCGGCAAAAATGGTATGGAGAACAAGCAGCTCCTTTGAAATCCCTTCCCTCAGTTATAACCAACATGTACTGGAGACAGTGAAGGATTTGTTCAGCCCTCCCTTGCAAAACTGAAAGTGTAAATTGACACAAGACCTAATGAGGGATGGAGACTGAGAGGAGAGCATGGAGAAAGGATGGGGAATTATGTAATACTACAGCAGTTTCACAGGCTATTAATGCAAATATCTTGAGATTAACCTAGTGTTTTGTGGGGGGCATATGTGTGTGCATGGATCTACTTATTGTTGATAGGTCTCAGGAAGGAGGTTCCTGGCACTACAAAACTGCACAATAGAACTTTGTGGCTTTCATTTAAAAATGTTAGTAATTTTATGAAAACAATTTAAATACATTATTTCTAAATATGCAAGTGAATGCCCAAAACCTTTGAAATAAATTAAGATGATTATTGCCTAACATATGATAGTATTGCATAATTTTAATACACATTGTATCGCTCACCTCTGCAAATCGGATATTGCTCTTGGAGTTTAACACTCAGGTTATGTCTACACTGTAGGCTTTGTGCGCAAGAAGCTTTTTGGAAGAGATCTTCCGAAAAAACTTCTTGCGCAAAAGCGCATCCACTCTACAAAAGCACATGGACACTCTTGCGCAAGAAAGCTCTGATTGTCATTAACAGAATGGCCATCAGAGCACCTGTGCTTTTTTCTGATAGGCTCTTTTTGCACAAGAAACCCCTGTTGAGCATCCACACACACCTTTTTGCGCAAGAACTCTTGCGCAAAAAGGAGTTATTCCTCGTAGAAAGAGGTATACTTATACCGCAAAAAGCCCTCTGTTCTGCTGTTCTACTGTAAATTTTCTTGCACAAAAATGCTCTTGAGGTCTGGACGCTCTGCGGGTTTTTGCACAAAAACCCTGTAGTGTAGACATAGCCCTAGTCACTATGGGTAGGTCTAGACTACAGGCTTTTGTCGATAGAGGCTTTGTCGATAGATACTGTCAACAAAGCCTCTGTCGACAAAGAGCATCTAGACTACATCCAGTTCTGTCAACAAAGCAAGCTGCTTTGTTGACATGAGAATGTAGACGCAAAGGACAGTGTAGATGCAATAACGCCTTCTGTTGACAGAACTGTGTCGACAAAAGGCATTATTCCTCGCAGAATAAGGTTTACCACCGTCAACAAAACTGCCGAGTTCTGTCGACGTTATGTCGACAGAACTCGGCGGTAGTGTAGATGCAGGTATAGTTTTGTCAACAAAAGTCCACTTTTGTCGACAAAACCCTGTAGTCTAGACACACACTATGATTTTTTTATACCCTACAATAATGAATGTTATTTTGTATCAGCACTACTGCTATTTCTGCAGATCCAGCTGACTGTTCATGCAGTTATTAAAAAGTAAGGGTTTTCTCTCCTGACAAACCTGATAAGGATGACTGTTAAAGTTTTATGGTGTCAGAAGTTCTTCTGATTCAAGGGAACCTTACCAAGTAATAAGGTAATTTTAAGCAACATCATGAACTTTATCACAGTTCTATGGGGCTTTAGAGAGAACTCCTAGACTAGAGGACAGTGTGAGAGGATGGTCTGCATCCAAATGCCCCCTGCTGGAGACTTCAGAGCTCTGCCACACCCATCCTTGGAAAGGAGCAGTGGAGAGGTCCTCCAAGAAGGCTAGAGGGGCTGCACAGAAAGCAACTAATCAGGGCCAAAGACGGCCATATAAAAAAGAGTGTCAGAACAGAGCAGAAGGAAAGAGTTTGTAAGAGCTGTTGGGCTGCACTGCTAGGAGATGGAGGAGATGGACTGCACGCCCAGTTGCCTGAGGGAACTACAGCACAACAACAGCTAAGTGGGGGTCAAGGACCAGGGACTTTGTTGTGAAGTGCACAACAGAAATATTGTAGATGAGGAAAACCAAAATAACAATCAAAATAGGAAAAAAGGATTCCTGATAACAAATATTCATTTGTGCTTGAAGAGGTCAAGAAACTGAGCAATATTTAGTTAAATGTGCCACAAATGCAATAGCAAATGTTGGTTGTTTCAAGGTGCGCTACAAAGTTAAGTCAAAAGTGTCCTTGTGCCATTTCCAGGCAAAATTATTGATAACAAAGCTCCAACATGTGACATCTGCCAACATGCAGGGAGGTAGCCTTAGGAGCACTAAAAGGTGATCTTGTAGGAATAGACAGAGGCTTCATCTCCAATGCTAACACTATTTGGATTTTCTGCAGCTAATGACGCAATTGACCACAATGTACAGATGAGCCCTTTGTAGCTGTAGTAGACTGTTCAGGACTCTCTAATGGGACCAAGAGGGTGGTATGGGCAACTACTCTTCACTCAAAACTCACCTGCAGAGCTCCATGGGGATCTGCTCTGTCTCTACCACTCCCTACAAAAGATAGAGAACTAGAAAGACTCCTCCAACTCCACTGCCAACAGTACAGTGACATTCAATTGTCCACATTTTCTCCATGGATGCAACCAACAACATCATAAGGGTTTCCTAGAAAAGTCAGCACTTGGATGGAGAGAAGCAGGCTCACATTTGAGTTGGTTGATGGCAGGAAACTCTGAAGAACAAGCTAGGTTACTGTCCACCTCTTTCATCAAAGATATCTGCTCCCAACCTCCTTCTTTCATCAAAGTGGTTAGCTAGGAACTCACAAAGGCCGTGAGGTTAGGCTGGAATAGTCAGAGAGGTTTCTGGTAGGGCATTTGGCTGTTTCTAATATATAAACCCTGTTTTTACTTAGCAGTTTTGTTTAATCAATTCTTTAGTAAAGTCAGTTTTTTTTTAGTAAAAAGATTAGTACAAAGCAATGGATACAGGCAGATGCTAACAGTTGGATGACAAGAAAGCAGAAAACTACATGCAAGGAACTTGTAAGAGTTAACATGCTACCTAGTAGGTGAATATTTGCTGCTTCTTGGTGGCAGTTGTTAAGTTAGAGTTAGTTTGATTAATTGAGAGGGTGACTAGGGCTTCATATATGGGTATTTTTATTCTTTAAATGTGCAATAAATTACAAATTATTAAAAAAAGCCACACCAGAAACTGTGAAAGGTCATGGTGCAGGGGATAAGGCAGCATAATGCTCCCTCTTCGTCCATTGTACTCTCTACACCCCTCCAAGATTCACAGTCTGGGGGAGGAGAGCCGGCTCCACAGAATGGCTGCGTCTAGACTGGCATGATTTTGCGGAAATACTTTTAACAGAAAAGTTTTTCCGTTAAAAGTATTTCTGCAAAAGAGTGTCTAGATTGGCACAGATGCTTTTGCGCAAAAAATGCTTTTGCGCAAAAGCATCTGTGGCCAGTCTAGACGCGATTTTGTGCAAGAAAGCTCCGACGGCCATTTTAGCCATTGGGCTTTCTTGCGCAAAAAATTAAGGTACCTGTCTACACTGGCCCTTTTGCACAAGTATTCTTGCGCAAGAGGGCTTATCCCTGAGCGGGAGCGTGAAAGTATTTTCACAAGAAGCACTGATTTTGTACATTACAAAGTCAGTGCTCTTGCGCAAATTCAAGCGGCCAGTGTAGACAGCTGGCAAGTTTTTGCGCAAAAGCAGGCACTTATGCACAAAATCTTGCCAGTCTAGGCACACCCAATGACTATACATCCATGAAAGTAGATGGCACATAGGTAGAGCTTTGACTTTGGGCATGTCTACACTGCACTCTAAACTCAAAATAAGATACGTAAATTGTGCCACGCAAATTGTGTATCTTATTTCGATTTTATTTCAAAATAGGCTATTTTGAAATTTGGGGTGCCTACACGGTGCCAAATTTCAAAATAAAGTGCTATTTTGAGCCATCTCTTATCCCTTGTGCAACGAGGTTTACCAGAATGGCGAAATAGCGCACCCGTTATTTGGAAAAATATTTCTAAATAAAGGGCACGTTCCTTGGATGCGGGGTAGCTATTTCGGGATACCTCCAGAATCCCAAAATAGCGTTGCAGTTTAGATGTACCCTTTGACTCCACAACTCACCAGTGCATTCTGCCAACCCAGCATGGAAAAATAATCAGTCTGTTACTGGTCTAGAGCAGTAGCCCACACTGCTTACTCCCTGGAGCTAGTGGGGAACAAGAAAATTAACTATGGTCCTGTGTCCCAAATTGTTCCCTGGTGTGCTGTGTGGACAACACAATGACCTGCTGCTCCTTACTCAGGTCAGATTAAGTCACAATGTATTTTATCATGACTAAACTAGTACAGGTTGGACTTCTATAAACTGGATTTTCCTCACCCTGTAACATCCCTGGTCCGGCATCCATGGGTGCTCCGGGGCTGGAGCACTCAGCAACTCCTCCCCCTGCCTTCTAAGAGCTTCTGGAGAATAGCAAATAGCTCATTTGTGGCAGTCAGTCTTAGGCAGGGAGATGGATGAGTGGAGACTGGGGGGGTGTGCGCTTAGGAGAAGACATAGGAGAGCTGCAAAACCCTGCAGCTGGGGACCAGGAGCACAGGCCTGTGGCTGGTGGTGGGGACTAGGAGTGCTGCCTGCTCTGGGGCTCCACAGTCATCCTGCCTCTTCTCCCGAGCACTCACCATCCCTGCTCTGACAATGTTGGCCCCTGTGCTGCCACTGGCAGCAGCAGAGGTGCTGACATTGACCTTCCCTGCTCTGACAAAGTCCCTGGTTCAGGACCAGTCAAGTCCTGAGGGTGCCAGTCCAGGGAGGTTCAACCTGTAAATTAACAAATATATTTAATTATTTTTATTTGGTGCAATAATACTTTGACCCAGATTAATTCCCAAATGACCAAAATAATGGCCACCCTTTCATTTATAATGGTTCTTACCCTCTTAACAAACCTCCGGGTTAGTTCTCTCACTAACAATTCATCCCCCAGAATTCTCCACTCATCATAAACAGAATTCACATTCATGAATTATTGATTTTGTCCATTTTATTTGAAAAGGGGGAAGAATCCTACCTGTGGACAATCCCATGGCGATGCAGATGGTCAACTGCAGACATGATCTGCCTGGTATATTCCCTTACTTCCCTTTCTTCCAGTTTCTTTTTGTCGCAGATTCTGTCCATGAGGTCTCCACCTAGGCACAGTTCCATCACCATGTAATAGGAGTTTTCAGTCTCCAGTGTCTCATATAGCTGAACAATATTAGGATGCTTAATCATCTGGTGTATCCGGGGCTCCCGTTTCATATTTTTTAAAACATAGGAATCCTCCTTGGCTTTTTTCTTGTCAATGACTTTTATGGCCACCTATATTGTAGAATATATGCAAATTGGCAACACCCATTTCAACGTGAGCAACATAGACCTATTTTCAAAATGCTTGGGGAACAAGTTTGATGGTGCAGAGAAGATTCATTGCCAGTGTGAAGCATAAGCCTCTTGTCTCCCTGAAGGGTCAAAATCTGCTATTTGAAATGCACATCACATCTATAACTCTGTCTCAGTATAGCCCACTGATTGCAGTGGGTAATGTGTGCATGTAAAACACACTTGAAGATAAAAAATAAATATGTTCCTTTAAATGAACTGTATTCTGGAAAGTGGGCAATGTGTTCTTTTTCTAACATTCTCCCTTAGGTCCCGATCCAAAACCCACCCAAGGAAAGACTCCTTTTGGAATTAGATTGGCCCTTTAGAAGATTATTCAAACAGAATGAAACTAAACAGCATAAATAAATAAATTTCATCTGTTGTTTAGAGCCATTCAAAAAATAAAGTTGACAGCCAATACAAATGTAATAGTATGTCATACAGCTCCATAAAGAGGCATGTATTTTAGCTGGGGAAAATATAAGATATTGCTGTTGGAGTGGGCAGTTTTTCTATAAGTATTTCTGCATAGCTTTAAGAATCAGACAGGATACTGGTTAATGCATGGAGGATTACAGGAGAAAATAGATTTGAGGTTGTAATTATGCCACTATCCTTTTTCTCTGTTAATAGTTGATAGCTTTGCTAGAACTAGCTCAGTGTCCAGTTACATCTGCATGAAAACAATGATACAAACGTACTGGCTTTTAAATGAACATTAAACTCTATTTCTGAAGCCAGACAGCTTCAGTTTTAGGATTTATGGTGATAGTTCAGTGAGTGACTTTGGTGTGTAGGATTAAAAGCAATCATCTGAATTCCTCCCACATATGGATTAGTGGCAATTATTATTTAATCTTACTCTGTTATAAGTTTACCTTTTCCCCTGTGGGGATGTGTAGTCCCTCCATCACCTTGGCAAAGGAGCCTTTGTTGATCATTTTGCCCACCAGGTAAGTCCCAACTTGTTTGGTGTGAGGAAAATTCTTCCCAGGGTCTTGTGGCATCTTGCTAAAACAAAGTGTCTGCATATCCCTGCTAGTTTTCTCCCATTCTGGTAATGTCCCATCCAGGGTGGTGGTATCTGTCGGTGTGTCATCCAAAGTTACTTTGATGACTGCAGGCATCCTTGGGAGAGTCAGATTTACTGACCCCACTCTCTAGCTTTCCAGGGATAGCCTGTGATTAATAACACAGATGAGCATTAAATCTTTACATCTCGAGATGCAAGTACCATCCCATTGACCATGCAGTATCTAATTCTTTCCCTCGGAGACTTCCTTTTCATCACTACCCACCCCCAGGCATTCAGATCTGCTGAAGCAGAACCAAGATGCAGATTATTAACCTAACCTGATACATGATGTCAATTAATGCCCCAGCGCTCCCAGCTCTGATGACACACAATACCAGCATTAGCATGGAATAAGCAACCCCTTTCACATAGAATGAGACTGCAGCCCAATGGACAGTGCACGGGCAGATAACACCAATCAAATAAATGGACTGTGACCCTCTTTGCCTGTTTTCCAAAGAGAAGAGCACAGCGGCTCATTGTAAAAACATCTGAGTATATGCCACTTGCATTATTATCTTTACGTCAGAGAATCTTAGCGTACATGGGGATTTTTATTCTCATGAGACAATTTTACATTTCCTGACAAATTATTACAAAATTAGCTTCTGCAAAAATATCCCTCATTAACTCACTATAGGATTGCTCTTCTCTTTATGGAGAGGATTACTAAAAGTTACTTTTAAAAAATGTCCTGCTTTAAAATGAATGTAAAGACTACTTTGTGTTGTGTAACTCAGACTTCAGAAAGGACACTAGTCCCCAAACTGAGTGATAGGGAGAGTGGGAAAACTGTAATGAAAAATGAGGGCCTGCAAACAATTAACTTTATGCATATGAATAGTCCCATTGACTTTAATGGGACTACATGTGCACAAAGTGAAGTATGTGTGTAATTGTTTGCAAGATCAGGATCAAAAGACACCTAGTTCATATGATCATCAAAAAGGTAATTCAGATAATTTAAATAGCACTCCCTCCCCTCACTCTAGGTCAAGCTTGAATTTTTGATGAACTCTTTTCCTTGTCACCCAGCTAAAATGTCAAGTATGGTTCTCTTCCTCTGAGTCTCATCATTAACCAAAAGATAAGCTGCAGCTGATGCAGCTGAGAGCAAATGCTGGATTCTCATAAAGTATTTCAGATTAGTTTTCTGATGATTGTCGCTTGATTTGATGGGGGTATTTGCTATACCCCAGAAATAAGGCTGTTTTTCTGATTCCCACAGAGATGCAGAGCCAGAGAAAACTGATCTTCTAGAGAAACTAGAGGATGGGATTGATAGAATTGAGAAATGTCTCTTGATTAGTGCTTTGAGCCATGCCTTCTCCTTTTTATCCACATCTCTGCTATTGGCTTTCAATCAAGACAGAGCGGTAACATTTAAAACAAACAGAGAGAGGAATCACAGCTTGAAACACAAAGTCCATATTTCTGGCACTTTTCAGAAGAAAGGCAAAACATGTAACAAACCTTTATAACTGGCTATGAATTATATATATTCTTGGGGAAAGGCCCACCTTGAAAAATCTTGAAGTAAAAAAACTGCCAGACATATTTTAATGTATTTTTTTGAATAGCAGAGAATTAAAAAATTGGGGGTAGGGTGGTGCAGGGGAGGGGAGGCAGGGAATGAACCAAATATCTCTGTTTTTTGGGAGTATATTCCTAGAATTGAGCACAAGCCAGCTGAAATCTTGTATGAAAAGGCATCTGAAAGGCATAAGAATGGCCATACTGGGCCAGAACAAAGGTCCATCTAGCCCAGTATCCTGTCTTCTGACAGTGGTCAATGACAAATGCCCCAGAGAAAGTGAACAGAAATAGATAATCATCAAGCGATCCCTCTCCTATCATTTATTTCCAGACCCTGACAAACAGAGCCTAGGGACACCATTCCTACCTATTCTGGCTAATAAGTATTGATGGGCCTAACCTCCATGAATTTATCTAGTTCCTTTTTGAACCCTGTTAACGTTCTGGTCTTCACAACATCCTCTGGCAAGGAGTTCCATAGGTCGGAACACCTTTTGTTTGTTTTAAATCTGCTACCTATTAATTTCATTTGGTGACCCCTAATTCTTATTGTAGTCCCCTTACTAAAGGTGCCTCTGACTTTTTCTGGGAGGATCCTGTGTGCTGCAATCTAGCCCTAGAGACTGCAACTCCCATGAGCCCTTGAAGGAGAGAGGGCTTGTCCAGGCATGTTGAGAGAGGGTCTCAGCAGTCTGGGGCTCTCAATTTTGGGAGTGGGGAGCCAGGCTGCTGTGGAAGAGCCTTATATCCAGTCCAGGAGCTGTTGTATTGCAGCTACAGCCTGGGACTGAAAGTCTGCAGTGTTTGGATCTAGCAAGCTGCTTGAGTGAGGGGCTGTTGATTGCCCTAGAGGGGAGAGACTCTGGCTGCGCCTGTGGCTGAGAAGGACTACACAAAAACCAGCACACAGGAGGAGGCTCTAAATAAATGGGCTCTTTGGGAAAGTGCTGCCTGGGACAGACCTCAGAGATACAGACTAAAAAGAGAGGCAGAGTGTCCAGCCCAGGGAACCAGAGCTGCTGGCATCTGGTAGAGCCTGCTCCAGTGGTAGAGGGAGTTTGCAGCTGGCTGCACAGTTTGGACTAACAGACACACAACCTACAGAGAACCTCCACTCCAGCTGCAGATCTTCAAGCACCCACGCAAGCAAGTGTCTGGAACTCTGAGTCTAGAGGAGTGCACACTCTGGGGTGGGATAAATGGTGGCAATGCAAATGCTAGATAGATAAGTTCCTATTATTTCTGTGTACATTGTTAATGTTATTCATTGTTAATCTGTTAAACCCTGTTTCTTTAAGTTAAGTAAAGGTTTGTTCATTCTAATGTAATCAATTAGATGTATATTATTTATAATTTGTAATGGTTGTTCTGGAGTTAGAGCCAGATTATTACTGGAATAATTTTATTCCTGGAGTCTCCCAAGGCACACCATTAAGCATGTACAGGGCCAGCCAGGTGGAGGCACCGCCACTGCATATTCTTTATGAGCCAGGGACTGGCAAGAGGGTGGATATGGAATCCCCAACATAAAAGGATCTCCTTTTATGTTAAAATCATCAGGCGCCCAGGCACACCTGTGATTCTTAACTTCTTTAAATGCTCCTTTGATTATTGCTTATTATAAAACAAACAGGATGGATTTCAAAAGTGCCTTAGGAACACAAGCTCTATTGAAAGTCAATGGGACTTGTATTCTTGTGTCACCTAGGCATTCCTGAAAAATCTTACTCAGTCCCTTTTGAGTATATTTCTCACTAACCACTGCCCTCACTGCACTCTTGTTGGGGAGAGGGAGCGGAGCAGAATCCACGTTGTACTCCCTGTCAGTACGTGACCTGAGCCAGGTAGCTATTGATTCAACTTGTGGACCAAATTCAGAGATGGGTCCTAATTACATGTCACGTGAGGCACATTGTGCATTGCTAAGAAGGAGGAATAGCTGAGAAATGCACACTTCTGTATGTCAGTTCCTTTTGCTGTCTGAGCTAATGAAGTTGCTTCCTTCGCTCACAAGCTAGGCCTAAGTTTTAGGGCCTGCAAGCAGTGTTCCCTCTAAGCTGGATGGCAGCACAGCTTCACAGGTGATTAATCAGCCCTGCCCAGTCAGCTCTGTGGGTGGAGCCCTGAGCCTCTGACTGGGCAAGGCTTATTGATCACCTGTGAAGCTGTGCTGCCATGTAGCTTAAAGGGAACACTGCTTTCAAGTTGTGAATTGTTCACATATACACATGTTTTAGTTTAGCTGATGGTGGGGAATGAACTCAGCCACATATGTTCAAAGCTTTTGAAGTTTCATACTGAGAAGGGGGATTTCCTCCTCAGAAGGAAATCCAAGATGGCGGCCTTAAGGTGGCGAATGGAACAAATAAATTTAAAAAAAACCTGTTTGAAATACAGGGTAGGAATTGTGTATGAAAGCAACATCACTTTCTATATTGTAATAATTCTCAAGGTCTGGAACTACATCAATCTCATGCTTCCTAAGACATGCCTTTGTTACATAAAGCAGCTGCCATGTTGTATGTTATTTTGGATTTCTGACACAGCTTTTGGCACTCAGACTTTATTTTAGAAATCACTGTATGTACAGATTTAGATTTTCTGCAGGATTTACTTACTGTAATGTTTAAGGGATTAGGAAGGCATACAGTTCTGGGACTTGATTCTTCTCTAGAACTGGTGCAAATCAGGGAGTAACGGATGAGGTTAATGCAATTAGAGTAGAATTGGGCCCATTGTATTTTATTTATACTATGTCTTTAGCCACTTATAAATGACTAATGGTTCTGGTTAGGGATGTTAAATATCAGTTAATTGAATAGTCGATTAACCTCATGAATTTTTATTGGTTAGTCTACTATTCTATAGTCCTCAGGCAGCCCCTGTCCAGGAGGGAGGGGTCTGAGCTCCTAGACCCAGCACAAACCAGAACTGAGCCGGGCTGCCTATCCACCTGGCTCCCAATATACTTTAAATGCAGAGCCGCTGCACGGGTAGGTCCAGGACCCAGTACAAGCCAGGACTGAGCTGGGCTGCTTTCCAGCCTGCTAAAAAATGTGCTGGCAAAGGGTGGGGGAAATGCGTGTAGTCTACAGCATTAACCGATAAGCTTTTATTTATCAGTTAATCGATTATACTATTACATTCATAGTTCTGGTCCATTGTCGGAACAGTGGAGCTAGAACCTTATGAAGGTATTTTCTGATTAGTGAGCTGATCCAACTCCCACTGAAGTGAATAGGAGTGTTTCCAGTGACTAGATAGTCAGTTGGATCAGGTTTAAAAGAGCATAATGAGTTTGTTCTCTCTGATGCTATATTAACTATTAACTTGCATGTGAATAATTATAAAATAAAAAGTCTGACAAACTTCCATTTTTACTTTCATGGCCCATACCATTGCTAGACCAATGACCGATCCTAGGGTATGTCTACACTAGCCCCCTAGTTCGAACTAGGGAGGCTAATGTAGGCATTCGAAGTTACAAATGAAGCCGATTTAAATATCCCGACTTTATTTGCATCTTCCATCGAGCGCCATTTTTAAATCCTAGTCGAACTAACTGCCGCGGCTACACGCGGCAGTCAAAGCGTTAACTCAACTAAGTCCTTGGTTCCAGTTAACTGTTACACCTCATTCCACGAGGTGTAACAGTTAACTCGAACTAAACACTTAGTTGAGTTAACATTGACTACGCGTGCAGCCGAGCAGTTAGTTCGACTAGATTTTAAATGGCGCCTGGGGAAGATGCAAATAAAGCCGGGATATTTAAATCCCGGGTTTCATTTGCAACTTCGAATGCCTACATTAGCCTCCCTAGTTCGAACTAGGGGGCTAGTGTAGACATACCCCTATAGTGATTTCTTATATTAGCCATTGAACCAAAAGAATGGATTTACCTTGCTTACATATTTGCCTTTATGCAATAATGTATGTGTTTAGTATATTTGTTACAGGCTCCCCTTGCCTCGGTGTCACAGATTTTCCCTTTTTGAAAATAATCTGGCACTGCCTGTTAATCCCCAGTGATCTTCTGTGGCTATTTTAGCTAGAATTGACAGAAATCAGACTTGTGTTTACTGTGTTTGTCTTTATGGCAGGATCCTCTTTATTGCTCAAGCATATATAGTATTGGTGGTTTGTGTTCTCTACCAACTATTCCATTTCTCAGATCAGAAAGACTGATTGTCTTTTCTCATGATTTGATGGTGAAGTGGGTCTTTTATGTTAAAAGAAATCTGTGAGTCTTTAAGGTGTCACAGGACTCCTTGTTGTTTTTGCAGATGCAGTCTATCATGGCTACTCCTCTGATACATGAGAAAATGTGGAAATGGCAAAGGTGCTTAATGATTTCTTTGTTTCAGTTTTCATCAAGAATGTTGGTGGTGACTGGCCATCTAATATAGTGAGAGCTAATGAAAATCAGGTACGATCAGAGGCTCAAATAGAGAAAGATCAAGTTAAAAATTACTTAGAACAATTAAATGTCTTCAAGTCACTGGGGCCTGATAAAATGCATCATAAAATACTTAAGGAGCTGATTGAGGAGTTAGCTGACCCATAAGCAATTATATTTGAAAAGTCATGGAATATGGGAAAGATTCCTACAGACTGGAAAAGGGCAAATATATAAGTGAAATAAAGGGAAATAAGGACAACCTGGGGAATTATAGACTAGTGAGTTTAATTTCTGTACCCAGAAAGCTAATGGAACCAATAATGAAAAAGTCAGTTTACAAATATCTACAAGATAATATGTAAGTAACAATCAGCATGGATTTGTCAAGACCAAATGATGTCAAAGCAACCTAATAGCTTTCTTTGACAGGATAAAAAGCTTTGTGAATAGAGGGGAGTGGTAGATGTGGTGTATTTTTAATTTAGGAAAGCTTTTGATACTGTCTCACATGAGTTATTGATAACCAAACTAGGGAAATACAACTTTCATGGAGCTACTATAAGATAGTGCATAACTCTTTGGAAGACCATTCCCAGACAGTAGTTATCAAAGGGGTTCACAGTCATGCTAGAAGGTCCTAAAGAGTGAGATCCTGCTAGGATCAGCTCAGGGACTGGTTTTGTTCAGTATCTTCATCAATGATGTAGATAATAGCATCGAAACAAACATATAAGGTTTATGGCCCATACCAAGCCAGGAGGGATTGCAAATGCTTTGGAGGATAGGATTAAAATCCAAAACGATCTGGAGAAATGGTCTCAAGTAAATAGGATGAAATTCAATAAGGACAAAGTACTTCATTCAGAAAGGAACAATCAATAATACACATGTAAAATAGGGAATGAAGTACTATAGAAAGGGATCTGGGGATCATAGTGGACCACAAGTTAAAGCCAGGAAAGATAGTAGTCATCTGACTCCTTTGTCCTTGTCTGGCAATAAGAAAATATTTAAGACTTAGCAGAATGTCCCTCAGGTGCTGTCCATTTTGGAGGCAGCCAGTGCCCATCATTGTTCCATTGTCCATGTGCATTGCTGCCATACACCTGACATTACATCCAGTCAAAGTAGCGCCTACACTCACGCAGGATGACGCAAAGCATTAGAAGACCTGCCTACCTTAAAAGGACCCATCCTGTTGTATTGTGTGTCCTTGTCAGTTCCAGCCTTTGTGTATTCAGTATTCCAGTCCTACTCCTCTGCCTGTGTGATCCTCACTCCAGAACATGGTGATGTAGTTAATTTTTTGTTATCTTTTTTTATCCCACTGTGTACCTTTCTTGGCTTCTCTGATAACAAATTTATGGGCGCAAGAAAATGTTTTACACAGATTTGTCTCTTTGCCTTCTCTCAATTTGGGATGCTCCCTGCACTGTAGCCCTGTACAAGGCTACAGTGTAATCTGTCATTATAGCCACAGGGGTAGGAGCAAGAGATCTTGTTCTACCCCATGTTCTTTAATTTTGCCAGAACCTGTTGATAGCTGAGGTGGTGAGGAAACAGACATAAGTTAACAGCATGACTATAGGACTGAAAAATGCTCTCCACTCTATTATATTCTTGCTGGGACCATGAAAGAATTTCAGAGCTTTGTGTTTCTGAATGCCAGCAAACAGATCCATGCCAGAGGTCCTCAAAGGGCATCAGAACATGAGGAACAACTTACGTTTATGGAAAAGGGCAAAACTGGCCATGGCCTTTTAAAAATTAAATAAAAGACACAAGTCCCTGCCCAAAAGAGCTTTGCAATCCATGACAGACTTCCTGGCTCTGAAATCAAATAAATATCTGCTAGATTATGTGATAATATTTTCCTCTATTATTTTAGAACTGAGTATGATACAGGAAAATTGCCTAAAAAATTGTACCAAACTATTATATATTTTGAAGAATTTGTTTGTGGATTTGTTTGTGCAAAATAAACACATGATTTCCCACAGATACCAAATTTTGCATAAACAATCCTGTCACTTAAATTAGCTGAATGCACTACTTTTTATACCGGAATATGCTGGGTGAAAGGTTTAAATAATTATTTTTGTTTTCATCAGAAAAGTCATGGCTAGCATGATTAGAGTTCATAAAAATATTTGCTAACAAAATTAAAATCGAGTCACCTATTCAACTGTCATTTTAGTGCAAAGAAAATTTTACTGTTACAAATCACAAAAGCATGACTTGGCCACAATGATCCATGCTCTTGTTACATCCTGATTGGATTACTGTAATGCGCTTTATGTGGGGCTGCCTCTAAAGAGCCTTTGAAACTTCAATTGGTCCAGAATGCGACTGCTTGAGTTTTAACTAATACTCATTATACGGAGCACTTTATACCAGTGCTCCAGCAGCTACATTGGCTTCTGCTATGTTTCTGGGCACAATTTAAGGTCTTGGTTATGACCTATAAAGCCCTAAACGGGTTGGGTCCAGGGTATCTGAAGGACCGTCTTCTCCCATATGAACCTGCCTGGGGATTGAGGTCAGCTGGGGAGGCTCTGCTCAGTGTTCCCCCACTTTTGGAGATAAGATTGACATCTATGTGGAGCAGGGCCTTCTCAGCTTTTGCTCCCAGGCTGTGGAATTCTCTTCCTCGGGATATTTGCATGGCGCCAACGTTAGCATTGTTTCGGCGTCAGGCAAAAGCCACCCTTTTTACTCGTGCTTTTATTGGTGTTTGAGTGTGTGTGTGTGTGTGTGTGTGTGTGTGTGTGTGTGTGTCCCTCCTCCTGAGATGTCTTAGCAAGTTTTATGTCCCTCTAGGGTCTCGTATTTTAATTAAATATATTGTGTTTTAAAAAATTTTGTAAGCCACCTCGAATATTTTAATAGAGAGGTGGGGTAAAAATATTTAAAATAAATAAAATAATTCAAATTAGTTATGGAAAAAGTAATAGAAGCTTTATGAGTTTCTAATTCAAATTTACTGTGTATGGTAATTATTCAATAAAATGAATAATGTTTGAAGTTGAAATCCTACACATTTAAAACTGTTCTTTTACTTCCTTTTTGCAAGCATATTAATAAACATTTCTATGACATATATTTAATTTCTTGAACTTTTCTATAAGTGTAATCTATGCAAAATGACTTTGCCCGGTCAATAACGTGCCTCGCCTGCTAGTATATAAATAAAGGAGGGGTAGAGGACAGGTACTCATGCATTTACGTTACTATTAATACAACTGTGGGCTGCTGGTAGCTGGTGTGCACAATTCATGTTAATTAAGGAGTTTTCCAAGGACAATATAAATGAATTGTTTTATATTTTATTTTGATTAATTCAAAGCAAATGACCAGAGTACATTTCAATAAGAAGCATCTTGATGGAGTACACTGTACTTTTCATAAGTGCTTGGCATGGTTTCTTCAATGTCTACCTGTTTATTACCTTCTTACCAATTGCTACAGGACAGGGATGTCTACAGGATATCTGGACAGTATGAAAGCCCTTATTCCCACTGGAAGTAGAAACAAAATGCCCATTGTTTTTAACAGGGGCAGATCAGTTCCTAAGAGCTTATGTATCCACGGGGTAATATGCACAGGGGATGGGTGATTTCTAAAGCACAGTAGTGTGTTGTGCATTAATTGGTCCATGTAGCCCAGCTGGTATGATAAAGATTCCTTGTGGGCTTTAATGTAATAGAGTACACCAAGAAAAACGCATGAGGAAACCTTTAGTGTGCACCAAGAGGGTCTGCATGGACCAGTCAATGCACAACACATTAGGGTGCTTTGGGAAATCACACCCCGAATAGTGTGCACGGCTCCTTTGTGTACAGATCAGCCTAATGACTCTGTTACTGACTGCAAAAAAGACTTGCTTGAATTAAAAGGGGAACAGATTGACCTAGTTTTTTTGTGTCAATCCATGAGCAAAGATGGAGAAAGAGGGGTATATGGTTGAGCTAAGGGGAAGAGTCCCATCATATTCCTCACTGAGCTGAAGCAGTCAGATTATGCAGTCAATGCCATTCCCTTGTCATATGATTTTATAATTACCTCAATGGAACAGTCAGCATTACCGTTGTGGAGTTTTCTGTACATCATCCTTTCTCTGCTGAAACATGGTTTACCTTATGACCTTCTCTTCCCCAACTGCACATCTGTTGTTATAAAAGCTCTGATTGCCCTTGAAATATGCCAGTGAATGGCACGGAGAAGTGACAAGTTGGACCCATGCACCCTCTCCCCTCTTCTCTGTGCCTCATTTGGGGTTTGTAAGACCAGCATCTTAGTCCAGTGCTCAGGCCTGTAAATAAACAGTTAGAAGTCCCATTTAACCCTGGGCCCAGAGTACAGGGCGGGGCAGGCACCCAAAAGCAGTTCAACGGTCTATACACTGGCCCAAGCCCTGATGCAGGGCAGGGCAAACAAACAACCAGTCAGGAGCTCAAGCCTGGTTGCAGGCTGAGCGGCAGTTTATCATGGGCCATGCAGTTTATTAACAGCAATCCAAGCAGCTAAGGGCACCAGGCACTCAGCAGGTGCAGCCAAATAGTTTATACAGCCCTGCCCTTGGTCAGAATGGGGCAACCCACAAACAGGTGCACAGTTTGAAGCTCGGGCCTGTCTGCAAGCTGAAGCAGCAGTCTATAAGGCCCAGTCTTTGTCAGGGTGGGGCAACAGCCAAACAGTTCAAAGAGTTAACCAGTTGAAACTGTTTAATGCTCAGGCCTGTCTGCAGGCTGAGGCAGGGGTCGGGTCTCCACACTGGCGGACAGTCAACAAGCGCTGGGGGGTTTACTCCTGCCAGTGGAAACCTGCCACCTGGTGAGGAGTAGCAGGGGGATCACAGGCCCACCCACTATACTGCATCCCAGCCTCGCACCCTAACAATGGCAGCGCAGGCTGCCCGTGGGTCGGCGAGGATCCTGGCCTCAGCACACTGCCCAGTTGACCTCCATTTCCTCAGCTGGTCCTAGGTCGGCTACCCCGGACTGTTTCTCAGACCCTCCTGGGGGCCTACCTGGCTCCACTTCTGTTCTGTGGGGTCTGCTGGGGATGAAGGTGCCAGCAGCGTGTCCATGGGATCAGGGTCAGGCAGGGTTCCAGGCAATCTCGCCTAGTTTTCAGGGCCCGGCAGGGGTTCTAAGTGTCCTGGCCAATCTTAGGGGCCTGACAGTGGTCTCAATAGCCTTGGCCAGTCCTCGAGACCTGGCAGTGGCCCTGGCAGCCCAACCGATTCCTCCCTTCGAGGACAGTGCAGCTGGGCCTTCCTCCTCTGGAGCTTATGTAGAGCATTTGGCCTGCTCTGTAGCTGGGGCCAAACTGAGCCCTGAGCCCTGGTTCTTATATTTCTGACCCTACCTTCCTGCTTCCTGTGGGTGGGACTAGGTGAGTCTGGCCGCACCCACCCGGAGGTCTTAGGCGGCCCTTCCTCTTCTGAGTCAGAGGGAGGCTATGCTGTTGTCCTAGCCTCACTACAGCTGCCTGTTCACCACCTTTCTATGAGATCATTTTCTCTTTGAATATGAAAAAGGAAGGGAATTTAAGAACATGGCCCCTATGAATTACTTTCTTGACTTTTTAAATTTATAAGATGCAGAATTTATACCTAAACAGTGAGAAACAGGAACAAATTGAAAATAATCAGACAGATTTTGATGGTGCTCATACCCAGGAGTTCTTGGATTTATTTGCGGTTTGATTAATTTTTCTTTTAATCTATGACAAAAGCACCTGGAATATGAGAGGTGTGCCTTTTTCAGAATTGTTAAAAATGCCTCAAAACCTCTTTGTTTCTAAGATTTCTTGTTTAGAGTTCTGGATAACAGTTTGTACAGTACTAGGTTGTGACATCCTTCTGGGGATCAATAAATTAAATAACACATCAATACCAGATAGCAAATGCATAGCTGTAATAATAACTCATCTCTGTGGGTTTCTCTTGGCATGAAAAGTGTTTGATCTAAGTGTGTTGTCATAAAAGATGGGAGCTACTTTATCATCTTCATGGAGTTAGTTTTATTGACCTTTACTTACAGGGTGCCTATTTCTTAGCCCTAATTTGAAACTGAACATTTTTATTCACTTGTTCCTGTATTAAGAGTGTTTCTTTCTGGTGAAATACAAAAAACAAACACAATTTGAACAGCTTATATGCTATTGCCAACAGGTTGCCATCAGGCAAAAGGAAAATGAAAGTAAAAATAAATCTCTAAATTATGATAGAATCATAGAACTGGAAGGGATCTCGAGAGGTCATTGAATCCAGTCCCCTGCCCTCAAGGCAGGACCAAGCACTGTCTAGATCATTCCTGACATATATGCTAATAATATTTGCCAGGGCCAGTTATTGTTAAATCAATACTGGATGAAAGATTTTTCCAAACATGCTTTGGATGACAGATTTTTCAAACAGGATTCACATGCCTCATCAAAAAGAGCTGTGCATGGCCTTAGGAAAAAGCCATAAAAATTCACTGTTGTGTGTGGGCTCTGGTGTCTACACTATAATGTATAGCAATGGCCTGCTACTTGTCTAAAAGATTAGATGTCTAACACTCAGTAAGAAAACACCTTAATGTTTTATAACAGGAAAGTTGCCTGCAAAATATCCTAATTCATTTGTTGCCTGCAGGGTCTATTTTCATCTTTTGTCTTTTGAAACTGTACTGAGGCCTACTCATCCTTTATGATTTCAATACATTATCAGTTAGATTTCACTCACAGATTTGTGGCCCGTGTGCTCTGGTTCTTTCTTGGAACAGTCCAAGGCCAGCATTCAGCCACAAGAGGGAGTGCGTCCATTCAAGAGGTGAGGTTGGTTGCCCTGCAGTGGGGAGCTGACTGAAATAACATGCAGCACAGAGACAGGGATTTCACAAGGCTGTTAACATTTGGAAATTTTAACAAAAAGGTCTTTACAAAGAACAATCCAGGCATGTCATTTGACGTTTTAAAAAATCTTTACCTGAGAGGATGATGAGGTGTGAGGATGTTTAGTTTTTTTATCGCTAGAAATGAATTCTTGCTTTTATTCATTCAGTGGGGCTAAACTGGACTAGCCTCTGCACCCCAACTAATCTGGACTCCCGTAATTTCAAATGCTGAGGTCCTGTGGATCAGGAGGCCATCTGTTCGGGAATGTGGCATGGCACCTGTTCTAGACGGGGTTACTCTTCCCCTGAAGAACAGGTACGCAGCTTGGACCCTCCTGGACCCTTTTTTAATATTTGAAAACCAGATTTTTTCGGTGTCCAGGAGTGCTTTTGGGCAGCTTCGTCTGATTCGCCAGCTGTGACCCTTCCTGAACAAGCATGACTTAGCCACAGTGATCCATGCTCTTGTTACATCTAGACTGGATTACTGTAATGCACTTTATGTGGGACTGCCTCTAAAGAGCCTTCAGAAACTTCAACTGGTCCAGAATGCGGCTGCTTGAGTCTTAACTAATACTTGTTATATGGAGCACATTATGCCAGTGCTCCAGCAGCTGCACTGGCTTCCGGTATGTTTCCGGGCACAATTTAAGGTCTTGGTTATGACCTATAAAGCCCTAAACGGGTTGGGTCCAGGGTATCTGAAGGACTGTCTTCTCCCATATGAACCTGCCCGGGGATTGAGGTCAGCTGGGGAGGCTTTGCTTCGTGTTCCCCCACTTGTGGAGATAAGATTAACATCTACGCGGAACCTTCTCAGTTTTTGCTCCCAGGCTGTGGAATTCTCTTCCTCGGGATATTCGCATGGCGCCAACACTAGCATTGTTTCGGCGTCAGGCTAAAGCCACCCTTTTTACTCGTGCTTTTATTAATGTTTGAGTTTGTATGTGTATGTTCCTCTTCTTGATATGTTTTTAGCAGGTTTTATGTCCCTTTGGGGTCTCATATTTTAAAATTTTATATACATTTGTATTATGTTTAAAATTTTTGTAAGCCGCCTCGAATATTTTAAGTAGAGAGGCGGGGTTAAAATATTTAAATAAATAAATAAAATGCTGCATCTGCTGTTAGCCTGGCAGCTAAAAAGTATGTGTGTCTGTGAGTGTAAACATGCAGCAGAACTGGCCATTTGCTTACAAATCTGATGGCTGAGGATGTGACCGACTATAATATTGTAAAAGAGGCTGAGTATTCATCAGTGACTTTTATGTGTGGGTTAATAGTTGAATAAGTTCTACTGAACACACCTTGAAACAGTTTGATAATTATACAGCGTGTTTTCTGAAGTCAACGTGGCTTCCCCACAGAGTCCTAAAACTGGTGAAAAATGGGTAGCATCAATAAACACTGAACCTTGTACCAATAAATATGTTCCTCTCATTACTCAATGAGCCCAGAGGCATGGAAATATAAAAGGCCCCATTCTCCCCTATAAGGGACTAACACATGTAGGGGAGAGGAAGCTCAGTTAATTTCAGCATGCAGAGTTCCCTGCTTATTCTTCTGTGGGAAGGGAGACATTGACTGCTTTCCCCACCATCATTCTTTTATGGTCAGGATGGAGGTTCTATGACAAGGCAGTATGGAGCGAACTGAACAGCCAATGCCCATGCTGTGCCTATGGAGAAAAAGCTTCCAAGCTCTAGACCTGTGAGTCTGGTGCTTTTCACAAGTATGAAATTCACAAGCTTTTTTTTTTTTTTGTAATGAGTTTCTTTTTATTCCAATCTAGTTAATGTGGAATAAAGATGATTATCCATTCAAGGCTCCCATTCTTCTCCTATGTTATTTTTAAGGATGCTTTGTACTTAACTGAGCATAATGTCCAATGTGGTTGTACTGTGTTAATTCAGAACGATGCAGGCCCTGAAAAATGTGACACATCTTCTCTATTTCATGGATTGGTTTAAATATCTCTATCTTAGATCTCTTTTCCCTTTATATGTAAACTGCTCCTCCCCGCCAGTTCTTACAGTGTCATACACTTATGGAGAAGTGTGGCTTGCAAAACTACACACTTGTATGCACACACATGAGACATGAATCATTTCACCCACCACAGGAGAGCAGTCACTTCTGATGTGGAATGTGGCAGCTGGTTTAGCAGAGCAGTAAAACTCAGTCCTGCAAACATTTGTGCACATGAGTACTTTTACTACCTTGAGTAAAGGTATGTGTCCTTCCGCATTTGAAGGCTCAAGCTCTAAGAAATTATTTTGGTCTCAGAACACTATCTGTTAGTGAAAGCAAGAAGCAGGTAGCAAGTTCTTTTTGTTATTTGCCCATTGCTGTAAGAGCTACAATCATTTTCAGTGTTTTCCACACTTGAAGAATGCCTCCCTATCAAAACATCACTTCTGACCTTCTTTTATATATCCAGCATGTGTTTTATTAACTCCTTTCTCATATACTACATGTGGTGTCTGCCACTAGACAAGCAGGAGACAAACTTTGGGTTCTTGATTAAAAGAACAGCAGTGAGAAATAATACTCACTGCCAGCAGTTTTTTGCAACAAATGTATTATTTGGGGGTGATGTGAATTATAGCTGTGCACACACACATTTTCCTCTTCAACCAGCACAACCCTGTGGAAATCAGGGAGGTTGCACTAATGTAATTGAGGGGGGAATTTGACCCATACTGTCTGGTGCATTTTACAAAGATGGTATTTCAATTAATTGTCAAAAATACTTTCCAGGGTATCTCTGTCCTTCTGAGATTCAGAATAGAAGTAGATTGGAGAGTGTGTACTTATTATGTAGTCTAACAGTATATATTAGTGAAACTTTATTGAATGCTGCAGCAAAACCAAAGAGAAATTAAGATATAGTCCAGAAAAATAAAATACGTACTTCTCGCATGCAGCTTTATTGATTTCTAACAGCCATGTTATTTTCAGGACTACATCAGGGAAAATAATTTTTATGCATGGCAGAATGATATACTACTCTTTTAAAACTAGGCTTACCCTTTTTTTGTCCTGCTGTATGCATGTGCAGAGGGGTATCTACCTAATTGGCCACAAGAGGGGATTAAAGTAAATAAAATCACAATCCACGGGAGGCCTCTAAATATGGCTTTTTAATTTGAAAAATTTTGTGAGTTACAGTGTAATTCAAGCTTTTCAAGCTTTACTCGTTCATAGCCATTCATACAGCTTGCAAAGCTCAGGTCTCGGTGAGTTTGATATGCCCGCCACTGTTAATGCAGAAGACTAAGCTGTTCTTTTCAGCTGCAAAACATGCTTTGTGACATAACAAAAGACCTACTGTAAATAAAACACATGTTAATAAAAATGAGAGGAGGCAGTGGAAGCCAGCAGTCCATGTCCAGACCGAGACACCATTTGAAAGCATAGCTAAGTAGAGGTAACGATAATCAGAAACCACCCTTGCACTCTGTCAGTTACAAAGACGTTGTTAACAGATATAAGTAAATACCAACGATTTCGCATGTTCACTGTAATTAAAGTCAAAATATGCAGCTCAGTGTAACTAATTGCTGTGGAAGGAAAAAAAGAACCAATCGTGCTCATTGCTGTGAAACTGTTAATGGAGAACTTATGGAGAGAAAGTCCAAGTCCTCTCGTCCAAATTGGAATGTGAAAGAAATCTGTTGGAAGGTGATGACAGAAATGAAGTAAAACAGTTGTTTCCTGATCCATGTGCCAGATGTGTCACATACTGTGATAAATAAGATCTGCATCTTACACTCCAGAAATTGGGGAATATTACAAGCGTTTATTATAGTGAGGTACAAAAAAATGTACTTGAAATGCTTTGTTTCTCCTGGCACCAAGCAGTGAGCAGTTATTGCACAATGCCTGGAGCTGCTAATTCTTTTGTTTAGGTTCAAGCCAACATAGCCTATTAAAAGCTTAAATTCAATTTTATTGTTAAGGTATTTATTAACTGATTATGAAAAGACATTAAAGGGCTCATAATTAAACTACTAAATTATTCCTTACCTTGTCAAATTCTCCTATTTTCCAGGATAGAACTTCCATAGTATAAAATATCAGTGTTTTTATTTAGAAAAGTGTTCTGGTTGCTATCGCTGTATTTTTTTTAACTGCACCTCCTGACTCCTTCTCAAACTGACTTGCTGCAGTTCTTCAGCTAAGGAAATCATTGCAGAAACACCAATGTGTTGTTGGCATTTCTAAGTCACATTATTATGTAGTATTGCAGTGTAAGACAGATGCAGGATTTCACTCCAGAAATAGCTTCATATTGATGATAGCTAAAATAGTATATTATCAGGAAAACTCACACTGACTGCAGAATTTAGATTTTGGCCCACATTATTAATAACTTGGTATTTCAAATAACTCCTAGAAGCCCCAACTGAAATTGAAACCACATTTTGTGGGGCAAAGTATACTCTAATAGTGAAAAATAGTGCCTGTCCTGGAAAACTTAAATAGCCACAACAGACAAAGGTTGGGAAGGTTCAGAGAGTTGTATGACTTGGTCACATGCCAGGTCAGTGGTAAAGCCAAGAATTAAATGCAGGTCTTCTGACTCCTAGTCCATTACCTTAAACACTGGCCTACAAGGTCTCTAGATCCAAGATTGTTGCATCTTGGGTGAGGGGTAGGACAGGAGATGACATAGACAGAAGTCAGCAAGGAGGAAAACTGTTAGGTCTCTGCTTTAGAATTTTCCCAGAGTATTCCATCAGAGGAGCATGAGCTCGTGTGCATCTCCAAGGTTAGTAGGAGGCCATTGCCATCCGCATGGGGGCTTTGTGCTTCTGCATGGGCTCTGGGACCCTGCCTCCTGACAGCATGGTTTTGCTGGAACTGTTCAACATGGAGCCTCATGTCCACCACTGCTCCTGAGACTCCCTAAAAGGGAGAGCTCTGCAGAAAAGCTAACGCAACAGGAGGCTGTGATTCAGCACAGGGGGCCAGTCTAGCAGATTCGAATACAGGATCAGGACGTTAGGCTATACAGGTTGAGCCTCTCTAGTGCGGCACCCTTGGGACCTGACTGGTGCTGAACCAGAGAGTTTGCCAAGCTATGGGAGGTCAATATTGTCTAGCAGCATTAACAACACTTGCGTTGCTTAGTAGGCCCTTAGAATTTATACTTAATTCCCACAATATAAGAACTAGGGGTCACCAAATGAAATTAATAGGCAGCAGGTTTAAAACAAACAAAGGAAGTTTTTCTTCACTCCATGCACAGTCAACCTATGGAACTCCTTGCCAGAGGATGTGGTGAAGGCTAGAACTTTAACAGGGTTCAAAAAAGAGCTAGATATATTCATGGAGCTTGGGTCCATCAATGGCTATTAGCCAGGATGGGTAGGAATGGTGTCCCTAGTCTCTGTTTCTTTGGAGGTGGGTGACAAGAGAGAGATCATGTGAGGGTTATCTGTTGTGTTCCCTCCCTCAGGGCATCTGGTATTGGCCACTGTCAGCAGACAGGATACTGGGCTAGATGGACCTTTGGTTTGACCCAGTATGGCTGTTCTTATGTTCTAATACATTTAGGAGTAAATTAGAGCTAAATAACAGCACAGAACACTGAGAGCCAGGACTGGTAGCAGTAAACAAACCTTTATGGAACCACAGGAAACTTGCCCCCACCCATGACAAGTGGACATCTGGCTAATTAAAATCATGACGGATCATGGAGGTTGCTGGACCAGAAAGTGCCGGACTAGAGAAGTTCAATCTGTATTAACTTTTCAGTGGATTCCTACATGCTTACTAGATGGCAGGGGACAATGCTTGTCAGAAATAGTGCCACAAGACCACCTCTGAATTTCACCTTGACTGAAGGCTCTTCAGAGGAGCTACCATGTCACTTTAGTGGCAAAGTAAAGTAACAAGCACACTTTTGCATGCTGTCCAATAATACAATAGCAATAATAAAATTGTAGCTCCTCTGGCTTTTTTCTTGGCTCTATCTTTTTGCCGTCTTCCCCCATGAGAATCCCACAGCTCTTGGAAGGTGCTTTTTGCAGCCTGAAGTGTGTGCTTGTGTGTGTGTGCTGCAGCTAGGTGTCTAACCAGGGTGCAAAAAGGGGAATGGCAGGCTCCCATCTGCCATGCACAAAAAGAGCTCTGGCCATGTGAGCCACCAAAATAAGACATCTCTACAGCAGATTGCATGAATGTTCAAAATATAATCTGTGTGCTCCTTTGGCTCCATGGACCAATCTGACATGACTCCTAATCAGGGACTTGAATATGCATATACCCTGCTCTTCTCCTTGGGTGCAGTTCCCTTCTTGTTTGGGAGAGGGGAAACATCTGTGTCCTCAAACTCCCCCCCCCCCACACACACTTTTCGCACCAACATGGAACGCCAGCACATTGTGCAGATTTTCAGCCCTGCCTGGCCTCTCTTACCAGATGGATGTAGTAGTTACCAAAATTGACATTCATATGACTTGGTGCATAGTATTACTGTGAGTCTTATTATATTTGATGTTTTTCCTTCAGGCTCCTGCTACGATTGCATGACAATCAGAGCCTTGCCTTTTTATAAAAAGTGTCTGATCCTCCAGGCTGTGGAGAGGCATTTGAAAATACAATTTGTGTGCATCCTAATGGCTCAGACTTCAGAAGGCAAATAAAAATAACCCCCAATTTATTATCTTTTGAAAAAAGGCTCATGGTTCTTAAGCCAATGATGATTTGGAGGCATGGCATTTCATTTTAGGCATAGCAATACTGGACTTATCACTGGAGATCTTAGTTAACACCTCAGAGCAGTTGTTCCAGGCTCCCTGTAAACTCACTCAGACATCAGTTACAATTGGTTCACATTTTTGTAGGCTTTCTTCATTAACCGTGACAGCTAGAGACATTTTTTTTCCAAAAATGAAAGCTGAGCTTCTGCAGGACAGTAGCTTCAGAGAGGTCCAGAAATTTTGTTAATCTATTTTGTAAAAGCTCCCTCTACAATATTAAAATAGAAACAAAAATAAATTAAAAAATATCACTCTGGTAATGTACTTGCCCAATTTGTGTTATAGCTAATGTTGTAGAACTGGATTCAGCCAATGGTGGGGCTGTCTCTGACTGGATTCTAATTCTAGATCAATGCCCAGGACTATTTTAGAAACTTCTAGTATCAGATGCCTGTATCTTGAAAACTCCACAAATGCATAAGCACATGAAAGCCTAGCAGAAGGTTTGTTTTACAGCAGTTGTTGACTGATTATTAATGTAGGACTGGTAGTTATTTGTGCACACCATCCCTCCACTCACATCAACAGGGTATAGAAGGAAGGTAGGTTTGGCCCCTACTAGTTAATGTTTAACTCTTCGAAAATGTAAATTGCTATACAAGCACCATTTGCTTAGGTAAAGTTAGTGTCATTATTATGCACATCCTCAAAATTTCCCTTTTATAGCACTGGGCAGGAAGATTATCCAAAGTTGTTATGATAAGGATTAAAAACAAAAGCTTTGGAAGAAATACAGACCCTCATGCTTCAGGACAGGCAATATGCTCTATTTAATAGGGGTTAGAAAGTTTTCCTGTTTGCTTCAGAGGGTTCTTTCTTACACTTTCCTCTGAAGCAGTTGGCATTAGCCACCATCAGAGACATAATTCATCAGTGGTGGACCACTGGATTTATGGAAATTCCTATTTTGCTTTGTGATGGGAAGTTTATAGGTGGCTATTAGGGCTGTCTAATGATTAAACACGTTCATTTTGACTAATGGTGAGATTAAAAATAATTATTAATTGCAATTTTGATTGCACTATTAAACAATAATAGAATACCATACCATTTATTAAAATATTTTCTACATTTTCAAATATATTGATTTCAATTACAACCCAATGCACAGTGCTCACTTGATATTATTTTTATTAAAAATATTTGCTCTGTAAAAAGATAAACAAACGAAATAGTATCAGTTCAGTTCATACAAGTGCTGTAGTACAATTTTTTTATCATGAAGGTGCAATTTACAAATGTAGAATGTTTTTGCATAACTGCCTTCAAAAATAAAACAATGTAAAACCTTAGAACCTATAAGTCCACTCAGTCCTATTTTTTGTTCAGATAATTTCCAAGACAAACAAGTTTGTTTATATTTACGAGTGATAATGCTGCCCACTTCTTATTGACAATGTATTGAATGTTTTGCATGTCTGTCATGTAAATACCTTGCAACACTGACTAAAAAAATGCAAATATAAATCTACATTTTTTAAGTTGCAGTTTCATAATCAAGAGATTGCACTACAACCCTTCTATGAGGTGAATTGAAAAATGCTATTTTTAAAAATCTTTTTAAAGTTCAAATATTTGAAATAAAATAATTATATAAATGAGCACTACACTCTATATTTTGTGTTGTAATTGAAATCAATATATTTTAAAGTGTAGAAAAACATAAAAATATAATAAATTTCAATTGGTATCTATTATTGTTTAATAGTGTTATCAAAACTACAATTAATCACGATTAATTTTTTGAATCAAGTTAATTTCTTTTGAGTTAATTGCTTAACTGCAATTAATTGACATTGCTAGTTGCCATTGCCATTGAAGGTTTTACATTCATTGGGCCACAGTCTGCTCTCACTTACACAAAGATACATTTAGACAACTCAGTGAAGTAAGTGCAGTTACTCTGGATTTTCACTGGTGCAGCTGACAGCAGAATCCATCTCTCTGTCTCCTAATAGGAACATAGCAACTCTTTTCTGTTCATCAGTATCTTTCCTAGACATGTAATATCAGTTGTAAGTAAGGGAAGAACCTCTTTAAATCAAAACTAGAAAGGCATCTGAATTAGTGTGTGTGGTATTTTAGATGCTGCTTGTAATGATTAGAACTGGGAGCATTGGCTGTTGGGAGTCTGGAAGCGCAGGAAACAGGAAGGAGGAGGGAGAAGATTAGCCGGGCTGAGTGAAAGCTACAGAGGGATGCAGCAGCTTTGTAAAGAGGTTCTACTTTTGGCAAATAAAGTCCTTTTGAAGTTTGTTAGTACCTTGCTTGATAATACAACATTTTGGCGACAAGGATGGATCTTCTGCCTCTGAACCCACCTGTACCCTTTCTGCAAAGCCCAGGTGGCCCTCCAATTGCTTGTACTGCCTGGAGTTCATATGTTTGAGACTTATCTGCTTGCAATCAGTGCTACAGAGATTTCTGAAGTAAGAAAACATGCTCTGCTAATCCACTGCCTTGGAGCAGAAGGGCAGCCTATATTTTACACTTTTCCCCTTGCAGATGATAAATATGAGACTGCACTCACTGCATTAAAGAACTTTTTTGTGCCAAAAGTGAATGTAGTAGCTAATCGCTACAGATTTCGCCAGCGTGAGCAGAAACCAGGGGAAACTATAATGCAGTATGTTGCTCCTCTGAGGAGTCTGATTGTAACTTGTGACTTTGGGAATATGGCAGATGAGATGATTAGAGACCAGCTCATCGAGAAAACAACCATCCTTAGTGTAAGAGAACGCTTGCTTCTAGAACCACAACTTACACTGGAAAAAGCAATAAACATTGCTACCCAGATTGAGTCAGCTATAGCAGAAGCCAAAATAATGAGCATGGATACAGGAGGCCCAGTCCAGGCTGTGATTCCTTAGCAGAAAAGTCCACTATCACTGTGGACAAACAATCACAAGGAGAAAGCTAATGAAAAACCACAGAATCAGCAAATTCAAAGCACAGCAAAAGCATGCTTTCGCTGTGGATCCCCCACAAGCTAGACACAATGTCCTTCAAAAGTAGCTCAGTGCAATCACTGCAAAAAGATTGGGCATTTTGCTAAGGTATTCCTCAATCAACAAGTGCATGCAGTTACAATACCAGATGTTACTGTGCTGAGTGTGGACAAAATCACTACTGCACATATTCCAGAACAGTTAAGGTGCATTGTAAATGTTTCTGCCACATCTTCAGGCAAATCACATCCTATTCAGCTAATGTTGGACACTGGCTCAGCAGTATCTATACTACCTGATTCCATCTATTTGCATTACTTTAAAGATGTGCCTCTTACAGAACCCAAACTTCACTTGGTGTGCTATTTGAAAAACCAAATTCCAGTATGTGGCTGCCTGCCAGCAATGGAGACTTTTGGTGATTGCTGTGTAAATGCAGAGTTCTACATTGTCCACAAAGGCACTCCTGTCCTTGGCAGAGATTTATTGACTGCTTTAAACCTCAGGGTAGTTAATGGACGAATTGATCTTCCTCAGCAAAGCACTCTTGCAGTACACACCAGTTTCAGCTGGGACCCAAGACCGGGTTGAGGAGAAACTTGGCTGTGCTTATGGGTTTGTGTATAAAGTCAAAATGCGACATAATGTGATGCCTGTATGACAGAAGTTACGGCGCTTACCATTTTCAGTCAGGGAAGCTGTTTCAGGGGAACTTAAAAAACTTGTACAAAAGGACATTATTGAAGAGATTGACTCCTCAGAATGGGTTTCACCTATAGTAGTGACACAGAAGAAGGATAGAGGCATTCGCCTTTGTATGGATTTAAGGGAGCCAAATAAAGCTATTGTGATTGACAGCCACCCACTGCCTCACATAGAAGAGGTATTTGCAGAACTCCGTGGAGCAAAGATGTTTTCTACTCTTGATTTGCAGAGCGCGTACTACCAGATTATGTTGCATGAAGACAGCAGAGACCTCACAGCATTTATTACACATGAGGGACTATTTCGTTTTAAACGTGTTCCATACAGTCTTGCATCTGCCCCAAGTGCCTTCTAAAAAATGATGTAATTGATTCTGAAGAATCAACATGGAGTTCAGTGCTATCTGGATGATATTATTGTGTTCGGAAATACTTCTAAGGAGCATGAGAATAACCTGCAGTCTGTACTAAACAGCATCAGCACAGCAGGCCTCAAGCTCAACTTGTCTAAATGCAAATTTAGACAAACAGAACTCTCCTTTCTGGGGCACACAATTTCACCACCTGGACTAAAACCTGATCCAGATCATATCCTAGCAATTTCAAAGGCTTCTCCTCCAACAGATTTGCAAACCTTACATTCCTTCTTGGGTCTTACCTCCTGGTATGCAAAATTTATTCCCAATTATGCTTCTGTCATTGAACCATTATTATGGAGAAGTTCAACCTTGGTGTGGACAACGGATGCCAAAGCTAGTTTGGAAACTGTGAAAGACTTGATTGTACATAGTCCAGTACTTGCACTATTCAGTCCTGCATTATCCACAATTGTGACTACTGATGCTTCTGATTATGGACTTGGGGCTGTCCTCACACAACTTCCTGAGGACAACATGGAGAGGACTGTTGCATTTGTTTCAAGGACACTGAGTGATGCTGAGAGAAAATATTCTACAGTTGAAAAAGAAGCACTTGCTTGTGTCTGGACTACTGAAAAACGGAGAACTTACCTGTGAGGCCGCACATTCAAGTTGCGCACAGACCACAGCCCTTTGACAACCTTGCTAACCACGAAAGGACTAGGAAGAACAGGAAATCGTATTGCTAGATGGTATGAAAGACTGCTCTCTTTCAATTATGAACTGGAATATAAGCCTGGAAACCAAAATGTGATAGCTGATTGCCTTTCTCTCCTGCCTTTGTCTTCACCAGATGGTTCACTGGAGAATGAGGATGAAGCAGTTGCACTTATTACAAGCACTCTTATTGCAGTTACAAGAGAGCAATTCCAAGCTGCTTATTTAGCATGTCCAATTCAACAAAAGCTAAGGGAATTTCTGACAAAGAGATGGCCCAGTAACCCTAAAAACCTCGATCCAGTTTTGCTGCCTTATCTTAGAGTTTGGGATGAACTTTCTTTGCTTGATGACTATGTGCTACGAGGTACACACCGGCTACTTGTGCCAGAAGAATTACAGTCAAAACTCATACACCTGGCACACGATACTCATCAAGGAATTGTCAGAACCAAACAATGACTATGGGATCTGTATTGGTGGCCAGGGATGGACTCCCAAACTGAAGCAATCATAAAATCCCGTGTCACTTGCCAAATCCTTAACACAGCAGTGACATGTACCCCACCATTACAGCCTGTTCCTCTTAGATAATGGTAGTCAATTTACTTCCCTGGAATTTGAAACTTTTCTAGCAGGGAGGATCATTTTACATAGAAGATCATCTATGCCAATGGGGAAATTGAAAGGTTTAACAGAAGCTTGAAAGAGAGTTTGCAAATGGCTAAACTGGAAGGGCGATCGTGGATAACCTTCACTACTGATTTCTTTCAAGCATACAAGGCTACACGGCATGCCACAATGCAAAGATCACCCACAGAGTTACTTCATGGAAAACAGATGAATACTAAACTGAACATTGCTGGATTGTTAAAGTCAAGACCTGATGCACCAAAAGAGGATGATGTGAGAAAAACAGTTGAACAGAACCAAGAAAAGTATAAGGCTTTCACAGACAAACAGTGGGGTGCAAAGTTTGTGGTTCCTTCATTAGGGTAAGAAAACCTGGAATTCTACGCAAAGGGGACCATAAATTCACATCTCCTCTTAAAATCATTGAGAAGAGGGGACCTTGCACCTATTGACTTTCTGATGGGTGTGTATGGAATGCTTCTTATCTTGCACCTGCCTATGCACCAAGAGGAGATGATGCCAACACCCAGTCTGCACTGTACGACTTCACCATAGTACCAACACAACAAGACATTGCACTAGAAACAGGATTTGAGAGATGGTCTGTCAGACCCAGACGACCACCTGTCTGGATTAGAGACTATTTTATGTAGTATTTACAGTGTTTTCAGTGTAATATTTCTACCAACAGTATAGTGGCTTGTTCCATATTTGTTGCTGTGGTTAGAACAACAACGTTTATTTTATAATTGAGAGCGCTTCTTAAGAGAGGAGGGAATGTGGTGTTTTAGATGCTGCTTGTAATTATTAGGACTTGGAGCATTGGCTGTTGGGAGTCTGGAAACACAGGAAACAGGAAGAAGCGGGGAGAAGATTAGCCATGCTGAGTGAGAGCTACAGAGGGATGCAGCAGCTTTGTAAAGAGGTTCTACTTTTGTTAAGTAAAGTCCCATTGAAGTTTGTTAGTACCTTGCTTGCATGATACAACAGTGTGCTTGCCAAGAGCCGTAGTTACGCTAAGGGAAGAGTTAGCAAAAACTATAGGAAGTAAATGAGATTCATGAAATTGATGTAGTCTAGTCCATTGTTTCTCAACTTTTTTTTTATTAAGTACCCCTTTTTCGAAAAAAGAAAAATGTGTAAGTACCCCCAGTACCTACAGTTTTCAGACACACAAAATTTTTTTCTACCATTTCAACACATTTGTTTAAACAACTTAATCATAGCTGGGTGGGTGATGAAATTTTTGGGTGTAAAAAGTACAAAAATAATAAAACACTGTAAAACTTAAAACAAAAATTCAGTTTCCTCCAAATTTCAGTTGTGTTGACGTACCTCCCAGACTTGTCTCAAGTACCCCTAAGGGTACTCGTACCACTGGTTGAGAAACACTCTAGTCCCTATTATTAGGGGCTCTTGTAAATCACTGACAAAGGTATGAAAATACCATGGCCTTATGAAAACATCAAATGTCTTGGTTTTTCACTAAACAAGAAAATACTTATCAATATAAATAAATCAGTAGTTTTACAGTGATTGAGAAGTGTGACACCTGTGTGCATTGTTCAAGTCCTAGATTGTGAGTTTTCTGGGTGGAGAGGGAAGACTTGTGCCACTTGTTTGGCACAAGTGTTCTCTGATCCCTGGCCTAGTTCCTTAAGAACCACTGTGATCAATCTAACAAATAATGGTTCTAGATTATATACATTAGAGAACTTTCTCTAAATTCTCTCTGCTCTTGTTTGTTGAGCTCTTCACACGGAGTCATCCTATTATCACTATATGGCTTGATCTAGCACACTCTGAAAGCGATTGGGCAGGTTCCATCAACTTCAGTGAGGGAAGGGAGACCCAAGGTGAAATCCTGGCCTCATGAAAATCAGTGAGGGTCTTGCCATTGACCTTAGTAGACCCGCAATTTCACCCATAATTCATGCCAAGAGTTTTAAAAACATGAGTGAAATGAAACAACCACATTTCACATCATTTGAGCCTTAAAAACAGGTGTGTTCTCCTAATTTTATAAACACATATTTGCAAACATATAAAATAACAAAGACCTTGGTCTACCAAAGAGCTCTGCACATGTGGACCCTTTGTAACAGCAGGCCGGTATATTGCAGAGTGGTAGAATATGAGAAATTCACCCTTTCCAATCAGAACTTTACCCCACTGTCAGTTAAACTATAGCAATACACATGGGCAGTTGCGTTTGCTAGGGGGTGTTGACTGACATACCTAGAAAGGAAGAAATATGTAGAGGTGTTAGTAAAGTCAATATTATCAAGACCTTGTTCCCTCACTCTGTGCACATAAAAGCAGTTTCTAGAGTGTGAGCAATTACATTATTTTTTACGATCAGTCACAAGTGTATTTTTATTAGCTGATTTATTCAATGATTTGAATGTATAGACTTTATTTCAATCTCATTTGAGTTGGAGGAAAGTATCGAAGGATTTGTGCTGGCTTGAACTGTCGCTTTGGCTCAATGACAGAGTAATTGTCTTGCAGAGCAGAATTCTGCTAGTTTCAGTGACTTTTGCCTGTAAATTAGTTTGCAAAGTGGTGTTTATTGCTATATTGGGAGGCTAAAACAGCCTAATTATATGTTTGTACAGGAGAAAACATCACACCAGATCCTTGAGCAATTATTCTTTCCTTGTTCTTTCACTGTTCAGTCTCCATACTGTTCAGAAAGAAAAGGAGATGACTTGTCTTTACCACAGAGTTAATTAACAATAAAATGAATAATAGCTAATGCTGTATTCACTAAGGGCAACTTCTATTACTCAAGACAGAATCAATATATTAGCATGCATCTAGAACCCACCCTAGTGAACTGTTCTGAATATGTGTCAATTCAGCCAAGGGTATCTTACACTGATTTACAAGTGAAAGCTTTATTTCAGCATATGACAGTATTCAGTACATTTCCTCTCTCTATATTTCCCCAGCTGCCATCTTCCCTTTTTGGAAGAAGTTAGTACCATGTGGGTCAGGCTATTTAACTAATTGCTACATTTTGTGCTTTTTTGGGGTCTTTTTAGAATTGAGAAAGGTGAATATTGCTGGGGGCTCTTCTTTTTCAAGAAAGAGATGTCACATTAAATTCAGAAAGCGCCACAGGTCAGTGTCTTCTTTGAGCTGCTCATAAAATGTATCACAATAATAAAGACAGCTCAGTGGTGCTACCCATCCTAGTGTTAAAGTACCTCTGCCTCTGTTCTTAGGCACACTTTATGCACAGGAGTAGTAAACCTATTTTCCTTCGAAGGCAAGTGTTCTATATAACCCATGTGCACACACAAATAGAGTGCCAGAATCATACCGGGAGCAAGTGACTGACTTCAGTTGAGTTGCCATTGTTTGCAGCAGGGCTGTGATGGGTTCAGAACATCTAGGTTAAGGTGTCCTTGAAAATAAAACTTAGACTCTTTTGACATCCTTATTCAGAGATTTGCAAATGCTTCTGTTATACATGCTGAGTAAAATACAGTGAGACTGAGCGTTACTGCACATGAATGTGCACAATTCCTAGACAATGCAGCAGAGCCCAATTTCAGCAGCCTGGCCCTAATAATAAAAGTGCTTAACTACAGGCTTAAATTTAGGCACATGCTTAAATGCTGTGCTGAACTGAGGACAAGGAGCTGGGTGTGTGCATTTGCAGAGTCCTATATGTTTTAAAGAGTTAAATTCACCACTGATGTCAGAGACGACCCATGCCTGCTAATATTGGGGGGCAAGGGAGCTGGGACAATTTGCATAGTGAGGATTCTGAGAGCCATTGAGTGAAACTGTAAACCTCACTTCAAGCCAGGGAGTGCAGAAGCATCCTCAGCACTGCTAGTTACAGCACCTCAGGTGGAGAGGGCAGATGGAGAGAAGCCAGCCTCAGTGGTGGTGAGTGTATTCAGTCTGTGTGAGCATGCTCAATACAAGCCAAGCAACATATTGAGAAATCACATGACACTACATCCCTCTACGTCATCTCTGCCTAATGTGACAGTGCAGTCAATGGTCTTCTACCAAGATGAATGGGTCCAGAATCTTTGTTGCAGATGCTGTGAGAGAAGGCCTACACCCAGAGAGGTAGAATAACCATAAAACCCTCCGTGTCACTTTTTCATCTGACCTGATTAGGCTGAAAAGTGAGACCTTGAACAAAGTTTTGAAAGCAGCAATTTTAGAGTTTTGATTCTAGGAATATTAGACATTTTCAGGGAGAGGTTATTTGCTGGGAGGAGCTGCAGGGAGAAGCCACGAACAATTTAATCAAATGCTCATTATAGGAAGTATCAGAGAACAAAGAACTGGCTCCCCTCTCCCTCTTCAAGCCAGCAGTCCATTCTGAAAGCTTCAGCATTCTTAAATATGACTGGTTCTTTCATTTCCAACCAAAGAGAGGTGGTGGAGCTTTCAGATCTTGTGGTTAGCAAGATGGGAACAGGGCTACATGTGAGATGGATCTAGGAAGCATGTTAAGCCACTCAAAAGCTGTACTTTTATCTTTGGTGAAAAAGTACTTTATAGGAAGACCTCCAATTTTTCACGTTTTTTGCCAAGTAAGACAGTCATTCACTCATACTCATATGTCTGTGCCAGGAATTATATCCCAGGTTTCATGTGTTTGAGAAACTGATAGTGTCAGTCTGGATAAGATGTTCAACCCAAGCCCAGTTTAATTATGTGAAATGATAAAAGACAGGCTCTGAAAGTTCCATTGCCTCAAATTATGCCCAGGAATGCAATCCTGTTAACCACTTTGTCAACCATAGTGGCACTGCTTCTGGGAGACGGTAATGCCAGCACAGCACCATCCGGGCTCTGGGTTACATTAATGTCAGTCACAGGAAGTAGTTCTGGAAAAAGATAAAAAATATGACAGTTTCCATCACAGGGTAGAGAAGGTGTTTCACTCACTCCACATCCATAATGGACTTGCCTCTCCTATGTCAGGTGTCTGAATGGTTAAATTGGTTCAGCTCACGTTTCTCTCAGGCCTGGGTGTCAGGAATTTTGGGGTATTCATTTCAGCTCTGGCACTGATGCCCTCTGGAACCTAGGTCAACATTTCCCAACGGGAATATGCAAAGGTATATAAGATTTCTGCTGGGTGAAAAACTGAGGTTTTGAAATTGGTTTTTTGTTCTAATACAGAACATAAATGGAGCCTTTCCAAAAAACACATGAGGGAGAGCAACCTGCCTTCAAACCAACAGGCTCATATTTAGGACTTTGATTTGAAGCAGAGATTTGAACCTCACTCTCCCCATTTTAGGTAAGTGCGCTAATCATCAGGCAGGAAGTGTTGCTCTCTTGTTGACCCAACAGTCCAGCCTGGAGCTTAGGAAACCTCCCTTAAAAAATTCTCATTGGAACTGATACATTTCCACAAAATTTTTCTTTTAAATTAACTGGCATTTTTTGATGGAAACAGTTTTGTTGAAATTTTTCCAACCAGCTAATAACTAATTACACATTTATTGTTATTTCTGTTGCAGGAACAGATAGTAGATATGTCTTTAGTTCTTTAACTTTAACTAATCACGTTTGAAAATGTCTTAACCTCTGACTTGCTTTCTCACATGGGCAGCAGGTGGAGCCCCCGCTTTGGGGAAGCTAGCCCCTCAGCTCTGCCCCTTCTGCCTGAGGCCTCCCACTGCAACCAGAACCCTGACCCTCCCCCATATCTCTGTGGCTGGAGCCCAGAGCTTTCCCCCACATACATACCTCTCAGCCAGAAGAACCCCACTTATACCACATCTCCCCTCCTGAAAGCATCCCCGCCCCTCAGTCAACTGGAATGAAAAGCTCTTGTCTCCTCCTGAGCTTTTAATTTGCAGCGGAGGCAGTGATGTGTGCTTATTCAGCCTCCTGGGTTCAAAAGTAATCTCTCAGTGGGGCATAACAATAAGAAACAACTTCCCCTGTGCAAACTGCCAAAACCTGCAAGTGGGTGTCCTACAGTGGTGCCGGCACCAGGGAGGCTTAGCCTTCCCTGCCCTATTATACCCGCTGCCTGTGGTCTCCCCCATCTTTAAAATGGTGCTAATAATATTAGGAGTTCCTTAGCTAACTGATGGATGCTCAGGATTAATTAATAGCTGTATAGCCCTTTGAAGATGATGGTTGTAACTAGTACTGCTATGAACAATGTAATCACTGTTGTAATACAGGATACAATAAGTCGGCAAATATAAGTGTAAGCAGAGTCTGAAGGAATGCTTCCTTGACAGCTAGCTGGGAGGGGGAAGAGACCCTGAGTGGCTACGTCTAGACTGGCATGATTTTGCACAAATACTATTAACGGAAAAGTTTTTCCGTTAAAAGTATTTGCGCAAAAGCACGTCTAGATTGGCATGGATGCTTTTGCGCAAAAGCGCTTTTGCGCAAAAGCATCCGTGGCCAATCTAGACGCGCTTTTGCGCAAAAAAGCTCCGATCGCCATTTTCGCGATCGGGGCTTTTTTGCGCAAAACAAATCTGAGCTGTCTACACTGGCCCTTTTGCGCAAAAGCTTTTGCGCAAAAGGACTTTTGCCCGAACGGGAGCGTCAAAGTATTTGCGCAAGAAGCACTGATTTCTTACATTAGAACGTCAGTGCTTTTGCACAAATTCAAGCGGCCAGTGTAGACAGCTGGCAAGCTTTTGCGCAAAAGCAGTCGCTTTTGCGCAAAAACTTGCCAGTCTAGACACAGCCATCGTGTTTAGGTAAATAGAGTTTGGTCCTGCTTTGCTTAAATTTGCTAGAAATTCAGCAGATGGAGCAGTGTTTTTCTCATAGTAATCAACTTAGCTGGTGTTGGGTCCCAAATTGTATTAGCACTGAGTGGAAGGGTAGTGAAATATGGTCACCAGTGTTTGTATTTATTGTGGGAATACAGAGAAGAAAGATTGTGCTTAACCTGTCCCAAAGGAGAAGCCATTCTTAGTTTAAAGAACCTTGGATGGACAAGAGCTTGAATGTAGAGACCTGTGAAAGTAAGGTGTCAGGGCAGGGCAAGGCGAGGGAAAGGGAAGGGAAGACAGGGCTCTCACATACTCAAGCATCTGCTGTAAGACTGGTTCAATCTGCTTCTCACAGTTCAAAGACTAGAGCTAAATAGGCTTCATTAGAAGCCTCCTTTGTTATTTTTTTAAAATTGCTCCATCAGATCTGAAATCACTTGTGGCAGGACTGTGTTTCTGCTACTGAGCTTCAATCACTTGCATTGAGGCAGTGGTTCTGCCCAGAGTGCAAAAGAGCTGAAAATTACGAAGAGACTGATGTGCAGAGGTCACAGTCGAGAGGTGGATGATGACTGGCAGGGTGGTGGTAGAAAGATATGATGAGTAGCCAGTGGGGCTGTGTCAGAGAGGAGTGAAGAATGAGTAAGATGCTCCTTTCTCCCACACACATACAGTCCCAGGGTGGGAGATGAACTCTGCAGATGCACCTCTGAACTCTGGTTGTGCACTGACCCAGGGCAGCAACTGTGAGTGAGGTTCAGAGAAGGGCTGAACATGTGAAGGGCACTTTTGGGTTGTCGGATTTAAGAACTTGAGTGGAAAAGCTCTCTTACTTATGGTTTATGTTTATGAACCCTGTTTGTGGTGGTTTTTTCAAATTAATGCCAGGTTACTTCCCTCCTTTTATTAAAATTTTCTTTTCCACACTCAGACTCTGTGCTTGCAAGGGGGAAGCATTGCCTCTCAGAGGCACCCAAGGGTGGTGTGCAAATTTCCTAAATTACTGGGTCAGGGCTCAAGCTGGTTCTATGTCGGATCAATGGAAAGGAACCCCTAGATATTGAACCCAGCCCCGGCTGCTGCTGGCTCCAAATGGGAGAAGGGTTACCTAGGTACTAGTGTGTCAAACTATTTGAACTGTGTATACATCAAGAACGATTTGTTCTACAGGCATGATCAAGGAAGTGCTTATATTAGGCTCTGGCACAACATGAGATCATACATAAATATCCGATATGGGTTTGCCCAAGTGTTTAAGTCAAAGTTTTGGTAGGTTATTGTAGGTAAAATGAGACAATATGAAGTACAAGGGAGATTGGGTGCAGCTGTGGCTGCCAATATTCAATATCCAGGGTCTCAGTTCTATTGAAGGACATGAGCTTGCATTTGCAGGGAATATTACAAGAAACAGATTTACACAGAGTACTATGAACAATATGTACAGGTGCAGTCTGTGAACTTGTAAACTGTTTCCAAACTCAGCTGGGGGGTTTCCAAAGCCAAATGCAACTTCTGTGAACAAAATAGATTTAGTGCCTGTTTCCAGAAGGTTCTATGTCCCCTCAGCTACCATTGAAATCAGTGGAATTATTACTGGCCTTTCAGCATACATAATAGCTCCATTCTGGTTAGCTTCAGGGTTTGCTATCTTTCAGTGACTTAAAAAAAACATATAAATTCCCCCCCAAGCCGTGCCTCAGCTGCTCTCACCATGCCAAGACCACTTGGTCTTGGTCTGCAGTCGGGTGGGCCATGTGGAAGGCAGCAGAGCACAGTGAGCTAACTGGAGAAGGAAAATGATTGCTCTCCTCTGGGCACTGGTGACTTTTACAGGGATCAGCTTAATAGTGAGTCTTATGTAGTATTTTCTGTTCTCACAGCACTGTTTAGATGTTAGCTACTTAATCGTCAGACCGCATCCTGCAGGGCAGATAAATAGAGTTCTCCCCACTTACCAGATGATAAAACAGAGAGAGGTTAAGGACACAGACAAGTTAGGCAAAAATAGTCAAACTTGGATGCTAAAGATAGGTCCCTGAATCCACATGTAGGTATTTAAACAAAAGGTTTCTGATGTTAAGCAGGGCTGAACACATGGACTGTTGATTGAGTCAGTGTTCAGGTTGAGAGTGAGCAGGTGTGAAAGTCACTTATATTCATTGCAGGTACTGTCCTATTGCAACCACCCCTGGAGGGCTAGAGCAGGGGGTTGGGAGATTGCAACAGGATAGTACCTATACGAAATGTAAGTGTAGGATGGAGTGCAGGGGACTTGGGGCAGGGGGTTGGTATGCATGTGGGTGAGCTCAGGGCAGGGTTGGTGATGTGGAGAGGTGTAGGTGGCAGGGCAGTGGGTTGGGAGGTGTGGGGGGCTCATTGCAGGGAATGAGGGAACTTGGGGCTGGGAGTGTGGCCACTGTGCTGCCCAGCCACTGGATCCCTAGAGTTGGCTATTGCAGCAGGGACCACGTTGCCCAGCTGTCACATCCCCAGGGTGGCGGGACCATGTTGCTTGGCTGCTGAATACTAGGGCTGGACCCCGGGTTCACTGAGGCTGCACCGCCCCGGTGCCAGCAGCATCCAGAGCCCCACTGCCAGCTGGCCAGTTTCTTACTGGTGCATCACACCAGGGTGGACAGGCTCCTTTTCACCCTTGAGAGTAAGGCACAGGAAACTGAATTTACCTTTTCATCTTTAACTACAAGGTCCACCTTCTGTTTCCCCAAATGTGAACTTTTCCACAGTTGGATGGGATGAAAAATAAACGGTTTCATTCTTGTTTTTTAAAATACTTCCCTCATTTGATAGAAAGATAATGTAACTTTACTGTCTAGGGCCTGATTTTCAGCTCCTCTAAAGACCCCGTTACATAACTCAGGCCCAGCAATAGGACCTTAAAATGGGTGTAAGTGACACCCCTACTTTAAGGCCCTTTGCCTGTGTAAATGAGAATCAAACTTTCTAGTTTCTAGCCCTCTACAGCACACTCTCTGGGACTGCCAGGACACAGTGCACATTATCTTCTGCATCAGTGGAGGATAATGATCTGGTTCCCCTTGAAACAGGCCAGCTTGAGTTGTCTCCTGTAGTTGCCATAGTTTCTTATTGAAAACAACCTTTTCTAACTCCAGAGGCTTGCGAAGACATGCCGTGTAAAATCGTCACCACTGCACTTTGGCTCCACTTATTTTCCTTCTATTTACTCAAATAAAAAACCATCTGTTTATAGCACTCAGATTACTTGGCTCCTTGTGGTGTTATAAAGAGTGTGGAGTATGTACTAATTGGATCAGTCCCTGTGGGAAGGCGTATTTCTAAAAGGGAATCCAGAGAAGGTGAAGGATTGAAGTAATGAACCACTTGTTGGCTGAGGCGCAAGGAAAAGAGGGCTGTGTTATTCTACATTCCACCTCTCTGTAATTTTACGGAGATGTGCTCTCATTTCCAGCATAGGGATGCCTGCTCAGAGGCTGTGTGGTTGTTGCAACACATTGTAAAACTATTTCTGAAGGAATAAATTGCATTGTTGCAGTGCAGTGAAAGGGGTCAGGCAGCCATCCTCGCATGCCCTCCACACTCATGTCTACAGCTGTTAACAGTTGTACTACTGTGGGTTAAGCTCTGATAGGCTTTGATGAGGAAGTAGAAGTTGCACAACACCAATAGGATATTCCTTGGGCTTTTCAGATTGTGTCCTTTAGATCTACATGAAAAAGTGCATCAGTTCTTCTTCATCTGGAGATTCAGTTGTCTCTGGAATCTAATGGAAAAATGAATCTCTGATGAAGCAAATGAAGGACTCAAATCTTCCTGTGCAAGAGTCTGAAACTGCTACCAGGTTAGCCGCAAGGTACCATATACTTTAATGTGATCATCTGAACTCATTCTAGCAAAGCAATTTATTTTTGAGCAGTGGTAAGCGCTAATGTGGGGATTCTTTTCTGGGTCAGAGACCGCTGACCCATAGAAAAATCTCACACAAGTGTGAAGCAAAAACAAAAACAAACAAACAAATAAAAATAAAAAATAACAACAAAAAAACCAAACACCCACACAAAACAAGCCCTCACTGATGTGGGCCCTGTCTGAGAAGGAGAAAGACACTCCCCACATTCCTCTCGCACACCAGAGCTTAAGGTGGCCCAGGCTAGTAGATTTTGTGTGTTCCAGCCCCATGGTGGGGACGGGGAGGCTGGAGCTCCAGAGCGGGTTTCCCAATGCTAGGGGGAAGCCCTGAGCCTCAGGGGCCGGATCCAGGATGCCCAAGGTTCCCCACCCCTGACATAGAGGGATAGCTGCATCAATAACTGGAGCAAAGTCTTTTTTTGTGTACCAGGTAAACATTTTAGTGAGTTCTGTGTTTACCAGTTTGGCTCCTGTCTCTGTTGTTCCTACCTCATGCTGTTGCAACTAAATTTGTATGGTCCCAAAGTCCTTTGACTATGCTGTTTCTGCTGTGTCAGTAACCTAATGGATTGTGTGGTCACAAATAGTTCATTTTAGAGCTAAGTGAAGCTAATTTCAGTTAGCCCAGCTACAGAGCTAGCAGTGGCTGGTGGGTAGCAAGAATTCCTATTGCCTACCCACATCTTTTTTACAGCTGTAAGAATTCACATGCTTGGTACCATTCCTGATGATCATGAAATTCCCAGCACCCTGTAAATCTTGGAGAAAGATGACAAATGTCGACAGTTGGCTGTGGCAAAAATGGCTATCATAGTTAATCACTGATTTTGATGAACAAAGATAGTCAAAACTCAATTAAGTACCCTCAATCTAATGACTTTAAAACAGAAATAATGTTTTAGATTATAAACTAGACTATTCTAGACTGCAAACTCTTCGGGTACATCTATATTGCGGAACTATTTTAAGATACCGGAAGTGTCCCGAAATAGCTATTCTGCCTCTACTGAAGCACCCCATTATTTTTAAATAGATTTTCAAATAATGGGCGGCTTATTCTGACATCCCGGTAACCCTCGTTGCACGAAGGTTAAGGGGCATTTCCGAATAGTGAGTTATTTTGAAATTTGGCACTGTGTAGACAGCACCAAATTACAAAATAAGCTATTTTGAAATACACTCAAAATAAGCTACGTAATTTGCATAGTGCAAATTGCATAGCTTATTTCGAACTAAGGGTGCTGTGTAGACGCACCCTTTGGGAGCAGAGACCACATCTTATATTTCCAAAGCTCCTAGCATATTATAAGCAAATAGAGCCAGTTTAAAAGTGTTATTATATGAGACAGGATATAGAATTACACATTCAAGTGTAAGAATTACATGACACAATGACTCTGGCCACAATCAATTATTTGTAGCACCAATCTTGAATCAGTTGTAGCTAACACATATCAGTGAGTATAATGAGTGCTTGAATTCACATAATAGATGCAACTTTTATATTATAATTTGTAAAGGACCCTTCTAATAAGCTATCTTGTCATGTTTCTGAACAGCAAGCAATACAATAGTACAGCAGAAGACTAGGCTAGAAGACCTCTCAAGGTCCCTTTCATTCCTACACTTCTATGATTCTACTATATAAGGCCTCATAAGTCATAAAACAATAACTGCTGAATATTTATAGACTCGTTGAATGGCTTGGAAATGCACGCGTCAGGTCAGATTTTCAAATGGTGCAAATAGGTATAACTCTGATGACTTCAGTGGAGCTACATCATTTTATACTAGCTAGAGATCTGGCTCATTATTAATGAGTGTTAATGTGAGCTAAGTGCATCAAAATGAAAGTGTGACCAGAAGGGTGCAAACCTCAAGTAGAATGCTTCACCTCAAACAAAATGCTGTCATGGTATTTTTTCTGTTAGATGTTTCCCACAACTTGAATTTTTTTCATAAATTTTTATTTCTATGTGTGTATGTGAGAGTGGGGTCATCCCTTGTCTTTTATCTTGAAAAAAATGCAGTGCCTCAGAAGTGGACTAGGATAAAACAATCAAACCTGTGGAGACTATTTTCTCAAATGCAGAAAAGTGCATGAAAATGCATGAGAGGGGGTGGGTGAGTGGGGGCCCTTCTGAGAGAAAAGGCTTGTCCCAGGAAGAGGTGATTTGGTTGCAGCCACGGATCTGGGTTTCCTGGATGAAAAGTAATATTGAGATACAGATTGTGGAACAACGTCTTGAGACATTAGTTTCTGGAAATTGGACTCAATGATTGGAATAAAAAATTGATGCTTTTGACCCAAGTTTGGTAAAAACAATGGAAAGACTGAATTTATTAGTGAAAGAAATTAAAAAAAGACATGAGCAGCAATACCCCTCCTCCCATCACACACACTATGACAATTTATAATGGAAGTGGGGTCAAGTATCCTATTAATTTGGGGCTATTTCCCTTTAAATGGGAATCTCAGAGGATTCTTGAGGGATGATATAATCTGAAACAATACTGGAAAAAAGTTTGCATCTCTGTTAAATTACTAAATTGCCTTTTATATCCCAGTGAAAAACTTCATTATTCAGTCTGGCTCTAGAAAGCCAGTGATTTCACAACAAACCTTTCCCAGGAATGTAATTATTTCCTTTATTTTAACATGGAAAAGGACTTCATTTTGAAATCCACAGAAGGAATAAGACTTTGTTCCTGACCAAATTAATTGGAATATTTCCTTATACTACACAATCCGTTCAACTTTTAAAATGGTCTATTTAAGTAATTAAGAATGCAATGGTTCTATCAGAAGATTCATGGGTTATAATCTGATTTTGAAGTAAGAGTTATGTGGTGATATAGTGAACCTTCCATTTTATGATGGTCTAAAAACATGCAGTTGCCAAATTATTGCTGTAACTTTAATGCACTGTTGAGGATTCTGGGGTAAACTTCAAAGCATGTAAGAGTAGTGCTACACAGCAAAAAACCCCAAACAAATAAAAAAACCCACAATGGTAGTTAGTCTTAGAACCTGGGTTAACCGATTTGGGTTGACAGGGTGGAGGCTGTGGAACTAAAAATAGCAATGTATACGTTTGGACTTGTGCAGGAGCCTGCACTGTGAAATCTGATGCGGGGTGGAGGGTCTCAGAGCTTGGGCTTCAGCCCAAGTCTGAACATTTATACTGTAATTTTTAGCTATGCAGCACAAGCCTGACTCAGTTGATGCTGGCTCTGACACTCACTGCTGTGGGTATTTCTTTTTTTACTATATAGATGTACCATTAGTGACTTAGGAGCATAAGTCCCATTGAAAATTAATGGGACTTGTGCTTCTAAATTACTTAAGTACTTTAGCGAAATCTGGCCCACTTCTTGTATCCATGTCAGAATAAACACTATTGCATAGAGCATGTCCATTGTTTCAGCAGTTGTGAATTAATGGTGCTATTTGACCAGTCCCATATCTTGGCTGAATTTGGACATTGCCCCTTCTGAACAGCGTTCACTGCATTTGGTGCATAGAGTATCTGGTGAAAGCTACAGAAAGTTATTCCAAAAAGATTGTGTCTCAAAGTGTACCCCACCCTGAAAGGGGAACATAATCCAAATCTAGTGAGAGCTTCTGAACCACAGGCAATGGAAAAGTATAAATTAATTAACTGACATAATTACTGACTTCACTCCTGTCTGTTGTGCTCATTTAATTTTTTTTTTTACAGGATGCTCATTCACACAATCCTCCAACAGAGTGTGGAAATCTCAGTGAAACTTAATTTGAGTCCATTTTAACCTATCAGGAACTCAGCGTCTCTGGGTTTGATCATCCAGCAACCCTATGAGCTTGGCATGGCCAATAAGCTCTTACTAAGTGGCTGTGTTCCCTGATGGGCCTGCAAAGGCAGCAGATAACCATCAAAGCCTTGAAGTAATAGCAGCTTCTCAGAAGAGTATACATAAGAACATAAGAACGGCCATACTGGATCAGACCAAAGGTCCATCTAGCCCAGTATCCTGTCCGCCCACAGTGGCCAATACTAGCTGCCCCAGAAGGAGGGACCACAACAGGTAATCTTCACATGATCCCTCCCTTGTCACCCACCTCCACAGAAACAGAGGCTAGGGATACCATTCCTGCCCATCCTGGCTAATAGCCATTGATGGACCTAACCTCCATGAATCTAACTAGCTCTTTTTTGAACCCTGTTAAAGTTCTAGCCTTCACCGCATCCTCTGGCCAGGAGTTCCACAGGGTCCAAAGCCACACCAGATCTGCTTCTTGTACTGGTCCTTGCTGCAACTTGTGCCTATTTATTCCTGCTCTAGTCCTAGTCTCTACCTTTGTCCAAACCCCCTCGCTCCTGACTTGTCTCTTGATCAGAAGTCTGGCTCTGTTCTGACTCTGACCATTGGCTTGTCTCCTAATCATGACTCTGGTTCTGTCCTCTGTCTCCATTCTAGCCACTATGTCTCACTGCCTACACTTGGGCTACGTCTATATTGGCAAGATTTTGCACAAATACTCTTTAACGCAAGAGTTTTTGCATTAGAGTATTTGAGTAAGAGAGCGTCTACACTGGCATGTGCCTTTGTGCAAAAGATGTGCTTTTGCGCAAGAGCATCCATGCCACTGTAGACTCTCTCTTGCACAAGAAAGCTCCGATGGCCATTTTAAACATCGGGCTTTCTTGCGCAAGAAATTGATGTTGCCTGTCTACACTGGCCTCTTGCGCAAGAACAGTTGTGCAAGAGGGCTTATCCCTGAGCGGGAGCGTCAGAGTATTTGCGCAAGAAGCTCTGATTTTATACATTAGAACGTCAGTGTTCTTGCGCAAGTACTCACGGCCAGTGTAGACAGGTGGCAAGATTTTGCGCAAAAGCAGCCGTTTTTGCGCAAAATCTTGCCAATGTAGACGTAGCCTTGGTGTTCAGCAAAAACCTGACCCGGTATTTGCTAATCACACAAATAAGTGAGATTTCTTCTAAACACTAATAGTAAATGCATTTGAAATAAAAAAGAAAACCCCGATTACCTATGCTTTTTTTCAAGTGCAGCTTATGATTTACTTCCACAAGAAATAAAACTAAGCCACTGTCTCATTAAATTATATATATATATATATATTCTGTCCTCATTATAACTAGCATCCTACCTACTGTAGTATTGCTTTATATTTCAGGGCATTAGTTACTTGTCATTTATAGAAATACCTTGAGTGAATAATAAGTGGTCGCTGATTGACTGCATGGTTATTATTCAACCAAGGGCTTCTACTGACATCATGAACCACAAGGGTCCAGCTTGAGGGTTTATTAATGGCAGGAAAGCTCCACGATTGAATTTATAACTTTGCTATTCAATCTGAAAACACATTTTGTTATTTATACTGTATAGAAAAATCATATGAACTTTTTTCAGATGAAAACGATAAATCAGAGTAACAAAATAACCACATCTTATTTCCAATGTAAAATCTATGGTGTAAGAGGAAAAAGATTAATGTGCACATGAAGTAGGGTTATTGAAGGTGTGATGAGAAGGAAAGGGGATGGATTATTGGGAAATTAAAGGGAGTATTTCACTAGAAAGCAATTATTTTCTGTAGAAAGTTATTAGATGACTAACTACTAAAACTAGTCCTTAAACCATAGCAGCATCGCCCAAAGAGGACAGACTTAATCCATAGCTTGTTTCTCTCTTTTGAAAAACTCTGGTGCCACTTTTTCCATTTAAATGTTATTTAGATAATCACCAATGATACTACCATATCATGGCTTTTCTGTGAGGTGGTTCTGGAACATTCCCAAACATAATTTTGCCAATAATTAAGATATTTTATAGGCGAAACCAAATAATTATTCTGGAATGAAGATATTCTTATGAACACATGAGAATGTGAACCTAAATGTATTTTCTTTTTCCTTGTTTCAATTGGAGTATTTTTATGTTTAGAAAACTGCAAATGGTCATTTTTGGTTAGTTATTATTTTGGGTAATGATTCTCAGTGATTGGTTCTTTGGCACGTGAAGCATGGTTCTTTGGTATATCAGTTTTGAACTTGTCAGTGGTGGTTTTGCAATCAGTTTACCCGATCTTTCTCTCCCACCATCTCTTCAATACTTTGAACCTCATTTCCGATATAGCAGTTAATAAAAACAAACCGACAAGAATGCCTCCTTTCAAATTTATGGAATTTTTGTGTTGCTGTTATTTCACTCCCTCCCCCCAGTCTTTGATCGTCTGTCAAACCCACTGAGTCCAAAGGTTTTTAAATTTTGGAAACCTAAGTTCACACAGTAATTGGAATAACAGTCCCATAATTTCAGACTCCTGAGGGAAGCTTCTGTTGGAACACACAAAAAAAACCAGTTAAAAGAGAAAAAATGTGGTCAAAATAAAACCACAGATCATTGATTGAAAATGTAGATGTAATTATCTCTAGCATTTACAGTGAAGCAAGACATTCAGAAGAAACCTTGTAAATTTCTGAGGCCTAGTTCACTAGTGTTTAATTTTAGAGTGATACATAATTACAGAGGCTCCACTATCTCTCTCTCTCTCTCTCTCAATATATATATACACACACACTATAAGCCATTAAGAAAAGCTTTCTTTAAGCACTTTAAGTCAATGGAACTTAAGCTCTTTCAAGTGAAGTATGTGCCTAAGTACTTTCTTGAATCCAGGCTATGATGCTAAACATGAGCGGTGGGTGAAGCTGCCATTTGGGGAGGCCTGTGAGGGAGTGAGAGGAGGGCCTGGCAGTGCAGGAGTTAAACAAAGCCTTTTTGCCCAATTAGCCCTGCCCTGTTTTACCCGCAGCCAGTGCCAGGCCTGGAGGGAGGATAAAGAGAGGAACCTGGCTAAGTTAGGGGATGACCAGCGAGGAGACAGGAGGTGGTTCTGCTGTCTGCTAGGGCCAGAGTCAAAGCAGTCTACTGAGTCAGCCACAGGAGCATATAAGCCTCCAACCCTTCCCCTGTTGCAAAGCAGGAGAACCTACAAGGAACCCTCACTGCAGAGGGAGAAATTGGAACTTTTGGGGCCACACCTCAAACTTAAGAACCAGACTTAGATAAGAGGCTGGAATTCCTAGACCTGGGGCCCCAGTGGCAGGGGCCTGCACCCCTTTGCTGACAGCTAACTCTGGGACCTAACCACTAGGCCACCCTGCTGCCTGGGAGACCTGGCCACAGGGCCACTAAAGTTGATTTCGGTACTCCTGCTTTTCACTAGGAGTAACGCTAAATTTGACCTTGCATGGTTGACTGTATGATAGTGTAGATGCAGAGTGGTGAAAGTTGACACTTTTAGCCTCTGGGAGGCTTCTCACAATGCCCCACTGTGACTGTGCTGGCGTGGACTTGCAACTCTGCTGCTCTCCAGGCGAACAGGGAAATCCCCAGGAAACTCTGAATTTCATTTCCTATGTGGACAGCATGGCGAGCACACTTCAGAGCAGGCTGCACACCTGCTGTGAGTTCAAGTCCTATGATTTCCAGGAGCTCTATTTTCTAGGGGTGCAGATGAGCACCAGCATAGAGTGTCAAAGAGATCTTGGACCACACGGAGGTGTGGGGAGAAGAATCTGTTCTTGTGGAGCTCTGAACTAGCCAAAGAAATGCAGACATTTATGCCAAGATCGCAAAGTCCATGGCAAAGAAAGGATACACCAGAGATGTCCAGCGGTGCTGAGTGAAAATAAAGGAGCTGAGGCAGTCTTACTAAAAGACAAAGGAGGCAAATGGATGGTCTGGAGTATTACTGCAAATATGCTGCTTCTACGAGTAGCTGCATTTGATCCTAGTGGGGGAACCAACCAGCTTCCCAAGCCAGACTGTGAAATCCTCCCAAGACACTCATCAGGGCAACAGCATGGAGGAGAGCGTGGCTGGGGAAAAGGAGGCAAAAGAGAATGATGAACAGGTGATCAGTGAGAACAAAGAACTTTTCATCATGTTGGTGCCAATCCCCTCCTCCCAGAACATCGCATAGTCAGGCACTGATCCTGGGGAGGGCATTTCTGGTGAGTTCACATTTTTTTCTTGCTACAAGTGTGTTAAGGCAATTGGGTATGATCAGTGATGTACTCTGTGCCTACACAGCATATGGGGCCTGGAACAGTTTGTTAACATGTCTGGAGATGGAGTAAGAATCCTCTCGGCACATCTCTATGAAGCTCTCATTTAGGAACTCTTTGATCCTTCTCACTGGCATCCCACTGTTTCCAGAGGACTGAATGCCAATTTCAGGATTGAATTTCCAATTCACTCAATTCAAGGGCTTGCATGAACTGCATGTCCATGGCATCTCGAGATTCATCCTCTTCCTGGAGTGCTATGCATACGCTTTCGACATACTCCACCATTAGGTGCACCAACATAAACATCATCATTATAAAGCTTTGATGCACAAATGGGCTCCATGAGGAGGGGGGATGTTTCTGCTGCCATGGCATCTGCATGGGTAACCAGGGCCAAAAAGGGATTGCCATTCCCAGCCAATGGGAGCTGCTTCCCGCTGTTCCCATTGACTGGGAATGGCGATCCACGGCCAACAGGAGCTGCGATAGCCAGCACCTATGAACATACAGATAAATATTGTGGTGGGAACCCACCAAGAGCTAACCCTGGCAGACCAGATCAGGCCCACAGACCAGTATTTGCCCAACCCTGGCTCAGAGCCACAGTTCCATTCAGGTATATCTATACTATTTCTAAACAAGAACTAGCAGCATTAAGAGAATACGTACAGGAAAACCTACATAAAGGTTTCATCTTCTACTCTACATCCCCTGAAGATGCCCCAGTACTTTGTAAAATGGATGTCTCTCAGACTGTGTGGACTATAGAGCATGTAATCACATAGTCATATGCAACCAGTAGCCCTTACAGCTAATCATGGAGTTTTTAGATAGAATATGGTAGGTGTCGCTGTTCACCAAGCTGGACTGTAGAGAAGCATACAGTTGAGTTCAAGTCAGGATGGTGGGGCGGGTCAACTGGAAGACAGCCTTTAGAACTAGGAATGGATTCTTTAAATATTTGGTAATGTCCTTTGAACTAAAAAATGTGTGCACCACTTTGCAGGATCTGGTCAACAACATATTTGAGATATCTTAAATTAGTTTGTGGTGGCATAGTTAGATGGCATCTAAGAGTTACCCACTATCATGACTAGATTTGAGACATGACAAAACTACCTTCAGGGTGGCCAAACACCCAATCTTAGTCTTCACAGACCATAAAAATCTAGAATACCTACTGTCAAGGCTGCGACTAGTCAGCCGTACTGTGATCCAGAGAGAAGTTAAAGTGTTTGCCTGAGGGAGATAGCTGTGTGTCCATGCAAGAGAGCTGTGTGTCTGTGAGTAAGATTTCTGCATGCCTGTCTGATGCCTGAGAGGTGAGGCTGGAATCAGAAATAGGGAAGGGAGAGCCCCATGATCAGAGAAGTGTTTCTCTAGAGCAGTCTGGAGTGGCTGACCAGAGTGAGGGTGATGAGTTTTTGGTTGGTGAAGCTTGTGAATCTGGACTTGCACTAGCTGGAAGTAATTTGTGTGAGGGTGCTCAGTGTGAGCAACCTCTGTGTGTGCAGACTGGCAGTTTGGCTGCTGGGAGGGGCTGTATGCCTGTGGGGGAAGGGTTTCTTCCCAGTTCTTTGTCTGCACAAGGTGCCTATCAGCCTGGAATGGCTGAGGACAGTGCTGTGGTTCCAGATTTAGTTCTGGGGACAGCTGAAGCCCGGAAAGGGGAAGACCCTACGTTTGTGTCTGCTGGGGAGAGTGGTGCTGTAACTGGGGTAGGTCCAGTCAGTATCACGTCAGGATCCCAGGGATCAGACAAGTCTGGTGCTTGTGTTTTGCCTGGTGCTGGGGTGTGGCTGGGGGAAGAGGGAGTGACTCTGGTTAGGGTGCTAACCTAACTAGGACACTGGGAGAGCATCAGGGTAAGTTACTTGTGGTACCTACTGACAGCGTGGAAGCTTGTAGCAGTCTAGAAAGCTGCAAGGAGGAGGAAGATGTCTGACATCTTACCAGATAAGTCTGTTTGTTTGCCTGAAAGGGGGTTGTGTGGAGACCTGCCTGTTCAGGGGGTGAGGGAAACTCAGGAGGAGTTAATGGTGTCTCAGCAGAGCAATGCTGCTGTAGGGCCAGGGAAAGGTGAGCTTGTGCTTAAAGAAGTTCATAGGGAAGAGAATCCTTATGGTGATATTGGCCAGCAGTTTGCTGTGCCTGAAGGGGGTGAAGGTGACTTGGGTTTAGAAAGATCTAATGTGAACAGTTGTGAAAAAGTTACAGAGGGATTGGAGGTGGTTTCAGATGGAGTGGAAGCAGCCAGAGAGATGGAGCAGCCCTCTGATATCCAACTGACTGTGTTTGTCCAGCTTGCTGGGGAGTGTGTGTTGCTGGGACAGGAATGTTTCTAGTTTGATTCTGTGAAGGGACAAGCAGCTGTAGTGTAGTGAATCTCTATGGAATGCAGGAGATGGCAGAGAAACTCCCATCTCTGGACACTGTGGACAGTTGTAATCTATCAGTGAGCTTAACATCTAATTCCAGGAGGAAGCAGAGGTTGGTGGTGAAAGGACAAGGAATCTGTAAGTCTATAAGGCCAGTACACCTAGGCCATCTCTGTGGGGCAATGGCCCACTTGAAAAACTAGGCTGAAAGCAGCAGTTACCTGATTAGCTGTGGGGAGCAAGAAAATTCCATGGCCATTGTGAGCAGGGAAGACACACCCAGCCAGCCCTTTGTCTTTGGGATAGGAAGTTCTGAATTTGAACCCACAGGGCAAAGGGGAAGGACAAGACTTGTGTTTCCCAAGGAAGGCTGTAGCTTTTTAAATCTAAAACACCAGAAGTGTCAATGTTCCCTTGGGATGGATTTGTTCCTACTGCTGATGTTAACTTTCATAACCAATGTGCTGTTGTTACCAAGAATTGTAAAAATGTCCCATGTGCATGATTTTGTGCCAAAACCCTGGAAACTGTTAAGAAATGTCCCCACTGTATGTAAAAAAGTCTTGTGATGTTGATATTTCAAAGTTATTACCTATAATTAGTTTTGGAGCATCTCACCTGAGAAGGGGCATTCCAGAATTAGTGTGCAATGTGAAAGGGGAAAAAGAGCCACCAATTAATCTAGATACTCAGGGGGATCCCCTGTGCTCAGGACTTAGTTATAAAAGAGAGAAAACCCCACTTTTAACAGCACAGACATCATTTCCACATTCCCAAACCATAAAACAATAAAACCTGATGGGTTAACTAACTTTACTCTACTTACATATTGTGAAAAGACTTTTCTTGGAGAGAGAGAGAGAGAGAGAGAGACAGCCTTCCATATCCCTGTTACCTGGAAGAAAACCGCTCTGACTCAGACAAAGGAGGGAAAGTTAAAAATTCCTTTCTCCCAGTTTGAAATCCCTTACTGCATTGTTATTGGCTGATCAGATACCTGGCTAGGTACAGGGGGCATAGTTAATCCCTTAGGGTATGTCTACACAGCAAAGTTATTTCGAAATAACAGGTGTTATTTTGAAATAACTTTCCTAGCGTCTATACAGCCAAACCACTATTTTGAAATTAATTCGAAATAACGGAGCGCTTATTTCGAATTTGGTAAACCTCATTCTGCGAGGAATAACGCCAAATTCAAAATAGCTAGTTCGAAATAAGCGCTGTGTAGATGCTTATTTTGAAATAGGGGGCCTCCAGCCCTTCCCAGGGTGCCCTGGTGGCCACTCTGGGCCAAACCAGGAAAACTCCTCTCCTCCCCCCCAGCACCGGAGCCCTTAAAGGGGTAGAGTCTGTTTGGCCACAGGGCCTGTGCCAGCTCCAGGCCTGCCAGCCCAGAGCCCACAGGCGCTGCCCTGACCCAGTTGCCAGCATGAGCTAGCCAGCCAGTGCCAGCCAGCCCTCCACCGCTCCCCAGGAGTAGTCTGCCAGTTCCCAGGAGCCTGCCAGGGGCTAGAAAAGGCAGGCGGCTTCCTGGTCCAGTGTGGAGATCATGGACCTTATTGAGGTTTGGGGGGATGCCTCCAACGTCCATGATCTCCGCACTAGATGCAGGAACGTGGCCATCTACAGACGGATGGCTGCCAGCCTGGCCACCAAAGGCCACATGCGCATCCAGGAGCAGGTGCCCATGAAAATAAAGGAGGTGAGGCAGGCCTATGCGAGGTCCACAGGGGGCAGCTCCCAACCAGACCCAGACCCAGACCCCTTCCCCTATATTGACGCCCTGGACCGCATCCTGGGGGACCAGACGGTCCGTGTCCCCCAGGTGGTCATCGAACTTGGGGCAGACGGCCCTGACCAGGGCACGGAGGAGGAGGAGGAGAAGGAGGACAGACAGCAGTCACAGGAGCCTGGAGGGAGCGTGGCACGCACCCAGGACCCCCGAGCTGTCACAGCAGCCATGTCACCGCTGTCTTCCGAGGCCGGGGAGGCCTCGACATGTGAGTGCCATCACTGTCCCCTTATGCGGGGCGGGGGGTTGGGGAGAGGGAACCCAGGGACTGCACGTGTGGACCTTGCTGACCATGGATCACGCAGTAACCTGTGCATGTGCCGTGCCAGCCGGGGCATGTGGCCCCGGCTGGCTGCCACACAGGGGCCCTGGCCTGTTACCCACATGCATGTATGTATGAAGGCACATGACATGCTCCTGACCCTGGGGAGGGACACTGCACGATGCCTTCCCTCCAGAAGCCCCCTCTACGCAAAGGTAGGGCACATCTCCCCTCCTCCCCCCATACCCACACTATATACAACACAGTGGCATGGGTGCAGTCCTGGGCCAGCTCACACTCCCGGGGAAAGCAGGACATGATGGTGCGGAGACCTGCCGTCCTCGCCTTGCAGAGGGGGTCTGGGCTTCACCCACTGTGTCCCCAGGGATAATTGACCACTTCTTGTGTTTCTCCACAGCTGCACCAGCTGCGAGTGCAGGGTGCACCACCCTGCCCAGGACATCCTCCCACACCCGGACCAGCAGGCTCACCCGGAACCAGGAGGAGTACCAGCGGCAGCACCTGGGGTCACTGCGAAGGCAGGTCTGCAGCCAGGAGCATTGGGTGCATGAAGACCTGCAGCTGCGGCGGGAGAGCTTGCAGAAGCTGCTTGACCAGGGCTGTGCCATCCGCGACCACCTGCAGACCCTGGTGCAGAAATTGCTGCCTGCTGCTGCTCCAGCCCCTGCGGCCGCCCCAGCTCTCACTCCTCCTCCCACTCCTGCTCCCCCTTCCGCTTCTTCCTTCCTTCCCCCACCCTCCCCACCCTCCATACCCGCTCCCCCCCGGGGACGCTGAGGCCCCCGCACTCACAGTGCTGGGAGACAGGTGGACCAGCAACACCCCCAACCCTGAGCTTCTCCTCCCCTTCCTCCCTTGCCTCCCCTTCCAGCTCCCTCCTCCCAGGTTTCCCCCTCTCCTCTCCCACCCTCATTCCCCCTTCACCCCAGTTATGGTCAATAAAGAGAGTTTGTTTTTGGCAACACATGTGTTTTTATTTTACATCAGGAAGGGGAGTTAGGGAGGGGAAAGTGGAAGGACGTGAGGGTGGAATAAGGCACAAGGCCCCAGTGGGGCACGCCAGGGAGACTTCACTCCTCCTCCGGGTGGAAGCTCTCCCGCAGGGTGTCCTGGATACAGACAGCCCCCCGATGGGCCTCCCGGCTGGCAGCCATGCGGGGCTGTGCGTAGAGGCCAGCCAAGTGGTCGGCCTCTGCCATCTAGCCTGGCAAGAAAGCCTCCCCCTTCCTTTCGCACAAATTATTCAGCACACCACACGCTGCCACCACATGCGGAATATTCCACTTGGATAGATCCAGGCGGGTGAGGAAGCATCTAAAACGGGCCTTCAACCGGCCGAACGACCCCTCCACCACAATGAGGACCCTGCCGAGCTTGGCATTAAAGGGCTGTCGGGAGGGGTTGAGGTGTCCTGTGTAGGGTTTCATCAGCCAGGGTTGAAGGGGATAGGCCGCATCCCCCACCAGGCACACAGGCATGTCCACGTCCCTGACCCTGATGTGGCGGTCAGGGAAGAAAGTCCTGGTGTGCAGCCTTTGGGACACGGAGGAGTTGCGGTAAACCCACGCAACCAGCCCACGTTAATGTCCACGAACTGGCCCTGGAAGTCAGACACAGCCTGCAGGATGACCGAGAAGTATCCCTTCCGGATGATGTAAAGGGAGGCCTGGTGGTCCGGGGCACGGATGGGGATGTGTGTCCCATCGATTGCCCTCCCTCTCAGTTGGGGAAGCCCAGGGCACCAAACCACTCGATCACCGCATCCACATCAGTGAGGCGGATGACTCTGTGGAGCAGCACTCTGCTGATGGCCTTGACCACCTGCAGAGGGACACAGAAAACCACCGAGAGTCACTGGGGTGCCAGGGTGGCTGACAGTGCTCCTTCCCCACCACTGCCCTGCACACCCACTCCCAGGAGCAACCCCCCCTGCAATCCTGGCCACTGTGGGCAGTCCATAGTGCGGGTGGGACAGACCAAACCCTCCCATGGAGGGGACTTGCACCCTCTACCCCTTTTTTCCCTAGGGCAGCCCATCCCCTCCTCGCACCCCCGCTCCTGGCACAGTGGCCAGAGATTGCCATACCTGCATGAGCACTGCTCCAACGGTGGCTCTCCCCATGCTGAACTGGTTCACCACAGATCGGTAACTATCTGGCGTGGAGAGCTTCCAGAGAGCGATGGCCACACGCTTGTGGAGGGGAATGGCGGGCCTCATGTGCATGTCCCGTCGCCGCAGAGCAGGGGCGAGCCACTCACAGAGCTCGAGGAAGGTGTCCTTCTTCATCCTGAAGTTCTGGGTCCATTGTTGGTCTCCCCAGCGCTCCAGGACGATGTGGTCCCACCAGTCGCTGCTGGTGTCCAGGCGCCAGATGCGGCGGGACACACTGGCATCCAGGCACTGCTGCTGCTCCTCCACAGCCCCCAAAGGAGTCCGGAAGAGGACCTGGGGTTTGGGCTGCCGCAGAAGCTGCCAGGCAGTCTCCAGCAATTGCTGCCAGGCTTGCAGCAAGACATCCAAAATGAGCACCAGAGTGCCCAGGGCAGCTCTGGCTCCATGGTGCCGAGTGCTGTGCTGTCCCGAGTCAGGGCAACCAAAGCAAGCAGAGAAAAAAAATGCTTTGCTGTCCCTCAGCGAGGTAGGCAAGCAAGCAGGGAAAGCTGAGAACCGGCTGTCCAGTGGGGGTTCCTTTAAGCACAAGTCTCAGATAGCCTCAGGCAGCAGCCACATAAAGCAACTACTGACCTGATGCCCTGCTGGAACCGGTTTCAGCTGGCCTTAAATGCGATTCAGTGTCCAGTCAGTGTGGACGCGCTATTTTGAAATAGCAGAATGCTATTTCAAAATGCATTTTGTGTGTAGACGCGTTATTTCAAAATATCTTATTTCGAATTAACTATTTTGAAATAAGATATTTTGAAATAATGCTGTAGTGTAGACGTACCCTTAGTCCCCAGGTGCTGGCCAGCCCTCATGGTTATGACACCTACAATCTGCCAAGGCACTAGATCAGCTCAGTTACATTGGGCCCTGTTAATCTCAAGATTCAATTTCACAGTCACACGCCATCTAGACAACAGTTCTGGATAAGGTCCTTTCACAAAACGAGGAATGCTATATAGAACCTGCTAGCCTCAAAAACCTACCACTTAGCATATTAAAACCATGTCAGTTCGCTTGTGGATACATACTCTTGGACTTTCTCACCATACTTCAAGCAGCCCTCCCTAATCACCTTTTCTTTAAAGCTGTAACATCATTCAAGTAGGGGGTCTCCAGTACCACCGTATCTTACTATTCCTGTGTCAGTGATCTCCTCCTAAATTTCAGTGGCCCCCTGTATGGGCCAACACTGGGGGTGCTGCACATACACCATGACATAGCCTGGTAAGTCACATTGGACAATCCAAAACTCCATACACTGTATTCCTCCTGGCCACAAATATAGGATGATGTCCGGTTCTATGTCTGGTCACAGTGCAGTTCTTTCAGCCTCCTAATACCACCCAAGACACCTTCTCCACCCAGGTCTCATATTATACTTGACTGTTATAGTGAAACTACCCAAATTTGAAGGTGACAGCACTATATTGACTACTGTGGACCATCTTACCAAAATGGCTTATTTTGTACCATGCAAACCTCTCCCAACTATAAAAACTACCACAAACCTTCTAAGTATATAAGTCTTCTGACTCCATGGCATCCCCGACCAATCTGAACTCAGGCTTCCAGTTTAAAATCAGATTCTATGGATTTCACCTCCTGGATGTTTGGTCCCAGGTATCTACCGCACATCACTCTTGACACACAGACACTCAGAATAAGTTAACCCGACACTATTTCACTGCCTCCTGAACAACCTTCAAGATAACTGGGTTTATATTACCCTCCTCCCAGCTTTCATTTTGCTTACAATAACACAGAGCAGCCTGACCCATCCCCTTCTACTCCCACTATGGCTTTCATGTTTCTACCTTTCCATTCCCTCATAAACAATGGTTTCTGATGCCTCTTGTCTGGTATAGATCATTCATGAAATTTGAGCCAACCTAAAGGAGCACTTGGAAGCGGCCAAGATGGTCTACAAACACTGCCAAGAAGACCCGCCTCTAAAAGTAGCCCAAAAGATATGGCTGTCTTCAAAACCCCAATTAATTGGCTACCTAGATCACTATATTGACTACTGTGGACCAGCTCACCAAAATGGTCCATTTTGTAGTATGGTCACATCTCCCAACTACAGAAACTACCACACACCAATGGATTAGCTAACCTGCACACAAATTAGATCATCAGTAAGCAAAGCCTTTCACGATCATTTGGCAGATGACAGAAGCTGAGACTGGGCAACAGAGTGGATCACTTGATGATTACCTGTTCTGTTCATTTCCTTTGGGGCACCTGGCATTGGCTATTGTTGGCGGACAGGATACTGGACTAGATGGACTTTTGGTCTGACCCAGTATGGCCATTCTTATGTTCTAAGATCAATCAGTGATGTTTCAATCACAGCTCCCTTAATTCTGAAAGGTCCATCCAGTATTCCACACCTCGCTCCAGAAACCTTTCCTTGGTGATCTGTTTATTCACTGGCATTCACTACCTCAACCCCAACTCAAGTAAAGGCCACAAAGAGTACATTCCTCATGTCATTCTGGACCCCAAGTCCCTAGAGGGACCCCATGTTATGTGATCATTCAGGAGGGTTATGGGCACAAGGAACTCTCTTGGGAGTCATCTTAACTGATTCATGCCACTGAAAGAATACAGGCCTTCTGCAGGAATCATTCTGAGAAGCCAGAGATCATACTGGAATGGCATGAGATGGCAGGTACTAAGAGTCTCATATGCAGGACCATGAAATTGCTGAACAAAAGCTTCGCCCTTCGTGCCACTAAACCACAAGGACAAATGAGGTATTGTAGCTAACACCTCAGCACTAGAGACTATGCCCACTCACTTACCTGGATCAGGTGATTAGCAGCAGACTGCTGATGAGACACCATTTGTCCCACACCTTGTCTCTTCAGTTAATTCCTAGACCTACTTCTTACCAGAGCCCCTGAAACCAGGTTCCTGCTCCTGCCTGGTGTCTGCTCCTTGTTCCTGTTACTTCTCCTTTTCCTGGTTACAGCTTCCACTCCCTAACTCCAGCAACTAACTCTAGCTTGACCTTTGATGTTCCTTCTGTCTCAGGCTCAATCCTTGACATAGCTACTGACTCTGACTCAGGTATTGACCCTTTGTATGGTGTCTAACTCTGTTTTTGACCTTTGGTGTGACTTCCAATTGTATCCTGACTCTGCTCCCTGGCTCTGGCCACTAGGTCAGACAACCCTGTTACGAGCCCTGACAAAACTCAATAAATCTTGAAGTAGCATCCTATTAGATTTCTGAGATTCCACAGTTTAATTATGCAAGCAAATATGTTGATTTGCCTGTGGACAGATTCAAGGCAATAAGCCCTGCACACATGTTCCCAATGTGAATGCTGAGAGCCAGCAAACCAAAACTGCATGTGACCTAGTTCTCTGCTCAGCTTGATGGACAGCATTACCAGATTGATAGACTTTGGTTACCCAAGGTAGCAAGTCTTTTCCATATTTGCTCTGTTTATTGTGCTATATATAGTAAATACTGTACTGTATGTCACTGTATACACTCTAGGTGACCTGGGGAATGTATCTTTTTGAATGGAAACATTTCTCTCACAAAGAGCTGTAGAAATGTTATCAGCATGTGGTATTTTTATTACTCTGGCTGGTGAAGCTGAAATATCCACTGAGGCCAATGTTCCTGTGAATTATGGAAGTTTGGAACTACGTCTAGGATTTTTTTTTAAATTTATTTTTTACTGCTTTTAGACATAATTTGGCTTTTACTGCACAGATCGTAGACTCTAAAATCTGCACTTACAATTATTTCCTTATTTTTCTTTACTATAGAAGATCATCATCATTGTTGCCTCTGAGCACTGAGAAATATTTAAATGAAACTTACAGAACTTGCTGAAGGAAAAAAAAAAAAAGTGTGCTAAAAGTAAAAGATTCTCAACCTCTGGTAAACTCTATACCATCCTCATAATCACACCCTGAGGAATAAGCTTGAGAAGGTTTTATTCCATGTGTTGAAAGCCAAAGGCAAGTTCTGATAGATAATGGAAAGAGCAATCCAAAGGATCTTACAGTGCCCTAGTATTTAAATCTTAATCCTGTTACTGTAGTTTGAGTTCCCTACCTGACTAAGATGCCATGGTAGTATTTGGAGATAGAATCAGTCTATACATCACAGTTAACACTTTTAATTGCTCCCAAAGCAAATGACAATCCTGGGGAGACATAAAAGAATCTGTGTAATTTGCCTGCCCCCCTCAAACTCTACATTTTCTGAAGCTTTTGAGATGTCTTCAAGGCTAGCTGTATATGTATAGGAATAGGTTACAAGACACAGATAACCATAACAAGTGCTACCTTGGAGAGAAGTGAATGCAATTACCTTGCCAGGTTCAGATGCAAGAAGTAAATGACCATCACCGATGCCCCCTGAGAATGCAGCAGCTGCCAGAGATCTAAAGGTAAACGTGGATGCCTGAATGGATGAACCTTTTCAATACTGCAGACATTCAATATTCCCACCATACTCTAAATGCCCCCTAACGTCTTCTCTGCTGAGGTCTTCAGTCTGCCCTCCTTCAGGTCCGAATCTTAACCAGGCACTGAAGAGGTAAACACACTGTTCAGGCTAGGTTTGCTTAAAAAAAAAAGACTTGGACCTGAGTGTCTTCTAAGTCTCTATCACGGTCTAAATTAAGATAGCAGCCTAAATTGTCTCCCTGAAAGGCATGCCATACATTTTGAGCATGAAGCAGTGCTGGAAAAGATCCCCACATAATGCTGCACACAAGCGCATTGGGTGGAGGAAGGACTTGTAAATATTCCTCTCTGTGGTCCGTCTAGGAAAAAAGAGCAGAGCCATTCAAAAAAGATCCTATTTAAACCAACCACACTCTGCAAGCAGCTCCTCAGAATCTCTTGGGGCTAACAATTTCGAAGGCTCCTGCCAGGGCTAAGCAAAACCAGGATCTCCAATACAGTCTGTATGCCAGACCCAGCGTGGAGGCAAAACTGAAAAGATTCAAGAGGATTTGTACATCAGGGCTGGGCTGTGGGTAGCCTTCATGCACTGGTCAGCTGTTAAATGATAGCCCGGAGATGTGTAATGAAGTGAGAGCAAGCTGAGTCAAAATATCAGGAAGGCAGGGTCAGGCACCACATTGCAGGAGGCAGGCAAGTAGCAAAGTCAAGGACAAACCAGGGTCAAAAGTCAGAACCTGCAACAAGTCAAGTCTGGAACACTGACAAGCAGTTGCGATTGTTGCTCAGACTGCTCTCCATCATGCCTTCCTAGTTTGAATACTCAGGTAACCCTTCTGCCAGGTGCAGTTGGCAGCAGCAGAGGTCGAGTTCCACATCTACAGCTTCCTCTTAACAATACAAAACAGAAGTGGCTCAAGCCCCCACTCAATAATCTTGGAAAATTAAACATCACCTCTAAGAGCCAATACTTCCCCACTCACACACACTGAGTCTGTGTATAGCAAAGGAAAATTTTAATACAAGGAAACAAGCATTAATTGGGGAAAATACCACAGTCATGATTTGAAAGCATGTGATTATGAGCAAACACCCACACCAGAGCCTGTTGGGCAGTATCATTTGCCTGAGTTTCTCCCTTTAGAGAGTGAAAGTCCAACAAACGAATGTGACTTCACCTCCCACCCCGGGACAGGATGTGGGAGGAACACTTCAGCTTCTGTGGCTGCCTCAGCGCCTGGCTCAGATGCCACCATTCACTCTGCCATTGCCCTCTGCTACCACTATGTCTCTGCTGTAACATCATATTCTGAGGTCCCAGCCTGAGGTTTATCTCAGCTCTTGGGGATTTCAGTAGGTATGAGGAACCTCACTGCATGTGCAGGCTGGGCAGTTTCTTTCACTGCAACGCTCTCTCACACCAGGTTCAAGGCTGAGCACCTGGTTATCAGTGATTTCAGCTCTAGCAATCACAGAACAAAACAAGGACTCTCAATTGAGTTGAACCAGCTCTATCTGTAAATGGTAAAGGGGGAGTATCAGAACATCACCTTCATTACTAGCAGGAACACCTAGCCCTCCTCTCCATCCTCTCTTTTTACTGAAATTTGGCTTAGCAAGTGAGGTTCAGTTTTAGGTGACCCCCTGAATCAGGGCAGGCTAAATTCCTTTCTGCTGCCCTTTACTCATACAAGAATAACAACATTTCATTACCCCAAACTCAAAACTAAAGTGATTTCTAACCCAACACCAGCCAAAATTGATCACATTACAAAGCAGCTCCATCATTCTGCGCACCTAGGCAGAGTAGGCACATGTATGCAAATACAGTCTGCTCCTGAAATCTTGTCTCCATGGTTCATTACTAAATGTCAGGGGAGAGCTCATTCAGATGCTGTTTACATCAGCATCATCCAGTAAGTGATCTGTAAGAGGCCACCTCTCAGCTTCTGCTGGGCAGTACTTCCGCCAGAGCCTCTCTTTACAGCATCCGCCAGTGGAAGCCAGCCTAGCCTTCCCATGTCAATACAAAAGCATCAGTAGTCCCCAACACCTGTAATTCTAGTCCCACAGGGTTTCACACTGAGAATTTCAGGTGGCACCAAAATCATCTTCTTACAATTTGTTCTGAATGATGTCATGGTGACCATTAAGGGAAGCTTAGAGACCAATTGATAGAATCACTGTTATTAAGGGATGATTTATTAACAAGGATTAATTAATCTTGGGAAGCTAGGGAACCCCCCACCCTAAGATTCTTTATGTTACACAGAGAGCTTTAAATGCCCTGATCAGACTGGCAAACTGTGTGAATATTGTTGTATTTCATGTGGCTCTTGAAGCTGGCAGAGTTCTGGCATCTAGCTTCCCCTGGATGCCAGGATCTATTTTGAGATTTGGTTCAGGAGGACAAAAGAGTCAGAGAACCTGGCAAGAGCATTTTGTTGTTGCTGAAAGAATCTATTTCTGCTCTTGGAATAGGAAAATGATTAGGGCAAAACTGGATTTGTTTCTGGGGTGCAGATTTATGGAAATAAATGAAGCTTACAAGAAGAAAAATCAGTGCCTGAATGAGTTGACGATACAGGTAATGACATCTGTAGCCACTAGAGATACATCATAATATGCATGTGATTGGCCCATGTCAAAACTGACTGACACCAGATCTACACTAGATCCAGCAGCTCGGCTTAAGGTATGCAACTCTAGCTACGTAGAATACATAGCTGGAGTGGGCCTACCTTAAGCTGAGTTTGGCAGCATTCCCACAGCGAGAGGCCAACAGGAGCAAATGCTTCCCTTACTCCTGACAAGAGCAGGAGTACCGGACACTGGTGAGGGCACCTTCTGTGTTCAATTTAGCAAAGTCTTAACTAGACTTGCTAAATCGAACTCTGGAAGATCAATTGTGGCAGCGGTGATCTTCTGCGGAGTGAAGATGTGCCCTCAGGCTTGTGGTGCTCAGGCTGCAGGTCTATATAATTGCAGTATAGATACTCAGGGTTAGGCTGGAGCCCAAGCTCTGGGACCTTCCCTGCTTATTGCACTGTAAACCAAACCTAGGTTACTGTCTTTAGGGTTTGTGTTATGTTTTTCCAATTTAAGAAAACAAACAATATTGAGGTGCATGTATAAAACTCCAGACATATAATGGCAATTATGATACTTACCCACTTTTGCAAAGTGCTTTGAGAGCCGTGCATAAAAATTATTGTGCAAGCATAAAGTGTGAAATCCTTGCCCCAGTGAAATCAATGGCAAAACTCCTGTTGCCTTCAACATTTGGCTGGGATTTCACCCAAAATACTGTCATTCCTCAATTAATGAATTGACACAATGTCAGCAAAGAATTTTCTGACCATGACTTCTCCTTAGTCTGAGCTCTCACAGAAGGCTGTGAGAAGCTTCCTAGCAGGCCTCATTCTAACTAGAATTTAGTCTTTTTTTCTTGTCAAAGAAACAGTTTTTGCTATGTCTCTTTTACTTAGTGAAATTGTTTCTGGGAATTCAGAAGCAGCAAGCAGCCTTTTCTCCAGGTGCTTTCTCCTACTAAGCTGTTCTTAATCGCTATTCTCTCTTCTGAGCTAAACAAGCAGCTGCAGACTAGGAAAAAGGAAGTGGTTACTCCAGGACCTATGGGAAAGGCATTGATGTTGCAACAGGGCTTATCAACAACTTCTCCACATACAGAATTCATGGAATGATTACCTCCCGTGGGGTTGGCAAAATCAGGTTCCCAGTAATGCTGCTGCATAGGCTAGCTCTACTAGGAGCTTATGGCAGCTAGGTTAGTTAGGGGTGTGATTTTTATGACAGTTCTATAATCCTTGTGGGGTGGGGTTGTATTATTTCCCACAAGACATTCCTAGTGGCCACTCACCTGACAGGAAAGGAAAAATAAAAAGAATTCAGTAGAAAAATGGATCTAATCTACCATAAATCATGAAAGCATATAGGAAGTTTTGATTACAGTACTCAATTGGCTAAGGAGCCTTCACCAGTCTGAGCCAGGACTTCTAGTACAGCTCATTATATTCAAGAAAGTTTCTTATTATGCATGGAGCCAGTGGTTCAGTTTTTGCACTGAATGACAAGCAATAACGTCTTTCAATATATTTGCTTAGTTAAAAGAAATAGAGGCCTTGCTTGTTAAACTGATACAATTCTTTTGTGTTCCCCTTATTTCATTCTTTGCATTGTAATAGTTTTGAAAATAAAAAGTAATAATTAATAATAATTAATAACAATTAATGGAAATACAGAGCTTCTGCTCTCCAGTCTCTACCTTTTTTCTCCCTTTTTGCTGTACTACATGGTTCATAAAACCACAGGTCTATATGACCAGAGACTTCTATAGAGTCTGATGTAAAATGTGTTTTTATTTTATATGAGCATGTAAAAATAATTTACAGATAAATGTGAGAATGACAAACATGCCAATACTTTATTTAATGCGTGTTCAGCTCTAAGATTGTCTAAGAAAGGGCTAACAAGACTTCAAGGCTTCTGTTCAACAAAAGTACTTCAGCACCTGGGTAACTGGCACCAGACAACTTTAAGCATGTGCTTAAAGTTTAGCATGTGTTTAACCACATTGCTGAATTGGGGTATAAATTAATCCTTCTCCATGCGACTCCCCCCATCTCTTTTTTCTTTTTAATTTTCAGCTTGTCTTTTCTTGATGCTGATCCAATGGTAAAGAAGATTTTGTCAAAGAGACTTTCCCTGAGAAAAACATAGAAATGTATCTCACACATGACACTTATCCAGTTTATACATTATATATATTTTGTAAACTATACACCAGAATTATAACATTTGCTATTAGTCATGAAAATACTGCATCATGATTCAAAGTAAAATTATCCAAATATATTGTTTCTTATATGAAAGGTGGGGTGTTTTTTTTGGTGTTTCAGGTCTACTGCAAGGTTCAGTCTGAGATATATTATATTGCGGATTATTGTATAATGGGTCTTACCGAACTGCCAGAGGCGTATGAGTAAAAGATGGAGAGAACTGAATGAAAAGATACATATGTATAGAGAAAAACATTTTCCAGCCCTGTCAAGTTGAATAAATACCCAACAGGAGACATTTTTGCTACAACTGATTCAATGAAAAAAATATACTGCAGAGCTGAGACTGAGACATAAATGTCAGTGAAATAATCTATGTAGTTTTGTAGCTCCTCTGTTCCAAACCAGTGCACATAAAATATTTCTGCTTGATAAGACCTTACTTAGATTTCTCCTTCCAAAGCTTGATCTAACTGCATTGGTTAAATTTGAGTATTTTTATCAAAGCAGTGGATAAAATCCTGATCCTATTGAAGTCAAGGGGAAATTCTCATTTGTCTTTAATAGGGCAAAGCTTTCACCTCATGGACAATTTGATTATCCTTGAACAGTATTTTAAAATATTCTAGAATTTTAATTTTTATAATCAAATTTCAATAATCTAAAGTAGCTATTCAGGCAAAATACTTAATCCATCAAATAATCTAAAACCATGTGTTTTTCACATTACTCTTAAAAGGATTAGATCCTCATATCGTTTCCAGTATGCTTGGATTGTAAAATGTTTCTTAATTTATGTTCCTTGGTTTGTATCCAGTAGCTTGAGCCTTCAGTATTGTACTGATGCCATTATCTAGAAGTACATTGATTTGGTTTCAAGGGGATAGCTGTGGTATAAGATTACTAGCTAAAATTTTGTTTGAGTATATGTGATTGTGCTGAGGTACAGGAAATTAATCCACAGTGCTATAAAAAATCAGTTAGGAGGCAGATTGTAGTGTTTCTGAGCGCAAAAATCATGCACTTGTTATTGCAAACACTTCTTGAATCTGCCTTAGCTATCTTTTGAAGAACAGGAAGTGTATTCCATATAGATTTTATCTGTCTAAGTGCCACATGAAGGAAATTAATTAGCATTCTTAATCCAACATATTCTATTATAGCTATTTCAGAATATAGCTATTCCAGAAGGAATAGAAACTTATATTATTATTTAAAGTCACTTTTATTTTGGAATAGAGTGTCCACTTGGAGAGTTGTTCCAGTGGGCTGTGCCCACGAAAGGCTCATGATACCATCTACATGTTTTGGTAGTCTTTAAAGTGATACCAGACTATTTGTTGTTTTTTAAGTTTATTTTGTAATGGAATAGTTATTTTGGAACAGCTATGCTCATCTGTTTCCCTGTATAGAAAGTCCTTATTCAGAGGCAGGCATGATAGGGTCTGTAAGCGGGATCCAGCTGCCAAGCCTTTGAATCTGGCCCATGGCCCACCTAGCCAGGACAAGGAAGGGAGCAGCCCCAGGTCACAGGGTGGCTGGCTGCTCCATGTGCTTCTCTAGACTGCGCGCCAGGAGGGAGGAAACTTCATGTGCTGCCCCGAACCCCAGCAGAATCTCTCAGCTTTCATTGGCTGTTTCCAGACAATGGGAGCTGAGGGATTGTGCTGGGGTTGGGGGCAGTATGCAAAGCCTCCCTTCCCTATGCATGATGAAGAGAGAGAACGATGGAACGACCAACCACTTTGAACAGCTTGGGGTTCCGGCAGGCATGGAGACTGTCTCTGGATTTATAGTCCTGTCACTTAGAATTGTTTATAGCCTTTGTTCAGCTTTTCAAGGATTCCAATTTTTGGATATTTTACTTTTAATTGTATAGTATTTATTTTTTCAAAGCACGTAAATCATTTTGGAGTATGTGTGCAAGTATACACATACATAGTATTTTTGCTAATACAGATTGAACCTCTCTAGTCCAGCACTATTTGGTCCAGCAACATCAATGATCTGGCTTGATTTTAGTTAGCCAGATGTCCAGTTATCATGGGCATGGCCAAGTTTCCTGTGGTCCCATAAAATTTGATTACAGCCACCAGTACTGACTCTCAGTGTTCTGTGCTGATATGTAGCTCTAATTTAGCCCTAAATGTTTTCTAAGAGCCCAGTAAGCAGTGGAAGTGCTGGAATGCTGCTAGATAATATTGATCTCCTTTGATTGGCAAATTCTCTGGTTTGGCACCAGTCAGGTCCAAGGGTGCTGGACTAGAGAGGTTCAACCTATAGTAGAATGTTGGGCATATTATTATTGCATGTGAATGGGATACAGCAGACTATAAACAGACATAGATCATGTAAGGTATGTGGAGTCTGAAACAATAAATTAAATTGTATTTGTGTAAACATAGTGCCTAAAGACTTAGAATTCTCATTTTAACAGCTGATTTTATTTTGATTTTGTGGGTTCTTTAGGAACAAGCTGTACATTGGATTTTGTTATCTGTGTAATAAATACCCAGTGTTTGTCTTTCATATTTGAGCAACAGTGATTCACGAACTTACTAGAATAACCTAATGCTATTACTTGAGATACTTGCTGAGTTAGCTTCTTCACTGAAATCTGATTTGTGAGGGACACTGAACATTTTTCTGATTGTCCTTATTTGTATTAATCTTTTCAGGATGAGGGAATGAGGAAAAGTGGGGTTACCGTCCAGCTGGATGGGCTGGGGTGGCTGCTCAGGGCCAAAGGATCATAGGAGGACTGACAGAGTCTGGGAGTGGCTGTAGGTGCAGTATGTGGGGCATTAAAGGGTGGTGATGTCAAGTTAATTTAATGCAATTCCTTTGGGTCTATCACAAACTGAAAGCTATATTGTTCAGCCATCTAACTGCTGAACAGGGCGGGGTTCGCATCTCTCCTGAACAGCCTCACAAGCACACAGTTTACAGGTGTAGTCCCCTTACTAAAGGTGCCTCTGCTTATTTTCTGGAAAGACCCTGTGTGCTGCAATCCAACCTCACAGACTACAATTCCCATCAGCCCTTGGGAAAAACAGGAAGGAAGTGACTCTTGTGTGGGAGAGCTGAGTCTCTCCAGTGCATGAGAAGAGAGGCCTAGCAGTCTGGGACTCTGCCCTTGGAGTTTGGAACAGACGGAGACTGTCAGTAACTGGGCATCTTTGGGAAATGCTGCCTGGGACAGACCTCAGAGATACAGACTAACTCTGGGTTCAAAGAGAGGCAGCGAGGCCAACCCAGTGAACCAGAGCTGCTGCCTAGCTTGGACCCCCATACACACTACCTACAGAGAATCTCCATTACAGCTGCAGTTCTTCAAGCGCGCCCACGCAAGCAAGAGTCTGGGACTCTGAGTCCAGGGGGATGCACACTGGGATGGGATAAATATTGGCAGCTAGTAAGTTCCTTTTACTTCTGTGTACTTTGTTAATTGACGTTATTCACTGTTAATTTGTTAAATCCTGTTTCTTTAAGTTAAGTAAAGGTTGTTCAGTCTAATGCAATCTATTAGATGTATATTATTTATGATTTGTAATTGTTGTTCTGGAGTTAGATCCAGTTTATTGCTGGAATAAGTTTATTCCTGGAGGCTTCCAAGGCACACCAGTGTGTACTGGGCCAGCCAGGTGGAGGCACCGCCATTGTACATTTTTTATGAGCAAGGGACTGCAGCAAGGGGGTGGATAGGTTTTCCCCAGCCAAACAACATCACCACTGGGGTACTCAGGATCTCCTTTTATGTCAAGACCATCAGGCGCCCAGGCACTCCTGTGAGTGTGACCTGCTCCCAAGTAACCCAGGGAGGAAAAAGGGGGTTACACAGGGAACACAGATTTACAGTCCACCTCCAGATTCTAGTTGTGCACCCCTCAACTACATGTTTGACTACTTGCACTGAGGATGATAAATGGCTTTTACACTTAGATTTCTGTTATAGACTATTTTGAGACAAGAGCTTGTGTGATGATACCAAGCTAGTTAGTTGCAAGTGCTCTGGAGGGTAGGATTAAAATTTAAAATGATCTGGGCAAACTGGAAGTCTGAGGTAAAGAAGTTGAAATTCAATAAGGACAAATGCAAAGTACTCCCTTAAGAAAGAACAATCAGTTGCACATATATAAAATGGGAAACGACAGTCTAGAAAGGAGTACTGCAGAAAGGGATCTGGGGACGATAGTGGATCACGAGCTGAATATGAGAAAACAATGTAAGACCATGGGGAGGAGGGGGAAGCAAACACCATTCTTGGATGTATTAGCAGGAGTTTTGTAAGCAAGATACCAGAAGTAATTCTTGCACTCTACTCTGTGCTGATTAGGCTTCAGCTGGAGTATTGTGTCCAGCTGTGGGTTTCCCATTTCAGGAAAGATGTGGACAAACTGGAGAAAGTCAGAGAAGAGCAACAAAAATGATTGAAGGTCTAAAAAACATGATCTCTGAGCAGGCCTATGACTCAGGATTGGTTCAATTGTGGATGAACTGGTGTACCTGTCCTCACATGGTGCTGAAACTAAGTATGGACATGTGGCCTAGGAACTCAGAACTGGGGATTGGTGGCTTGCAGCGGATGAAAAGGCAATAGTAAACAAAAATGTAAACATGCTCTATCAGTCAGACATTTGTGGGCTTAGCTGCGTAGCTGCTTGTGTGTTCTCTGCTGTGTTATATTCTCTCTAGCAGGACTGGGTAGGAGTATATCAGGATGTTTTCAACCTGCATTTTAGTCCAATAACCAGTTTTCTAACTACTCATAGTCCTCTCTCCCATCTAAATTCTTATGTTCTGAAGCTTTAATGTTGGGCAAATAAAAAGTATCAGTACTACATCTACTTGTCTGAATTGAGGACCAATTTTTTTTGCACTTTAAATACCATTTAGAGCTCTCTTTATGGGAATCAATTAGGATTTTGCTATGGAGGGCTTATTAGAGTAGTTTTATTGGCACTTTAACACATTTTCTTTGTTAAAAGCTAGTTTAAGGAGCTTGTAAATGAGAGGTGCAGTGAGCTGTCTAGCACTGACAAACTCCTGTCAACAGGCCTCCCAAAGACTTTCTGCCACTCACCCGAGACTCGACTGCCATGGTGAGACTGAGCTCCTGCTAGACTAATCAGGGAGGCTGAATCTGATGAAAACACTGGAGGCTAAATGTTAGCTGGACACTTTTTGGAATATTGGCCCTGAACAGGGGAGATTTAAGGCAGGCAGAAACTTTAATTTTGATCTATCTAAATATTTATATAGCGTCCAATTACTGGGGGAAGGGGAAAGAACTAATGAAGTGAAAAAGAAAGTGATATTACTTTGATCAGTATCATGGGCTGGCAGCAGCAGAAGAAGACGTTCAAAATTAGGAGTGCACATCTCTTCTGATACAGATCCAGAGCCTCGCATAGAGGGAAAGACAGAGTGAAGGGAGGAAAAAGGGATCAGTCTCTTCTTTTTCTGGCTCTGGCATGGAAAGTGACACATTGGAGCACCTGTCATCCTAGCCCAGGACCCAGGGAAGAGTGGAGACCCTGTTGTTTGTAGAAACAATCCCCAGATAATGGTTAGTGGCCAGTGCCCGAGACGCCCAACACCCAGACAGACTGCACAGAAGAGGTGGCATCTGAAGAGGACCTGAGGATGTGATGTCCCCTCTCCTGTCAGGTGGGTTGCCTAGGCAAGTGTGTGTGTGGTTTTTTTTTTTTTTTTACAATCACTGAACAAGTGCACTAGGTGTCTGTAACTTTCATGACATCTTTTCTCTCTATCAGCAATATTTGGCACACGTGCCAAAAGTGGCACGCAAGATGATTTTCAGTGGCACACACAATGAACTCCCACATTCTCCCCCACCTGCAATGGGGAGCTCGTGTGGTGATCCAGCATTGTGCCCCTGGCAAGACTGGAGCCAGCATCGGCTTCCTTTGTGTGTGTGTGAGGAAGCGAGGGGGAGCCCATTCATTGCACGTGCCCCACAGACCTAAGACTGAGCTCAGAGGTGGGAGGGGGGAAGAATCTAGGCACGTTTGTGCGCTACTGCCACAAGGTGTGTAACGCGGTGTTACATGTGCATCATCTGCGCTTGCAGAAGCAGAAATGATGTACGTCAGCTGAGCCGCCCCTCATGGCAGTTTGGCCCCGTCCCTTTCTCCATCTGGGGTGGTGACTTCACAGCGTGTTCCTGGCTGTCACAGCCCCCAGGACGGGAGCCAATCACAATCCAGCGAGAGAGTGGGCGGGAGAAGAAGGCGTATGCATATGTGTGCACTGAATGCCAAAGTCTGGCAGCTCAGGCTGGCCTGGGAAGCGCTGAGTCTTCATGCCAGATCCAGCTTGCAGGGACGCTTGTGTGAGCTGCTCCTTCCCTCCCCACAGGAAAAGCCACAGCAGAGCCCAGGACAGGAGACCAAGTGGGGCATGCGGTGGAGAGAGCCTCCCCCCACTGTGGGAGAATGGCACGGCCCAGAGCAGGAGGGTTAAATCTTGGCACGCCACTTCGGAAAGGTTGCTGACCCCTGCTCTATTCTTTCCAACAGAAGTTGTGTTGTTTTTTTTAAAAGCAACTGGAACTGAATTCTGTTAGCTGGGGACAATCACTGGTAGGTACCTCATCAAGAAACTGTGCTCTCCTCTGGGAAAATAAATGCAGAAGGAAGCCCAAGTACAAGGTCATTGGTTAAGGTGCCTGGATAGAGCCAGTATGTGCCTGGAGAGAACTGGCTATCCTGTAAAGTACAAGACCCAGTGAGATTGTGAGATCATGCCCACACTGTGAATACCACTTCAGATCCCACCAGGCTGGCTAGCTCTTATACTCAAAACAGTAGTAAAGTAAGTGAAAATTAACCTTGTCTCTTCTCTCTTTTTTCTGAGGGCAATGGGCTGCACAGGGTACATATTTCCTGATGCCTCTCCCTGAGAACAAATTAATTCACACTGTAACAGGCTTTACATAGGGGCATCTGGCCTAATAGGCTAGTTACAGTTCAACAGTCCCCCAAGGACCTGGGGTGGCCTTGCTAGGCAATCTCAAGGGCTGGTCGCTGAGTTAGAGCCCATCATGCCCTAGTGATTCCCTGGTTCTCCCTTTCAGACAAAAGGTAGAGGGCAGGATAGGAGGAGCTGGGTCTTCCCTTTCCACTATTTCTAGCCCAGGGCCCAAGGGGAAGAGGTGAGGCTTGTCCCAGTCCTCTCTGGCTGATACACCACACCAGCCTCTCCTTGGTCACTTTGTACCTCCCTTGTGCTCTCCTCAGTTTGGGTCATGGCACGCTGCCTCCCTCCCAGCGCAGCGCTGTTCAGATAGGCTCCACGATGCACACATTCACTAGGGACTTCGCAGCTCCCTTCTCAGCATCCATTGATTCCAACTTGTCAGGGAGAGGCAGAGAGAAAGAAGGGTCAGTTATGGCCCTTGGCTGTCTAGGTGGGCCCTTCCCATTGTCCAGGCCCTTCCTCTGTTCTTCCTTCTTGCAGACTGTTTCTCTTTCACTCTCCCACTGCCAGAGTCCCCTTTTGAGCAGAGGCTCTGCAGCTGCTGAGGGGAGGTCGCCTTCTTGGCCCAGTACTGCTCCATCAATCCCTTAATCTTAGTGTGAGGTCTGTAAACCCCATCTCACACACTCTTTGACAGCTTGTTTGTGGCACCCCTGGTTTCCTGACTTGTCAATACTATCCCCATGGCAGACCCCAGCATTCTCTGGTGGTGACCTTGCCCACAGAGGCAAACTTTGTGGGCCTTGGAACTCTCTCCTAGTCAAATCCTAGGATCCTGCTCTGACATTTCCTTCCAGTTTGGTCCTTACGTTTCAGTTTATATCACTAACTAACATCATTTAAGAGCAGGTTAGACAGACATCTATCAGGGATGATCTAGACCAGGGCTACTCAACTTTGGAAGCCCTGGGGGCCACAATGATACTTGCAGCACATGCCAAGGGCCGCAACTTAAGTGTATATGCAAATAGCTTCTTTTGCACTGACGGTCATGAATACAAAGCACTTCCCACAATGCCCCAGCGCTCCCGGCACTTCCTCCCTGGGAGCTAGAAATGCCAACACTCTGCACCTGTCTGTTCCAGCCAGCCCATCTGCTTGCATCTTTCAATGCTTAGCCCACCTGGGAGATGCCTCACTGTTGTGAAACGTGTTCCCAGCAGAGGCCATATTCAAAGGATCCCACCTGTGGGCCACGTATTGAGCCCCACGTAAACCCAAACTGCACTGAGGGCTGCAAACAAACAGCCCACATGTTGAGCAGCCCTGATCTAGACGTTGCATGGTGCTGCTGTGAAGGCAAAGGACTAGACTTGATGATTTCTCGAGGTCCCTTCCAGTTCTAGTATTCTATGATTGAAATTGGAGAAGGTCCACAGAGGAGCAAGAAAAATGATTAAAGGTCTAGAAAACATGACCTATGAGAGAAGACTGAAAGAACTGGGCTTTTTTAGTTTGGAAAAGAGAAGACTGAGAAGGGACATGATGGTAGCTTTCAAATAACTGAAAGGGTGTTACAAGGAGGAGGGAGAAATTTTTTTCCCCTTAACCTCTGATGATCAGACAAGAAGCAATGGGCTTAAACTCTCAGGGTGGTTAAACGCTGGAATAAATTGCCTACGGAAGTTGTTGCATGTTTTTCATTGGCGATATTTAAGAACAGTGTGACAAGGCATCTGCCCCGCACTGGCCTACAAAGGGTTAAATCCAGCCCTGGGAGAGGGCTGGGGCTGTGGAGCAAGCAGCTGCAGCAGTTAGTAGCCAATTAGGGCCCAGCTGAGGGCTGTATAAATAAAGACTCCTGAGGGGAGAACAAAGCCAATTAGGGTCCAGATATGGAGCAGGAGGGACCTGGCTGCCAGGGAAGGTAGAAGCTTCCTGAGACAGAGCAGTGCTGGGGAAAGGAAGCAGAGCTAGGGAGCTCTGGCCAGGCAAACTCCCAGACTGCAAAGTCTGAGGGTACTAAGGCTGCAGGAAGGCAGCCAGGGCAGGAGAAGGCAGCAGGTCCACACTCCTTTTTCTATGATGAGTAGCCATTTCAGACTGCAGTTTGCCCCGAGGTAAGGAGCTAGAGGACAACTAGCAGTAGTGTCACTGAGGCAAGATAGGTATACAGGGTTGGGGGGGTCCCTGAGTGAGAGGACCCCAGAGTGTGGGGGTACTGTGGTAGGGCAATACCCAGAGGGGAGGGCGTCATGGTCTGGGAGGGACCTGGGTCCTAATGTAAGGTGGCAGAACCATTAACGCATAAACAGATAATATTAGGCGACACCCCATCCAGAATGGGCATTCCAGAGCTAAGCGGAGCTAGTTCCTGTGTAACCAGCAGGAGGCACTGGGGCAGTGACACCCACCGTGTTATAAGTGGGTTAGACAGACATCTGTCAGGGATGCTCTAGGTCAGGGGTGGGTAATAAAACTACAGCAGTTCAGCATGGTTAGCCCCTGATGGGCCGCTGCTACTATATTTACCTGCACTCCTGCAGGTTTGGGTGATCACAGCTTCCCCTGGTCCGGAACAGCAATCTGTGGCTAACAGGAACTGTGATCCCCCGTACCTGCAGAGGCGCAGGTAAATACAGTGACGTGGGGGGCCTGCCAGAGGTTAACCCCTGGCAGACCGGATCCAGCCCATGGGCCAGTATTTGCCCAACCCTGATCTAGATGGTGCTTGGTCCTGCTGTGAGGGCAGGGGACTGGCCCTGATGAGGTCTCTATCAAGGTCTCTTCCAGTTCTAGTGTTCTATGATTCTACCATGCTGGTAGGAAGAAGAGTGATTTAATCAATGTAATGGACTAGGCTATTCATCAATCTGACTTTTGACCTCAAGCAAATCATTTAACTTTCCTAAACCCCGGTGGTCCAGGTTTGCTTACATGAGGATTCCTCAGGATCTAAGAAGTAAAAAAATCAACAAGTGTAAATGCTTTGAAAAGAGAAGTTGGAATGTTTGTTATTCAGTCTCGAATTGTCCATTATTCTGCAAGGGCACATTTTAGTACAAAACCATTTGGCATTGCTTGATGAAACAGTAGATGTCCTTCAGTTTTTGACACTATGCACTGAAGTATATACCCTTATTCCTTTTGCTGGGTAGCTCATTAATGAGATTAAGTATTAGGTCAAATACCTTATCCTCACGTTCAGCCCACTTGCCCAAGTGCTAGGCTCTAGCTTGATGGAACGTGACATGCTTTATTTAATATTAGAAGTGACTATGTTACTACCAAAACATTACCTAGAATGAAACATTCCAATCAAGCCAAAAGAAGTGCTTGTGCTGCCTAGTTAATCATTTCCTACATAACTGCAGAAGGCACAGAGGAGGTAAGAAAAGTAGCACAATGAAATGTATCTAAATGTCTGCCTAGATGCAAGAACTCAGAGGCCCTGTTTATGTTTGAGAAATTTTCTAAAACCAGTTCAGCTAAACAGCCCCCAAAACTAGTTGGAGTCTTGGGGAGACCTAATTTAAGGCAAGTCGACCCATTTTACTTATTTCAAGACTACAACAGGGTGAAATGCCTCTAAAATTGGTTAGAAAATGTCTCCTGGCCCTAGGGGAACACATGCAGAATATATAAACAGGTCTTTGAGCCACATTAATGTTTTTCTATGAAAAGTTAAGGATGTGAATAAATATTTTTCATTCAACTCCCCACACTCCACCCCCACCCTCACCCCCACCCCCATCCTGTTTTTCTCTCTTGGTCATATTTTATGTTTCCTAAATCTACAGTACATCACTCACAAGGACTTAATAGTGCAAACTATCCACAGTTTATCTAAGGATCAAACTGCTGTGATCTTCACAGGTCTTTCTTCTTCTAATATGAATTAATGTTTTCCAGTGTAGTTTTCTACATTTCTGTTGGGAAGGCTAATTCTTTGCAGAAGCATTCTTTGGCAGATAGCAAAATAATTAGAGTAGCAGATATATGATTTTTTCCATTTTGCCTGGATAGATTACAGACTGGAGATCGGCTAAAAGTGGATGAACACAATAAATATTTTTACCTTGCAATGATTTCATGTATTTAAATACAACAGCTGTGCTTACTTTCCAAGATATAAGCGACACCCTTAAGCTCTTAAATTATTGCTAATTACCATGTATACTGTGTGGCCCAGTTCTACTATAATGGAGAAGGACTAGCTGTAGTGTTTCCATTTCAGTTGTCACTACAAAAGTCTCTAAGCAACAGATATTTACCCTAGCGGTGTATCTCAGTTGGCATGCTTTGGAGATCTCAATGTATATGACATATTCAAGCCCAGCAACTGCTGCACTTGGTTGCTTTGGTAAGAGACAACAATGTATGTTGGATCAAATTCACACGCATACCTGTGTCAAAGCCTAAATAAATGGGCTTTGAGTGGGGAATGCAGAAGGGATTTGCTGAGAGAGATAATGCACCCTACAACCTGTATGGGGAAAGGGGGCAGTTCCACATTCCTCCATGGCTGGTTATAGCTTCTGGCAAGGGATAACACCTGGAAGCCTTTGCACTTCCACTATAGACTTGTTCTTCCCACCCCACCGCTACTTTGTACCGCCCATCTATGTCACAGGTAGGATGCGCAGACTGTCCTTTGCACACAAGATACATATTCCCCATCCTCCAAGCATTTTGCTACTCTCAGGGCCAGCACTAGATTTCTTCCTGTTGCTCTTGTACAGAGGGCCTGCAGTCAGAAGTGCTGCATGATGCCTTTTACATGCTAGAATATTATCTTGGCTTCTAAGTCTCACGCCCCAGAAGAGCTTGGAGAGCATGTGGATTTACTCATGTTAACATCAGCCTCTACCTTTGCCTGAGAGACATTTACTGCTTCATTCACCTGGTCCTCGCCCCTTTGATTAGAGACCAAGCAGTATGGCAGGCTATAGCAGCAGTGTGAACAGTTAATGACATACTGCCTCTACTCTGGTGTCAATGTGGACTTTTCTTCAACCAGGCATTGAAGCCCTCCATGATAAACATCTATCACGGATGATCTGGAAGGTGCTTTGTCCTGCTGTGAGGGCAGGGGACTGGACTTGATGACCTCTTGAGGTCTCTTCCAGTTCTAATATTCTATGATTCTGTGTCTCACTCCTCTGGAAAGATTCCTGTTGCTCAGAAAGAAAGTGAAGATGACAATGTGGCTGATGACTTCTGCCTACTACTTTTACACATATGCTTGATATAATCGTCTGTCTTATGAACAGCAGAAGTTTTTCCAGAAGTATGTGGTGGTTTGTGTAGTGCTTGGTTTGTCTTTTTGGTATTATAGGGCTCTTCAGAGTCTGTGTTCTCCTGCCCAAGAACTATCCTCCTTTTATGCTCCCTTTTCCAGGATTTACCGTGTGATGAGGGCAGGCCAAAACCACATGCTATTTTGAAGTAGCTAATTCCCCAGTGGGTTTCAAGGTTGAGGTTTGCTGGTCTTGGACACTCTCTATTATTCCTTCTGTTCTTAGGATTAATTTTTAATTAACACCTGTATCTAACATCTGTGACATTTTAAAACTATATTATAATGCAATCTGTACATATCATACTTTCCTTTGCACTCTTTACTTTTGCAGTGGTAATTGCCATCATCAGGATAAATAGCTACCCAAGGGTACATCTTCACAGCAAAGTAACATTGTCCATGTCTACACTACAAGCCGTTATTTCAAAATAATGTCAAAATAATGTCGACCTGGAGGACTTCTTCCTCCGACTCCTATAACCCTCATTTTACGAGGAATAAGGGAAGTTGGAGGAAAAGCGCTGTTTCTCGGACTTCCTGCTTTGTAGACAGCACTAAAAGCCAAAATAAGCTATATCGACTTAAGCTATGCAATTGATGTAGCTCAAGATGCATAGCTTATTTCAGCTTTAGCCCTGCTATGGAGACATACCCTTAGGCTACGTCTACACTATGGTTATGTCTGCACTGGCAGGTTATTGCGCAAGAACGGCCGTTCTTCTGCAGAGCATCCACACTGCCCAGCCGCTCTTGCGCAAGAAGATTTACAGTTAGGCGTGGTAAGAGAGGGCTTCGTGTGCAAGAGCTACACTCTTTTCTAACAGGTGTAAGATCTCTTGTGCAAGAGAGCATCCACACTGCCATGGATGCTCTTGCGCAAAAGCACATCTCGCACATGGCAGTGTGGACGTGTTCCTGCGCAAGATGTTCTTGCGCAATAACCCGCCAGTATAGACATAGCCCAAGAGTTTTCTCAGCAAAAATATGCTAATGAGGGACTCATTTGCATGAGTCACGATTTCATTTGCATATTGTGCCGATCCATTTTTGCGCTGGGGTTTTTGCGCAAAAACAAGCAGTGTGGACGTTTTCTTTTTGCCAAAAAACCCTTTTTCTGCAAGATCCTTATGCCCCAAAAAGGAGGTTTACTGGTCTTGTGGAAAAAGGGTTTTTTGCGCAAAAAGAAAACGTCCGCACTGCTTGTTTTTGCACAAAAAACCCCAGCGCAAAAACAGATCGGCACAAAATATGCAAATGAGATCGTGACTCATGCAAATTAGTCCCTCATTAGCATATTTTTTTGCCGAGAAAACTCGTAGTGTAGACATAGCCTTACTGTTAATATGTGGATATCAAAGAAAGCAGTCCCCTCCACCCAATGCTCTACCCTCAAATCTCACATCTGGAAATACGAGGACAACTAGAGGTTGTTTGATTTTTTTGTTTGTTCATAACCTGTATTTTGGGCTGATCCAAAGTATACTTGGAGTGAGTGGAAAGACTTCCAGTGCCTTCAGTGGGCATTGGAACAAGCCTTTGTTGTACATCTGTTTTTTTGTTCCACAGTAAAAGCTTTGATCAGCTCTAGAACAAATTGGAATGCTTCTGGGAGTGCCTAGATGTGGTACTCAACCACTGTGTTGATCACTATCTCACTTCAGACAGAAGGCTGACCTCAGGGACCCTCCAGAGTTAAAGCCAGGAACTTCTACAACCTGAACTAAAGAATCAATTCCTGTAGCTAGCTGCTGGTGTCTTGAAGATATGGGCAGGGATGCATAACACACGGGGGGCTGCACAGTGATACAATACATTATTTGTAGTTCATATTGGAGCGATCTATTGAAACCACTCTCACTTGTCGTACCTCGGTGTTCTGTACCTAGGTACCTTCGGTGGTCTAAACTGTCAGTGTCAGCGTCGTCTGGTCAGGGTCGTTCTGGCATGCTCCTGACAGTACCTCTACTCTGTCGGTGATGATAAACTTTTGGCTGTGTGTGTAACAATTGGTACTCCCTTTATCTAGAGTGTTAGACCCCGTGCACTTGGGTTAACACAGGAGATCTCTGAGAGGCCCCGGAAATGACAGATGCAGGCAAGGTTTGAAATCAGTTGAGCAGGTTTATTGTCAAATGCGAAGCTCTACCAGTTGGTAACAGAGATCAGTACAATGTTACACCACTGGGCACTATGGCCCACGTTGACAAGGTACCAACACCGGGCAGGCCTATTGCCGTATAACAGATATTAACAGCAGTCAGTCAGAGTTAAGCTACTGTGCATTCTGTAAGTTCAGGCAATGACACCTGCTGTTCAGGTGCCTAGTGCGCCCCCCCAAGGTCGGCCGGAAAGCACCTTTTGCGGTGTCCTTTTATAGACAGGTACAAACAACTTACATTACTTCTTTACGTACCAGGTTGCCACCCTCTGTTGCCTAGTTACCACCCCTCACCTTACGGAAGGGGGGCTTACTTACTATCCTTCATGCTGTCAATCTCGACCCGGTCCTGAACCTAGGTAGGTATGTACATTAGTTTTTAGGGAGTCTTTGTACCACGACATTTCTTATTAAGATGTTCCGTTACTCCCCTTTGGCTTACAGTTTGTACCCAGTGCCTCCCTGTGTCCTTCCATGCTCTACCTAACTTACACAATCACACAATTATCAATAGGGCCTCTTTCTTGGCTCCTGTGTTACTGAACCAAAGTCTTGCTCACTAGATTGCAAGGCCTGTTGCTGTTTTCATGTTACAGGCCTCTATTTAGGCCTGCTGACTCCATGTTACTGACCCTCAACTTACTACATCACTTTTCTCTTTTAATTCCACATTCTTTTCTTTGAATTGACACATCTCTTTGCTCTATTTTGCTAACCTCTCCTTGATTATTTTTCTTCAGAATTGCTCTTCTGTAACTAGGTCACCAGGAGCTACTCGGTTAAAAATGCAGGTAAGTGTTTTGCAGGAGATCTAGCATCTCAAACTGGCCTTATAAGAGCTGAGTTCTGAAAAGTCTCTTCCTTGAGGCATTTCCCTGTGGACTACTGGGCAGGTTTCTCCCAGTATCTTTAATCAGGTTTCAAGACATTATAAAACATTAATAAAAATTCCTTTTGTCTCAACCACATAACTTAACAGTAAGATGTGCTATTCCTTAGGAATATTTCCTAATGAAAAATTAATGAAGCAAATTAAAATAAAAATTCTTTCAAGCCATTCCAAGCAAACTCCTTTCACAGCCTTTTATCCTGACTTCCTTTGCCAGGTGGGAAATTTATTTAAGTTATTAAAAAAATTCTCTAAAATTCTCAGCTGAAAAGTTGGCTTCTGTTTTTTCTACAAAGCTAACTCACCTGATTTGTCAGAACAGCTTGAAAATGAAGTGCTAACTGGTGGGTTTTATTGAAAGGAAACCAAGTGGAACAACATATGTATTTTCTTAGGAAACTAAAAAGCTCACAGTCCCATGGTGTTCCTTAGGGTAAATTCTTTGTTATGAATTACAACCTGCTTACTGATGAGTTGTTAATAAAAAGTAGACCTGCTGGGCCATTATTTTTTTCCACACAGTACACCCAGTTTAGTTTTTTTAAAGTTTTCATTAATGCACAGAGTGTGAATAAATCTGTTTCCAATTTGTAATTGTTTTCCCTTCATTTGGACATTAATTTATTGCCAAATTGAACTCTCTTCTATATTTAATATCCCTCCAAACTGAATAGAAAGGAGAGTGAAAAAGATTAAAATGTTGCAGAATAATAAGAATGCCTCCCTTAAATATCATCCAAGTGTCTGGAATCATGAGAAATGGGCATCAGAACTCATATGGGGGCCCCACCATGTTTGGCTTTAAAAGCTGCCAGCTGGACTTGTATGTACTTGACAACATGGTCTGAAGGAAACAGTTGAATAAAAGTAAAAACAGATGGTAACCTAAGGTGGCAATACAGCTTTATTTAACACGGTGGTTTATTTATTTATTTGTTTGTTTTTTAAGCAAGCATCTGTTTGTGCTAGGGAGTCTCCACAGTCACTCAGAATTGTACTTCAGTGGAGTGAACAGCAGATCTATTTGCCACAGAAATGTAGGCGATTAAGCTTCGTGCAGTCAAATCTGTGCATATTTCACCAGATGTTAACAAGTGGCTCTCTTGATTATTTAATATAGAAAATATAGCCATGTGGCTGTTGGCTGTTGTTTTGTGCTAAGTATGGCTGTAAATTAAGGATGCAAGGCTGGGCCTTCATAATATGATGTGGAGACACTGGTGTATCAAATTATTAAGAACTATTAATATCAAAGAGGAAAGCTGTAACTCCTTTAACAGGCCTGTCTGTGAGGAGAGGCAGGTTCCAGGAATGAGGAAAAGTAGAGGGAAATTCCCAGGGTCTTTTTTAGAGGGGCTGTTGGAGGTGGAAGCCCCACCACCACCACACTCAAGAGCAGGAGGGTTGGGGGTGGGGGAACTGAACCTAGATAAAACAAAAACAGCTGTGTCTAGTTCATTGAAATAGTGTGAACTGAATTCAGAGGTTTTTTGCACCATCCACCTTCGCCTGATGTTGTATGACCAGAAGACACCCCAAAACAAGAAACAGCTTCTTCAGACGCTTACTTTTTTTTTGTTGAAATTATATGATTTAAAATTGGAGTGAATGTTGCAGCAACCCGGCACTACCAAGTCTAACCCACCCAAATGCCTCCCACACTGATGATAGAGTACACGAGTGGGTACTTGTGTTGTCAAATTGCATGTTTCCCCCCACGTTTTGTTTTTTTGTTTTACTTCTGTTATATTTCTTTTTAACCAGGATATAACTAAGAGCCACAGAGCAACTGTTAAAGCACCTGCCATGTGTGAATTACGTGCTTGCCATAATGCTTGAAAAAACACTATGGGCTGGCCTGTGCAGTAAGGCACAGCCCCTAATGAAAGGTGGCATGGAACAGCACTGCCCCACGGGGCACTGGGAACCTTCCAGAACTTGTGCCTGTGCTGAGGTATAGCCCCACCCTTTTTCACATGGCCTGCTAGCTCTAAAGCATAAGGACATTTATGTCCCTTAAACTCTACTTCTTTCTTTGAAGATAGCACTTAGGAGTCCCACTCATCTATCCACCTCCCCTCAGAGTTTGGAGCTCTGTTCCTAAGTGACGCATTACATCCAGCATGTACAGTAGGAGAATGACAGGGTAAAGCAATGGGCCTCTGTCCCCTTTAGGGAACGATGGGCATGATCTTAAATATCTTTGAAGTATCTAATTCCCATTGATTTCAATGAAAGCTCAATGCCTGCCTGCCTGCCTTGAGCATCCAAGCCTATGTGCCCCCAAGGGAGAAAAGAGGAAGCAGACCTCACACTTTTCTAATGTCAGCTGTGTAAAGTAGCACCTGCTTGAACCATCCCTGCCTCTCTGCCCTTTTATAAAGATCTGCAGAGTCAAATCCTCGGACAGTACTTCCATTGAGTCTTTACATATTAAACTTAGAATGTAGGAAATATTTCTCGCTGCATGTACCAGAATTGCAGTGCAAGAGTGTACCAGCCTTATGTCTATGTCTATGCTGCACTTAAAAACCTGAGGCTGGCTTGTGGCGATGTTTTTAAGCACCTGTGAACGGCAAAAGTTTTGGCAATCAATTGCAAATGTAGACATAGCCTTAGTCTCTGACTAACTTCTTACAGTTTTTCTCTCCTCTTCTTCGCTTTCGACAGTGCATTGGTGTAAGCTGCTTCTGCTTTCTGAAACATGTCAGTTTTCTCACTCTGCACAATGTGCTGTTTGACAGGCCAAAGAGACCGGTGCAGACACATTTTATATCACAGCTTCCTTTTTTTTTAAAACCAAAGTTAATTCTTCCCTTTTGCCCTAGGTTATAGGACTTATGTCCGGAAACAATAGGAGCCTAGCACCTTCCCATATGATCTCTTTCTTCGTTATAGCTGCTAGTAAAAATCTATCCCAGTCCCTGGAGTCCTAAAGTGTAATGTGTATCGGGCCTCCAGAATTGCCTCCTCCAGCTGGGAGTCTCATTGGGATTCAGAATGTGCATTCAGTTGAATTGGGCTCTTCATTAAAAAAAAAAAAAGCAACATGTCTGGCAACAGTTTACTGCACGCTGTCTGTGGCCAGCTTCCTGAACAGGACTCTCCAAACACTGAGGTTCTGTTGAGCTGGTGGTTTTCCAAGGTTTCCAGCCATCTTGCTGCTGCTGCATAGTTTTGTGTGTGTGTTAAGTCTGTAGTCTAACTGTCCTTGTCCATAGATATGGCAGTCCTCCCTACTTTGTTGCTTTTGGTGCATGCCCCAAGCAATTTTCATCTCTTACAATGTGGCTCTTTGTGTTACTGATTCATGCCACTACTTCTTCTTACTTCATGTCCTGTTAAGCCACCGGGGACTGTCATTGATCAGGTTTTGGTGAGTGCTGTACACATTCTGTTATCTGTGGGGAATGGTGGACTCAAAAATTCTGGAAAGGAAAATAGTGGCTACTGTGTGGATTGCATTCCAGAAGCATGAAGGGGCGGGGAAATACTTCTAAGGCATTTTTAACACTATTGTCAGGTCCATGCAGCTTATCAGGCTCATCCCAATGTAGCATTCTAGATTCCCTTGGATATCTGGCAGGGAACAATACTGTCAGCTCTGGAACTCTAGTGGACTGGAGTTTCTTTGTCTGTTTGCAAGCAAGCTCTTCCCCTGAATCACTTCCTCTTGCTATTAGGGGATCTCTGTTTGGACAACTTGGTTTGAGGAAGATTCAACTTTTACTGCAGCTGTTGGAAGCAGATTTTTTTAAACTAAGTATGGAGCCAGATGTTTACCTGGTATCAATTTGTAGCACCATGGGTGTACACAGCACTTTGTTAACACACACGCAGAGAACTATAGCTCCGTAGGTGTTGACATGTCCCCCTCATCTCTTCACAAACACAAATTCATCCTAATACCCATGGGAACTAGTACCCCCATTTTACAGACCTGAGGAACTAAAGCACAGATAGCTTAGCAGCCAGAGTTTCAGCTGTACTGTACGCCTGCAGTTGTCATTGACGTCATCAGGATTTGGGAGGTGTTCAGCACTTCTAGAAAATCAAGCCTTAAGTGATTTGGTTAAGGTCACACAGGAAGTCTGTGAGGAAGAGCTGGTTATGGAACCTGGAGCTCCGTCCGGTGTCTTAACTACAGGACCGTTTTTCCTCTTCGGAAGTATCCTCTGACAAAGGCTTTTTGATGTTCGTACATGTCTGTGTTCACTTATTCAGCTTTCAGAAGCTTCCCCTCTGAATTACAACCAAAGAGAACTTTCCAGTCTGTGGCCAGCAGGAGGCATTTGGTTTGTATGTTGAACTGTCATATTTTTTGCTTGTTTAGCGCTCCTGCTATGCAAGTAGGAAATCTGTTAACAGCCTACCTGTTGGGTTATTGCTAGCAACACAAGCTTTAGCTGGATTTTGTTTTACAATTTCACTCACCTCTGCACTTCTTACTTTCAGAGGGACTGGAAGGGTAAGTGCTGAAATACCATGGAGAAGCTGTACCTGCAGTATTTCAAGCTGTCTGATACTAGGAAGTACTGGAAACACTCATTCTGTGAGATTTGCAGGCTGATCTGAAGACTCTAGGGCTTTGGGTAAGTTTTAGTAAGTTCTGAATAAACATCTAAATGTTAGAGGATTATGTGGATCCAGACTTTTGATTACAGAGTCAAAGAAAACTCAGTTAGGTCATCGAGTCCATCTCCTTGCCAGTGCAGGATTGTTCCCCAATGCACATTTTGTAACGTTTTGGCCAGTCTTCTTTTCATAATCTAATATATTTCACTTTTGGGAACATTTTCCCTATATTAACGTAGATATTCCTTTTATAATTTTATCCACTTTTCCTTATTTGTATCTTCTTCTGTAATGCCCTAAACAATCCTGCCCTCTCTTTGGTATTTACCCCCTTCAAAGTGGTAAATCATTATTAAGACCCACTGAATACCAGATCCTGATCTCAGTTACATCAATGTAAGTTGGGAATAATGCCATTGCTTTCAGTATAGCAATCCCAAATTGACACCGGCATAACAGATTAGAGTCTGGCCTTTATTCATCATTATACACATGTACGTCCTTTAACTCCTCATAAGTCAATCTCCTTGACTTTTTGTCATTCTCATTCTCAAAAATCCTTGACACTTGTTATGTATCTTTCTGTACTGAGGTGCCAAGTCATGAAGGCAGCATTACCCTGATTGAACTCATCCAAGTTGTATGTATTCCTTATAAGAATGCTGATAGAGTACCACCGACTTGGTCCATGATGTGAAGCCTCTGGTTGTTATCTTTTATCATAAACAAAGGCCAACCTTTTCAAATGGGAGGCCTACATTTTCAGTCTGAAACCCGTATGTAGGTACTTCAATAAAAGCAGGCTCGTTCTGAAACTGATTTCAGAATGCACACTCCTTTCTGTTATCTTCTGTGGAATGTGGGTGTGCTCAGTTTTTCTGAAAGATCACATATTTAGACACCTAACTATGGATTTGGGAACCTAACTTTGGGCACACAGATTTGAAGATGAGTGACTCAGAGTTTGATCCAAAGCCCTTTGAAATCAATAGCTTAACTTCAGTCAGTTGTTTGGTTCAAGCCCTAAAATAGTTATATGTTAGCTTTCTAAAGAGCCCCACACCACCAAACTATTAACCACCTAAAATATCTTCTTTAGGTCAAATGAAAAGAGTGTGTGCTCTTGCAACAAGAGCATCTGAGTTCTAGCCCTACTGTCTTTCTGTATTCTAATGTGCCATGTAATGTGACAAAGATTTATTCTAACAGAGTTACAGATTCAAATAACTGTATAATGACTTTTAATACATCACATCAGTTACACTTAATTATACATTTTGTAGTGTATCAGCATTCTTATAAGGACTACATTACTTTGTCAGGGGACAGAGTTGCATGCCCCATTAATGCTGTTTATTAATAGCTGATTTGTGCTGATTATTTTAAGTCTAATGAAGCTTTAATTAAAAAAGATATCATGACCTGTAATTTTCAATTTATGCAATATGCCTTCAATCAGAAAAGGGACAATCTCAGCCACTGTGCTGGGGGCAGAGCATAAGAAATAAAATTGTGCAGGTTTGCATACCAGGTTGGTGATGAAGGGGAAGACTCTACTACAAAGTCCAGGTCCCAGATATGCAGGTATTACCCCATTGGGCACACACTTCCCTGCATGCATTATTGTGATAAGTGATTTATTGGGAACCATCTACATCCTGAATCAGATATTTCTATTCTGAAATTCTGAAGGACCCCAATATGGGCCTATTTATATTTGGAATAAGGCAGAAAGTCATGAATTGGAGACAAGTTTATGGGTGAAATTTCCACTTTGTGTACAGAGTCTAGCTGGAAAATAAAATCATAACATGAATATAATATCAAAATACTTCTTACCTGTGTATATTATAGAAAGAAAACTCTCAGTAATACAGTATGGGACTCTGAAAAGCCATTGTTTGTAGCCTGATGTTTAACTGATACTAAGAGATATGTAATAATTATTACTTGGTATTTGTATAGTACCCACAATGTGCTAGGCTGTGTATAAATAAAAGGAAAGCCACTGACCCCGTGAATAAAGTATCAGTGAAGGATTTGAAGATTTCTTTGTGTAATTTTATCTATGGTATTTCTATGGAAGAGTCCAGTTCAATTTCAACATAGTCTTATGTAAGCAACATGAGCCTTTTGGGGGTAGGGTGGGGAGCGTAGGGGAGGTGCATATGTATCATTCCATCATATATTTGCCTGCAGTACAATAGAAATTATGTAAACAGACTCTTCTAAGTTTTGATTCATAAAATATGTGGGCCGTTTCCACTTGATTCATATGATACTTGGCAAGAACACTTTATCTGATTAGGGGTATGGAATGGGATTAGTAAGACTGGACTTTTAAGCTTGGAAAAAAGATGATTAAGGGGGGATATGATAGAGGTCTATAAAATCATGACTGGTATGGAGAAAGTAAATAAGGAAGAGTTATTTATTCCTCCTCATAACACAAGAGCTAGGGGGTAACCAAACAAAATTAATAGGCAGCAGGTTTAAAAGAAACAGTATTTCTCCACATACAACGTGCTTGTCAATCTGTGGAAATCTTCACCAGACAATGTTATAAAAGCCAAGACTATAACAGGGTTCAAAAAACCAAAAAAACCAAAACCCGCTAGATAAATTAATTGAGAGTAGGCCCATCAATGGCTATTAGCCAGGGAGGGCAGGAATGCTGTGTCTAGCCTCTGTTTGCCAGAAGCTGGGAATGGGCGACAGGGAATGGATCACCTATTCAGTTCATTCCCTCTGGGACATGTGACAATGGTTACTACTGGAAGACAGGGTTAGCTGTATCATGCAGCTCATCAGGGTTCTATGTGTCACCCATGACACATTTTGTTTACTGTGGCCCAAGCACAAGGTTAGTAGATTCCAGTGGTGTCTGTCTGCGTAGTTTTTTTTCCTACCTGTATTACTAAAGTGACATGCATGGAAAGCAAGGGCACGTGAAGTGAGGTGCGTGCTGATTGCAAACAACATTGTAAGAGCTGTGAACTCCCTCTGCATGCAATGAAAGCACTGCTACATTTCAGTTGGTACACCCCGTACATTCTAGGTAAGAAAGTACAGTTGGAAAGAAGACTGTCTTGGTTGTGACAATCTTGCAGCCTACTGAGATGAAAAGGGCCACTCATGCAGCCCACTCACTAGTCTTGGTTGCCCATCACTGCAGTACGGTCTTTCTTATGTTCTTAGTTCTTGTGTTATGAGGAGTAAATAACCCTTCCTTACTGATATTCTCAAACTTATTATGGTTTTATAGACCTCTATCATATTCCCCCTTAGTTGTCCCATTTCTAAGCTGAAAGCAAAGGGTAAATTTAAAAGAAAATGTCTGACAGAACAACATAGTCCAGGCTTTAGGCAGTAGTGATTGTCCAAATGCAAAAGAAACTGCTCTATTACTAAGGAATTAACAGACTTACCTAAAGAAATATGAGGAAAAGGGTGGAGAATCATCTAGTTTCCCTGGAGGTGTAAGGGAGAGTGATGATAAAGAACAACATGGCTCACAAAAAAAGAAGAAGAATGACCAAGGAAAATCTGGTTTACATGAAAAGGAAAGAAATGACAGAATTAGCCATGCATGATGGTAGAAACAGCAGTGAGAAACATTGTACAGAACAAATTGATGCTTTGGGGCCAGGCGAGCCTAAACTCTACCAATATTGACTCCAAGTTCTTCAGTTCATTCATGGGGCAGAGCTGACGGACACTTTTCCTAATATGTGGCTCGTTTTGAGGATTCTGTTTACACTGCTGGTCGCAGTTATGAGAGGTGACTGCAGCTTTTTGAAGCTCGGGTTCATTAAAACACATCTTTAGTTGACAGTGACCTATAAAAGACTGACATCACTTTCTAGCTACATTCCTCAAAGCTGTGAAAAATGTCAAAACCTGGCTGTCAGAGGTAGATTTACCTAATTCCATAGTGTAGACATTGCTAAGCCGATGGAAGAATCATTCTTTTCACCTACCTATCACTTCTTGGGGATGGGTTAACTATAGTAACTCCTCACTTAATGTTGTCTCGGCTAATGTTGTTTTACTATGGTGCTTATCTATTAGAGCCCATGCTTGTTAAGTTGTGCAATGCTCCCTTATATCATTTGGCCTCCTGCTTTGTACAGTACTTGCAGGATTTTCTGACAAAGCAGCCTGTCCTCCTGGGGACTTGGAACTTGTATGGACTGGCAGCATCGCTCTCCAATCAGCTCCCCTAAGTTCCCTATACAATACTTTATGCGGATGCAAAGCAGCCAACAATAATTCTGCTGGGTCTCTCCCCACTGCCATGTTGCTCCTGGCTCTCTCTCTTGGGGCTGGTCCTGGGAGCCCCCTGCTTGCAGTGCAGGGAGGAAAAAGAGGGAGAGGGGATCTGATGTCCATACCCCATCTCCACAAAGCAGATATATTGTGCTTCCCCCCTCCTGGCTCAGTCCATGCTGCCTTGTAGAGTGGGAGCAATGTGTTAACCCTTGAGGGTACAGCCAAGTGCTAGTTCATCTTTTGGTAGCAAGACATTCCCTGGGAATTATCCCACACTCTGACTCCACCACCTCAGCCAAGCTTCACAACCATCATTTCAGTGTATAATATTAAATTGTTTGTTTAAAAATTGTTTAAAATGTATACTGTATACATATATACTGTCTTTTATCTGCAGAAAAAAAAATTCCCTGAAACCTAATCCTCCCTGTTTTACATTAGTTCTTGTGGGGAAATTGGATTCGCTTAACATCGTTTCACTTAAAGTAGGTTTTTTTTGAGGAATCTACAACGTTTGGCAAGGATGGAAAAACCTCTTCCATTGATGTAGGAAGTATCTACATTATGGTGTTATAGTGGCTTACTAGCACTGTAGCGATGCCACTGTAGCAGCTATAGCGTAGACATGCCCTGTGTCTATGTGCTTCTGTCAAACATTTTCCCATTATGCTCTAGGTTTGAAAGCTCCTAGTCCTGAAGTCACTGTCTCCTCCCTCCCCCCCATCATCATGCCATGGCTGTACCGAAACATAAAGGAGGCCTATTTCAATAACACCAACTCTCTGAAACTCAAAGACTCCAGTATCCTGTATCAAAGCTCCATCAATTTCAAAGGCACCCATTGTCTTCACGAATGTGTGCATGATGAACTAAGTCTTTCCACAGTGACTATTAACTCTTTACATAGATTCAAGTCCCAGTTATCAGTTTCATCACTCTTGACATCTTTTTGTCATTTCCCAGGAGGCTAAGCAGAATGGCAGACTTGTAACAGTCCCAACAAGCTACCGTAACAAATGATGGGACCCTCCTTAGGCCGATAATGTTTCTGAATTTGTCCCCTAGGAGGTGAGGAATATGGAGACCACCTATAATTATGTGCTGAAATATGGTGTGAGCAGATAGTGACAGAAAGATCTACTGTAAAATGATCTCCTTCCTGCTGAACAGAAGTCAAGTTATTCATTGCCACCTCTGGTCTTCAAGATTGCTAGCAATTACACACTCTTGTTTAAGGTCTAGTTGACTTTAAATAGTGGATCAGCTGGATCAATTGCTGCTGAAACATTGAATAAATCAAACAGGTTTTACTTAGGATAGCAACATCCTGGTAATAGTGTAGTGAAAGTCCAAAGGGAAAATGACACTTTAAAACTAAAAGACAAATCCATTAATCACACTGACAGACAGCTGGGCTACATCTGTATTTTCACAGGCATCAAAGGTATTGACTAGCACTCAGATTCTGCAAGTGAAGGGTCAGAAGGCCTGGATTATTAATGTGCCCAAGATTTTCCAAATGTCTAGTGATTTGGGGTGCCCAATGTGGGGTGCCCTAAAGAGGTCTGATCTTCAAAAAGCACCCTCCCTCTGAAAATCACTCCCCTTTAAGGCATCTCAAGCTGGGCATCCAAAAGCAGGAATAACATAATCACTTCTCAAAATCTTGGCCACTTGGTGACCACTGTGACAGCTGAGAGAATGATGGAATATCCTATAATGATGAATCCATCAGACTGGTAAAGTGAGTTGCATTATTAAACATTGAATTATCTGTTTACAAGTGGTGATGGTCCCTGATCTGGAAAGCATTATATTTTTTTATATTGCAATTTGTTTATCACACCAACCGCTGTATTTGCACTGACTAGTTAGGCCTCTATTGTCACTATGTAACAAAGCTCAAATTCACTGGAGGAAAAGTTCTGCTGCCAGGATTATAGGCTCTATAAAGGGGATGAAATGGTGAGGTCAGGAATGCACCTGCAAATTTTCTATGGCTGTATGTTTCAGCATGTGGGATATTCTTGGCTTTCCAGATCCAGATAGTGGACTTGCAAAGAATGTGCCTGCAGCTGCCTGGAGAATAGCTGTGGCTGAGGTCCACAAAGGGATGGACTGAAATTTCCAACTCTAGTTTCAACTGCTGAGCATTCTATTTCGTTGCTAGCAATTTCTTGAAAATGTATTACTATTTTTCCACTGGATGGCAGCATAGTGAATGCATTTACAGCACCACTTATTAAGTTTTGCTTAGATGGACAATTTTAATAAAGCTTCATGGCTGAGATAAAATTGGTTTTGGAGTATGGTGTTTTCCAACAACATGAGGGCTTAGCAAGTTAGTCATGGAGTCTTTAACTGTTAAATCATTCAGTAAGCTCTCTTATAATGTTTAAATTTAGTAAAGAGCAAGTACAACAAAGTAGCAAAGTCACACATATGTTTAAGGGTTCCCTCTGGCTTTGACTGCATTTAAGCAAAATGAAAACACTAGCTTTCAGGTAGCAAAGCACAGGAAAGCACTCCACCTTCAGCTCACCTTGTTGGGAATGACATGAGTTTATTGCATTTCAAGCACTCCAAAATATATAAGCCTGATTCTTCCCTGCACAAGCCTCTTTTGAGTTAGATTCCAAAAGCTTCTCTCAGAACTTTCTCATTATTGCTCTTACTCCCCCTGGTTCTGGTGAGAACTGTCTAACAGACCAGGGAGCAGGAGCAAATCTGATTCTCTCTAGAACTTCTTGATATTGTTCTTGAAGTGTCCATGAAAGGTCATTCTTCAGAGTAATTCTGAGGTGGGCTTTAGTCTTTGCTGGAAGTAAGGCTATGGGCCACCATTTGTGTATATGTCTCTCTCTATTTAGAATGAGGCATACTTTCTCCTTATTTTCTGCAAATAAAGCAATAAATGCATTGCTTATTAGCCCCTACTTTAGTTGTCATGCACTGTGCCTCTTCTCAGTGGTGGAAAGCTTTTTGTTTGGTATTAGTGGTAATTAGGATAGTTTGTTATTTTTGTGGGACTTTTGGCTAAACTATTGCTGTAATTCTACATGATAAAAATGTTTATGAAATTTACCAAGGAGAGGGAAAACAGTATGAACAGCAACTGTTTTGCTAAAATATGTTTATTTATTAGGTACTAAAAATAATGGAAAGGTGATCAGTTCACACTTTGACCTTCGTACTGTATTCGTTTCAGCCAGGTAATTAAACATCTCTGTCACGAACAGGCCAACATGTGTGACAATTAGTCCATGGTTATCCTTTACTGTATGGGGAAGTTACTTGCACCAGACCTGTATGTGTATGGAAAAGGAGCCCACACAGGGGAAAAGGGGAACTCAGTGGGGAGGCAGACACTGGAGATGAGTTGATTTGCTCTCTGAACCCCTGAGAAACAGCCTCACAGGAGGTTTTGCTGCCTGACGCCTGGCCATGGTCAGTTGACCAGGCCTCCAGAGAAGGGACCTGTGAGACTGTGAAGGTCAGAGATTTTCTCTTTGTGTTTAGTACTTTCTTTAACCCTGTAGGAAGAGCTGATGGTAGGAAATGACTCAGGAAGATAACTGCAGAGTATGTCGTGTGCAGGGCTTAGCTGCCTACCATTGGCCCTGGATTGGAACATGGTGGAGAGGATATGCCTGAGCTCCCTACTAACCCCTAAGGACATCAATAATGTGTCCCTGAACAGGGAACCTAATGGGGGTGGGGATGACCCTGGAGATAAAAGGCTATGAGAACTTCACCCAAATGGGGGGACGGGGACCCTGGATCCTCTGCATAACGCTGAAAGCTCTCCCATTGATCAACTATTTCTACATATTCTGAAAGGGACAGACTTGAACATGTGACCTGACTAAAGAGTAGAGCCACTGGAAGGATAGACCATTATGGATTAGATAAGTACTAAGAAATGGGGACAGCCTAGAGCCCTGCCACCCTACTCTCTCCCCCTCCACCTGACCAACAGGCGCTGGTGCTGGTGAGCATGGGCCTGTTCATGATCAGTGAGTATTTTAAACAATCACTCTGCACATTTTTAAGAGCCACTACTCACCAGCTTATGCATTTGGTGTTAATTCTTGTTGTTACTTATTTACATAAATTGTTATTTATTTACTCAAAGGCCCCAATCAGGATTAGAGCCCATGGTGCTGGCAAACACAGGAAGATAACATCTCTGCCTCAAAGAATTTACAATTGCATTGAAGACAAAATGCAATCAGTGTGATAAATGGTAAGAGGGAAGGGTGAGGGATCCTTTATTACATTTATGTGATTATGTGGGTTAGCTACTTGCATTACCTGATGTGTTTGGATAATTTCAAAATATTGATTTCCTATTTTCCTCTTTTGGGATCTCTCATAATTTGATCATGTCTTTCAGGCATAAGAGCAGAAGTGGGTGTTGAGATGTGATTTATTTATATTTTCATTCAAAATTTAATTTTTTGAAGGGGGCTCAGAATATTTTCAAATAACAATACAAAAATCAACACACTGCTCCAGGTTTTTCAACTAGTTCAGATAGTGATCCAATTTTTTTAGTCAACAAATGGTGAAATTTCAATCTTTTTTTCAAAATTTTGAAAACCAGTAAAAAAATTGGCAAAATTCCCACAAATATTTGTATTGGTTTGTTGACCATCTCTAGAGGAAAAATGGCTGATGGGTATGTTTCTGGAGGATAGTTCTGGGTAAAGGTTTCCAGAGGTAAAAAGCATCATGTGTAGGAAGTGCATGGTGATGGTCAGATAGGTGAACAAACATACTCCAGGCTGGCATCATTCACAGAGCAGCTAGTAGGGTGGAAGTGATGTGGTAAAAGACAAGAGTAGATAAATGGGGGAAACAGAGGCCCTCACGGTAAAGAAAGAATCTTGAACTTAATGAAGTGGAAAACAGGGTATCCAATAAGGAATAATAGGGGTGATCCAGTCAGAGCAAAAGGCAAAGAAGATGTTCAGAGCTGCACTGGAGCTTGTTGGACATTTTCCATGGTTATGATTTTCTGACAGAACATGCAGTTTCTGCAAAATTGAACTTTTATGTGGGAAAATTTTAATCTTTGCTGAAATTTTTCAGTTCTCTTTTGGAAAAATTGAACCTAAATATTTTATTTTGGACTGGTTAAACCTAAAGCAGAATATTTAATTTGATTAGAAACTAGATTTTTCAGTTTAATCAGTTCCAAAAATAGTCCTTTGAACTTCATTTTTCTAGGTCCATTGTTTTATGGGAGCTGTAATTGGGGTGGGTCCCCCATTGTCTCCTACTGGCTGGGTTCCCTGAAGGACTATCTCATATTGTGTAATGCAAACCCAGCTAACTGGGTTTATGGGGCTCTGAGGAGTAAAATGGCTCTGAGTGCATCATGGGACTGCCAAGGTGACTGCTCTAATGCACTCTGCAGCTTGAGGCTCTGGGTCTGCACTGCCTTATGTGGGGAGAGATTGTCTCCCAAAAACCAGTCTCCCTGGAGCACTATGAGCAGTTGAACTACAAGTCCTATATCGCAAGAGAAATGCAACTCACTGTTGATCTGACTCAAAATGAAGCATTCAGATCAATTCAACAAACTGAAACAAAACAGTTTGATTTCAGGAATGTTTCATTTTGATTGAAAATATTGAAACTTTCCATTTTGACATTTCCAAATCTATTTTTTTTCTACATTTCTGTTCAGTGAAAACTTTTGAAATGTCAACTTCTCATGTTGTTTTGAGATAAAACCAGATGCTGAAATGTCAGACTTTTCCATGAGAATCTGCAACTTTTGCTCAGCTATCTGCTTTTCACGGTGGGGGGGGGGAGGGGAGAATTTATGTGTCTGGGAGGTTAAAACAATCAAATTATATGAGAGTTTTGTTGATGAGTATTTTAGTGATGCGGAAAGAAAGGAAAGGCTCAATTTTAGAAATGTTATAGAAGAAAAAGCATCACATTTTAGGGTGTGTCTACACTGTACATTTTTTCCAGAATAATGGCCGTTATTCCGGAGAAACAATACTAGTGTCCACAATGCAATTGTGTTATTTTGACAGAAAGGCAAAATAACTGACGGCTTTTTCCAGTTCTATGAGGAATAACGCTTTTTCCAAAAAAGCATTTTTTGTGTAGACACTCCACTGCTGCTACGTTGAAATAGCTCCACATCAGGGCCATGCTAAAGTTATTCCTCCCATTGCCTCCTGGGGCTCTAAATCAAGATAACATGTTCACATTAGAGGAGCCTGCCTCAGACTAATTTTGTGTGGATGCTGTATTTCAAAATAAGCTTTTCTGGAAGATTTCTTCCAGAAAAGCTTATTCAAAAAGAAGCTTGCAGGATAAACATAACCTTAGACTCAACTTTGAGTACTCCAAACTAAGGAAAGGAAGCAGTCAAAGATGGTCATCAGGCTGTGGGGCTAAAGAAGATGGTGGTGACAGGGAATGAGGGAATAGAGAAGGTGTGTGAGGAAAGATTGGTAGTCCATGGGTTAACTTTCATAGAGATCAGCTGGAACTTCAGGCTGGGGTCTTGAATGAAGTCTATTAGAGTCAGGTGCCCAAATCCCATTTAATTTTAGTGTGAGTTGGGCATCTTAGTCTCCCTTGAAAATCTCAGCTGCAGTTTTAAGGTTTTGCCTGTAGACCAGTAATAGGGTGAAGTCCATGGTATGCAATTTATCTACTTTTTAGATGAAGGGCTGAGATAACCCTGCCTATATTTGAATGTGTGGGCCTAGAAGGACCAAAGGCCTGATTCTCCCTTACTGTGGGTGTAAACAGCTGTCCTTCTTATCTGACCCCATTTCACAATCTTTCCCATTCTTTCTTAGCATATATTCCCTGAGAATCTTCTACTGTTCTCTGGACTTTGTGGAAGGCAGCAGTTCTAAGATTCAAGGCGGGATGTTTGTTCTTCCCTGTGCACTGTTGCCCTCTGCTTCTTCAAACCACAGGGAGCATGTTATAATAATACTCATGTACTGCTATATATTTTTCTAGCACTGTACAAATATTAACTAATTAATACCCAGGACTCCTGTCTCCCATTCCACTAGACTCCAGTGGCCCCCAGGCAAGTCATTTAACCGACCTCGTCTTAGTGTCGCCATCTGTTATACATTGTTTTTAATTGTTCTCTGAAAATTCAAGCAAATGGAACTATAGCTAAGACATGCAAAAACAGCTTGCACAGGATGATGTGGAACAACTCTGGTAAGCTCGTTCTGAATCCCTTGTCAAGCCAGGTTACATTTTAACCATTCATTCATTGGACCTAGCATTGTTAAAATGTGCGCAAGGAAGACAATGTTCATTTTTTAATTATAGGAAAAAATGCACGCTGAGAAGTTTCTCAGACACAAAGAAGAGCTCTGTGTTGCTTGAAAGATTGTCTCTCTCACCAACAGAAGTTAGTCCAATGAAAAATATGATCTCACGCACCTTTTCCCTCTAATATCCTAAGATTGACATGGCTCCAGCAACACTGCATATGGTTGGAACTGGGTCAATCTCCATCCTTTCAAATGGGGAGAGAAGAAAAGAGGTTTCAAACCATACTGCATAGCAACACTGGGAGTAGGTTACCTGAATGCAGAGGAGTGAAAATTATTTAACCTTCCTCAAGCGTTCAGTTAAACTAGCATGAGGACTGCTTTGCATAGCTGGTGTGGAACTGAACAGAGATAATCAACAGACTCATTACCTTTTAACAATACATTGTTCTGTTTTTCACTGCAAAAACCTTATGCAAAATAGCCAGTGAACATGCCCTTTACCTACCTTTCATATTAACATAACAAGGCTTTTTATATTTTTTTCAATAGTAGATGAAAGCACTAAGTACTTTATGAGGCACGGTATTATTTTAAATAAAAAAAACCAATGCTACTTTTTCAATTAAAATATTTTTTAAAGGGTAAAAAAGACATTGCACCAAAAAGTCTTTTTGGCCAGTCTGGTAGGCTGTCTTATTTAAATCACTTTGAAGGGAGAAATTGGTCTGACAACCTACACATTCAAAAGAATAGATGCAAATCCAGCAAAGCACATACACATGTGTTTAACTTTATGCACATAAGTTATCCCATTGAATTCAAGGCATTTAATGGTGGGTTATACAGCAAATGTTTGCAAAATTGTCTGTATTTGTAATGGGAATGGAAAATTGGTCCTTTGTTATCTATAGCCTCAATACTATGGCATTATAAAAGTGTTTGTAGCAATGCAGGCTGTTCTGAGGCATAATCAATAAGTATGTGAGAAAAAATCTGAAATTCTAGCTTTTACAACATGGTAAATGCGAGAAACAATGGGAAATCTGCTTTCAAATCAAGCCTGAGTTAGACTGTGTTTACAGCTGTTAATGTAAACAAGGAAATCTAGCTACAGAGTGCACAGCATGACTGCGACATCATGTTTTTGTTACACTGCCAAACTATGCATAATAATCAGCAGATTATTTGGTATTCAGATGCAAGTATGGATTCAGTTATAGATCTCTACGGTTGTATATTGCTTTAAGGTTTCTTAACGCTATCGTCCTCTGACATACACCTAATATTTAATTGGGTATGGAAAATTTTGTTATGATTATTAATATTAACAAACCTCTGACTTAGACGGCTGCAGTGAAGCAGTTAGATACTATGATCAAGAGTCAAACAGGAATGATATCTCAGCCCAATGAGTGAACTCAGTATGGATGGCAGAAGGCTAGCTAGGAAAGTATGGGTTATAAATGTGCATAAGTAATCAAAACTGTTGATGTGCCCAGCTTTCCTAATACCTAATAGTTTGTACAATTTAAAGTGAAAGAGGCGAAAAAACCCTAACTATGGCAATGCTACTACGACAAAAGGGATTTGTTAGAAATAGTTCAAGTTATGTTTAGATAGTGAAAGAGACTCTTCAAAGATTTTATGAAAGGATTGTAAGAAAAAAAATTACATAACAGCAAAACAGAACAACAAATCCAAACAACCCATAAAATGAGATGGGAAAAACAGGAAGATAGTGGGGAGCTTTTAGAAATAATTTATTTTACTCTCATGACCCAGTTTTGCTCTCATGCCATTTAAGAGCCTTTGTTTGAATGTAATAGTTTGGCAGTAGGAGGAAGCTGTGGAGTAGTGTTGAAATAACACAAAAGAGCTAGATGTACCTCCAAAGACCCCAGGAGAACACATCCTATGCAGTAATGTAATCTCATTTTATGCATTCTTATTTTGTTTTCTTTGTTTTGTTTGATTCTTTTAGATTTCTGGTAGAGGTAATGAAGTACTTTTTCAAATGACTGTCTACAGATCCTATGAGAAAAGGGCACGTATCAGTCTTCAGCTTAGTGCCTCAGGCCCCAACCCTGCAAAACCACATGCTCATGCACAGCTTTACCTGGGTGAGGCACGCCTGGAACTGCACCAGCTCTTACATGTATATGTCTTTGCAAGATAGAGGCCCTGTTGGGTCTCCATGATTTCCAAGACTAATTTTCACAAAATGTAAGCTAAAAAGACATGGTTTTTTTCCCCTGTCAACTTATGAGATCTTAAAGGTAAGCTGGATTCATTCTGGCACTGAAGTACAAACCTCACTCTGGGTTATGGAAAGAAGTGTTGACTAGCCTGGCCTGCAGACAGATCTACTCCCACAATACCAGCCAGGAATGTCTCTATAGACACTGCTTTTATGAAGCAAAGTGTTAAGGTCTTAGCCTTTTGTAGGCTGCTGAGAGTTGTAGCTGTATCCCCATCTGCATTGTATCCTTTACCTGAGGGCTGGCCTGCACTTGTTTTTGCACTGATTTTTAACTAAATCAATTGAAAGTTGCTAGTGTGTATGCAGTCATACTGATCAAAATATGTTTATATCAGCATAAAAGTTTCCAGTAAATTTACCTAAGCAAGCTGTACTGATAGAAACACATTTATATTGCTATAACTGCATCCACATTAAGAGTTGCATTAAGTTTACCATATTGATATAAAAATTATGTGTTGACAAGTCCTGATCTGATCTTGGGTTCTTGGGTTCAACTTTCTAGCATTAGGCACACATAAGACATTATTTGTATTATTGTCATGAATGTGGATTCTAGTGTGCTAGCTACTGTGCAAACAAGGGCCCCAAAACCAGTCCCTGGCCAAAAGAGCTTACAGTCAAAGTGACTGTCACAATGCAGTAAGCCGTTGTATGACTAAGTGGTCACTCGCATGTGCAGCTACAACAGCGATGCACAGGGGAGCTGAAAGATCACTGGACCCCTGGGCAATGTGAGTGGGGGCTGGCTCCCCACTCTTAGAAGGCATGGAGCCTCAGCCAGCCCCCAGTGCCACCCAAATGGCACATACCCCTTCTTCCCTGCCTGCCCTCAATGGTGTGCAGCACAGTGCTCTTGCAACGATTCTAAAGGGCCTGGGGCTCCAGCCATTGCCGGCCCCCAAGGCAATTGTCCCCTTTGTTCCCCTCCACCCCTGTCGGTGGGCCTGGCTGTGCACTCAAATAAGGTTCCCCAAATCCAGCATTTTGTGTGGGTTTTAGGATGCTCTCTAACTGGAAAACTTTAAAGAAAAATATCTAATCTTACCCATTTTCTGCTTCCTGGTTTTATTGCAGGCTGTCTGTAGCATGTGAATATTCTATGCTCAAATGTTTCAATTCTGTGTTAACACAGTGTGCCTGGTAGGGCTTTGTTCATAACAGTTGTTTTTCATTTGACATCTGAGTAGCTTTGTACATGAATAGATTAATTATAGCATTCAAAGTAGGTTCTCAATGGTTAAGGTTTTAATGATGTTTCTATATTAATCCAGATTTTGCACATCCATCCACAACCCACAGGAAAAAACGCCTTTCTGATTCCAAACTGGCAAGTGAGGGGGAAAGGATGGAGGTTTATTTTATTTTTGCCTGGATTTTAGATACATTTTTACGTAAAGCCTTCTAGATCCTTCCTCCTCCCCCTAGCTTTTTTCAGTTGTTCAGAATAATTTTTTAATTCTTTGAGGCTGAAAATTTCTGTTTTGTCTCTCTCAGACCAAGGGAAGTGGTAGTGGGTTTTATTATTTTAAATTTCAAAAGGCAAGAATATTCCCCTTCATATTGTGGTGTCATTTTGGCTGCATCTAGACTGGCATGATTTTCCGCAAATGCTTTTAACGGAAAAGTTTTTCCGTTAAAAGCATTTGCGGAAAAGAGCTTCTAGATTGGCACGGATGCTTTTGCACAAAAGTGCTTTTGCGCAAAAGCATCCGGTGCCAATCTAGACGCGGTTTTGCGCAAAAAAGCCCCTATCACCATTTTCGCCATCGGGGCTTTTTTGTGCAAAACAATTCTGAGTTGTCTACACTGGCCCTCTTGCGCAAAAGCATTTGCGCAAGAGGGCTTTTTCCTGAGCGGGAGAGTCATTGTATTTGCGCAAGAACACTGACGATTATACATTAGATCGTCAGTGTTCTTGCGCAAATTCAAGCGGCCAGTGTAGACAGCTGGCAAGTTTTTGCGCAAAAGCAACCGCTTTTGCGCAAAAACTTGCCAGTCTAGACGCAGCCTTTATGTTCACATAACTTACAAATGGCAAAAGCTAGAAACATCAAACCTATTTCCAATTTGCACTGATGTAACTGAGAGGAAAATCAAGCCCAAAAGAATTAAGAGCCAGATTCTATTATCCTGACTTAACAGACACATTGATTTCAGTGGGACTAATCGTGGAGTAAGGTGTTAGTCAGCAAGTATAAGGACTTTTGAATCTGGCCGTAAGAAAAACAGGAAGACTTATTAAGTGTATTAGGTTAATAAAAGCACTCTTTCAGGAAAGAAAAAGTAAGTGTGATGAACTGATTAAACAGAAAGTGATACCAATCCTACTATTTTTGGAAAAGCGACAAGACAACTTGTCCTTGTCTCCTTCCCAAAACATATTAAACTCCTGTGACCCATTATCACACCACTATTCATGGGGTAATCTTGATGATTTTTGGAGTGCTTGTGATGGGATTCTTTGGTGTTCATCCCAGTCTCTATCGATTTATTTTTGACAGAGCATTGTGGGGGAATTATAAGGGCCCCCTCCATTTCCTGTTGTAGAAGTTCATCTCAGTTGTCTGCATTGTGATCCAAGCACAAGTAGCAACATTTTTCACCAAATGTTTTCACTGTCCAAGAAAATCAGGGTTCTCCTGGGCTGGGCGCCATAGGAGGGAGGGTTGTGTGTACATTCTGGTACCATTCAGCACACTCAGTGCTTTACAAGCATTACTTAATCATCACAAACACATGGCTGCTACCCAGACCAACACCCCAAGAGGGATGTAAGTATTGGTTTTCCTGTCTGTAAAATGGGGGGTACAAAGGAAGAAAGATAAAGGTGCATCTGCACAGCCTGGACGAGTGAGCCTTCTGGCTGGTTTGACAGACTGGGGTTAGGAGGACTTGCATTAGTGCTCTAAAGATAGCTGTCTAGATATCACTGTGATGGAGTGGATAGAGCTGGATCCAGTTCATACTGCAACTTCAAAGCACTGTCTCTACAGCTATTTTTAGAGTGCTAGGGTGAAGTCTGCTAGCCCCAGTCTGTTGAGCAGGGTTGGGAGGCTCACTCCCACAGGCTGTATAGGCTTGTGACTTGACCAAGGCCACATACAGAGTCTGTGTCAGAGCTGGGATCAGAATGCAAACGTCCCTGGTCTAATGACCCAGGATTGAGATCAAAACTGCCTCTTGTGACATCGTAGATATAGAATTGTAGATATTTGCTTAAGAAGCTTGCAGAAACCCTTGACCTCTTGGCTGCTGCCTTAAGTAGATTACCCCAAAGCTGCGAATTTTTGTGTTCTAAAAAGTGAAGATGATGGTTTGTGCAGACTTCACTGGCCAGCTTTCAGCTACTTTAGAGGGACTGCTTAGTCTATTGGTTTACATCCATGTTAAATTAGTTTACGAGAATAAAGCTAGAAACATTTTAAAAGAATAGAAGTCAAGTTTCTCCTTTACATTTATAGCTCCTGAAAGTCCTTCCATAGCATAAAAAAAGCCTTATATCTTTTGTATCAATAACAAAATGTCTACATTCATTCCATGCATACTGAAACTTCCTAGCAACTGCCTGTTATTTGAATTACTTTATAAAGTAGTGTGTCAATTTGAAAATCATTAAGTATTCCTACCAGGAGTCAAAGACCACATTCAGAGTGGATTACATGCACATTTCTTAAAAGTGTTAATGTGCTAATCTGCTGGTTACTTGATCCAGGCAAAATGCCATGATATTTCACTTGAGCAAAATACCACGGTTCTTGGAGATTTCGTATAAATATTACCCACTGTGCTTCCATATTTGAAGTGTGATACTTGTCTATTAAAATCAACAAGATGGAACTGGTATCTGGATATAAGCAATATTATTGTATTTATTAACATCAGATAAAACTTTTTTCTAATAAAAATCCTTGCAAGTAAGGAACATAATAGTAATCTGATTTGTCATGTATTCGATGTAAATATCTCAGATATGCCCTGCAGCAATAAAAGCACATTATGTAACATGCTTTACCATTCTGACCAGTCATGTAGACTTAGTGTACTTTGTATAGTCCAAAAACAAAACAGAGCATGGGATCACATGGCAAGTCAGGCTATTGAGTTACAATGAATAAGATCTCACATAAACTAACAGGTCATTCTTGATGAAAATGTCTAGGTTATAGAGTACTCCTGACTCTATTAAGGGGGGGGGAAACCTACTTATTGATAGGGTTGCCAGATGGTTGAAACAAAAATACCAAACACCCCTCCCCCCAAAAAAAAACACCGGGAAAAAATTCTGTTGAAGGGGGGAGACCAAAGTTGTTGAGCAAAAAAAAAAGGACTCCAAGGACTTATTAAGCCAAAAAACACCCAGCATGTCCCCTTTAAGAGTGGGTGCACGGATAGGAACAGGGGAGCGGTTGAGCACTAAGACCCAGGGGAAGCATTGCTTCCCCTAGGTCTTTTGGCCAGCAGCCATTTTGTGCTGGCCGCCTTGGGGAACCAGGTAAGCATGGGGGCTGGGGGTGTTGGGGGCCAGAGGGAGATTCGGGGGAGGAAGGCCGGGCGCTGAGTGTTTGTAGGGTTGCCAGGTGCCCGGCATTTTCGCCTCCTGGCTGGGGAAGAATTCAGAGAATACCGGACATCTCAGGTGTCCTGTATTCTCTGAATATTTTTACTGGACAGGAGGCGAAAATACTGGACTGTCCGGGTGAATACTGGACACCTGGCAACCCTACTATTGAAGCCCTGGAACTGGGGTAGGTCTGTGCCCCACAAACTCTAGCCATGTTCTGATTGTTAGCTGTGAAACATGTATCCTGCATTTCTTGTGATGGCAGCTTGTGCATGAATGCATTCTTTTAAATATTAGGGCTGAATGAATTGAATTGGATAACTAAAAATTGCCCCGATCCTCAACCTAGAATGTGAATTGCCCCATATATTTCTTGTTTGTTAAGTTTTGCATGTCTGTGTCCATCCGGAGGATTGCCACCATCAGAATCAGAATCAGAAATACCAAAGATGAAGAAAAAGTCTCACTCATTTCTCAAGCCAAAATCCCATTCACCCTGTGAGGAAGCAGAGCAGGGTCAGGCCCAGAGTTTGGATGTATTACTCAGCTGTAATAAATATCCTTACTTAAAACTGTGTTTTCTGAGATTTGCCTGTATCTAATTAGTATTGATATGAATTCAGACTGAGTGTAGAAGACAGAGAATTACCCAACATAACAGTGCCAAAGGCTGGAGGCCTCACACAGGCCTGCAAGAGCCCAAATTGAGAAGAAATGCCACAATTTTGTGGCATAGGGATACAGCGAGGAGCCTGCACAGGGGACTCCTTGGCTGCTATCCTTGGCTTATTGTGGAGGAAGCAACTGTGTGCGGTCTAGGAGTGGGGCCAGTTAGCCTATGCAAACCACACAACCACATGGCCAAAACTCTGGATGGAGTAGAATGGCAGGCCTTTCTATTGCTCCTCAGAACAGTGGCCGTGACCTGGCTGGACCAATACACTTGGTGAAAAAAAAATTGTCCCAGGATTTGTTCCCTGTGTAAGGATTTGGCCCTGACTGTGTAAAACGTTCCATGCTGTGGTCCATAAAAGAGAGTGCAAAGGATTTTATACACTTGCAAGACCACTTTGAGTGTGGTACACTGGAATGCTGGCAAGAAAATAAAACTGGCATATGACCAGGGGGGCCCCAGGCCCATATTGCTTTCATATGATACAGTTCAGATCAACTGACTTTATTGGCTACTATTATATGACATGCCACTTAAACCATGTTTTGAGAGCTTACATGGGAGATACGCCTTGGGCTGATCTTCTGCACAAGGGTGAATTTTACTCTGTGTGGGTGCCATGAATTCGTATTTACATTGTCAGGAGTATGCCATAAAAAGTAAATATACCATATGTCTTTGCGTTCACGGGCATAGAATCTTGGGACTAGTCATACCATCCCTAAAGTCTTGCTACAACCCCTGGTGCAGTTGATTTGGGTTTTGTTCAGGGCTTACTGCACAATGCTGCCTGTTGGCAGGCACTTAGGAGTTTGGACTATATTAGTGTGGACTAGATTCCTTTCCAGCATGCCAATAGGGTCTATATAGGGGATTTAGAGATCAGCATATCAGAGTGCTTTAAAAATCACACACTTTGCCACACCATATAGATAAGACCACAGGCTCAATGGGACTTAGGCTCCAAAGCAAGTTATGTGTTGCAATACCTTTAAAAATCTGGGCCTATGTATGTCAGGATGGCACCTTTCATAAGCACTAAATTCATGCTAAAATATTTTTTAAAAATAGAAAACAGCTATTGGTTTACCTGTGGAAGGAGTAAATTTATACATTTTTTATTATAAAAGGCTCCTATTCCTGTAGTTCATATATTGTAGTAAGAGAAAACTATCTTCTTGGTATTCATTTTTCACCTTATACTCCTGTGGACCAACAGGTTTTTGGATATTTAAAAATATTTTTAACTGAGATTATCTGAAAATGTTGCATCCTTGGAAAATAGAATTAGAAAAATTTAAATGTAACAATCAAACTAAAAACTACAATGGAACAAAACATCCAGGTCTCATGACACTGTGGTAAGCATTGTATTTCTGTTCCCTGCAATACTGCCAATGTCTTTGTGTAGATATTTTAATTGGCTTCCTCTGCCTGCCAAATGCATTCCATGATGCCATGATAACAAATTTGATGAGTGCTTTCTTTCCTTGTGCCCGATCAACAAGCGTATCATTGTAATGGTGAGTGGTAATAAACAATCGTTTATTATGGCATCAGTAAATAAGTCAAGCAAAAGGTGGCTATGTTATAAGTTCTATACAGATATCCTCATATTAATACAAGAATGTCCATCAAAACCTGTCAGCAATTTTAAAAATAAGTGTTTCTATCAATGTTGTTTCACTCATATTTGTCTCTGGGTAGCTGGATCTCTGGTTTCATGTTAAAGTGTTGTGATTAGGGTGGAATAGGCTGGAAACAAACATTGTTAAAGCTCTCTAATGTGTATTGGTGATTCTTTGAATTAGCAAAAACTCTGTTAGGATCCAAATGGGAGAAAATGATTACATTTTTACCTAAGTATTACTCTTGCCAATGACATTCTCTGCAGTCATCTAATATTTAATTTCAGTTCCTAGGGCTCTCAAATCAGGTTACTGATACACAATAATCCTTTCTGTAATTCTGTAACAACACATTTTGTCATCTGAAAAAAGTTCTTGCTTTTTTTTGTCCCAAAGGCAAAAATACGTCATGTTTCAGGAATGTGACTATTGTATCTGAAAGAGAAAGGCCAGCTAATAGAAAAGTTATCAGCAATTACCAAAGCAGTTTAACTCTACATTTTTATTATTTCAGAAAAAGGAATATAAAGCACAAACCTAGGGCTAAGTCGATGAAACAATGTTAGATTCTGGTGTGTTGCCAACATACTCCATAATAGAGCTTTAAAAGTGAATAGTGTAGGAGATTAGAAATAGGTGTCAGTTACAGATCTGTGCAAAGTGATTTCTTTGCATTAAGACATAACAGCTGAAATGAATAAAGTATATTTCTTTCTTTCTTTTTTTTTTCATTTAGCTGTAACTGCAGTTTTGGCATGCAGGCCAAATCTTCTCATGCAGGCTGTATGGCGCCGTTCCTTGGTAAAAGAACACAGCGAAAAAATTTTAAAAGGAAATGGATATCATAGTTTATCCTGGAAAAAATCCTCCTTCTATGCAGCATATAAAACTCAGTTCCAAACAAATAAACAAAATAAAAGGCACTTGGCTTATCACAACACAGAAGTTGAAACCTCTCTGGGCTAGTGTGCATTGGTGACTTTAAGAGGCCATGTTGCCCTACTCCTGTAGAGTTCTGGGTCTCTGAGGTTTACATCATGATCATTCAACTTGATTCTGATGCCACTTTTTTCAGTGTAACTGATGGCATTTTCCCCTGAGCCCAATTCCCGCATTTTGTGTTGTCTCTTACATTTACATGCATCAAATCAGCATGACAACATTTTATTTTGCACAGCCTTTCCACCAATGTAAGTATCTACGGAAAGTGCAGAGCAACTGAGAAGCAAGCCAGTGGAGTTAAATTGATATAAAACTAGTGCAGGCAGCATTAGAATCACATCCACAGGACCTAACCCTTTCCCCGCTTTAGTCAACAGCAAAGCTTCCCTTGACGTGTTGGCAGCTAGGGGAGGATCTGTGGCTTCCCTCCACCTGCTAAGGTGTTTAACCTACAACTTGCCTTATTGACACTAGGATATTTCATGCATGCTCGTTAACATGCAGCTGCAAAGGTGTTAAGAATACTTTTGTTTTCCTTTTGTAGACATGGCCTTAGCTAGGTCACTTAATACACAATGCAGGAAATCTGTCAGGCACAGATTTTTAAAGGTATTGGGGTATTGCTCTGCTTCATGGTCTCAGTGATTCTGGTGGCTAACTCTCAATGGGAGTTAGGTGCCTAATTACCTTAGAGGAGCTGAGCCTAAGTCACTTTTAAAAATGGGACTTAGTTGAGCACCCATATAGAAACTATCTAGAGGAGTCTAGTTACTATAGGGCAGTTGTAAATTCAGCAGGAAAATGTTTAAATCCAAACCAAAGAATTTTTAATTGGAAATGTTTTAAAAATCCCAGAAACCTTCCCATTATTTGTTCTGTAGAACGTTGTTTTTGAACAACTGAATGTAGAGCCTCAGCTCTTCTGACAATATCCCTTTAAATGGACTGCAACACCCTATCCCAGTGATCTCACAGCTATGGGCAAAGAGTATTAATAAGTTCTGCTAATAACATAACAAATTATATTAAATTATTGTACGGACATGCACAACAGATCTTTCCCCAGTCTCACTGTACCACTTGCATCCTTCTTTTGTTTAAAAGCAACCATTGAAACCCAGCCTGTGTTGCCGGCACACAAAGAAACACAGAAAACTAGCCAAATTCAGTGTTTTTATGTAACTCCACCTTATAAACACTTCATTGGAATCCTTGCAAAAAATGTGCTTCTGAGCTGAAACCACCTGCCATGTTTCATTCTAGAATAAATGGCACCTACTAAGCTAAAGCTTTAACAAACATACGGCTAAACTAGCCCTGAGTGCAGTGTGAGTTTTGTCTCACTAAGGACTGCAGGGTTTGGCCCACAGATGAAAAGGTATATATACACCAGCCATTTGCTGTGGCAGCTTTCAATGGAGAAAAAAAGCTGTAATGCAGGACTGAGAGCCATTTAGTGAATCTTTGACAAACACGTCTGTCTCTGATCAGCATGATATCTGACCTTCTAATTTACTGGTATGGTTGGTCATGGCAAACAGGGCAAAATAAAATTTTAGTTAAAAAGAAGACTCTAATGAAATACCAATAGTTTAGTTAAAGAGATAAGGTAAGAGAGGTAATGTCTGTTATTGGACCAATTTTAATTAAGTTCTGTTTCATGGTAAGAGTTTAATGTTCTCTATTTTATCATAAATTTTAAAACATTTATTTTTTAATGTTATCCTAAAGCCATTACAAACTTCACTGTACTGGCTGTAATAGTCATGATGAAGTAAGGCTGCTCCATTCTGCTAGTGCTTACTCATCTCAATAACGTTACATATTGGTACTCCTGGATGTGTTTGCAGAAACAGCTTGGATGGACGCTCCTGGATTCAGGCAGTGCCATAGCGACTTCTTTGTGGGTCCATGTGAGTGCAGGAGTTTATCAATGTAGTACTCTTTAAAGGATCAGGAACATACTCAGTGTCAGGAAGGCCACAGGTGAAAAAGAACTCAAATATCTTTTATTGTCCTGGAAGTCAGAGCCTTAACAGACAGCCCTTTCATTTATCACCTTCAAAGTACTTAACATACGTTAACTAGCTAATCTGTTTTTTCTTACAATAATTCATTGGAAAGATAAACATTAATAAACATTGTTTCTTAAATTACAGCACACTGGTTATTTTTTAGTTCTGTGGGGTTTGAGCAGAATCAGATTTTCAGTAATGAGCAAGTTACAGTGAGAGTAAACATGAATAAGAGAGTATGTGATTTATAACCCTGTTTCGACAGAGAAGGCAATCTTCAGCTGCACTGAAAAACAATACAATCCTTGGCCACATCGAGCTGCACTGGGCCCCACACTGCAATCGTTTTTGTTTCATGCCAAACAAAATCTTCGGCTGTGCTGGAACAACCTACAACCTGGGCTCCTCAGAGAGTAATTTGCTGCTAATGTTCTTAAAATGAGCAGAACTTGGGAAGGAAGCAAGCAATTCTAATTAAACTGTGCTGTTTGTGCTCCCAAAAAAAACGAATAATCAGATGAATGTCAGTTGGACACCAGAATAAAAGGAATAAAACCAGCAGAGTCCCAGACAAATTGATATATGTGGTCAGTTTATGACCTGCAGGGACAGCCACATCTCTGACTTCTTGGTAGCATCAAAAATGCATCCTGAGTTCCCCCATTCTGCTTTCATCAAGGACATGTGTTTGGGAAAGAATACTTTTCCAGTAAGGTGAGCAAACATGATATTAAAATCGAGGAGAGAGTGTATATTTGCGAAAGCAGAGACATACACACAGGTGTTTTGCTGGTACCTGACCAGCTGCCCAAAACACTCAATTCTTTAGCAGGGGGCTCCCTTTAAGGTTTGCTATCCACTTGCTTTCAATGACCATAATAATAAATACTGGACATGTTATCACTTGGTCTCACCTGTCACTCTTGTGCCTACTGCAAGTGTGGCAAGAAATGGGGCAGGAATTATTCTGTGGCTCTTTTGGGCTACGTCTAGACTGCACGCCTTTTTCGACAGAGGCTTTGTCGACAGTATTTTTCCAAAAAGCCTCTGTCGAAAAAGAATGTCGAGATTACATTATGCGGATCGAAAAATCGATCTGCTTTTTCAAAAAAGAGCGTCCAGACTGCTGGATGCGCTATCAAAAAAAGAAGGCACCCGGAAGTGCTTCTGGCAGGGCATGGGGCCAGCCTTTATTTCCAGGTGCTGCTGTATGCCCTTTGCAGAGACGTGTGCTTAAAGGGATCCCCCTGGACAGCTGTTGCTCTGCTTCTGGCTTGCCTATCTCCTAGAGGGAAAGCAAAGCTGCTGCAGTGCTTGCTCTGGTTGCCCTGCTTCCTCGGACACCACAGCAGTTTATTTTCTGGTTTTTTCTTTCTTTCTGATTTTCACTGTTTTTGGCCATGGAGCCTGAGCTGCTCCTGGGCAGGCGATGGCCCCATGCTGCCATACTGCAGCTTCTGCTGCATCTGCATGACTCTGTCATTAATCTTCTGCCCCATATGGACCCGGACCGCACCGAGGAGACCCTCCTCTGGGATGCAGGAGCTCTGCCCTTGCCCCTAAACTTTTTTGGGGGCAGGCAGATTTGGAGGCACGAGACGAGTTCGGACTGGTGGGACCGGCTCGTCATGCAGCTCTGGGACGACGACCAGTGGCTCTGTAACTTCCGGATGTGGAAGGCCACATTCCTGGAGCTGTGTGCCTGGCTCGCCCCTGCTCTGGAACACCAGGACACCCACCTGCGTCCCGCCATCCCCCTGCAGAAGTCGGTCGCAATTGCCCTGTGGAAGCTGGCCACCCCCGACAGCTACCACCCCATGGGACACCAGTTTGGTGTGGGGAGGTCTACCGTTGGGGCCATCTTGATGGAGGTAAGTCACTGTCAGGGGACAGGCCCTGCTGAGTGGGGAGGTTGAGAAAGGGGGACTGCCAGGCAAGGGCAAGAGGGAGTGGGGAATGGAGTGGCACTTGCAGGCCGCTCCTCAGCCACCCCTGCACTAATGCGGGGGAGGAGGGCATCCTGACAAGGGGCAGGGTGGGTTGGGGGGGGGGAGGGTTCGCCTCCCAAGCACTTAGGTAACCTGTCTAACTCCCTGGTTTCTGTCTGTTTATTTGTCTCGTGCTGCAGGTGGTGAGGGCCATCAGTGCGGAGCTGCTGAAGAGGCTCGTCTGTCTCGGGGACCAGGACAACATCATTGCTGGGTTTACCGCCTTTGGCTTCCTGAACTGTGGAGGAGCCCTCGATGGGACACACATCACAATCTGCGCACCGCCCCATCAAGCAGCCCAATTTATAAACCGGAAGGGCTACTCTTCCATGGTGCTGCAGGCCCTTGTCGACCACCAGGGACACTTTATGGACATTTGTGTCGGGTGGTCGGGGCCGGCACATGATGCCCGCATATTCCAGAACTCCTACTTGTACCGCAGGTTGCAGGCAGGAACATTTTTCCCCCAGTGGCACCTTGCGCTCAGGGACGTGCAGATGCCGGTGTGCATAGTGGCCGACGTGGCCTATCCCCTGATGCTGTGGCTCATGAAGCCCTACACCGGCCACCTGGATGTGAGCAAGGAGCTTTTCAACACGCATCTTAGCCAGGCTCGCATCCAGATGGAATGCGCCTTCGGCCGGCTGAAAGGGAGGTTCCGTTGCCTCCTCACATGGCTGGAGATGAGCGAACGCATGTTGTGCCCTCTATAACCTGGTGGAGAGGAAAGGGGAGGCCTTCCTGCCGGGGTGGAGGACAGGTCCTGATGGCGAGGAGAGGCAATTTCAGCAGCCCCTGACGGCTGCCATCCACCAGGCTCACCAGGCTGCTGTCCAAATCCGAGAGGTCCTGAGGGAGAGATTCTCAGGAGCCCACTGACTCTCCCCAGGGCCTCCCCCATGGGGCGTTTGGCCTGGCCCACCCCTACCTTTCCCTCCACAACCCTCACTCTCTTCGCATTAAGAAGACATATAAGACCCGGGTTTCTTTGTAAACAGAAATTTGTTTTATTAGAAACACTAGCAGTAAAGAAAATGTGTGAACTGTTTAACAAAACTTTCTCTTTTTACTGTTCAACTGTTTATAAACAAAGTAAATCTGTCAGTCAAAAATAAAGATTTTGTAACATAACTGAAATGTCCTTTAACTGGGGTGGTAGGGGACTGAAAACCTGGAAGGGGGAGGGAGCTCAAGTAGGCCGCTGCTTCCCTGATTGCAGAGTCCTGCCACCTTCCTGCAGCCTGGCATCGCCACGGCCTTGGGATCGGGTGGAGCGAGAGACATTCCTGGCCTGGGCGGGGGGGATCTGTTGGGCCTGTGAGGGCTCGGGAGTAGGAGGGGCTGGGGGAAAGGGGAGTTGGAGGAGCAGGAGGGGCTGGGGAAGGGGGAGCTGGAGGAGCAGGAGGGGCTGGGAGAAAGGGGGCTGGAGGAGCAGGGGGCTGGGAGAAGGGGGGGGCTGGATGCCTGGGAGGCCTCTGGGATCTGGAGAACTGGCTCCTGGGAGAGGGTCCCTGCTGCCTCCTCTTCCTCCTCCTCTTCCTCCTGGTGCAGCTCTCCCACCTCTCCTGCCTGGTCTTCCTCCCTCAGGGGTCGGTCCACAATGTGATGGGGTAACCCGGACTCCACCACACGCAGTGGAGTCTGGGCTTCCCCACTGCTCAGGATCTGCTCCAGCTCCTCGTAGTGGAGTGGGAGCTCTGGTCCCGGGCCCTGGCATATCCCTGCCGCAGCTCTTTCACCTTGGCCCTCACTTGTGCCATGGTGTGGGGGTGATGCCCTTTGGTGGTCAGTCCCTGGGCCAGGTGCTCATAGATGTCCACATTCCTGTGGCGTGTCTGCAGGGCTTGCAGGGCTTCTTCCTGGGACCACAGCTCCAGCAGGTTTTTTTATTTCTGGCCCTGACCAGGCTGGTGCCCACCTTTTGGTGCCCCTGGGTGGGTCCTCCTCTCTGTCGCAAGAAGGGCTAGGGGGGCTTTGAGCCTGGGACATGGCTAGCACAGGTGCTCTGGCTAGATGCCGGACAGCAATGCCTGTCTGGGTGCCTGTGCCTTTAAGAGGCTGTGGCCAGGAATCACAGCGGTGCTCTACATGTAAAGGCTAGACCAGTGGTCCCCAACCTTTTGGGGCTGCAGGGCACCAGGGGGCGGGGCCGTGCGTCCGCCGCGCGTCCGGGGGTGGGGTGCTCGGGGCCGGGGCCACGCATGCGCTGCGCGCAGGGCCGGCTTTAGGTTTTTTACTGCCCCAAGCAAAAAAATTTTTGGCCACCCCTGCTGCTGCAGGACAGGCACTGAGGAGGAAAGCGCCCCTTTCACCTTGCAGCTCTTTGACTCCCACCACGCCCTCCAGCCAAACCCAGCCCACGTCCTGTCTCCCCTCCACACACATCCCCATCCACACACATCCCGACCCCACCCACCCACTCAGCGAACCCAGTTTCCACCTCCTCTCCCCTCCCAGGCAAACTCGACCCCTCAGTGACCGGATGCAGTCTGCCCTCCCTTCTCTCCCCCACCTGATCCACCCTGCGCCCTCTCTTCCCTCCCAGCCAAACCCGATCCTCCCCGCATCGGACCCAGTCCGCCTCCCACTTCCCCACTGACCGAACTCCAACTCCTTTCCCTCTTCCCGCCAAACCCTCATATCCCCTCCCCCCAGCATGCATGGAAACGTCGGCGCACCCTGAGGGAGGGGTGAAAGTGGCACAGGTCCCCCTGGGGATGAGCGTGGACACAGCCGGGAAACATAAAGGGCAAGGCCAGGGACACCTCTCTCCCTCCCCGCGCAAATCTCTGAGCCGGGGCAGGTGAGGCCCCCTCCAGCAGTTCCTCAGTGTCAGACCAACCAGATCAGGCTGCAAAGTAGCTCTCCCCTCCCCCTAGCCTAGGCACCTCTGCTTGACTCATCCTGGCCTGGGCAGGGCCTTCCTTCTGCCCAGCCCCACCAAGGCTGCAGCTCTCCCCTTCCTTCGCGACCAGCACTGAAGTAGAGAAAAGGGGGAGAGAGTCGCCCCCCATTTGCCAATGTGCGCTACCCCCCCCCCACACACACACTCCTGCAAACTCCGTGGCCAAGGGTGCCCGCTCCGGCCAGAGGGGTCACTAGTAAGCGCAAGACAGGTGGAGCGATGACTACAGGCACCTGGCTCGCAGCGTGGTCCCGGGCTGCAGGGACCCGGGCTGCCCCTTTCCTGGCCCCGGATCGCTCTGTGCAGCCTGCCCCGCACAGCCCGGGGAGAGCAGTTCGCCAACCTGGGCTGTAGCGCTCCAGCGCCGCTGCTGTTCTCAAAGCCCATGGTGCGCCCCCCTGCACATCAGGCTGCACTGGCTGGTGCCAGTCAGAGGAGCGTGAACTATCCCCGGGCGCCAGAGTCTGCTTCATGGATGGGAGGATCCCTCGGGCATTTCCTGCTCCGCTGCTGCTGGGTGCTGGGAAGCGGCAGCTACACCAGGAAGGCGACTGGAGCGGCGCGTGGCCAGCGCTCCAGCCAGGGCTGCCCCGCCACGACGCCCCCTCATGCTAACTAGAGGGCGCACTTTTCTCCCTGGTGCTGAGGGAAAGCAGCGAGGCAGCCCCAGAACCATGATGTCATGGCGCCTCAGCCAATCACGGCGGGGCTGCGAGCGCAACTTGCCCCACGCACCCCGCCTGCCAAGGGTGGCTCGCTGCTGGCCCATCGCGCGCTCCGTCACCCTTCCCATTGCCTTGGGCGGCCACAGGGAGGCCCGCGTCGGGCGGTAAGGGTTAGGAGTTCAGGAGTTCTCCGGCCAGTGTCTCTCAGGGGCGGCCGGAATGCTACCCCTGGCAATCTGCCGCCCCAAGCACGTGCTTGGTTTGCTGGTGCCTAGAGCCGGCACTCGGCGGGCACACATAAGTGCCTCGGCGGGCGCCATGGCGCCCGTGGGCACCGCGTTGGGGACCACTGGGCTAGACTGTCTACCAGGGCTTCTTCCTGGAGGCCTTTTTTTTTGACAGAACCGGTTCCCTGCGTCTACACACACCTTTTGTCAACAGATTTCTGTCGACAAAGGCATTCTTCTTCGTAAAACAAGGTTTACCGCTGTCGACAAAACCGCCGCATTCTGTCAATTTACTGTCAACAGAATGCGGTGGCAGTCTAGATGCAGGTATAGTTTTTTCGCAAAAAGGCCACTTTTTTTGGAAAAACCCTGTAGTCTAGACACACCCTCGCTGCCCTTTCCTGCTCCTAAGAGCAATAAGGCTGACTTTTAGAGCCAAGTTCTGCCTCATGCATGCCACACCAAGGAAGAAGCTATGTTTTGTTAAAAACCTGTGCAGAGAAAGTGATCTTCACCTGTGCTGAGCAACAGAGAAGCCTTGGTCCCGTGACACCGCGCTGCAGTCTAGTGGATTGTAAAGGTTTAACTGAGCAGAATTTGGCCCCCGATGAACAAGAATTGCTGCAGGTATGCTGCACACAAATCAGCCTCCATTCTGAGGGTCTGATTGCCTTTTTCCACAGGAGGCGATGCAGGGGCAGATGTTCCTGGCAACTTTTCTTTCCAGCATGGGAAGGACTTCTCCGTCTTCAGTCTGTGGAACAGGCTGGGGAGAGGCGCTGGCCCTGGCAGTTCCTGGGCACCAGTGGAAGGTGAGGGACATCTGTAGTCAGCCTGAAAGGCCTGTGGTTCTGCAGCTCTGGACTTTTAGTGCACCCCGGTTCCCTGGAAGTGTGGCTCCAACTGCACTCTCTTACCATGACATTTTTGCCAGAGAGCTCTTCAGGGCTTATGGAGGATGGTGAGAAGCTACTTAAGGTCTCAGCCAGAGCACTCATGTCTGGCCAGGCCATTCTGCAATGCTGCCAACCAGAGTTGATCAAAAAGGGCTGGACAGACAGCTTTCTCCTGGAGTGTGCAATTTCATCAAAACTGAAAAATTTCACAGGAACATGTCGATTTGGATGACATTCTTCCACAGAGAATGTGATGCAAATATTTCAGCTTGTTACTTTCTAATACGGTTGAATCGTTTCATTTAGATGGTATTATTTTGATTTGTTATGACTTTAACATGATACTAATTTTATAATTTATAGTTAATGCTATATATTGTTGGCATTATCAACAGAAAATGTTTTTACATTATCAAAATGAGACATTTATATATTGGCAAAATTCTTTGATAGTCCCAAATTGAAATTTTTTGGAATTTTTGTTCTGCTGGAAATGTTGATTTTTTTTGTTCCAGTTTGGAACATAAGCAGAAATTCCATTATTCAATGAGCTTGCCAGGGGATTAGCCCTCATCACCCTCACAACTAGTGAATGCAGTCAATTAGCCACGCTTTTCACCTGAGGAGATAAACATCTAATTGGCTCCTGGCCAGAGAAGGTGACTCTAAGACAGCGATGGGCTCCATGCGTGATCCTCCTTGATCTCAGTGAGCTGTAAGATTGTCATAACCAAGATGGTCTCCCGGAACAGGGTAGTTTTGCTATTGCACTTGCACACCTAGATTTTGCAGGATGTGCCAACTGAACCATAGAGCCCTTTGAGTGGATATAGATGACTTTCATAGTCAATGCTGTGTGCAATCAGCAGGCATTTCACTTCACATTCCCTCGCTTTACGTGCGGGTCACTTTAGTAATACTGGTACGAAAAAAACTACAAGGACAGAAAGCAGCAGAATCTGGCAACTCTATGGCATGGGCAATGGTAAATGCCCAATAGACTTTAAACATGGTTTTAGTTTAATTTGGGTTGCACAAATGCAATTTGCATACTTAAAAACATTTTACCAAATAACATAGAGGGCTGAAAAGTATCATGCAACTCTGTTACATGACTCTGTGATTGTCCAGCATGATTCACACACGGCTTTCAATAAAACTGGCTTGCCTCATAAACTAGGGACTTGATTCCAGCAGGAGAATTTTCAGATATTAAGGTCAGTCCCATAGTGTCAGGCCTGGCGCTCACCCAAGAAAAGGAAATAATGGAATGTGAGGAATCTTCTATAGTTGAAGGGCGCATACAGTGTAAATTTAGTATTAGATATATTGGGCAGTGCCATGGTGTGTCTGCTATGGTCTCAGCTAATCCCAACAGGTGGCACACAGACATACTGCCCATTAAAGATTTGTTGTGGGGATGAGGATAAAAATAGCAAGAGGCTGGGAGAAAAAGTAGGCTAAAAGCAGATTTTTTTCCTCCCTCTCTTCTCTGAAATTTCATACTCCCAGAAAAGCTCTTTCCCTACATGAGAGCCACATTTTCTAATTTTATTTATGTTCATATAGTGTTTCACAGATTGGGGGTGGGGGAGACACAAACATGTCCATCCAGCATTGTTGGAATTAAGAAATTAATAAAAAAACCAACCCCTAGCAGCTGGTTGAAACAATTATGCTTTTCACAGCGAGCCTTGCAGACTACACAGAAAGTTATGAAAATAATCCTTTTCAATTAGTGTGTGGTCAGTGCACCTGCAGAAGAGACTTGTCCAAGGAACAGTATCAGCTAATGTCAACGAGAACAATTCATGAATTCATCACTGAGGCCTTTTTATATTACCACATTTACACAGATGTTAATCCCTGGAGTGCAAACACCAGAAGGATAACCCTACTGTAATCCAAAGAGCATGAGAAACATGATTTCAGATCAGGAAAGCTATTAATTTTCATATATAGTTGACTTCAGTGTATTTTCTCCTTCTGCACAACCATGCTGCACTTAATATTCATATCTATACATGTTCTATGTAATTAAGAATGTCCCTGTGAAAATGACATCAGCTGAATGTCTCAAGAAAGTGGAAGTGACTTCCAGCTGTGTAACCCTATTACCTGTAGCGCAGTTGTGAATGAACTCATTAAGCTGGTGAGATAGTGCTTGTACTGAGAGGTTTAACACACAGGCAATGTTGTGGTGCAGTATATATGCATCTTAGGAAATATTCCACAACTGGTCTTCACAGCAAAGAGGAGGTGACTGAGCGTAAATATTTAATATGAGATATGAGGAAATGCATTTGAAGAATGGGATGTTTAAAAGACAGACTAGTGAGGATTGAAAGAGTGGTGCTAAAGCATGCTAGTAATATGTATTGTTTTTCATTTTTCTTTTTTGTAATACAGCTTTTATTTTCTGTTTGGATAATAGAAAATGGTCTATACAAATATTTTTATAAAACATGTATATGAAAGCTTGCACCAAAAATAATAATTTTCAGTAGGTGACAGGGAATATCAGGCCTTTGTGGCCTCCTACTGAAGGCCTCACTGCCCTGCTACATTGTCTCCCATGAAAGGAGAATTGAAGGCCCGTCTTCCAGGCTTACCTAGAGAGGCAGCATAGCAGCAGCCAATCAGAGTTTAGCAGGCTCAGATAAAAAGAGCTGCAGGGCTTGACTAGGTCAGTCCCTGGCTGGAACTAGAGGAGCAAGGAGGGATGCTTTGGCCAAAGGAGTGTATCAGGCTGCATTTATTGGACACAGGAGAGGAAGAACCTGAAAACTGTAACCCTGAGGGGGCTATGTGTGAAAAGACCCAGGGAGCAGCAGCAGCAAATGAGAGGGAGCAGTATGAGGCTGCTGTGTACAGGGTCCCTGGATTGGTACCCAGAGCAGTGGGAGGGCTGAATCCTCCCACTGGCAAAATGACCTAACACACAAGATGGGAGCAAGTTTCCTTTCAAATCCAAATGGAGGGCTGGATTTAAAAGGACCCGGAGCTGGGGCTAAAGACCCTGGTGAGGGTTAACAGTGCTTTGCTACCCTGGATGGGATTCATGCAGTTGTGCCTCTGAAGCCAAGCAAGGCTGACAACCTATTGGGGGCAGTTCCACACCCAGCTGCTAAGAGGCACTCTGGAGATGAGTGTCCCATCACAGTACTCTACAAAATAAAGATATGGCAACGTCTGTGGAACAATGAACACTTACAACTAAAATATTTGAGTAGCACAAAGTATTAGGAGTAGAAAGGGGGGAAATCACAACATATTATCAGTAGGGCAAAACAGATATAATTTAAGGATGTTAAAATGTGATTATCTGGCTAATCGTATAGTCGATACAATTTGTATCAACTATACGTTTAGTCAATAAGCACCGCTCTGCAGAGCCACAGTGGAAGTAGCTCCAGGAGCCGACTCAAGCCGGGACTGAGCAGTCCTGGCTCATGCTGGCTCTGGAGCCACCTGCTCTGTGGCTCTGCATTTTAAATGTAGTAAGAACCATTGGGCTCTTACTACACAGATGTGGAGGTGTAGCAATCAGCACAAGCCAGGACTGCTCGGTCCCGGCTCATGCTTAGTCCAGGAGCTCCTGTTTGTGGTGGACAGCTCTGTCCTCTGCGAACAGGGGCTGGTGCTGGAGCAGCTTCTGTTCGTGGTGGCCAGCCCTGTCCTTGTGAACAGGGGTTGCTTGGTGGCCACAGCCCCTGTCTGCAGGGAGGACAAGGTCCCCACTGAGACCCCTGCAGACAGGGGTTGCTTCGCAGCAGCATTCCCTATCCCCCCAGCACCTGCTCCTGTACCTCCTTGTTGTACTGGCTCCTGCTCCCCACCCTTTGCTGCCTCTCTCTCTGATAGAGGAGGCAGCAAGGTCGGGGGGGAACCAACTATTCGAGTCGCTACTCAACTATCCGATAAGCAGCAAGAGGAGGCACCGCAGAGAGTGCTCTTGTACATGTCAAAAGCAGAAGCGCCCGCAGTGGGGATCGGCGCAAGTGGGGACTGATGCATTCCCTGCTCGCTCTGTTTCCCACTGTGCCTCTGCCTCCCTTGCCCCCTGCAGAGACGGTGCTGCACTGGCTCCTGCTCCCCACCTCTTGCTGCCTTTCTCTATTAGAGGCAGCAAGGTGTGGGGGGGGGAGACCAACTATTTGAGTTGCTACTCAACTATCTGATAAGCACTTGCTTATCAGATAGTCAACTGGTCGACTAGTTGCTTACATCCCTAATATAATTCATGATGGCAGAATAGGTGCCAAATTCTGCAACCTTTGGAAATTTGACATTTCAGGAAGTTATCACCTAGTTAATTCAATAAATGTGATCAACACTTAATTGAGAGATAAAAGTCAGGTTGTAAGCAGTTCAGGATAGAGAACATAAGCTCCTCTTCCTGTAAACATGTGTGTGTTACTTTGCTCCTTTGGATATAAGCAAGTAAAATTACACACCTGCAAAATTACTTGCAGGATTTATTAAGCGATAACTTGGATGAGTGACTATTAAAAACACTTGATGAGGAGCTAAATGGGAAGAGAGGACAAGGACAGCAGCAATAAGATAAAGAGTTGCTTTGGCCGGTAGTACATATGTCTTGGAGAATCTGAAAGTTTTATTTTAACTGTGCTTGGGCTACTTGTATTACAGTTAATGCCAGATGCCCCCATTGAACAGGGTGCAAAATGAAAAGATGTTTGCCCTGCCCCAAGGAGCTTACATGCGCAATACCAATTTTAGAAGGGAAGTCTGCTATATTTTCCATGCTTCATATGAGCAAATGTGAGGCACTTTAAGGCAAGAAGGCTGGAGGAACTGCTAGTTGGGCTATGCCAGCACTCCAGTCATGGGGATTTCATGGGCAAGTGATGGCACATACAAGTGGCTTATTTTGTGTTTAGATTAATACATCTGTCCTGCAAAGACTGGTTATTTTAAAGTATGTATTACTCCGTCTCTTCTGTATTTGAAACTAATCATAAAGTGACTGAAGCACATAAAACTACAGCTTCAAGTCAGGATCTGGAAGATGACTAAGTGGTTGCCAATGGGACTGTTCCATGTAAACTCTGAACAGTTCAATAAATGTGAGTTGACCTGAGATGCTTTGCAGATCATCTTTTAGCAGTAGACAGAGTCCTGGTTGGGCCAAACTGGACAGACACTGTGACTTTGATTTGTCTTTAACAGTTTTCTTTTTCATGATTAATAAAAAAGTCTGTTGCCTGTGATATGGTAGACACTGACTAATAGTCTTGCCTTGAAGATCTGTAGCTTGTTGAAAAGGCATAGGGGAATATTTATTTGAAATAAGTTATTAGCATATGTGGCTTTATCAAGCCAATGGGTAAAACCAGATGGGCCATAATGACTCTGCTGGAGCTCTGTTGTGGGAATTGTAGTCTCATGAAAACAGGCCTTGAAGAAGTTCTGTAAGTGCTTGATGTCAATTACGTCCTTAAAATTGGAAACCCTGCTATGTCCTGCAACTTCAACAATGAGCCTGATAGTCTGCATGACTGCTCTGTCTAGCAGCTAAAAAAGCAACGCACACTGTAAGTGAGGGGACAGTGAAAGGAATATTTAAAACACGAGCAGGATTTGTAACTCCTAAATTCCATATAGTACAACAAAACAAAAAGCAAAAACATGGGCCAAATCCTCATTTCAGTTTCACCAGCATCACTCCAGGGAAGTTAATAATGTTCCTCAGGCATGAATGGCACTAGAATTCAGTATCATATGGTTTCACCAGCAGTTTGAGTTAAAGACTTTATCTAGCTCTCTAATTCAAAATACATCTGGAAAAATTCTGCCTTCTGTCATAGGTTTCTGGGAATGATACTGAAGACTGGATTTGATCCCTTAGTTATATTTTCTCTATTATAATTTAAGTAGAAGTGTCTAACCTCAAACAGGATTTTCAGATTTCTAATCTTAAATTGTTTCCTTATGCAAATTGCTTCCCACATATCCATCCAGATGAACAGAGCCTCTACAAATGATCCTACATAACAACAAACAAAACAGAATCATGCCAATATAGAGAGGGAAGAGCTCACACAAAGGATTCCAGGATAAACTTAAAAAACAACAAATGGTCTGGTATCACTTTAAAGACTACCAAAACATGTAGATAGTATCATGAGCTTTCGTGGGCACAGCCCACTTTTGTGCCCATGAAAGCTCATGATACCGTCTACATGTTTTGTTAGTCTATAAAGTGCTACCAGATCATTTGTTGTTTTTTAAGTTTATCCTGTACAGACTAAAAAGGATTCCAGGTCCAAGATGAACTTTAAATGGATGCAGGAAAATAAGTTTGTATATGTCTATAACTTATTGTTTTATCTTAACAAAAGTTTAACAGCAAACAATTTTAAACCCCAACAATGGTTATTTGTAGGATGTAAAAAGGGGAAAAATTATAAAGCAGATTAAATGTGTTAACACTTCATGCTAACAAATTGGGAGAGAAGAATTTAAAACCCTCTGGAATCTGAACCTCAGAAGTTCTGGGACTGATCTGCCCTTATGATTATCAGAGTTATCATTTATACTTGTGCAGAAAGCCATCATTGTGATCTGGTAGTTTTTTCTACCTACTTTGCACAGTTGCAAAGGATTACTCCAGGGACAAAGTGGAGAAGAGTCAGTCCCTCTATTGTCATTGACAATGTGAATGTAATCTCAGCTGTCAAAGATGCAAACTGAAAAAAGCATAGTGACCATCTGCTATCTTCACTTCTTCAAAAGCTTCTCAAAATAGATATTTCTGAGCTGATACTCTCTTTGCTCCTTAGCCCAAAGGTGAAGGGATTTGGAAACATGTAGAATTTACTTTGAATAATAAAATACTGGGATGGGGGGAGGTAGGGGAAGAAGCATGATTCAACTTTATTCTTAAAACCTTTATTGCACTCAGATGAGTGAGTTTACATTTCAAATGGCAGGGCCCAATCCTGGAAGTTGCTGAGTTTCTCCACTGAGAGGCTGCACATCCTTCGATGTCGTTGAGCTGTGGGAGTGGCGGCTGCAAAGCCCATTTCAGATGCCGGCCCTACTTGCTTAAAGAGAAACAACACTTTTGATAGGGTGGAAGAAGTCTGGCTAGCAAAAGAAATGATAGCTGCCTGTGCACTTTGCTCATGAGGATTCGTTCGCATTTAAAATAATTGTTCTCACATCTAAAAAGACTCCAAAGAACAAATGAAATTAATGTAACCACACAGGTTTCCTTTGGTTAGTGCTGTACAGTTATTCACGTATTGTACGTGAACAGCCCAGACTTTCTACTGTGCTCAGACTCCCCTAGCTCCCTCTAATAAAGCAAATGCTAATAGAAAAAAAAAGAAAATCACAAGCCATGGAATGTAAAGTGGCTTGACATAAATAATTGGATGTGGGTGAGGTCTCATTTCTTGAGACAGGATAAAGGAGGTAAATGGATCAAGAGGCTGGAAACAGAAGGTCTGTACTATCCAATATAAGGGGAAACACGTAGGCAACTATTTACAATGTACAAAATAACGGGATAAAATAGGCCTGATCCAGAAAATGAGGTAAAAACTTGTGCAGCATGTACATGCTATAAAATGATTGGTTCCTACAAAGAGACCACGCCAATCGCAGGATGTGTGATGCAATTTATGTTCAATGCAATGTAATATGTAAATGTATATAAAGGAAGAGGTTTTCTATGAAACTTGGGATGTATGTTACTGCCTGTTCCCTATGCTTACACCTGATCAACTCAGCATAGCTTTGCTATATGCCAAATTAAGTAACCTGAGTGACAAAATGGGAGTCCAACTGTGTTCTTGGGGAACCAAGTGAAAGATGCCTCAGGAGAGCTTCAGTACTAAGAACAATGAGACTATTCACTTAATTTAGGAGATTAAATGAGAGCTCAGGTCTCTAGAAAATCTAGACATTCACCTGGTGTCTATGTGGGAATATGCTTTGTGCTCTTGAAAATCAGAGCCCTGGAGCTCTGAAATGGTCTCTTCTGCATGTCTCCAGAAGCATGCACATACTGTAATAGAAAAATAATTATCCCGTTTTTTCAGCTGTAGAAAGCAAAAGTCGGCCTACCTCTCAAATCAAACACTTCCACCACTTGGCAAACACTGGAAAGAAGAGAGACCCTGAACTTTTTTCTGAACTTGGGTTCTTTGGACTCTATGGTTTAGGGTTCCCTCTGACTATGCCCTGCTACTTGCCTCCTTCCATTTAAATCTAGGGATTCCTAATTTGTGCAGTTTGTCTGATCTTAGTTGCTGTGCCAGGCCAGAGGATGAGAGGCAGTCTTGCAGATAACCTGGATCAACTCTGTATTGTAGGGGCTAGATTCATGGATCTGTCAAATCCACTTTATGTTGTGTTATTTCTGGGGCAGTATCAGGTACAGAGAACAAATCAGGGGAGGGACTTGGTGGAAGCAGGCTCAGCTACCCTGTTCCTGTAACACTCCTTCAGCACATTAATGTTCAAGGGGGAATGGAATTTCAGTTTTGAAGTTCACCTCTCACAGATGAAGTGTGGGCTTTTGGTATCAGGGTACCACTTTTTCAAAAAAAAAAGTTTTGAAGGGAGATCCTCCCCAAATATCAGTCATCTCTGTGTGAGAAGCAAAGAGCCAAATACGGAAATAAAAGGTTAACACTAGCTAGAACAGTTCTTAAATACACAGATAATGCCTCAGAGAAAAGTACAGTCTTCATCTCACTTGCCCTTCTGTGTTCCAGGACTGTCTAGAAATAAAATTTCTGCTTTTGGCATTCAGAGGCCAAGTATGGTTTGAAATCATACCTTTGATCACATTTCTGAATCCATCTTATTCATCCACCATGTTGCAGCCATTCAGCTACTTAAGGTCCTCACTCTGCAACTCATTCAATGGGGATAGGCCCCTGCTTCTGTGCAAAGCCCCATGAACCAGTGCAACACCTTGTTGGATTGGAGTCTAAATAACTAAGCTACTTAGCTGGTATTTCTTAACTTAGTTGCTATCAACATCATGGTCCAATTTATGGTCTACTTCTAAGACTTATATGCGAGTGTTATCTAAGAGCCAAACAGTGTTATCTAAGAGTCAAAGTTAGCAAAGTAAAGCCAAAAAAGTAGCTCCACTCTCTCTATGGGTACGGCTAGACTGCAATGCTATTTTGGGATACCGGAGGTATCCTGAAATAGCTACCCCGCATCCAAGGAATGTGTCTGCTATTTCAAAATAATTTTCTAAATAACGGATGCGCTATTTTGGCATCCCACGAAATAAGGGATGTCTTGAAATACTGCTTTATTTTGAAATTTGATGTGCCAAATTTCGAAATAGCCTATTTTGAAATAAAATTGAAATAAGTTATGCAATTTGCATAGCGCAAATTGTGTATCTTATTTCAATTTTAGACTGTAGTGTAGACGTACCTTATATCTGTGTTTCTGTCAGCTTTTTCCTCTTCTTGCTCCTCCCATACATCTAGGATTAGAGATGCCAGATCATATATAAAGGCTGAAAAAAAACCCACAGAGAGAGGAAAGAGGGACAGCACAAGATGCTTTGGCTCTGGAACCAAGGAGGATTGGTCAATAAGTTGGATGCTCAGAGACACTCTAGAGTCCAAGAGCAGGGTGACAGCAGATCGCATTTTGGGTGGGAAAACAAGTTAATAAGGGTGAATATTGCAGGTTTGCTTCCTGAAGACCTAAATGGTTCACATGCACATGAAATACTGTGTTCAATGCTAATCACCTCATCTTATGAGACCTAACATAAACAGGGGAGTTTCACAGAGAAATGATGAGAATGTTTAGAGGCATGGAAAAAATCTCCTATGAAAATATATTATAAAAATTGGGAATAATGACCATAAATGGAACAATAATGTTTACTGAGGGCATGAAAGACATTAAAGTAATAAATGGGACAGAGAAGGTAGATCAGCATCATCCTTTGTAATTTAAGAAGGACTCATACAATGAAATGGAAAGTTGGAAAATGTAAGAAATCTTGCTTCACACAATACACCATTAGCTTGGGGAATTCAATGTCACAAGATATTATCAAAGGTAAGTGTTTAGCAGAGTCAAAAAAGGACTGGACATATATATGTTTAATAATTTTTATTAAAATTGTTTGGATGGGATATAAACCCTCATATTTCAGAACATAAACCATCCATAATTCCTGCTGCAGAAAAAAAGTATAGAAAGGAGGATAAGATTGAATATGGAAACCATGGAACCAAGAAAAGACTTGCTAGTGTTGGAAAGAAAAGGTTGCATTCTGCAGAAAAATGTAGCGATGCTGAAGGACTGAGCAGAAAAGGACTGGGCTGGTGGGAGTAAGAAATACTACAGAGAGTAAAATGTTGATCAGAGATTTGGAGAGCTAGACATTGGGTATTGATCCTTTCTTGGTTTAGACAAGGTCAGGGAAATGATCAAGTCTGAGGAAGAAGAAAGTTAATCGAAAGGTTGTTGAAGAGATTAGGGAAGTCATATGGATAATCATGAAAAACAAAAGTCTTCCAGAATGAGAACAGGAGATCAGGACTGGAGGGAAATCAAGATAAAGTTGTAAAAGGATGAAAAATCTGATCTCCATCTTCATTTTTGTCTCTATGGATGCCATATACATTTTAAGAAGATGCTTGGGGGAGTTTTGCTCCAGTAAGGCCAAGGATTGTCTGTTATAATTAGCATTTTCTAACTCTTGTGCATTTCCCTTCTTCTGTATCGCCAACATTCATCCAGAAACACTATGGTGTACTAATTATCTAATGAACTTACTGGGATATACCTCTTTTGTCATCCTGGGTACTGAGAGAAAAGGGTCCTAACTCAAGAGAATAAAGTACAAAATGTATGTAAAGCAGTTTTCAACAGTAGTAAAAAAATCGCCTCTCTTAACAAAATTGAAAGGCTCCAATAATAGACCTTGATGACAAGTGGAATTAAATAAAACATGAGTGATGAAACACTGTAATGTTTATGGTGAGGTAGTCCAGACAGCTGATTATTAACTGTTACCTAAACAGTGTCTTGGCAGTAGACAAGCAGTAGCCAGGATGTAGACTGGTAGCTAGTTTAAATTATTACTAAAGATCTGTTATAGTTTTCAAAGAGTGCTTCTAACAGAAGGAAATAATATTGTGAAATCATGATTATATATGTGGTGAGTCTGAGAGATCAGATTAAGAAGGGTTTACTTGAGCATTCTGACTGATTATACTAATACTATTGTACAATGCAAAAATTTGAACAGCATTTTATTGTTTTGTTTTTTGCTCTTTGATAATCAACAGGTCAAATAGCCAAATTTAAAAGAGCATAACAATCTGAGATGAATATATACATGCAAAAGGGTGAATTTATTGTTCACTTTTGACCTTGCACTCTAAGAAGGAGTGTATCAAGCTCAACTGCTGGTAGCATCCTTTAAGCTTCAAGAGGGGAGTATAAATCAAACCACAGTCCAGGGTACACAGTTTAAGGTAATCTCAGAGGGTGAAAGAAGAAGAGGAAATGAGTAGGAAAAAAGACTTGGCTCCACTTTATACCTCTATATCCGTCAAACACCTACCCTCAAACTTGCCTATTAAATGGAGGCATGTTTCTTTGATTGTATGTGGCATATTTTCTTAATTAGCAAATACTTGTAACGACAGTTACACAACAGAGTGAAAAAAGGAGGAAAAAGAAGAAAAAAGCTTTCCCTGCTTTGTATTAGAAGATATAAACCATGCATTCAGGGATCAGTAAAAACTGAAGTTGTGCAAAATGTTTGCAATGAAATTCAAACCAAGGAGAAACTCACCTGGATAGAAATGTTGGTACAAACTTGTAATTCCAGTGACTGCAGGATACAAGACAGGGGGCTGGGCCCTGGTGGCTGAGAGCTAGATTTGCAGAGAGGGGCATGTTGAAGGACCACCAAGGGAGCAGCCAGCCCTGTGTGATACATCTTTGCCCCACCACCAACCTTGCACACCTACCTATCTTGTCAGCCACTGGACCTTCCTGCTCTTCCCTGGTGGACAGGCTGCTGGTGAGCAGAGATCTGGCTGGCAGCAGGACTTACCCATACTGATATGGGGGAGAGAGAAAAATTACAGGATAATTTGCCCATTTTAAAGAAACATTCGAGATACCTGCAGAAGGACTTAAATATAGGACTGGTCCTTTAAAAAAGGACTTCTGGTCACCCTTATTATAAGTGAACATTGGTGCCTCTGCATCCTAATGGTGTGGAACTAATGATTGCTGCACATGGCCAAGTGAAGCTTTGTGGTTCTGGGTGAGCTTTGGGGATTGAAAATTGAGACCCAAGTGAGGGGGTGATACATAAGAACCCACTGCTCCCAACTGCCCTTGGATCTGCTCCTCCCTCAAGCAGAGGCATAAGAACAGAAGATTCACTGCACTGCCCTCTACTGTCCCATCCTCGCTTAATACATTCGTCATCATTTTTACCTAGACAGTAAAATGAGAAATATTAACAGTGACATGGATTTAGCTTGCAACTTGTAAGTAAAGATCCTCCTCTAAAATTCTGTTCAGCATGTCAGTAGACTAGCAGAAAGTAAAAATTCTAGTCTATTCCCCCTTCCCTGTATGCTCCTAATGCTCAAAAGACCCTACTGCCCAATGCCTGCAGAGACTGAGTTCAGATCAAGCTAATTATTACAGGACAAAAGTTAATCTCTATCTGACATTGATCTCAGAAATATTTCTTGAAAATTCTTGTTCAAGTATTAAGGAGAGAGTAGGAAACACATCACTTAGCCGTTTTCAATGAAAAGGTATTTATTTCTTTTTAAACAACCTACTTAGTTTAAAGCATAATTGTGGGTGTATTTTATAATCACTATCAGAAACTCCAAGCCACATTTCTTTGCTTTTATAGTTCGTTACCAGAAATCCCTCAAAAGCCCTGTAGCTCACATCTGCCTATCATTTAGTCTGTACATAAAGTAAGAATTAGCATTCTGCTCTAGTTTAAAGCTGTTCATTATTATAATAAATTGGACAAATAAACAGCCCATTGAACAAGCACATGACTTTAACAATTATTGCTAGGTACTTCAGGCCTGTGTTCTCTTGGAGGGGGATGTGAGTTTATTTTTAATCCTTTCTATAAATCTCTTCTTACTCCTCCCCATCCACTAGGCCTCAGAGTTATCTCCACAGCAAGCAAAGAACAAGATATCAAAGCCACATCTTCTGGGTATGAGCACTAACCACCAGACCCCAATGGGTGTTCTCAACAGCCCTTTTAACATTCTAACTTTGTCCTCTGCTTTGACACTTTACCATATGCCCTTTTAAAACATGGTGAGTGTCTGTTCAATGTTCTATATTCAGTTTTATCCTGTGTAAGAAACAGATACTCTATGCTTTAAAAGCTAGCATACAGTATAATAGGAAAAGTATGGATAAGGTTCTCAGCCTGAAGAAGAAATTACAGTTGACAACCAACATGCCACCCACTTCCTATTAAGTGATAGTGGTTATGGGCCAAAACCCCTGGGATTAAGTCCCTAGCATTACCTTTTATATCAGCTTTAATAAATATCCCACACAAATCATAAACAGATCTTTATACAAATTACTCCAGTGCTATGTGAGATGTGAAAACACTGTTCCACTCAAATACAGAGATTGTCACAGTGAATGGAAAATTGTGCACTGAAGTTTCATGCTTGTTTTTCTTCTCCACGATCAAATCAGCTTACTCCTCTTGTACCGACATTGGAAAGAGACTGAAAATGGAAGTGCCTTCTGCAGTGTACACAGCACCTTGGCCTATGAAGGCGACATAAAGGCTACATCTATACTGCATCCCTCTGCCGAGAGAGGGATGCAAATCAAGCACTTCGGAAGTGCAAATGAGCCCGGGATTTAAATACCCCGGGCTTCATTTGTATGCCCATGTTCCGACGCTGTGCCGATCAGGCTCTGTGTCGAAAGTGAAAGTAAAGTGTAGCCAGGGCTCTGCCGACAGCAGGGAGCTTTTTCAGCAGCTCCTGTACTCCTTGTTTTTTGAGGAGTACAGGAGCTGCCGTAAAAGCTCCTCGCTGTCGGCAGAGCCCCGGCTACACTTTACTTTCACTTTCGACACTGAGCCTGATCGGCACAGCGTCGGATGAGTATGCAAATGAAGCCCAGAGTATTTAAATCCCGGGCTCATTTGCACTTCCGAAGTGCTTGATTTGCATCCCTCTCTCGGCAGAAAGATGAAGTCTAGACACAGCCTAAAGATGTAAGGGGCCAGATTGTGCCCAGCCAATACACCATATGGGCTGCACAAGCAGGGAAAAGTATACAAGAAGCCTTCTGCATTGCATCCCTCATTGAGATCCATGTCCAAGTCCTATTTTCCAATCTAGTGCTCCCAGTTAGTCCCACGGCTGACACTAGCTAATCAAAGATGATTCAGCAGGGGCCAGGTCAGTAGAACAGCTGAATGCATGGAGGCAGCGCTTACTGGCTATTGCAGTGTGGTGGAGCTGCCATCACAGCTCCCATTCTTCAGGAAGCTTAGAAGGAATTTCTATGGAATTCTGCTTCCTGATGCTGTCTTTTCTCCTGCCACTACCCAGGGCCCCTCTGGCTGTCAGGCACTCTGCACTGCACAAAATGGGGAGGGTGCAATATAGTCAGAACCTTGCATGGAGAATTGGAAGAATATGAATCTGAGGACTGATTGGATACTAAACACATTGGAATAGGTGACAAAATGATCAGAAGAAGAGCTTCCCTTTCCTCTGGAGATCTGCTACATGGCAACATGCTTCACTGACAGCCTCAGAAACCGCATGAAGGACCTGACGGGAGAAATCCTGAAAACCATTTTCACTCTGAATGCTGCTCATAAAATAGGTAAATCCTCAATGTAATGTGTAAACCCATTTATTCTGCAAGGCAAAATCTGAGCTGTACTTCAAGGATGAAAGACAGCAGAATGGTCTGAGCTATGAGGAATTTGGGATAGAAATCCCCCCTACTCTTCTTGGCCAGCTGGGAAAATCATTATGTATTGGTCTCACACAATCCAATCTAATAATTCTGTTAGGAATCATGTCAGGAATTAGGGCCTGCAAGACAGCCAGTCTCTGGGCAACCCAGTCAGTGCAGCTGGCTTGTAATAGGCTGCTTGATTGGTTATGCTACGTATTGGTTGGAAAGGTTAGCAAACTGGCTCTTAAGTCCAGCAATAGGTCTTTGGCTGCTCAAAGCATTTACACATGGGTATGATACTTCCAGCTTTGCCTATTCCACACCATCCCATTTGGAACCTGGGCTCGGACTTCATCTGTGGTGCTTGGCTCGGTACATGGCTTTGACTCTGACTGTGTGTTATGAGTCCTAACTGCCTGATTGCTGCTCCAACCATTTGGCATGGTTGCCCTTACCACAGGCACTGATAAATCAGTTCTTACAAGTACTTCTCTATTGTACAACTTCTTTATTTTGAACATCAAAGGGATCCACTCCATTATCTCACCCCAAAAGAATATGTATATACATGCAAGTCCAGTATGTTCAACTATACATCTCCTGCCTTTCTATCTCTGAGCAAACTTTGTGCTTTGGAAAGTTGCCAGATCTGAAGCTGAAGTAAAAAAAACCAACCAACCAAAAAAAAACCAGATAAAATAGGGACCGGTAACAGAGTGAACACCTGCAATGTGTTCTTCACTAAGGAGTAGTGGTGAGAAGAAGTTCAGTCTTCACTCTTTGGACCTGATCCAAAGTCTGCCACCATCAATAGAAAGACTTCCAGTGATTTCAATGGGCTTTGGATAAGGCCCCTAACCCCTCTCCTGTGTTTTCCTAAAGATGTTGTGAAGGAGCGGAGAGACTGCTGCCAGGCACCACATGAATTAAAGAAAATCTGTGAGTTCAATTAAACCTGCCCAGTTATACCTGCAGCCAATGCCAGGCCTGGAGGTGCGGGAGGGGAGAAAAGAAGGGAGACTGGTTCAGTCAGGGGCTGACTGGTGAAGAGGCAGGAGCTTGTAGTCTGTGTGCTTGCCTGAAGGTGTGGGCACAAGCTGCCTACCAACACAGCTGCTGGAGGCAAGTAAGTCTTTCCCTGCACACAATCCCCAGCTGTAGGGCAACTGGACTAGCAGGGCCATGACCCAGACTTAAAGGACTTGTGAAGGAAGCAGCTCAGAACAACAGGTCCTAAAGCCTCTCATGGCTGGGAGAAAACTCCATCTCTCCTGTATAGGGGTTGGAGCAAACCTGTTTAGGGGTTTGGCCAGAACCTAAGGGAGAGGGAGGGGTCAGGTCCCCCTGCAGCTCCTAAGCAACAATCTAGCCACTAGGCTGTCTGGCCACTGAAAGTGCTATCACAGATGCCAATTAAGATCTTGGTTTTGTGATATGGACACTGTGGTAAGATCTGAATTGAGAATGGAATAACAAGAGACCAAGGAAGCTGTGGGAGCTAACACAACATATTCCTAGCTTTAATTTTCTAACATCTCAATCTGTGACTTGTCTGACCTAAACAGGAATTGCAATATCCCATCAGGCCAACTGTCCCACTTGTCTGCTATCCTGTTTCTTACAGTGGCCAGTACCAGCTACTTCGGAGGCAGGTGCAAGAAACCTTGCAATAAGCTACTAACATGGACATTTCTTCCTATCTCCCTCAGGTAAAGGAGATCTTATGCCCTGTAGCGTGAAGGTTTATGTTCCTTCCAAAACCTGAAAAACAAAAATTACAATTGTGTTTAAAAAAGCTCAAGTATTTTGGAAGGGATCTGAATGCCCATGTTTTAGGGATAAAATTAGCTGCTGATTGGTAGGGTGTCATAGGAAAGAGTTCCAGATTTTCATTCTTTTTTTTTTAAATCCTTACACAACATCCTTTCCTTCCTTTCTCTCTCTCTCTCACCCCATTCTGTGGTTCTGCTCTAAAAATTGCCTTGTTGGGTTTCATGTTTAATGAGTCACATAGTAATTTTTACATGAAATTGAAATGTGCCCTTCTGAGCAAAACAAAACCTGGCACACTGGCTTTTGGTACATTTTTAAAAATGTGTTTAGTTATGAGGGAGGGCTGGGAGGACAATTTTGCTTTTTTAGTCTTCACCTCACCTTTCCTGTGTGTAGGTTTTTTAAAAAGTGGTTTGTTTTGTTTTCCCCCAGCAAAACAATTTCTTTAAAAAATCTCATTTAAAATAATTCAGCTAAATGTCTTGATTTTTGAACAAAATGAAAATATTTCATATCTTTTGAAACATTTTTTTGCAAAAAATCGGCTTTTCTTTTTTGATCAGTACTAAAGGGGCAGCTCAATGAATTATTCCTCAGTTACAACTGTGCAACCCTATTGGATGCACAAGTGTCAACTGGAACTTAGGAAATGACTCTGATACACAGTTATAACCTGAGTAAAGGGGAAGGGAATGGATCGGCAATAATGTCACACTACCCATCAATATCCAGACCAAGTCAGGGAAGCTAATGATCCAACCAGCAGAACAAATGCGGTGATGAATGTGCCACCTGAGGCATGTTGAACACATACTAAGAAGACTGGAGAAAAAAGCAACAAAAATGTTTGTCACTAAGCAAGCAGGTCTGACTGAATAAATATGAGAATCACATATAAAATTAAGTAAGGAAATGCCGGTTCTGCACAGTTACTTCTCAGAGCAGACTTACACCTTAAGCTTCTTTGTGCTCGCTCCCTTTCCCTGTCCATATTTGATGCCTGAGCTTACTCTGAACACCATCTTGGTGAATCAAAATCTTCCCAGTCTTGCTTAAAGACATGCTACTTTTTTGTAAATTATCTTTAGCCATCTATCTATCTATTAGTCCTTTAGGCTCCTAATGGAGCATAGGGCCTCCACAATCATTCTCCACCTCTTGCGATCCTTAGCAATAGTCTTGATTTGATCCCATGTTAAGCCAGCTCCTTTTACTTCATCCAGGCAGCTTCGTCGCCATGTTTGTTTGGGATGTCCCCTTTTCCTCTTTCCCTTTGGATTCCATTCTAACACTTGCCTTGTGATACATTCCTCACAGTCCTTACGCAAAATGTGGCCTGCCCATCGCCATTTTCTTTTCTTAATCTGGACCTCCATTGGTTTCTGATTTGTTCTGGTCCACAAGGTTTCATTTGGCACTCTATCGTACCACGTTAGCTGGAGAATGTGTCGAAGGCATTTATTGACAAATGTCTGAATTTTTTAGTGTTGCTCTAGACAATGCGCCACGCCTCCGAGCCATACAGCAGCACTGATTTCACATTGGAATTGAAAATACGTAGTTTAGTTCTTATTGAAATGGCTCTTGTACCCCAGACTGGTCGTAGTATGGCAAAAGCTTGTTGCACCTTTCTTATTCTTGCACTGATGTCCTCTTCAGTTCCCCCCATTCTTGCTGATAACACTCCCCAAGTATACAAACTGATCTACCTCTTGCACTGCTTTTCCTTCAATTGTAATTTCACCTTCCTGTCTGTTGTTAATGCGCATCAACTTGGTCTTCTCTTGACTAATCTTGAGGCCCACTCGCTCAGCTGTTTCCTGTAGGGCATCTGTCTTCTCTTGCATATGCTCTAATTTGTCTGCAGGCAGGGCTAAGTCGTCTGCAAACTCTAGATCTTCAAGTTTCCTAGTTTGAGTCCATTGGAGTCCCCTTCCTGAGTCAGCATATGCTGTTTTTTGACCCAGTCTACGACAATCAGGAAGAGTAATGGTGAAAGAAGGCAGCCTTGGCGTACACCTGTTGTAACCTGGAATTTTTCCGACAATTTTCCATCATGGATGACCTGGCAAGAGTACTCTTCATACAGTTTATTGATTATGGTAATCAGTTTGCCTGGAACTCCGTAATGCTGCATGATGATCCAGATGGATGATCCACACTATCAAATGCTTTCATAAAGTCTATGAAGTTGATATAGAGTGGTGCTTGCCATTCAATGCATTGTTCTACGATGATCCGAAGTGTTACTATCTGGTCTGTGCAAGATCGTCCTCTCCTAAAACCTGCCTGTTCTTCTCTTAGTTTGCGGTCTGTGACATCTTTCATTCATTCCAGGATGACTCTGGTTAATACTTTTCTTGGGATGGACAGGAGATTAATCCCCCTCCACTTTTCACACAGTGACAGATCACCAGATTTAGGCAGTTACACTAGCAGCCCTTTTCTCCAGTCCTTTGGGATCTCTTCTGTTGTCCATATCAGATTTAGAAAACTCTGTAGCTGGTCCACTATAGCAGCTCCTCCTTCTTTTAGTACTTCAGGTGGAATATTATCAGGTCCTGCTGCCTTGCCATTCTTTAGGTCCTTATTGCCTTGAAGACTTCCTCTTTTTTAACTGCCCCAGTGTTGATGTCTAGGGGTTCTCCTACTTCTAGCTGTAGTGGATTTGATGGTGGTGGTCTGTTTAACACTTCTTCAAAATGTTCCTTCCATCTGGCTAGCTGCTCATCCACTGAGGTAAGTAGCTGACCATCTTTGTTTTTGACTGGTCTGTATGGGTTTCTCTTCCTTCCACTCAAGACCCAAGTTGTATTGTACACGGTTTTCAAGTCCCCTTGTTTAGATTCTGCCTCTGCTTTTTCTGCAATCTCGTTTATGAAATTTCTCTTATCTTTAGCCATGCTCTCCTTATTTTGCAATAGGTGATAATTTTATCACTTATGAATATGTGGTTCCAATTTACAATTAGTGAAATATAATAATTGGTAGGTATAATTCCCAGCATGCAGTTTTCTGCAGTGGTCTATGTGCAGACTGGTAATGGGGTTTCCATCTGCGTAGACTTAGTAAATAGATGGATGCTTAGAGATGTTATACTAATGGTTTTGTTAAGGGCCCAATCCTGTAACACTTAAATATGTAAGTAGTTCCTATGTTGATGATTTGATACAAGCAGAATGGACCAGATTATGATGCCCACTCTCACCCCTATAAGAAGTTGTAAAGTCAGGTTTCAATCAGTGGTGGATCCAGGAGAGGTGATGGGGTCATTTTTTGTGCCACTTTGAATTATACCTGTTAGCTTGAAAAGGTGCCACACATGCACCTAAAAGCGATTGGAGAGGAGATCACCCCACTAATACCTCCACCACTGCCTATATACTACTATGAAGTTTTAAAAATGTTGTAGTAGTCTCAAAAAGAAAGCCATAGTGCAGGAGCAGAGCCGGGCCAACACAGGTAGTCACAGGGGTCATGGTAGGCACTCCTCTGCCACACACTGCCTTAGGAAGTATGGGATGGAACTCCCAAATACCAGGCTAACAGCCTACGCCTTAGGTACAGTGCAGTGCTGAGGAGTGCCCACCATTACCCCTGTTGCTATCTGCATTGGCCCAGCTTTACTCCTGTGGGTGAAGCCCACCGTAAAGATTATACTTAAAGGAGTTTTCAAGGTGGTTCTTCTTCTGTACTGATGCTTTGACAAAATCACCTGAGTTAAATCATGTGTGATATGTGCAGCCTGTACAAAATGTGGAGGCAACTCTCATGACTTCAGAGGAAGTTTCATGTGCATATAAAGCAGAATTTGGTGGTGTTTAATCTTTCATTTTTAGTGTGCTGGCCAAATGTGATGTGGCAAATGTTTAAATTTATGAACTGTCAGGCAGATCTCCCCAGTGGTGGTTCATTTTGGGGAAGACATAGCTGCATTCTGTTCCCAACTAGGGTTGCCAGTTTTGGCTGGATATATTCCTGAAGGTTTCATCACATGGCATACTTTTAAATTAGTGATTAATCTTTAATTCCTGGAGGCTCCCAGACAATCCTGGAAGGTTGGCAATTCTATTCCTAGCTACAGTCGTGTAAATTTGGAGTAACCCATTGATGTCAGTAGGCCTGCAATTGTGCTGCTTTGTGAAATCACTTCCATTTGTGCAAAATGACTATAAAAATAATCGCAAAAGCAGAAAGGTCAGCGTTTTCACTCACTTTGCACAGGTGTAAATGATTACCCATGGTAGTGAAGAACCAATCTCCTGGGAGCACAATATCTATCTTTGGTACTTACATGGTCCCATCACCACCACATCCGAGCAGCTCACAATCTATAATGTATTTATCCTCACTATACCTTGTGAGGAAGAGATGTGCTAGTTCTCCCATTTTACAGATGGGGAACAGAGGCACAGAGAGAATAAGTTCTGGATCCTCATAGGTATTTTGGAGCCCAGTTCTCACTGAAATCAGGAATTAGGCACCTAAATACTTTTGAGGATGTGGGCCTTAAAGCAGCTTGTCCAAGGTCACACAGGAAGAATGGAGCAGAACTAGCTAATGAATCCAGCATTCCCAAGTACCAAGCTAGCAGTCTAAGTGCTGGACCATCCTCCCTCTCATTGTGGAATGGCCCTGTGCACTTCAAACCATAGTGATTCTTTATACCAATCCAAATGCTAGGTTTATTCCTGTAGCACCTAATCCCAATCTATCATCATTATTTAAAACTAATACTATTCCATTGACTCTAATGTTGTTACTCCTCACTTCCAGCCCTGTAAATAAGAGAGTCAGAATAATTTGCTCACTTAAGTTTATTTAACTCTTGAGTATGATTCACATCTATGTGGCATAAGTCTTGTCTTTTGATTTTAATCATGATAAACTGTATTGTCTCTATAGAGTATTTCCTCAATTACCATTTCACTATTTCTCTATATTTTATAAAACAGTTATACAAAATGACTGGAAAATCAAGTTGTCAAGAAACAACCGGTCTGCATTATTTTATCTGTAGCTTTATATAAAAGTTCTTCATACATACTTGGCCTTGGCTATTCTTAATTTCACTGCCTGTGGTGGGAATTGCTAGCACTTATACATGAAACAAAAGCCTGTCTTGTTTCATTGTATCACTTGTAAATACATCTACTTCCCTTTCTAAAATGTTGTTTAGTAGCTTCTAACAATATCCACAGAGAATGACAGGTAGGCAACAAGATCTCCTCCATCAACAGGACACAATAGAGAGGATTTATTCTTAATCTCCAGTGATAACAGCTCACCATGTCACAAAATGTTTGGCTATCTCAGGAATTCCCATACACAGATGTCAGTTGATTTTGAACCTCCAGAGAAAACATAAAAAAGCAGTAATAGGACTGTGGTAAGAAGAAATGGTGAAATCTTTGAACCAATTAAAACAAAGGCCTGGCTACCAATTAAACACTCCTGTTTGGAGTAAAAATTAAATAATGCTCTAGAAAAGAATAGAAGAATACTAAAGAGGCAGAATTTGCAATAATAGGGTATGTTTTTAATGAAAAAGGTATTTGAAGAAATACTTTGTTTCTGAAATGTCAGTGTGAGTTGAGACAACGGAAGGGGAGGGCAGAGCCAGGAATGCCTGGATTCTGTTTGGGATGATAGTGAATCCCGTCACAGAGCTAAATTTAACATTTCTATTAAAAATGCACTTGATCTTATATTATTGTTTTCTGTCACTGTGTTGCCTGTTTGAAATATGCAAACCTTTGCCATGTTAAGCAAGCCATTCCCACGTTCAGTACTTGGCATATCAGGTGCAGGTAGAAGAGTGTCTCAGCATGCTTTCTTACCAATGTGGATTAGAAGTTCAGCCCAGTGCATGCTCCTTCCTACCAACCTGCAGAGGCACAGGGCAGTGCACCTAAAACTTCCTTTGGTGGGTGCACAAAACACTTTGTTTTGTTTCTGCTACTCTCCCTCCCGGACATTATCACTGTCAAATGCTCCATATGAGACCAGAAGTATGAACAAAATCAATTCCTTCCATCGTGTTCCACAAATGGCAGTGTTCTTTCCATTATACACAGATGCCGTTAATAGTTTTCTATCTTCTACAGAGACCTGAAATCCTCTGCAGCTTTTAATAAGCCCCAGACCATAAGCTGGGCTTGGACGGCACTAGAGTGAATATTATGAATCTTCCTAACCAAATGTATGTTGATGTAATGTCCATTATATATAGTTACAAACATGTGTTGTTGCATTTCCCAGATCAACAGATATGACCCCCAGAGAAGTAATATGAAACCAGATGCACTCAGATGGCTATAAAGCCTATCCAAAAGGGGAAATGTTCACATAAACTGGAGAGCTGCTTTGGAACATTTTGCTGTTAGCACAGTGATCTTGATGTTGTCCTAAGAGTGAGCTGACCCCACCTTGATTTCACTCTCCACTCCCTCACCTTTCTGCCAAAAATAAAAAAGCATATGAAAGGGATAAAAACAAGTGGCTGAGGAGTACAAATGGCATCACACAAATCACAGGACAATTGTGTGCAGAGCATCATGACAAATCAGCACCTAGGCGGTGGAAGAAGGAAGGCACTAACCTGAACTTTAATATTTTGCTTTTGAGAAGACACAAGCTTTGTAAAATTCTGGGTACGAAACTCATCCAGTTTAGCCCTAAGATTGCTAGGAATTTACACCATAATTAGCCACATTATACTATGCACTTATGATGCAATAAGCAACTGCTACTTTGAGGAGGAACACTACATAAGTATAAGCTTTAAATGTCTCATGAAATCTCTCTCCCTCCTGTACAGGAGCGACATTCAGCAAGGCGACATAGGGCCCCAGTACTCAGACAACAAGGTATTCCAGCAGGACTCACATGTGCATTTGACATTGGAAACTGGCTCTAGAAGATGAGAGTGTAAATGCAGGGTCAGTAAAACACCACTGAGAGAAGAAGCTGCCCTGCATGGTGTATGTGAGGTGGGACTGTGCACTGTAATCTCGGCTGTCATTTCTTCCACAGAGCAAACTGCCTGAGAGCAAAGAGCTCTTAGAATGCTGAGTGGGGGGCAGCAGCAGGCTGAGCAGAAGGGCTCTTCTGACCTCTTGCTCCAGTAACATGTCCCCTCAATGTAACAGTTTTAGATTCCCTGTCCTAAGCCACATATAAGATTGTGAAGTAAAACACTATGCTGGCATTTAAAGGTCATGGAAACAGCCTTCCACCATTAGCACATTGCATGTCAGCCATTGGCAAGTTTCTTCCTTTACAGGCAAAAGAGGATTAAAAAAATCCAAATCTGATAAAAAATGTTACAGGCCCTTTGTGAAAAGTAACTTTCAGAATAAACCAAAACTGTCCTGTCTCTAAGAATGAGAACCATGGAAAACATGGCTCCCACTTGCTATAACCGACTAGGTGCAGTATAAAGTTGGCAATAGGTTTCACCTGAAAGCGTCAGCTAACATCAGTAATATGAGTTCCAAGGGAGGCTAATTGATCCCCAATGGATAATCTAAAACTGAAACCAGAAGACTAATCAAATGTTAAAAGTGCAGTTGTTCTTTCTCCGTGAATAATCAGGGGTCTTGGAGGGAATCTCAACATTAGTAGTGCCATTCCACGAGGAGTAACAGTTAATCCGAACTAAGGACTAAGGACTTACTTTAAACTGCTGCGTGTAGCCACGGGCAGTTCGTTCAAACTAAGGGGGATTTAAAAATGGCGGACGGACGGGAACATACCCTTAGGGTATGTCTACACTTGCAGCCTATTTCGGAGTAGGGCTGCAAATGTAGGCATTTAATGCATCCGAGGGTACTGAGGGATTTGGCAAATGTCGTTGTGGAGCCTTTGGCCATTATCTTTGAAAACACATTGAGATCGGGACTGATCCCGGATGATTGGAAAAAGGCAAATGTAGTGCCCATCTTTAAAAAAGGGAAGAAGGACAATCCAGGGAACTGCAGACCAGTCAGCCTTACCTCAGTCCTCGGAAAAATCATAGAGGGGATCCTCAAGGAATCCATTTTGAAGCACTTGCAAGAGGGGAAAGTGATCAGGAATAGTCAACATGAATTCACGAAGGGCAAGTAGTGCCTGACCAATCTGATTAGCTCCTATGATGAGGTAACTTGCTCTGTGGATATGGGAAAGTCAGTGGATGTGATATACCTTGACTTTAGCAAAGCTTTTGATACGGTCTCCCACAATACTCTTGCCAGCAAGTTAAGGGAATATGGATTGGATACATGGACTGTAAGATGGATAGAAAGCTGGCTAGACTGTCGGGCCCAACGGGTAGTGATCAAAGGCTCGATGTCAGGTTGGGGTATTTCGGGAGTACCCCAAGGATCTGTTCTAGGACTGGTTTTGTTCAACATCTTTATTAATGACCTGGATAAGGGGATGGATTGCACCCTCAGCAAGTTCACAGATGACACTAAGGTAGGGGGAGAGGTAGATATGCTGGAGGGCAGGGATAGGGTCCAGAATCACCTGGACAGATTAGACGATTGGGCCAAAAGAAATCTGATGAGTTTCAACAAGGACAAGTGTAGAGTTCTGCACTTGGGACGGAAGAATCCCAAGCATTGCTACAGGCTGGGGACTGAATGGCTAAGTAGCAGTTCTGCAGAAAAGGACTTTGGGATTACAGTGGATGAGAAGCTGGATATGAGTCAACACTGTGTGCTTGTAGCCAAGAAGGCTAATGGCATATTAGGTTGCATTAGGAGGAGCATTGCCAGCAGATCCAGAGAAGTGATTATTCCCCTTTATTCGGCTTTGGTGTGGCCACACCTGGAGTATTTTATCCAGTTCGGGGCCCCCCACTATAGAAAGAATGTGAACGCATTGGAGAGGGTCCAGCGGAGAGTGACCAAAATGATTAGGGGGCTGGAGCGCATGACCTATGAGGAGAGACTGAGGGATTTGGGTTTGTTTAGTCTGCAGAAGAGAAGAGTGAGGGGGGATTTAATAGCAGCCTTCAACTTCCTGAAGGGAGGTTCCAAAGAGGATGGAGAGAGGCTGTTCTCAGTAGTGACGGATGGCAGAACAAGGAGCAATGGTCTCAAGTTACAGTGGGAGAGGTCTAGGTTGGATATTAGGAAAACCAATTTCACTAGAAGGGTGGTGAAGCACTGGAATGGGTTACCTAGGGAAGTGGTGGAATCTCCATCCCTAGAGGTTTTTAAGTCTCAGCTTGACAAAGCCCTGGCTGGGTTGATTTAGTTGGGGTTGGTCCTGCCTTGGGCAGGATGCCAGACTTGATGACCTCCTGAGGTCTCTTTCAGCTCTATGATTCTATCTGCAGGCATAGCCACTAGCAGCTCATAGACCTGATCTATACTAGGGAGTTAATTTGAAATAACCCTGCTTATTTTGAAATAATAAGCGGAGCTGGTTATTTTGAAATCTGTACTTCTGCTTTCCTCAGGGAATAACACTAATTTCAAAATAGTTATATCGAAATAGCCTTGATGTGGACACTCCGCTGCTGCTATATTGAAATAGCTACTCCCCAGAGTAATTCAAATTACTCCCAAGTGCTTCCTGGGGCTCTAAGTTGAGGTACCATGTCCACAATAACAGATCCTTCCTCTGACGAATTTCAGGCTTCCCCATAGTGTGGACACGCTATTTTGATTTTGTTATTTCGGGAGTTATTAAATCAATTTTATTTATTTCAAAGTAGTTTCCTAGTGTAGACATGCCCCATGTGGCTACGGTTTGCTGTTCCTGGCAAATGGAAGCTGCTGGGCCACTGCTTCCCCCAACTTCCATTGGCCGGGAATGGCGAACTGCAGCCACTAGGAAACTGTGAAGCTCCATGCCCAGAGATGCTCAGCCCCCCAAACTGTCTGGTAGCCCCCCAGCGGCTAACCCTTATGAACCATGTGCAGACCAAGGGCCAGAGGTTCTCCATCCTGTGCTAAAATCTTGCATATCATTCATGTCTACTCTACAAAGTTCAGTCAATGCAAGTTATGTCAGCAAAACTGCTGCCAACTTTGGATGCACACCTGCGTGCTTATGTTATTGCTGCATTTACTCACCCATGAACGTGTGTATCAATGTAAAATGCAGAGCACCACAACCATGTGCCACACAGTGTCTCATGCTGCCCTCCAGCTCAGTGATTGTGGGGCATTTTTGAAGTGTTTTGTGGAGTACCAGCAATTTGCTCAATGATTACAGAGGCTCGGGTTAAGTTCCCACCATGTTACTTTCTCAATGCCATAATGCCTCTTCGGCAGCCCATAATTTTTGCACCATGTTTTAAAACACAATTCTCATGCACATTGTTCATACAGGATGCACAGTTCTTCTGTATTTCCAGAATATGAGTGAGTACTACTGCAGCTGGGATTGCGATGAGGAAGATACAGAGATGGTCAAGCACCGGAACCAGATGTTAATGCTCACAGAAAAAAAAAAGCCAGGCTACTGCTGGTTTTCACAGCAGCTCCTCAAGGGGAATCATTCACCACATCTGGGCCTTAGAAACGAGCACTCATTGGTCAGGACAGATCATATCGTAAAGTAGGTGTTTGGGATGATGAGCAGTGTCTGCAGAACTTTTGGATGTGAAAGGCCACATTCTTGGATCCTTACACTGATCTTGCCCCTAAGCCTCCAGTGCAGGGACACCAAAACAGGAGCTACATGAATAGCAGAGATATAAGCGGTGATCATATTCTGAAGCTTGCAATGCTGGATTATTATCGGTCTGTGGGAAATCAGTTTGGAGCTAGCAAATCCACAGTGATGGCCATCATCCTGCAAGTACATAAGGCCATTAACATCTTCTGCTACACAGGAATTGTTCTCAGGATACTGCACAGGAAATAGTTGAGGGATTTGCAGCTGTTGGGTCCCCACACTGCAGTGGAGCAATAGATGTCACCTATTCTGGCACTAGCTCCCTTGCCACTGAGTACATCAACAGAAAGATATACTTTCCCATGGTTATGCAAGCACTAGTGGATCACTGGGGGTAATTCACTGATGTCAGTTTGACTGGACAGGGGAGATGCGTGATGCTCACAACTTTAAGCACAGGACTTTTAAAAAATCTACAAGTAGAGACATTCTTCTCCAACCAGTATATTACCATTAGTGATGTTGACATGGAAATAGTGATTCTGAGGCCCCACCCAGCACCCTGCCCCCTTGGCTCATAAAGCTAAACACTGGCTACCAGGAGATCACCAAAAAAAGCTTCAACTCCCAGCTATGCAGATGCAGAATGACTTTTGAATGTCCTTGTGGTAGACTGAAGAGTCACTGACATTGTTTATAGACTAGATTGGGCCTTAGTCATGCTCTTGCTTATAGCTACATGTTGCGTACAGCATAATATCTGTGAGGCAAGCGGGGAGAAGAGGGGAAGAGGGGAACCTACCAACTGGGTGAAATGGCCAGATGAATTGGCTGTCTGCTGAAACTGAACACCTGGATAGAAGGACTATTAGAAGAGCCAACCTTAGAGCTACATGACTGAGGATGCCTTAAAAGATCATCTTAGTAGTCAGTCCCAGTGGTGGAGTTTGATGCTTCATGAAACAGTGTATCTCATGTGTTTGGAGATTAACTATGTGGGGAATTATTGTCTGAATACTGCGCTACTTGGTATAAACTAGTGAAAATACTCTTGAGTTTCCAAATATAGTACTTTGTGTGCAAAGAAAGTTAAACAACATTAAAGTGCAAACAAATGCACATGATTAAAAACCTTTCACCAACACTGGAACAGGGTGAATTACACTTTAAAACCCCAAGTAAAAATAAAATTACAAAGTGCACCAAATCATAGTTTTTACTGGTTGATGTATTTGTTGCTATAGTTCTCCTTTATCATCCTCCAGTGTGGAATGGTAAGGATAAGGATGCACACCATGTGCTACCTGCTATGTTGGGGCATGAAGGGAGTTCTCTAGAGACTGGAAAGACTGCTGAGTCCGTGGTCTTTGGGCATAAAAGTCAGTGATGTTCTGCAACATCTGAGTTTGTTGTCTGAGCAAATGCATAATGTCCTGATGCATTTCCTGATGCACCTCTCAGTCATTTTCCCTTTTTGGCAGCAACCTCTCTCTCTCCCCTTCCATGGTTCTCTGCATTCAGAATTGCAGATCAAGCCTGGGATTTAAATATCCTGTGCTTGATTTGCATCTTCCCAGCTGGGCGCTATTTTTGAAGTACACTAGCTTGTTAATTCGAGCTAGGTAGGCAAATCAGGCAACCGAAGTTGCAAATGAAGCCTCATTGCAGGAGGAATAACAGGTAGTTCGAAATAGGGCTTTATTTCAAATGCCCGTTTCACTGCCGCGTGTAGACGCAGGCAGTTATTCCGGGCTTGTAAATTTCAAAAATGGCACCCGGCCGGGAAGATGCAAATCAAGCGCGGGATATTTAAATCTCGGGCTTGATTTACAATTCCGAATGCCTACATTTGCAGCCCTATTCCCGAAATAGGCTGCAAGTGTAGACATACCCTTACATACAATGCAACTCCTCCTCCTTTTCTCCCCGCCTGTTCTTCCTGAACAGTTTATACCCTTCCATGACAGTGCTCCAGTCATGCGAGTCATCCCACCAAGTCTCCATTATTCCAGTCAAATCATAGTTCTTTGACTGGGCCAGGGCTTCTAATTCTTCCTGTTTGTTTCCCAGGCTTCTTGCATTTGTGTACAAACACCTTAGATAGCCAGTTGATTGCCCTACCTTCTCCATTCGAGTCAGGGATCCTCCTTTGTTGCTGGTTTCTCCTTGTGTTTCTTCCCCATATCCGATTTCCTCACTTACCTCAGGGCTTTGGTCACCGTCCCCCAATGAACCTAGTTTAAAGCCCTCCTCACTAGGTTTGCAAGCCTGCCCGCGAAGATGCTCTTTCCTCTCTTGGTTAGGTGGATCCCATCTCTTCCCAACAATCCTTGTGCCCGGAACAGAGTCCCATGGTCGAAGAAACCAAAGCCTTCTCTCTGACACCACCTGAGCAACCACACATTTACTTCCTCAATTCGATGATCCCTATCCGGACCTTTTCCTTCAGCCGGAAGGATGGACGAGAACACCACTTGTGCTTCAAATTACTTGATCCTTCTTCCCAGTGCTACATAATCTGCTGTGACCTGCTCAAGGTCATTCTTGGCTGATGCTCAAGTAAACAAGCCATCTCATGGCTCACCAGCAGCTAACCCTGATGAACCATGTGCAGCCCACAACCCCAATTCCCAACCCTGTTTTAGCAACTTATCTCTTTAGCCTACATACCCAAAAGCAGGGGTGGGGAACCTTTTTTGAGTTGGGGGTCACTGACCCACAGAAAAATCAGTCAGGGGGTGCACACAAGTGAGAAGCAAAAAAACACCCAAACTCCCGTGGCCTCCAACTGAGGGGGCCCCTGACTGAGAAGAGGAAAGACACTCTCCACATTCCCCTTGCACACCAGAGCCTAGAGGGACCCAGGCTAGTAGATTTTGTGTGCTTCAGCTCTATGGGGGGAGGGGAGGCCTGGCAGGGGGAGCTGGAGCACCAGAACGGGCTCCCCAATGCTGGGGGGTTGGGGAGCCCTGAGCCTCAGGGGCCGGATCCAGGCAAGCCAGGGGCCACATTCAGCCCCTAGGCCTAAGGTCTCCCACCCTTGCCCATTGATTTCACTGGAAAATGGGTAGCCTAAATACGTTCATGGGTCTGGGCCCTTATAAATAACCTGGTAAAATGATGCTACTCTCATGACCTTGTAATTTCCACCTATGTACACGTATAAATATTTGGTGGTATGTCAAATGTATTTTGAACATGTGTTTACTATAATACACTATACCAAAATGAAAAACAGAATACACTCCAATTGCTTCCTAAATATTTTGCCTGATAAATCTGGAACATGTTAAAAATATTTTAGGAATAATTGAAACATTTCACACATACAGTATTGATGCAGCATACTTTTTTTTATCTAAACCATGTGTGCAGAACCCATATTTGTCCAATAGACATTGTGAAAGGAGCATTCTGATTTGCTGGCAGTTGTTCTGACCGTGTGAGCATCTAACCAATCTAACCACACAGGTCAGGATTTATTAGCCTAGGCAGCACATCACAACCCAAAGGAAGGTATCCAACATGAAATTTGCCACAAAATGCTGCAACCCCCTACTGCTTTCTCTTGCAACCTAATCCTGAAAACATGAATTGATGGAGGGTCCGGCAGAGGAATCACATGGGCCTTTTCCTGTTTTACGGAAATATTTTTGGAAAATATTTTCCTGTGGTAATCCATCATAGAACAATCATGGAATAAATGTGCTTTATGTAAAAGATCTGATCCTGTAACTATTCCTTCCTCAGTTCTCCGACTGATTTCAGTGGACCTGTTACTTCTATATAAAGCAGTCTCCCTACTATTCTACATAGAAGGAATATCATCTTCCTATTCCTATTTTAAATGGTTCCACTAAAAACACTCATTCATTGGCAAATATCCTTTAACATTGAATTTTGAAATCTGTTAGTCTTTAATCCATTCAATATGAGCTTGTATACCTGACTGTTGTGACTCACTACTAGAAGGTACCTGACCTAAGCCTACTGCACCCCACCCCAAGAAGCAGTGACGGTGAGGCCTCCAGGTCTGGCTGAAGAGTCCTCACAGAAACAGCCAATCAGACTCCAGCAGACTCAGATAAAAGGAGCTGCAAGGACTCATCTGGCCAGTTCCTGGCTGGGACCAGAGATGTGAAGAAGGGTACTCTGCTCTGGCAATAGAGAAGAACTCAGGCTACTGGCCCTGAAATAGTGCTGGAGATAAAAGGTTCCTAATAGGAAAAAGACTGGGGAAATAACAGTGAGTAACCAGAAAATGGCTGCTGTGGGGGGTACCTTGGGTTGGAACTTGGAATAATGGGTGATCCCATGTTCCCCTACTGACTACAATAATGTATCATAAACCCTAAGAAGGAGGCAGGCTATATTTGGGAGCCTGAACAGAGGCCTCAATTTAAAGGGCCCAGAGTTGGGGCTGAAGATCATTCTGAGGGGAAATAGTTTACTTATTTGTTAAACTCTTCAATAGCGTGGGAGAACTTTGAACTTTGTGGCTTAGGTGGAGGGCCAGGCCACTGAAAGTTGTCTGGCCACCTTCAGGTGACACTAGAGGTGAGAAAAGAACTGTGATACCATACCCAGCTGATAGGAGATGCTCCAGAGATGAGTGCCCCCATTGACATTGATTATAGAGGGTGCTATTTTTTTACAAGCATGTCATGTGACACTAAGTCAAATTCTGATCAGAAGTCTAAGAAGATTATATCAATAGTTATCTTTATCAGTTTTCATCAAACTAACATGATACCATTATTTGACCGTATCTATTTTCCATGAAACCATGTGGATTAGCATTAATTAGATGTCTTCTAAATATTTCTAGAATTCCATTATCATTCTTTTCAGTATTTTTCCCAGCATTGATGTCAGGCTAAGCAGGCTGATATTTCTTGGATCATCCTTTTATTTTTTCTTAAATATTTTCACAAGAGTTACTTCACTGCTCTGGGATTTCCCATCTTCGAAGTCTTATTAAACATTCATATCAAAGTTCCTCAACCAACTCTTTAAAATTATAGGGTGCAAGTTATCTGCTATCTTATAAACGTTTAAGTTAACATCTTAATTACTGTTAAACCAGAAATTATTTCAATATATTTTCCATTTTTTGATCTAGCAGAACATGGATTTATGAATGGGATTATAATGGGATGGCCCACAGTAATAGGAGTCAGGATTTGATCCAACAGGTCCCTATGTTTCTATGAACAGATTGAAGACTTCCTTTTTATTGACTGACAACTTTACTATATCCTTTGAATAATGGATTTTTGCTAGTGCTAGGATTCCTTTGTTTCCTGATGTGTTTAATCCAGTGGTGGGCAACCTGTGGCCTGAGAGCTCTATCCAGCCTACCAGGGCGCTACGCACGACCCATGAGACATTGTGTTTACTGTTGCCCAAGTGCAGGGTTGCCAGAATATGCAGGTTTCCATCCATGTAGGATTTTTTCCCTACTGGTACTGCTAAAGTGACACACACTTAAAGCAAGGGCATGTGAAGTGAGGTGCATGTTGATTGCACCACAACATTGTCTATAACAGCTGCATGCTCCCTCTGCAGCCAGTCAAAGTGCTGCTATGGTTCAGCTGGCACCCTGCAAATTCTAGATTTGCACTTAGCAAAACTAATCTATCCTGGTAAACTATCTTGGTTATGACAATCTTTCACCTTGAAAAGAAATGTCTCTTTACACAGCTTTACCAGTATACTATATTTAATGTGTGTATTGAGGTTGTATGTTGAAAATGCAAAGGACTTGGTTGTGGACTCAGTCCTGGGTCATGTGACTCAAGGTTGCCTTAACTAGTGATTTGTTTTAGTGGCTTGTTTTTTCCTGGTTATCTTGGTGGGATTTTCACTTCAATAACCTTACCTATAAACAAATAGATCTTCTCTTCTGTTTTAGTGTAGACCTGGCCTTAACACTTCCTTATTTACATTCTCCACACCAGTCATGATGTTACAGACCTCTTTCTATACACTAAGGCCAGGCCTACACTAAGAGGGAATGCCAAGTCAAGCTACTCAACACCAGCTACATTAATTATGAAGCTGGAGTCAATGCACCTTGTTTTGAGTTTCCCTACCATCCCCACAGTGGGAGGCCAACAGGAGCAAATGCTTCCATTGGCTTCCCTTACTCCTCACATAAGCAGGAGTACTGGTTGCCCTCTGAGTTCAATTTAGCATATCTTAACTAGACATTCGAAATCAAACTTGGGAAGATCAATCACAGAAGCATCAATCTTCCATTTAGTGAAGGCCTGGCCTTAGTCATATGTTTTCTAAGTTGAAAAGACCCAATCTATCTCTCCTCATATGGAAGATGTTCCATACCTTTAACCATTTGACATAGTTGTAACTTTGCATTGTGACTGTGTAATGTTTTATTTTCTTAAATCTTATAAGGGTATTAATCATATATACAGTTTTAGGGTTTCTGATCTGAAATGTAGATATTATGGTTGAGGTTTTTGAAGTGAGCAAGAGGTCCAGATACAAACGCCCATGAAAATGTATTGGAATTATCAAAATTCTCAGATGACCTCTGAAAATCTTCCATATCTACCCCACTCTATATTAAAGATTGACTATCATTTGTAAGAAGATTGAAATATAAACACTGTCAACTTACAAAGAAGATATTTACATATTTAAGAAACAACCTAGGGGAACATATTTATTTAAAAGCTTATGTGTGTATTATGATGGAAATTCAGAAACCAAAGAGTGAGATTTGGCAAATTGTTAGCACCTCAAGGTAATGGTATATAAAGTCTCCTGTCTAATTGTTACAATTGGGTCTATGTGATTTAATATATTTCCTTGGGTTCTTCAAATAGTTATACAAAACAATGAAAGACCCAACTCAAACTCTTAATTGTTGTTGAATTCAATCACTTAACCTGTTGATTCTGCAAACCTGAGCAAGCAACTACAAGAAGAGGCTTTCTTTTGAGATTGTTATTGCTAATTGGAAAAATACTGCGTCTTTTCCGATCCAGACATAAGGGGAGAATCTTTGTTTATTGTGCTGCTTTTTTATAATGGTCCTATCTGTGCATTCTGCAATTTTACGGGGTGGTGGGGAGGGATTGTACCACAGACATATTTTCACATCTCGTCACTCCTGGTTAGAATTCTACATACATATATTTGTCAACAACTCTTTTGAATTTCAACATGAGTTGACCTCAGATTCACTTGAGTTTTGCCTAAAGATTCAATTATTTTATGTGAATATATTCATTGAAAACCATACTTGCATCATATAAGCTTAGTCTTAAATACTAGGTACATAAGACTAGATTTATTTTAGAAATACAGAGGAGATGACCTGTTCAGAAGAAACAATACACTACCATGATATTATAAAATTGGCAATCTGGGATCATGTTTTAAGTCACTTGCTAATAACTCTCCTGTTCCCAGAATCCATATATATTTATACAGATGAATATTATAAAGGAAACACTACCCTAGAAGACTAACTGCTCCTACCTTGCTCCACCAAAAATACTAGTGAAAGAAAGGCAAATCGTGTGTCCTAAACACATAATAGCTTAGAAATCCAATCAGCAAGCAACCCTGCATGTCTAACTGAAGATTAATACTTGCTACTTATATAACAATTTCCATTTAAAAATCTTAAGCTGTTGTGAGGAACCACAGGTCTGGAACCTGGGCCTGCTGGGAGACTGCAACATGCCATTGTTGCACTGCAGCCCAAACCCCACAGCTCATGCTGCCTAAAAAGGGCCTTACTGGCAGGGCCTCTGGGGCCCATGATTGGTCCAGATAAACTATTTACGCCTAGAGGAAACACCAGGAAGTTGTCTGTGCAACTATATGGATCTCCAGTTGACTGTGACAGCAGACCCTGCTCCTTTGCCTCGCTTCCAGCTCCATTACTGACCCTTTGCTCTAATTCCTTGCTTTTGGCTCTGAGGCTTGGTTCTAGTTCTGGGCCCCTGATTGTATTGACCATTAGCCATGGTTGCCCACACCTGGCCATGGCAGGTGCTATAGAAACACTAAGCAACTAGATTGTGGCTTCTCTGCCCCTACGTCAGGGCTGTGCTACTGGGGTTGCTCCTTGTGTATGAGAACAGGGATATGCTGCCCATAGAGTGCACCCCTACTCTATAGGTTAAAGGAGGTAATCTCATGCCCTATTTCAGGGGTGTGCAAATGCCAGCCACAGGCCAGATCCAGTTCCCCAGAGTTAGCCCCTGGCGGGCCACCACCATTATATTTACTTGCGCCTCTACAGGTACAAGCGATTGCAGCTCCCGTTCGCTGCAGATTGCTGTTTCCAGCCAATGGGAGCTGCGGGAAGCAGTGTCCCGGTCCACACCACTTCCTGCAGCTGCCATTGGCCTAGAACAGGAACCTGTAAGAGTAAATATAGCAGCAGTGGCCCGCCAGGTGCTAACACTGGCAAACTGCTGCTGTTTTATTGCTCATCTCTGCCCTACCTCCTATTAGGAGTCCCATTGCAGAGGTGAAATGGAATGTCTCTGTGCCCACTTTAACACAGGGACTGCTATTGTGAATGGCCCTTAAGCAGCTTCTCTTGTGGGACAGAAAACATCTTGCTTATCCCTGTGCAGCTCCATAGGGGCTGCTCATGATCCAGTCCTAATGATTGTCATCCCACATCCCTGAGAGCTGGACAGATGCAAAGGGCCCCATTTTTTGCTTGTTGGATGTGCGATCACTAGCAAACATGACAATTCAAAGTGCATTTAAACCCACCAACATGTGCATAACGCATGTCCATGCCTATTAATCACTGTTGGGGAAACTCTCAACCACAATGCCATTCTGGATGAGGTAACAGATCATTCCAACACCATATGGCCACCACCATCGATTCTGACATCCAGGAACCAATGAATAATCTTAACTAGAAAGAATGTCGAATGCAAGCCAATAGTATAAGTTCAGTGTTTCTGCAATGCATGCAGAAATCTACTTTAAGATTAATGTAAAGCTGTAACAAAGTATTTGCATGCTAAAGCCCATATATCTGCAAGCATAGTCTTTAGGGGGATGGTCTTATCATATGTTTTTTGTGGTTCAAAAGTGACTGAACATTTTTAAAGTTTTGGCTCTCTGTATTTTTCAAAAATCTAACTTCAACCTGAGATGTGAACAGGGAATCTTGGTTGTAAATTATGCACCAGTCCCACAAACACTTGTATTTATGGGCGGTCTCATTTATCTCTGTGGGCCTGCTCACATGAGTAAAGTTTCTTACGTTCATTACAAAATATCTTAAGGCTGTTTAAGATTCAGCAAGGTAGGTTTGCATGTGCTTAAGTCCTGTACTCAGTGGGGAATTCAGTGTAGAGATTTGGGACATCATATAATATAGCCCCACATATGTAACAGAACCCAATTGTAGCTGAGAATGCTTTTAATACAATGTAGTCTGCTAGCACAGATAGGTCTAAACTGTCTTTAAAGCAGTTTTATGAGATGTTTTAGAATATAGGTGGCCTCAAATCTGGTCTTTAAATGCAACAGGCCAGATCCTCAGCTGGTATTAATTGGTATAGCTCTGCTGACTTCTATAGAGCCATGCCAATTTATTCCAGCAGAGGATCTGGCCCATATGGTCTGGTTAATCTATAGAGAAAGCTAATGTTAAACTGTGCTCAAAATGACCCCCAGAAACAATTCCTCCTTACAAGTGTCAGATGATGTCCAGAGACTTTGGCTTATGATGAATTTAGAACTGATTCTTCTATACTGCAGAAATGCAGTGGGCATCTGAGTTCTTTGTTAAGCAATAAGACAATAACTATAAATGAAATCAGACCTGAACATCTCATCTCACTATCCCAAACTCTGGAGGAAATTTGAATCCAGCACCAAGCATAGCACTGCAGTCTGGTCCTATCTTTGGCTTAAATCTTTGTATATCTTTGAAGTGTGAATATACCATTGCCATGGTCACAGTATTAACCTCTTGGACTACATCCTCTCTTAGCCAAGTACATGGGGGGTGAATCTTCTGTACAAGTTATACTTAAACTGCACTGTACTGGAGTCCCGAGTACACACGTGCATCCCTTAAACTGATTATCAGGCAAGAACACATTAAAATTAAACAAATTACTGGCTATTACAAGAAACATATTTCACTAATTGGCTTCTGGGGCAATATTTTATTGGGCAATGACTATCAATGGCAAATTGTGGCACTTGTTTAATACTAGAGCTTTATTCTAGCCTAAGGGAAAGGAAAGACTAAAGGATCAAGGAGACAAATGAAAAACAAACATGGAAAGCTGCAAAGTTAAAAACACTAAGGGGAGGAAACCACAAGGGAGCTGGATTAAGTTTCAGCGTCTCAAAAAAGAATACCATGATCTTTCTTGTAAATTAATTCCACACTTAATTTTTGGAATTCTTTCTTATTTTTCCAGACTCCAGCCAAAACTAGGTCAGATGAAATGTTATAGGAAACTGGCAGCCAGGGATACAGTGGTAAACTAGTTTACTTTCACAATTTCCTTTCATATGTAGATTAAGCACTGCATTTTCTTTTGTCATTGCTTACAAAGATCTAAGCTTCCTTCCTAAGGCATCATCTTTTATTAATCAGCTTATCCACAACAGAGTCCAAAGAGACTGGAAATGGGTTCAGACAGATGTTGATAAATGTCTTAAGTTTCTTATAAACTAAATCAAGGCCAACCATGTTTTATTAATAAGCTAACCTTCAAACATACTTTGCCCTCTGTATACTGTATCACACTTTATATGCCATCCTGTTTACACTGCTTGTCCTGATTCAATTGAAGGTTGTTAACATCCTTTATTTAAGAAGGCAAACCCCAATGTATATATTGAGTGCATAAAGTTAATGATAAATGTTTAATATTAATTGCATGCAGGAGAACGTGTGACCCCTTATGTGTTACAATAATTTAAAAGCAGCATCTTATTTCTTTGCCTCTTTTTTAAAGTCTAACCTGTTGCTGACGATAATATCTGCCCAGCTTGTCTGATGTGGTCTTCACACCTTCGGAGAAACAGATTTTCCCTTGCTGCCTTGTAGTTCTAGCAGTATTGTTCTAGTTCAGATGTAAGCACACCAGTAACCTACTTCCAAAATCCCCTCCTCAATCAAGAAATACTCAAAAAGACATGTAAGGAGGAGAAAGAAAAATATGTGTAAAAGTTTCCCAAAGACTAAAATTGTAAATGTTATAGCTTACATTATCATATTCAGAATTAATATAATATTGGAACAGAAAGGAAATACAGCTTGCTAAAAATGGCTTTTATTAATACTCTATCATAGCATCCATTAGATGTTACAGTCTTAAACCCTGGCTATAGAAACGTACACTGGTGTGATTACATGGACAGGAATGGATTACGGGGCACTGTTGCATATCCTTATTCATAATGAGGGGACTGTAGCACTGGTTTTTCCACTGTTGGAAAATTTCCAACTATAGATAGGTGCTCATTAAAAAAGACACGCAGCTGGGGTCAAATTTCAAGAGATGCCTGTGTGACATAGGCAAACCAGATGCCAGCTCTCACCATGGCTTTTGGCCTCAGACAACCACTGACAAATTCATTGCTGGAAACCAGTCCAGTTCGCCTGTGTGTTGGTATGGTTAAGATGGATATAGCACTTATGAAAATGTGTTTAAACTTTATGAAATGCTTTTTGTAAGTTGCTGCATGTATTGATCCTACTTATAGAGTCTTTATCCTGATACAAAGTTAATAATTCAATGTTTGCTCTATATTTATGAACTGTTTGTTCTGAACTAGGTAACTCACCAACCAAGAAAAATCTTACCTAGTGTTAAATGCTCAATCCTAATCAAAGTTATTATTTCTAGCCTATCAGGAAAGATTATCAAAACATCAGAATAAAAGACTTTGCTAATTGCCTCTGCATGGGCTACGTGCGAAAGGACTCCGCAACTTGATTGCTGCAAGAAGGAAATTAAAATAGTTGTCTTAAAAATGTAATCTCTCTGCTTTTTGGAGTCTCTCAGAGCTGGAGCTAGGAAACAGAAGCAGAAATCCTGGGTTAGTCCTAAAAGACATAAAGTACTGGTAGATTACAACAACTGACACCTTTTCAAAACCATAGACTGTAATTCATTTGAATACATACATTTCCCTGATTTAATTTTAAATAATTCTCCTTCCTTGTTGTAGTCAATCCAATAATTAACGAAGGATTTATTGACAAGTGTTATCTTTGATGTGCGATTTTAGGTACAAATTGACTGGCGGTAAGTGACTGGTCCCTTGGAAGCAACCTGAATCGTTTGTGATCTTTGGTGCCTGGCAACCACTTACCACTAAGTCCAGATTGCCTGTGTGACAAGATAAATTGGAATGCCCAAATGGATTGTCTGTGATTCTATGGTAAGATTGTTATACTGTTTAGTAGCTCACATTTGCTACAGGGTTGGTGAAATTCTAATTATAAAACTTCAGACTTCTGTGATCTGATTTTTTTTCAATGGCACTGAACACTTGAAACTCCAATTAAAGTAACTTAAGAGCTAGGAGTATTCAGGATCTTTGAAAATCTCTCTTCTCTCAGGGAGTTTTGTCATTCTCTTCAAGAGAGTCGGGATTTCATCCCAAGCTGGGTACTCTAAAAATGAGGCGCATGCAATTGGGGGCCACTCTTGAAAATGGGGGCCCTTGTGGCTGCGGGTGCTGTTGTAATGGTGTGATGTTTTAGATGCATCAGCCTGCTTTTTATCAGCTATTTGAGAGCATCACATGCAAAAGAGGAAGACTGCATTTTTAAAGAAAGATTCCAATAGGCCTCATTCTGAGGCCCGGACATAGGCTAAAAGCTTCATCTTCCTCAGTGGGAAATTATTTTGAATAAGAACAGCAGAATAAGGTGCTATGTGTCCTGAAAGACTAGATTAGACTAACCATAGTAGCTATCATGCCACAAATTTATAGTTAAGAACTTGTATATTTATGTAAGTACCAAATGCCAAACAACATGTCAACTGGAACATCTCTTCTCAGAACAGTTGCATTGCACTGACAAGTTATGGCTGTGAAACAACCTCATGGAAAGCTCTACTTTCTCTGCTTATGCTAGCATGCTGAAAATACCAATGTAGTTGAAGGAAGCATAGATGGCAGCATAGAACAGACCCAACATCTTGTGTACTTGTTTCGGTGGCAAGTGCAAGTCACTGTCCATTGCACCCTAGCTGTGCTGGAGCACAGCTGTGTTGTCTGTCTTCCTGCACTGAGAAGCACACTCCCAGCTACAGTGTAGACATACCTTTGAAGTGGAGCATCACAGAGGGTCTACTGTTTTGATTTCATAGTAGAATTGTCAGATGCTGTTTAGAGTTGAAACTGCAGAAAATGTCAACACTAGTAAACATACAGGAGAAGTCCTTGCTCCTTTGACAGAATATAGCTGTAAATAGCATGTACTAACCTCTGAAGTGAGCAAGTCAGGAATTTTCTACCGAATAATGCATCTGGACTGGCAAAGCATAAAATGCCAGGCAGCTGTGAAGGTTTTTTATTAGTAGTAGTAGTAGTATGAACTCTAGCCCAAAACAAAAACAAGCTGAAATGTTGAGGCAAGACAGCTAAAGTCCTTTAGGATGGTCTCCTAACCTTAAAACATATTGAAGCCAAAACTGTGCTTGAAGATGGAACAATTCCTAAAATTTGCAAAGTACAACCAGTCCCTTGTGATGCCATCAAAGACGCAGGCAGAACATTATATCCAAAGCATCTCTATTGTGCCAGTAAAGGAAAAAGAATGGGGCTATATGCATCTCTAGTGACCCAAAGTTACCATTAACCAAGTAACCCAGGATCCTTTCTCTAGAATAGAGGCTATATCTGCATCATGAGCTGATGACAAGTAATTCTCAAAGATCATGCTAGCCAGAGCCTATCTACAAATGGAAATAGAAGACCGTGAGGGCCACTAGAGGGCACATAAACTATTTAAAGGAACACAACTTGAGAATCTTACTTACATTTCCCTTACTCTGTTTCTTTGCACAATAGGCACATATGCACTATCTCCTGCTGTAGATACTCTAAATTAGATGTAAGGGACCTAGCAACCTCAATTTCCATGCAAATCCTATTTCTCCTAGAAGCTACTGCACCTCCAACAGAATTAGGCCCTAGATGTGGATGGTCTTCAAGCAAGTCTTAACTAGGGATGTTAGATATCCATTAATTCAATAACTGTGTAATGGCACAAAATCTTAGTGGTTACATGATTATTTCATAGTCCCCAGGGGCCGGGGCAGCAGCTGATGCTCTCCAGGCCTCACTCCTGGGGAGCCTCCTGGCACCCTGCACTGCTGCCATTGATACAAAGGCAGAAGCACGGGGCGCAGCAGCCTTTGTCTGCTGGGGGCTCAAACTCCTGGCTGACAGGGGCTGCACTAGCATCTCGCCTGCCCCCCTGCACTGCTGCCTCTGATATAGAAGCAACAATACATGGGGGGAGAGGGAGAAGCTGGCTTTTAAAATGGCTCCCTCCAAGCACTGGCTCCTGCCTGCCCCCACCTGCCTCTGTGGGAGGCAGCAAGGGGGAGTAGGTGGCTCCGTGGGATCAAGTACCCATGGGGAGCCAGCTACTCCCGCTCCCCCTTCTGCAAGCGGGGGGGGGGGGGAGAGGAGAAATGCCTGTAGTCAGTTAATCATTTACTCAACTGTACGCTAACATTCCTAATCTTAATCCTGATTATATAGGTGCAAATGTAATGACGTCAATGGAGTTTCATCTGCTTATACCACAGTTATATTTGGCCCCAGCGTCTTCTCTCAGTGGGTTGGAACTCCTGCTCACTATCACTTTTTGTTATCCCTTTATGAGCGTGCAGAAAAATAGAGCAATGGAAATAACTTTCTGTCCTTTTCTCTTTTTCCCACTCTGCTGGCCTTGTGTATTAAAGAACCACTTCTCTGAGAATAATTTCTCTGTCTGCAGTTCAAATTGTGTTAGCAGTTCACATTCTTTAGTTAAACATGCAGGCAGATGTTTTCTTCAGGGGGCAGATTCTGTAGGAGGAGGCAGCTCTTTCTGCTCTGGTGTTTCAGTCTTGTCATCCTCAGCTGTATAAATGTGCATCCAGACTGAACTGCATATGCTCCAGTTTTGAATAACATTTCACTGATTTTTTTTTAAAACCTCTTAGAGGCCTGTTGTCTCCTTGCCTTGACCCTTTCCTACTGAAATCAAGCAGTGTTCTGCTTTTTACTTGAACAGGAGTAGAATAGGGACCAAAAGGCAGCTCAGTAGTAAAACTGAGGGGTGGAAGTGGGGAATCCAGGCTATTTAACTGTAACTAAATAAAGATTTAGTAAGGATTACTTTGAAATACATTTCTACCATGTTGAAATACATCTACTCTGTTCAGAATGAAAGAATATCACCCTGGAAGGTATTACTCTCTCAAGAACTCCTCTTCTTTAAAATAAGGCCAATAAATTATAGCCATCATGTGATTTCTGTATAAAAGATCTAGCTAGAGCTCTATTCCTGGAAGATTTAGCCCCCACTTGCCCGTATGCACTTCCAATCTTCCATGTACTTATGGGAAATCTGTACTTTCTGGCTTGGATTTTCATAGCAATTAAATCCATGGGCTCCTTACCAGGAATAAGAAATGGGCAGGTACCTAGGGTTGTGGGTCCTGTAGTCCTGTGATTACTTCAGAATCTCAGCTTTTATATTTACTCCTCCCTCCATTACTAACCCTCCTACTTGCAAAGTGATCCTTGAAAATATCAACAGAATATAACCAAGTCAGGCTGTCTACAGATGGTGCTGCCACAACAGTACCAACTTGGCACCACCAAGAGATGTTCTTGACTGTCTTTCCTTACTCATTTGGTAACTCTGATACCTGCTGTTTGGGGGGGAGTGGTGGTGATGGGCAGCTTACATCATCCCAGAGGGGAAGAATTTGTGCTTGTGTGTCCTAGTGGAGGGTAGTGGTGGCAAGGCCTTCTCTGCGACCACCTCTCAGGCTACATCTAGACTGCATCCCTCTGCCAAGAAAGGGATGCAAATCAAGCACTTCAGAAGAGCAAATTTAAATATCCCGGACTTCATTTGCATACTCACATTCGGGCGCTGTGCCGATCACGCGCCCTTTCGAAAATGAAAGTAAAGTGTAACCGCGAGTACAGGATCTGCCGAAAAAGCTCCCCACTGTTGGCAGAGCCGCAGCTACACTTTACTTTCACTTTCAAAAGGGCACATGTTCGGCACAGCGCCCGAAAGTGAGTATGCAAATGAAGCCCGGGATATTTAAATCCCGGGCTCATTTGCACTTCCTAAATGTTTGATTTGCATCCCTCTGTCAGCAGAGGGATGCAGTCTAGACACAGCCTCAGAGTCCTGTTAAGCTTGCATTGGAGGAGCCTTATTCACAGGGAAGTGGGAGAGGGCAGAGTCCTCCTTTTTGGGACACACCTCAGCCCCCCTGAAGACAGGGAATGGTGGTTGGGGGAGACCTACACAGCCCAAAAGGAGAGTTTCCCAGTAGAGTGATCTTGTATAGTTTGCCCTGCCATTCAAAGAATGGGCAGAACTAGACTGTGGGGGAGACAGGCATGGCATGGGTTATGGCCACAGGAGGAGGATGGGGTCAAGGATGCCTCTAGTTGGCATAATCTGGCCTTGTTCATTCCTCACTGGAGCCTATAGGAATTCCAGAGCAGGTTGAGATGAAGGTCAGGTTTTGGCAGTTTGGTTCATTGATAACCAAGGAGAAATATGTGGATATTAGGGTGCTAGCATGGACAGGATGGTGTCTTTATTATAGCCAGGCAGAGAACAGCACCAGTTATTTAGATTGCCTCTAGCTGTTTATGGCTTGGTGAACCTTTAACCATTCAGGCGGACATCTTCCATGTTCGGAGTCTGCCTCAAACAGAATTTTGTTTTGAGATGTTGCAGCTAAAATGAGTAATTTCCAAGAACGAGGCTAGGGGCGATGTTTTACCCATGCTGAATAATTCTTGAGGCCTTTCCTTTGAAAAGCCCTCACAGCTAACTGCTTTGGTGTAGGGACTGGAACTTGGCCGGGGGAGGGGAGGTAGTCTTACAAGCTCTTCTAATTAACCCAAGTTACAAGCCCTTGAAACATCAGTTTGCACATGCTCATTTGGGACTTTGATTTTAAGTAGCAAAAAAAAAATCTCGCTAGTCCATCCTCACTGGGCACATTCAACCCTGTCCTCTAGAGCTGATCAGATGATACATGTTCCACCCCTTCCTTCAAGAACATGCTCCAGCCTAGGGCTATGGGGGCTCAGAAGGACTTTCCTTGTAATTGCTGCTCCCAGCACAGGGCCTGTCACTCCTGCGCTCTGTCAGACACCCAGGCAGTCTGGTGGAGGAATCCATCAGATGTGAATTCATAGGGGGGGAAAAATTGTGGTGAGGGTTGGGGTGGAGGAGGGGGAGAAGGAGTCTGGGAATAGAAGGTTGAAAGGAGAGAAGCTGTACCTGGGAGTTGGAAGAGGAGACTGAGACCAGTTGGAGAAGATGGGAAGCCTAGACTGGTTGGGCAGGGAGGTTGGGCCTGGGAGTTGGTAGAGGAAATGATGACTGGGGGAATGGGAGACAGTGGACTTGGGTAAGGAGGGAACACTGAGCTTGGATAAGGATTTGGGAGCAGGAGGAGGTTGGGCGTGGCTGGACAAGGAAGCTGGGAGTAGGAGCCAGTGGTGAGGTGGGCTCAGGGAGGAATATAACATATCTGATGTGGAATTGAGGCATGGGAGGAAATGGCTGGGATATAGAGCTATGAAAGGCATTCAATGGGAGATCTCAGAGCCCAGCTTCAATCCAGCTACCTATACTACTATTTTCAGCTGTGCAGTGTGAGCCCAGGTCAATTGTCCCAGACTCCAGGATTTGCTGCTGGGAGAAATTTCTGCGTAGATGTTCCCTGAATGATCAGAGGTGACTCAGAGCTGTCTTTTATTTCAAATGTCAAGTCTCAGAGGGGTAGCCGTGTTAGTCTGCTAGAGCAGAAACAAGGAGGAGTCCTGTGGCACCTTAAACAATAACAAATTTATTTGGGCATAAGCTCTTATGGCTGGAGCATCTGTGGGTCTTTACAATAGGCTTTGGCTCAGGCTCTCAGTTAGCACTGGAAACCCTCTGTACGTATGGCACTTTTATCATTTAATTCCACTTCATGGTAATATCTTACAGTCTGGATGCCTCTTGGTAAACCAAAATACTTGCAAAGAAAGATGTCTTTCAAGAAATGCAGGGTGCTCAGCAAGGCAGATGACCAGAATATAACTATTCTGCTTGTGTGTAAAGGCACTGATTTATCTTGCAGTGACAGGCAGGGATGCTGGAACTATTAGTATAGTGGGGATGCTGAGAGCCATTAAACCAAATTGTAAACCTCTTATGTGACGGAAACTGCTTCAAACTAGTGGGTGTTGCCACACCCCCAGCACCTCTAGTTCTAGCACCTATGATAGAATGGGCAATAATTTTGGAAGGGGGCCACTTTGCAAATTTCTGAAGTGGCCGTGGGCCAACCCTAAAGGGACGGGGCCTCGGGCAGAAGGGGTGGGGCTGAGAACAACACTGCGGGGTACGGTGACCTTATTTTCTGAACCAGCTGAAGCTAGTAAGAACAGTTTAATTTAAATTATGAAACAGATTAAGCGTTTTAACTTTCTCATGTTAGTTTATCTAACTTCATTTTAAATAAAGTAAAATATTATGACCAACACAAAAGATTTCAATGTTTTCTTTATTTATGGGAGGGGTGGGGAACCCTTTTTAGGTCTGGGGTTGCTGACCCACAAAAAAATTAGTTGAGGACCACACAAGTAAGGGAGCAAAAAAACTCCTCCAAAACCCCCCAACACTCACTGATGTGGCCCCAACTGAGACAGCTCACTCCTCTGGTGTCCCAACCTCACGGGGTGAGGGGAAGGGGAAAACTGAGGTTCAGGGCTTCCCATAGACCAGATTTACTTTTCTGGGGTTCTGGAGTTAGTGGATTTTTTTTGGCCCTCCTTAGTGCGGGAGACAGGGCTGCCAGCAAGTAGGATAGGGATTGGATGCATGATCTGGAAGGGAGCTGGGGTGCAGAAGCAGGCTGGGAGTAGGGTGTCTGGCCAGATGGAGGAAGCAGGAACAAGGGAGGGTGTAGTGTGTGGCCAGGAGAAAGTGTGCAAGAACAAGGGAGGGTGTCAGAGCACACTGGGGGTGCTGGGTCTTGTGGGGAGGGAAGGGATGGGATTGGGGCGGGGATGGCAGGGTCTGGACATGCGGTGGAACCTTATCTGGCTTTGTGCTCCCTTGTAGCAATGGCTGTAGCCATGCTGTCCTGGCTGCCCCAGAGGGAGACAGCGCTGCCGTGGCCACACGGTCTTGGAGACCGGAGACACAGCTGCTGTGGCCAAGCGATCCAGGGCCGCCCCCTGGAGGCACCGCGGCCACAGGCCACCCCCGGAGGTGCCGCTGCTGCAGCCATGGAGCTTGGGGCAAGCCCCAGAGGCACAACAGCCACACGGCCCCAGGCCACTCTGGAGGCGCCGCAGCCTGGGGTCTGGGCTGGCCCTGGAGGCACCAGTACTGTGGCCAGGCGGCGTCCCTAGAGGCACCACTACCACGAGCACGTGGCGCAGGACCAGCCCCAGAGGCGCTGCTACTGTGAGCACACAGCCCAGGTCCGGTCCCAGAGGCACCGCTACCGCGAGCACGTAGACCAGGGCCGCTGTGCCAGCAGCACCTCCAGGCTCTGGGGCTAGCCCTAGACTGCGTGGCTGCGGAAGCGGTGCCTCTGGAGCCGTCCCTGTTGAGGAGCCTCAGCAGCAGCATGGGGGATGAAGGGGTGGGGCAGGGCCTATAAGTGTCTCACGGGATGAATCAAAGCCCAAGGTGGGCTGGATCCGGGCCACTGAGAGGCTTTTGTCCACCCCTGACTTGTGATAAGCTGTCAAAGGTGGCCAAATATCTCTCAGTCTTAAAATCAGACTGTCCAATACAGCAAAGCAATTACTTTATCCACAGTGATTCTCTTTTTGCCTTAGTTTGATTTGATCCTAAATTCTTTATGGATAGAATCCAGAGAGCTGTTTTCAACCGTTAGTTGAGGAAATTCCTGTTGATTTCAGTGGAGTTTAAGGATTTGGCCTTGTGCTTCCTCAGCTTCTTACAGATACATCTACACATTCACTCTATTTAAAGGAAAGGCTCTTCTGTAGCTCACTGGTACCTGTTTAGCCAGTCCTTCGGATTTTAGCAGGATAATTTGGGGAGTTCTACCTTACTCAACATGAGTAAGTGTAATGAAGTCTGGTCCTTTGTGAGCCCAGAAGGGGTTTAAATGATGTCATTGAAAACAAATTTTGTCCCTGAGGTTTGCATGTGTTATGCTTGACAGAACTCTGATATCATCTGTTGAAATTCTAAAAAATATTTGGTTTTAAGCATTTTTTCCTGATTTTTAGCAGGTCTTTTTAACTTTCACGGTTGCAGGAAATTGGGGGAGTTAGAAAATGACTATAATATAGATGTTGAGATTCAGAAAATTAAAGCTTTATAACTTTAAAATATGAATTTTTCACATTGCACATCAGAATAAACAAAGTAAATATCCTTAAACTGTAAGTTCTTAAGATTAGTAGCTTTTTTTCTTAGTTGGCCTATCTGTAAACTTTCATTACTGATGGAAATATTTGTCCTCTCTTCATATGTACTCAGTGAAATTGACTTTGACTGATAAAAATATAACTCTTTCAAGCTGATGGATAATGTATTGTCAACTGGATATAACAAATCGAAAGTTAGACGACATGAATAGTTCCCTTAGAGGGTATGATGAAGAAAAATATAAATTGTACAAATTTCATGCAAAAATGAAGAATTTCTGTGCTCATGGATTGTATTCAACTAACTTAGGCTGTCAATAGTCATTACACTCTTGCACTGACTGTCTCGGAAACTGCCTCAACATATGCAGCACACAAGCAGCACTAGACCTTTGAAGCTTAGAGATCAGATCCATTTTAGATCATCAAGGGCTTTAGTTGTATTTATGTCTGTTTCTTGTAAATGCACATTGCAACTATTATCTGTCATCCTTGTGTGCAGCTGATTGTTTTAATGACCAATTACTCTCTAATAAAAGTCATTCTTTAAGATTAGTGCTAAGGAGCACGAATGGAGGATGTGCAGAAGTTTGCACTAAACCACTTCTGGTAATAAAATAAACACTGAGGTCCTTTCTTCAGTGCCACCTATTACAAACATGCAGTATTATTCAGGACTTAAAAAAAAACATAGTTCCTCCTGCCACCCAGTAAAAAATGTACATTTGCAATCTCCTCTTGTTTTGCATATGATTGGTAGCATACTTTTAAACTGCTGTAAGTAATAAAAATATATATGTGCAAGTTGGCTATAAGAAATGCCAGTTTCACCTAATAAAATTTTGGTATGCCTCAATTTTCAAAGTAAATTTGATTTATTTGAGCCACCAGCCATCTGATGACAGCCTTGTGTTTTTTATGAGTCATGTCCCAAGGGATCTGGAATATGCCAATAGTGTACCTTGGATCAGATCCAGTGTCCGCAAACAGGTTTTCATTAGACTTTGATGCCAGTTGCATTTGGGAGCAGAAAGGCTGCTGAAAACCAGCTTTACTTTGGGATCATTTCTTTCTTTTAGAAAAAATAACAAAGCTCTTTTTTAGAGAAGCTTTATGCCTCCACATTGTAGGTGTATGGCAATATTTTAGGGAACAGTAATCTGTTATTGCAGGTGGCCATGCTTCAAGCACTTCCGTATTTTGAGAATAGATCAGACAAAGTGCAACAACTCTTATTGAAAAATTGCCGAATTTGTAAATTAGAAACACATTTTACTGTGGCTAAGATTAAGTTAGCATGTATTACAGTCACTGGGACTTCTCTGAAGCACAGAGGGGAATATAATTACATAGGTTATTCCACATGTCATGAGGCTGGGATCATGAACACACTTAAACCTCTATCTCTGTGTCTTTTATTTCTATGGAGATACTGTGGACTTCTTGGGTTTAAAGTCACAGTGGACTACAGAAGGAACTATTTATGTTCCTTCCCCTTCACCGAGACTGGCATCTTTCTTTCTCCCAGCCTCTGTAGCTTGCTGGATGTGGGAAGATAGTTCTGCACGTGATGCTGGGCTGTAAAAGGAATCTCATTTAGCCCAACAGTGCCCTAGGAAGGTTGCCACAGTTAGAAGCTTTAAACAGCTTGTGGTCCCATGGGTAGTGGAAGAGAACAGGAGATCCTCTGCGCAAGATGCCTAGCTATAATTACTAATGTATATTCAAATGTTGCTAAATAACAATCTCACCTCTTACAGGGTCAGATTTTTTTCTGTATTTGTGCCTGTTTGAATGAAAAGCTATGGCAACTATGCACAAGAATGGACAATCTTTGGTCTGTCTTTTAAAATCTATAACTGGCAAGAAATTAAGAGATTTAATTTACCGTATATACTCATTCATACTCATTTTTGGGGAAAAATCCCGCTGTGAAGAGTGGGGGTCAGCTTATGAACAGGTTCTTTCCAAGCCACAGGAGGCAGTGCAGGCTGAGGGACATGGTGGCTGCAGACACGGAGCCTCTCCGCTCCCATTGGCTGGAAACAGCAAAGAGCAGCCAATGGGAGCCAAGAGGCTCCATGACTGTACGTCCCTCAGCTTGCGCTGATGAGCTGGGACTGTAAGTCTGTACTCTGGAGTTGGCTTATAAACAGGTCAGTGACTTTTTACCATTTTTTTTCCTCTGTAAGCTTGAGGGGTTGGCTTATAAACAAATGGGCTTATGTTCGAATATATATGGTCAATTAGGAATATTCCTATCTTTTTTAGTTCTAGACCACACATTCAGATTGTGAGAGACACAGGCAAAAGAAATTGTATTTTTCAGGTCATGGCTTTAAGCTATGAGTTAACATGAAGAAAAAATTATTTGTGTATAAAATACTAACCATTAAAATATATAAACATCTTTAATGTTTGGTGTTCTACAAATCAGAGAGAATAACATGGTCCATGCCCCTAAAGAATTTACACATTAATTAGAAGTTGAACCAGTTCAGACACTATTTAACAAATGGAAAATTGCTAAAGTACCACAGATCTGTTTCCAGAAAGTTGATTTTCACTTTGGTGAATCCTTATTGGTAGTCTTTCTTAAAATATACTTAGACTGATTGTTTGGTGCACAAACAGTGGCATAGAAGAAGGTGCCAAAGGGAAGAATGATGGAAGTAAACCATGAACTGATTTTTTGGGTGGTGGTGTTAGCAGCTGAGATGAATATAAAATAAATTGAAATGGGGCAGAGCTTTGACAGAGAGTGCAAGTCTAAATCTGAAGTCAGCGAAAGGCCAAAGACTTGGTGACTTGGTTAATGTGGTGGAAAGGAAGAAAAAACGTGTTATATAGAAAATAGAAATTGTAATTAATGCTGGAAGCCTGGCTTTGATTTTCAGTTTCATTCTACTAACTTGGTTAGCAAAACCTGTGGTGCAGTAGAGGTATTTCTAATCCCACCCACAGCATAAAAAGGTTAGGATGCTTAACAATTCAATTCCATGCTCTGTTCCAGACTGTGTGTGTGACCATGCCACACAATACCTCTGTTTTCTATTTACGAAGTGGAGATAATAGCACTTTCTTGCCTCACAAGGGTGTTAAAGATTGTGAGACTACAGTAAAGGGGGACCATGTCAGTACCAGAAATAGAAGGAAGAACCTCAATTGCTTCCCAGCAACTCTTCCAATTTATTAAAAATCAGTTAAGATGGCTTCAAGGATTCCTAGCCAGTCTGCTTCAGCCAGTAGTAGGGTGATTATAGTGCAGGGACAGAGTGATATATGATTTAGTGCTGGAACAGAAGGAGGTGCAGAGTGTTGAAACATGGATAGTGAGTGTTTTGCACCCACACACACCAATGGAAATACAAATGAACATTTCCCATAATATTAGTTGTTGTATCAGCCAATGAACATTTTTGAATGATGAAAATCATTTGCTTCACCTGATATTAATTCTTTACTTTCATAATAATTCCTACTCTAATGTAGGGCTTGGCACTTACATAGTGCTGTACATCATCATCAAATGCTGTATGAACGTTAATCCTCACAATGCCTCTGTGAAGTAGGAAAAGCTCCACTCATGTTCAGTGAATGGAGCAGTCATTAATAACTACAAGGGAGTACCACTCCTGGCTGTATCTGGTCTCCATCTACCCCCAGTCACTTGATCTTGTACAGAACCTTTTATCTGTATGTAAGTTCCACCATGTGCCAGTTGGGTTACTCCCACCAAAGAATCTTGTTTCACACACATGGTGCTTTACAGCAGAATCCCTACAAATACCCAGCACAATGCAGTTATTAGTCATGGCTAGTTAACCTTTTCAACAACCTTTCACTCAGAGTCCTGCAATTGGCCTTTTCACTCTCTTTTTTAAGCCTGCAACTTCTGAATATGAAGGATGGGAGACTTCTGTGTTTTGCTTTACATCTTTACAGGGGGAAAGTATTTTTGTAAAATCATACACATTCATAGAATACAAAATGCCTTTCATCTTCATGGATTGTGAGCTTCAAAATCAAACTGCAAACCTTGGGCAAATTGTCCTGACTTTTATTTTCACTGGTAAAACTCCTCTTATGGCTGTGGCAAAAGCCTATATAAACTGTTCTGTTAAAATATATTGTTCACAGTTTGCAAAACTCTCAAAGCCTGGAAACTCCAGTTTTTGTTTTGTTTTTTTAAAACACAGCCCCGGGAACATCCAGTTACTGATAGCTGATGAGATGAATTGCCTGAGAGGACCCTATTCAGAAGAGAGGTACTAAAATAGTGGAAATTAGACCCCCTACCCACATTAACTTACACTCTATTGGATTTAGGCTTCCTTTCTCCAGGCTTGACTCCTTTATACATTAGTGATGAGGAGACAGGTAAATCTAGGGAATCTAAATTGGCAAAGCTTATAAGCATCCTACCCTCTGGATCATCCTCCACTTTATGAAGAGGGGGCAGGCAGGAGCATACGTCTACTGAATTTCAGCTTTTGCCAGCCCAGGTAACATGAAACTGAAAATCAAAACCCGTCTTCCAGATGGCACTGCAGAGTGATAACTTGGTATGTAACCTGTTGCTGAAATCAGCTTCTGTACCACAAAACTGGCGGACAGTTAATGTGATGCCATTTAAAAAAAAAAATCTGTGATCCTGGCAATTATAGGCCAGTAAAGCCTAACATCAGTGCCAGGCAAACTGACTGAAACTATAGTAAAGAACAGAATTATCAGACAAATAGATGAATACAATATGTTGGGGAAAAATAAAAAAATGTTTTAAAAGGGAAACTATGTCCCACCAATCTACTAAGGTTCTTTTGAGGAGGTTAATAAGGGAAGACAAGGGTGATCCAGTGTATATAGTTTACCTGGTGTGGCAAGGTCCTCGCCCAGGCCTCTCACCCTGGGACCCCTTCTTCATCCACATATCAACCAGAGACCCTTTCTGGTGCAATCACCTGTGCCTTTTATTGTCCATGCCAATTTCCCACCACCTTCTATTTACAGAGCTTTTTGTTTGCTGCAAACTCAGCTAACCTCTCTAGCAGGCTGGGGTGCACACTCAGCCACTCTCTGGCTCCTCCCCCTTCACTCTTCCCACTCCCCCCACCTGGCTGCATTATCTAGCCCTCTGGCTAATGAGGCCCACAGATGCTTCCCATTAGTCCCCTCAGGCATGGGCTTGCTCAGCAGGCTTCCCTTTCCAGGCAGGCAGTAGTGGCAGAGCTTAGCCAGCAGCCTGTCACAGTGGACATTCAGAAAGCTTTTTGACAAGGTCCCTTACTAAAGATTCTTAAACAAAGCAAGGAGTCCTGGGAGAGGGGGAACGATCCTCTCAGGCATCAGTAAATGCTTAAGAGGCAGCACACACAGGGCAGGAATAAATGTTCTATTTGTCAGAATGGAGAGAGGTAACTAGTGGTGTCCCCCAGGGGAAATGTAGTGCTGTTCAACATATTCATACAGATCTGGAAAATGGTATAAAGAGTGTTATGGCAAAGTCTGCAGGCAATACAGAATTACTTAAGATAGTTAAGTCCAAAGCAGACTGTGAAGAGTTACAAAGGGATCTCGCAAAACTGGGTGAGTGAGCAACAAAATGGCAATGAAATTCAATGTTGATAAATGCAAAGTGATGCACGTGAAACAACACAATCCCATCGATACATCTAAAATGGTGGGGTCTAAATTAGCCGTTACCACTCAAGAAAGAGGTCTTGGAATCGCTGTTGATATTTCTCTAAAAACATTCACCGAATGAGCTGCAGCAGTCAAAAAGGAAACAGAATTTAAAAAGTGATAGGTAAAAAGAGATGACATAAGGGGAATATGATAGAGATCTATAAAATCACAAATGATGTGGAGATAGCAAATAAGGAAGTGTTACTCGCCTCTTCCCATAACTCAAGAACCCCGAACTCACTCCATAAAATTAAAAGGCAGCAAGTTCAAAACAATCAAAAGGAAGTACTTCTCACAATGCACAGTCAACTTCATTGCCAGGACATGTGAAGGCCAAAATAAAACTGGATTAAAAAAGAATTAGGTAAAATCATGGATGATAGGTCCATCACTAGCTATTAGCCAAGATGGTCATAAATGCAACTCCATGCTCTGGGTATCCCTAAACTTCTGATTGATAGTTGCTGGAAGTGGATCACAGGGGAGGGATCATTTGATGATTGCTCTGTTCTTTTATTCCCTTGGAAACATCTGGCATTGGCCACTGTCAGATGATGTGAGCCTGATGGAATATTGGTCTTGGCATTCTTATATTGTGGCACCGGAAGATGTCTATTAAAGTGTCCCCCTTTTATTTCCCTTTCCTTGATGTATAAATTATTCTAACTTCTTTGAATGCTGGTAGACAGAAGGTACATAGTCTGAACACACAAATAAGGATGTCTATGGTGCTCTAGCTTAGTCCACCTTTTCCATTACTTCTGAATATGACCCAATCTCTAAGGCCATGACTATAATTAATGGTGGATCGATGCTCCAGAGGTCGATCTTCAATTTAGTAGGAGCTGCATATCTTAATTCGACCTCCTGCTGTAGTGTAGGCCAGGCCTAAAAGTTGAAGCTTCAGCATAAAAAGCAGTTGCAGGCAACACTGCTGTGCACGCTGAATGGGACACCAGCAGTTGGCTCCAGTGTGACAGCTTGTATTCTGGATGTGACTCTGGGAATAAGAAGAAAAGTACTGACTACTTTTGTAAAGTGTGTGTACACCCACACTCTATCCATTTTCAGACTTTCTCCATCCTTCTTCAATAACCCTAACTACATATCACTCCCTAATCACATTCCCTTGCCCCGATCTGCTAATTCTGCCTTCTCAATTTCTCCCCATGAATGAGAAATTGAGAACCTTGACACAGGAACGTCACTTCTCTGCAGCAACTATATGGAACAGTCCACCCAGCTCTTTCCACTGGCTACTGCCTCCTTCTGCTTTAAAGCAGAAAACCCACTTCTTATTCTGCTCACAAGTAATACTAGATGCCAAATATCAGAGGGGTAGCCGTGTTAGTCTGAATCTGCAAAAGCGGCAAGGAGTCTGCCGACGAAGTGGGTCTTTGCCCACGAAAGCTTATGCTCCAACACTTCGGTTAGTCTATAAGGTGCCACAGGACTCCTCGCCGCTTTTGCAGATGCCAAATAGTTACAGACAACTCTGCTTACTATTACAACCACTGGCTTTGATTGTTGTAGCTGTGCATTGTCAGACACTTCATAACAATAATCTACAGATTTTCCAATGAAATCTACCATATATTAATAATTACTTGAATATTTGTAATGCACTATAGCTATTTTAATTAAGCTCCATGTTCTTTAAGCTAGATAAACTATTCCCCTATTTTTATTTGTTTACCAGAGTTTTTTGTATAACCTACATTAAAACATAAAAGCTGCCCTTTCACATTCTACCTTCCTTCTGTCGGTGATACCTGCACCTGGAAACATAAATGTGGGCAGGCATTTTTTTTTTATCCATAAAAGTTCCAGTTGCTTTTTGTAACCATAGTGAATTATAGATATAAACATTAGTAGCTAACTAACCGGATTTGCACCAACACACCCGGCTGATGCTTGGCTGAAAATTTTAGCCATGCAATATGATTACAAAACACCAAAAAATATCAACCAAATCCAGGCTAAATAAAATAAATAATCCTTTCCCACTATCACATTCCCAATTCTTTTCAGACATGTAACAAAAACCTATCCCAAGGTAGGCCTTCAAATGGAGGAACTGCAATGTGCAGCAAAATGATTTATCAAGAGTGACGTTTCTTTACTATTATATGGAACGCCAAGGAAAAGCAACAAATATAATTCGGTTACTCATGAACATCTCATGTGCAGTTGTATAGTATTGATGAGGTGTACTCCCCACAGTGGCCCTCAGATCGTAAATTAGCCCTAATTAATCGACAGGTGGCAACTGAAGGAGGAGTCAGAAAGCAGGGAATCATAGAATCATAGAATACTAGGACTGGAAGGGACCTCAAGAGGCCATTGAGTTCAGTCCCCTGCCCTCATGACCCACTTTAATCAGACATGATGCTCAGCTGGAGAGGAATAGGAGGAGCCTGTATAATACCAGATAGCTAACAACAGAAGGAAGCTACATGGAAGTGGTCAGCAGTCATTCCCTGGGAAGAGGGAGATGTGTTCTGGACTGTAAAGGGTAGTTAATCCCTCTTAAGTGGGAGGCTAGCGAACCAGGAAGATAGGGGAAGGCTCAGCTCAAAAGCAGCAAGGAGCACAGATCTTCCACGATGATCAGAAGGCCCCTGGCCTGGAATCCAAAGTTGAGAGCAGGCCCAGGCTCCCCTACCAGCCACTGGGAACATGGCACAGACCAGGCAGAGGACAGATGCTGGACAGCTTTTTCTGGGAAGACTTTGTTAAATCCCCCTGAAAGGGGAAACACTCACAGTGACCTGGTCAGAGGCTGAGGTTTCTGGAGTGAGAGGAGGTCTACAGGGCAAGAGGCCGATGGGAAAGACACAAAGACACTGCTAGAGGAAGGTGTACGGGCTGGCCAGAGCTAATCCAGAACAATCAAGAGCCGAGTGGACACCCTATCACAATAATACTTATTGAGCTAGCCACAGAGCCAAGTGTTGCCCCTGTGCTGCTCTGCACTGGCAAGCTGGCAAGCTGTTGATTTCCTTATGGGCTTCAGCTATGAAACCCTGTTGTCCTCCCATGCAGGAATGTCCTTGGCCTCAGGTAACTTGGGGCTTTATAGGTCAATGACTAACCTATCATGCCATTTATGGCCGTTATGGGCAGCAGAGATTCTTAAGCTGAAGTATGAAAAAGGAACTGCTGGCAGTGCATTCTCTGTGAAGAACTTCTTTACTTTTGGAAGTCACCTCTCTCCCCTTACCAAAATATCCCATATCTGATCACCATCAGAATGTGCTGCAAAACCCATTTCTTTTCCCCTGAGCATCTGAAAAGGTGGAAGAATTGTAGAGGTGACTAAGGGCTGGAAAGAAGTGATTGTTTCAGGTTTTTAGTTTGCTGCTTGGAAGCCACCATGAGATAGAATTGCCCTAGCTTAATCATAATACTGTAAAGGGACATCTTTGTGATATAAAGTTGAGTGTAAGATCCTCAGAAAGTGTATGTAGGTGCTCTTGGTATCATGAATAAGGTTAAATAAAATCCCCTAATAACACTGGTCTACAATTTTTTTAGAAGTCGTCTGCATCAGAGATAAAATGTGCTATTTATTATGTATTTTGATGTGCTGAATTCAAATATGACAATTAAAACAACTGATTGGCTACTGTTTCCAAGATATTTAAGTTTTTACATTTTATGTCTATGTATATTGTGTAGATAGTAGAGTTTTAATCATAAATTGTAAACCTAGGTCTTTTCATGTGTTTATGGTTGCTTTACATGATAATATTTCACCTGTCCTGTTTATGTAACACTTTAAAAATCAGCAAAAGGGTTATATAAATAAAATTTATTATGAAACAAAAGGCAAAAAACTATTATGTACATAGTTTAGTCCTATTCAGTGTCTACTCGGTGCTTCTTGGCTTGTCTCTTGTATTCATTAAATGGAGCATCTCTTGTCACTGTCCAGCAATAGTCTGCAAGCATTGATGGGCTCCATTTGCCCTGATAGCATTTCTCCATTGTTGCAATGTCCTGGTGAAATCGCTCGCCGTGCTCGTCGCTCACTGCTCCATGATTCGGTGGAAAAAATCTAGATGAGAGTGCAAAATGTATCTTTAGTGACATGTTGCAACCAAGGCTTTGTATGCCTTGAGGAGGTTTTCCACCAACAACCTGTAGTTGTCTGCCTTGTTGTTTCCGAGAAAATATATTGCCACTAACTGGAAGGCTTTCCATGCCGTCTTTTCCTTGCCAGTCGTGGTCAAATGCATCATCTCGAAGAAGTTCACGAATCTGAGGACCAACAAAGACACCTTCCTTTATCTTAGCTTCACTTAACCTTGGAAATTTTCCATGGAGGTACTTGAAAGCTGCTTGTGTTTTTGTCCATGGCCTTGACAAAGTTCTTCATCAGACCCAGCTTGATGTGTAAGGGTGGTAACAAAATCTTCCTTGATTCAACAAGTGGTGGATGCTGAACACTTTTCCTCCCAGGCTCCAATGACTGTCGGAGTGGCCAATCTATCTTGATGTAGTGGGAATCTCTTGCACGACTATCCCATTCGCAAAGAAAACAGCAGTACTTTGTGTATCCAGTCTGCAGACCAAGCAAGAGAGCAACAACCTTCAAATCGCCACAAAGCTGCCACTGATGTTGGTCATAGTTTATGCACCTCAAAAGTTGTTTCATGTTGTCAAAGGTTTCCTTCATATGGACTGCATGACCAACTGGAATTGATGGCAAAACATTGTCATTATGCAGCAAAACAGCTTTAAGACTCGTCTTCGATGAATCAGTGAACAGTCTCCACTCATCTGGATCGTGAACGATGTTGAGGGCTGCCATCACACCATCGATGTTGTTGCAGGCTACAAGGTCACCTTCCATGAAGAAGAATGGGACAAGATCCTTTTGACGGTCACGGAACATGACTTCTAGGAATAACATGATGCAATTCATATCATGTATGCAATACCAGCTTCAGATTGCATCATTCATTGTTTTGCCTAAAAGCAAGTACTGTCCAAACCCAGTCATAGATTTATTCATAGATCCAGTCAAAGATGTATTTTAGTCATTTCTGGTTTAAATTGAGATACCTTCCCTTTATAACTCTCTTATCCTCCGCCATTCCCAAGTCAAGGGTCGTATATACTGACCCAATAGCATATCTTGAAAACTAGAGCCAATCAACAATTTTAAGCATCATTTTCGTTCTCTGTTACCCAGAATTAGTAAAGTTTGACTACATTTATTTCAGAAGCATTTTGGCTGTAGAGCAGTGTAATCATTCTTTGGGTTACATTTTTCAGGTAGGCCTCAACTACAAAAAGTGGTACAAATCAAACTCAAGATTTTCAAAAGTGGCTAGTGATTTTGAGGCTTCAGGTTCACGGTGCCCAACTTGTGACATTTTAAAGGAGCCCAATTCTTAGTGCTGAGCCCTTTCTGAAAATCAGATCTCTTTACGGTGCATCCAGAGTGTTATCCAAAAATGGAGATACCCTCCAGGATTATCCTGGAGTCTTCAGGAATTAAAGGTTAATCATTAAAGATTATGTCATGGAATGAAACTTCTAGGAATATATCCAACCAAAATTGGCAGCTCTACCACAATCACTGTTGAAAACCTTGGCTCAAGACTTCAAAGGAAGTTGACGGTATTAAACATAAAATAACATAAAAGAAATCAAAACTAAGGAACTTGACCAACTATGTTTCGAAAATGAAGAATTTTTAAATCCATAATATTTTAAGGCAGCCCCAGTTTTAATTTTTCCTCATAACTGGCTTCTATTTCTGCAATTGCAACATTGCCAGCTTTATCCATTAATATCAACCACATATGCACAGCCTCACTATTTATCTATATCCCATGGGAGATAGATGGGCTAATTGAATAGTGTGTCTAACTGTAGAGTACAATTATTGTCTTGTGAATTAAGATCCTCCACCTTTTAAATAGAATTAAGCAGCCTGAATACTGAAACTTCAAAACTCTTTCTATTAAGTGTTTATGTAGTGCCCAACACAATAAAGCCCTGAGCAGGGCCCCTAGATTCTATCAAAATAAAACTTCACACATCAGGCCTGTCACTGGGTCATTATTATTACGTCCAACTGACTGCAGGAAGCACCATCTCTATCAACACTGGATGACATCTGATTTTCAGAAAGGGCTGGGCTAGGAAAACTGGGAAAATCTGTTGCACCAAGAGATGCTTAAAGAGCCTCCCAAGCTGCTTCTGCCTTATTTTTCCCAAAACATTACTTCCTACTGAGGGATGGGGTTCACCTTTCAAGAAAGGGAAAGACTGTATTTGGATGCAGACTGGCTAACCTAATGAGAAGGGCTTTAAACTAGGTTCGACAGAGGTAGGTGACCAAAGCCCACAGGTAAGTGAAGAACATGGAGATCTGGGAGCTGGGTCGGAAATGGGAGGGAGCGTGGGCTGAAATAACCGAAGGACAAGGCAGAACTGGGAGGCAAGATCAAATCAGTATCTTAGATGCCTATATACAAATGCAAGAAGTATGGGTAATAAGCAGGAAGAACTTGAAGTGCTAATAAATAAACACAACTTTGACATTGTTGATATCACAGGGTATGTCTACACTGCCACCCTAGTTCGAACTAGGGTGGCTAATGTAGTCATTTGAACTTGCAAATGAAGCCCGGGATTTAAGTAACTCCTCCTGAGTAACGGTAGTCTGAATTAGGGGCTTTAGTTCGAACTACCTAGCCCGTGCCGCGTGTAGCCGTGGGCAGGGAGTTCGAACTACTGGGCATTTAAAAATAGCGGCACCCGGGAACATGCAAATAAAGCCCGGGATATTTTAATCCCAGGCTTCATTTGCAAGTTCGAATGACTACATTAGCCACCCTAGTTCGAACTAGGGTGGCAGTGTACACATACCCACAGAGACTTGGTGGGATAATACGCACGATTGGAATATTGGTATAGAAGGGTACAGCTTACTCAGGAAGGACAAGTGGGGGAAAAAGGAAGGCAGTATTGCCTTATATATTAAAAATGTATACTTTTGGACTGAGGTGGAGATGGACGTAGAAAACAGATGTGTTGAGAGACTCTGGGTTAGGCTAAAAGGGGTAAAAAACAAGGATGATGTCATACTAGGGGTCTATTACAGGCCACCTACCCAGGTAGAAGAGGTGGATGAGGCTTTTTTAAACAACTAACAAAATCATCCAAAGCGCAGGATTTGGTGGTGATGGGGGACTTCAACTATCCAGACATATGTTGGGAAAAATGGAAAACTAACACAGCGGGGCACAGACTATCCAATAAGTTCTTGGACTGCATTAGAGACAACTTTTTATTTCAGAAGGTTGAAAAAGCTACAAAGGGGAAGCTAGATATGATTTTAACAAATAGGGAGGAACTGGTTGAGAATATGAAAGTGGAAGGCAGCTTGGGTGAAAATGATCATGAAATCATAGAATTCATGATTCTAAGGAATGGTAGAAGGGAGACCAGCAAAATAGAGACAATGAATTTCAGGAAGGGAGATTTTGGTAAGCTCAGAGAGCTGGTAGGTAAGATCCCATGGGAAGCAAGACTGAGGGGAAAAACAACAGAAGAGAGTTGGTAGTTTTTCAAAGAGACATTATTAAGGGCCCAAAAGCAACCTATTCCACTGCATAGGAAAGATAGAAACTATGGCAGGAGACCGCCTTAGCTTAACCAGGAGATCTTGCATGATCTAAAAATAAAAAGGAGTCATATAAAAAGTGGAAACTAGGACAAATTACAAAAGATGAATATAAGCAAACAATACAGGTATGCAAGGGCAAGATTAGAAAGGCAAAGGCACAAAATGAGCTCAAACTAGCTAGAGACATAAAGGGTAACAAGAAGACAGTCAATAAATATATTAGAAGCAAGAAGAAGACCAAGGAGAGGGTAGGCGCACTGCTCATGAGGAGGGAGAAACAACAGGAAACTTAGAAATGGCAGAGATGCTTCATGACTTCTTTGTTTTGGTCTTCACCAAGAAGTCTGATGATGAAGGAATGTCGAACGTAGTGAATGCTAGTGGGAACGGGGTAGGTTTAGGAGATAAAATTTAAAAAAGAACAAATTAAAAATCATTTAGAAAAGTTATATGCCTGCAAGTCACAGAGCCTGATGAAATGCATCCTAGAATACTCAAGGAGCTGATAGAGGAGGTATCTGAGATTTTAGCTATCATCTTTGAAAAATCATGGATAACAGAAGAGATTCCAGAAGACTGGAAAAGGGCAAATATAGTGCCCATCTATAAAAAGGGGAAATAAGAACAACCCAGGAAACTACAGACCAGTCAGTTTAACTGCTGTGCCAGGAAAGATAATGGAGCAAGTAATTAAGGAATTCATCTGCAAACACCTGGAATATAAGGTGATAGGTAACAGCCAGCATGGATTTGTAAAAAAACAAATCATGTCAAACCAATCTGATAGCTTTCTTTGATAGGATAACGAGTCTTGTGGATAAGAGAGAAGCAGTGGACATGGTATACCTAGACTTTAGTAAGGCATTTGATACGGTTTCACATGATATTCTTATCAATAAACTAGGCAAATGCAACTTAAATGGGGCTACTATAAGGTGGGTGCATAACTGGCTGGATAAGCATTAGAGAATAGTTATTAATGGTTCACAATCATGCTGGAAGGGCATAACAAGTGGGGTTCCAAAGGGGTCTGTTTTGGGACTGGTTCTGTTCAATATCTTCATCAACGATTTAGATATTGGCATAGAGAGTACGCTTATTAAGTTTGTAGATGATATGAAGCTGGGAGGGGTTGCAACTGCCTTGGAGGACAGGGTCATAAATCAAAATGAACTGGACAAACTGGAGAAATGGACTGAGGTACATAGGATGAAGTTTAATAAGGACAAATGCAAAGTACTCCTCTTAGGAAGGAACAATCAGTCTCACCCATACAGAATGGGAAGCGACTGTCTAGGAAGGAGTACTGCAGAAAGGGATCTAGAGGTCATAGTGAACTACAAGCTAAATATGAGTCAACAGTGTGACACTGCTGCAAAAAATGCAAACATAATTCTGGGATGCATTAACAGAAGTGTTGTGAGCAAGACATGAGAAGTCATTCTTCTGCTCTACTCTGCGCTGATCAGGCCTCAATTGGAGTATTTCGTCCAGTTTTGGCACCACATTTCAAGAAAGAAGTGGAGAAATTGGAGAAGGTCCAGAGAAGAGCAACAAGAAAGATTAAAGGTCTAGAGAACATGACCTATGAAGGAAGACTGAAAGAATTGGGCCTGTTTAGTTTGAAAAGGAGAAAACTGAGAGGGGACATGATAACAGTTTTCAGGTATCTAAAAGGGTGTCACAACGAGGAGGGAGAAAAATTGTTCTTCTTAGTCTCTGAGGATAGGACAAGTAGCAATGGGCTTAAACTGCAGCAAGAGAGGTTTAGGTTGGACATTAGGAAAAACTTCCTGTCAGGGTGGTAAAACACTGGAATAAGTTGCCTAGGGAGGTTGTGGAATCTCCCTCTCTGGAGATATTTAAGAGCAGGTTAGATAGACATCTATCAGGGATGGTCTAGATGGTTCTGGGTCCTGCCATGAGGGCAGGGGACTGGATTTGATGACCTCTTGAGGTCCCTTCCAGTTCTAATGTTCTATGATTCCATAATTCCCTATCTATGGGATCAATACAGGCTGAAACAAGAATTGCATCTTTTAAGTCAAAATGGGGTGGGGTTGGGGGGGAGAAGTCTTCTAAATAAGAGACCAGAGTCTTGTTTGTATTAATGTCTCAGCTTGGCAGCTTAACCTCTGCATGGGATTCCATGCTGGCATCCAATTGGCCATTTTAAGGAGAGGGGCTATAGGAAGAGGCCCTCAAAGCAATGTTCTGTCAATGGCTGTCTTTCTTCCATCTCCTTACAACCCCACTTCAGAGATGAAGAAAACCGAGAAGAGGTTAAGGTCTCAGTTTAAGAAAGTCTCTTTAATTAAATAGCGCTTTCCCGGGTGCTTAAGTCCCATTTGCCTGGGTGTCTTTGACTTCATAGTCTTAAAGTTAAATTTATGTGCTGTCACAGGGGCTGACTGCAGGAGGTTGGCTCCACTCTCAGACAGGGCAAGAACATGAGTGGAAGGGGAGGGGCTGGGAGTAGCTAGCCCTCAGCACTACTCTGACCACTTTGTGCTCCTCGCCAGCCAGCACCTCAGGCTTCAGCAGTGATTTAAAGTAGTCGGGGTTCTGGTGTGCTGTACTAAATCAGGGCTTAAGTACCTTACCTCAGGTCTGTGGCAAAGCCAGGACTCCTCTCCCCTAGCTAGTTCTTAACCAGAAACCTTTCCTCCCCTTGAACTCTATGGTTGACTCTTATAATAAATTTGACAAATGAAGAGCTGGCATAGATGTGCTGCACTATTGTGTAGCATTCAAACTGTTGCTTGTATATATTTGAGTCTTTTCTCTGTTTATGTTAGGGTCTCTGACACTATTGCTCCTCTTCTATGGGGAAGGAAGGCTGATTTGTTTTTAATGGTGCTGTGTGCCTCTTTCAGCATGACATAGCTCCGAGATGCTGCTGACATGACAATAAAGGGAACTACCATTCCACTTGGCAATTGCTTCCATTAACAGCACTGCAGAGCATGGCCCATATAAGAGTTCAAAAAGCTCGATTTGATACTGAGTTGTCTCCATGCCTCACCTCTGCTTCAAGAGCTGCATATCGCCATCTGAGAGAGCACACTTCCATCATATCATATTGGAAATGGGGCCATTTTCTTCTGTTACACTGGTGTAATTCCACAAATCTCAGCACTGTCGCTTTGGATTTATACTGGTGTAACGGAGAGAAGAATTGGCTCAGGATTTATTCAACGTCAGTTTATTACCCTTATCCCTACTGCTTAAAAATATTAGAGAATGTATTTCTTAATTTTCCGTTTTATTTGGAAGGAGAAAGCTACAACATATAAAATACCTTCCTGTCTCCATGGAGACAGAGTGGAACACAGAATTCAATGCTCAAAAAATATGCAAATCTCTGAACTAAAATGAAACCTTTGCAGCATTTTCCAATACATTAACTTATTTTATGTTCATTTATATACAGGTGGGGATGACTGATGAGATGAGAGAGTGCATACAGAAATCACTCCTTTTTCCAAATTTCCACTGGATTTGATTCAGCATTTAGGGTAGTTTTTGGTTCACCAGTCATTAAACAAATCTCAGGTCTAATAATGGCTGTTGTTTTCAATTTAACATTAGAACTGAGAGCTTTCTGGTGCACCCCATAGAGATGAAGGTAGAATGTCACTTTGAGAAGTACCAAATGGCCTTGAATATTATGGAGCAAATTCTGTACTGCCATAACTCCTGTGCAAGTCTATTGAAATCAGTGGGATTTCTCAGGAGCTAGTCATTAGTCCAGAAAGATAATCTTCAGATGAGTTGAGTTTATTCCCTTTTCAAATTGAACTGCAGAGGAATAAGGTGTTTGACTGAAAGATTAATCTGTTCCATCCTTGGCCAATTTAATACAGTAGGCAATATATGAATGAAACAGTCCTTTTGATAGCTTTGGTTATTGCCATGAAAGGATTTGAAGATAAGAGCTGAAGCCTCAGTAGATTATCCAATAGGGAACCAATACAAGGAGTGGGGCCAAGGGTGAGGAACTCTTGGGCTACGTCTAGACTGCATCCCTCTGTCGACAGAGGGATGCAAATGAAGCACATCGAAATTGCTAATGAAGCCGGGATTTAAATATCCCATGCTTCATTAGCATAAACATGGCTGCCGCTTTTTTTTCCTACACAGTTTTGTCGACAAAAAATGGCAGTCTAGACGTGGATCTGTCGACAATAAAGCCTTTTTCGACAGATCCTGTAAACCTCATTTTTTGAGGAATGTTTATGCTAATGCAGCCATATTTATGCTAATGAAGCACATATTTAAATCCCGGCTTCATTAGCAATTTTGATGCGCTTCATTTGCATCCCTCTGTCGACAGAGGGATGCTGTCTAGATGTAGCCTTGGTGTCCTGATCTAAGGACATAAGCTGCTGCATTTTGAGCCATTCTGGAACTTTTTGTACAGCCAGCAATTTAATTTCTTTGCAGTTATAAATGGCAGATCAATTATTTCAAATACGTAGGGCACCATAGCAGGTCAAAGTTGACAGGATGGGGTGAAGTCACTTTGCTAGCAGTGGCTATTTCCATACCCAGCATCAGTGAAATGTGGAAAAGGATGCCCGTGCTGCAGATCTGGGAAGGCAGACCCCTTCGATGAAGGGTGGTAATGTGGCATCTCCTTGTTTTGAAGTGCTTCCCCCGGCACACTGGTATTTCCTCTGAAAAGTAACTTATCCACATTGTGCCTAACAGCAAACTTAAAGCTTAAAGAGTCTAGAGTATAAAGGGGCAACAGTGAGTTTGGCTGGAGGCAGATTCCCCTATACTTGACCATAAAGCTCAAATCTGGGTGGAGAACAGCAAGTTGTCAGAAGTTTCTCCTGCATGTTTGTAGAGGTGCAGTGGTGAGAAGGACACAGAGAACACCTGCTGTTTGCTCTGGTGTACATGCTTATTAAGTACAGGTGCCTAACTCCCTCTCTTTTTCACTACTGCGTGATCTGACCTAATATGATACATTAAAACAAAGCCATTCATGAAAAATGATCAGCAAACCACACATACATAATCTGTGTAGCGTAAGGCATCACGTATATATTATCCCCCTACATGTGTGGACTTAAGTGTCTAATTTTAGACACCTAAGATTGAAAATGTTGGCTCGAGGCTTTATTTTCCAGCCCTAATGTAGAATTCCATGTTAACCAAAGTGAATGCACTTCCAGATGAGGCATGAATCCCTTAGAGTTCCTGGTAGTTCTCAGCAATTATGTTCATTACTGATCTAATGTAGCTCCAGCTGGAATCAATGGAAAGATGCCTATTGACTTCCCTGGAAGCTAAATCCAGTCCTATAATCTCAATCACAATTTACCGTAGGACTCCCCTTGGGTTTTTTTTAAGCTAATACTTATTTTTGCAAAATATACAAAAGATTTTGCACCATTATATATACCATTCACTAAATTCAAAATAAATTCTGTTTATTTTCTGAGATGAGTTAATTTAGTGTGCCCTTTGTTGTAAATTATTTGTAAGAGATTAATCACAGATGACTTCTAGATTAGGAGCTGACTATTAATCCATGGACTGGGTAGATCAAGACCCCAGTAATATCTACTAGTAAAAGAAAGAGAGAGAAAGAGAGAGAGAGGGTCTTCCACTTTTGTTTGAAACTGACTGACATCTCATCACAATGAATTACTGATGGTTCTCAGTGACCACTGCATTTTCACATGTACTAGAAGTAAGATGAATTTCTCACCAGAAGGTAAGCTGCAGGGTGTGCAGACAACATCTTATTTCCTGTCTTTAGATGGAGTGGACGAGGAGCCACAAAGAATTAATCCATTACTGGTGTGAGTCTCTAATAATTAGTTCTCTAGTTAAAACCAGACATTCATGTTTGGGCATATCTGGTATAAACCAGTCACCTCTCAGAGAAGCACAGTCACTTAAGGACTGAGGCAGTGGATGCAAGGTTCAAATTAGTGTAGCACCATTTGGAGGGCTTCTAGTCGATTTATGTGATAGAGATTAGAGGTGGGTTAACCAACCTTTTATTTGTCTGGTAAGCTTGTCAAGAACTGAGATATTACAGTTATAATCTCATATAATTCATTCCATAGACAACATTTTCCTTGCCCAATTTTTCTCCCCATGCATCCCTAAGAAAAGGTTCTGCCATACTGAATTGATTTTAGAATTATCTAATAGTTAATTAAAAATCTTGGCTTTCATGCTTCTTACTCTATGATAAATCTTGGTTTTTATTTAATGTTTTCCGCACTAGCAGCTGTGTCACAGCATGCTCTCCTCTTTGCCTTACTAATTCTGTGCTCCCTTTGATCAAAGGCTGATGGGTCTTTTAAAAGAAAAAATAAATAAAACACTAAACAATAGGCAACGAGAGCCACAGCAGTAGCAGAAGTTGTTCAAGAAGCAGTTTGGAGTAATCCCAGCATTGGTAAGAAACATTAAGATTTCCCTTCCCCCTCATCTGAATCCTGGGTGGGAACATTTATGAAAAGAAAATTATACATGATCTTATTTATTACCATCCCTTGTGAGGCTGTGCTGCCATTAGCCAACAGATAAATATTCACTGTGAAAAATCAAGAGTCTGTATAAACTCCAAACTTTCATTTCATCAAGAACAAGGATCTGTCACTTACAGTTTATAAGGAAAGAGAAACCATATAGCTTTTTCTGCTCCTGGTGAAATGATGGCCCTGTCTCCAGATGAATAGATATTTGCTGTGTATCACCAAATGTTCATTTAAAAATACAGAAAGAATTTTCCCCAAGCATATGAACTCTGTTAGTCTGCATGATATTGAATAGCCTTAGGTTTAAAAAAATTACACATGATTAATCTATTTAAGTTAATGGATTCAAATGGCTACTCCAAGTGCTAAATTTCACTGATTTAACATAATAAATTTAACACTGCCATGAGAAGATGAGCACTTAGCTGAATAATATAATTGATTCCAAATATGGTTTATCGGGGCACACCAAAAAAAAAAAAAAAAAAAAATGGAGTAATTAAACAGTAAGAAAGTGGTCTGCATCATAAGGAATAATCATTGCTGTTCATGTACATAATACTATGTTCTTTCTGCTTTTCTTTACCCTCTTGGTACTGGCAACAAGTGACTAATATATTTAGTGTTATGAGAACTCCACAAGGCAATGACATCACATTACTCAATTCGTCTCCTGTGTACTCCAAAAAGTCAAAGGTCTCATGTACACTCAAAAGAAAATCAAGTGACCTAGTCTGAATTGAAAGTACTTTCCAACACAAACAAAATCAAAGATCCAGGGAATTTTTTCCTCTCTTTTTTGCAGTTATGACAAACTAATTTGAAACATCAGAACACTCTTTGGCCCTAGTTTTGAATTAGTCAATTGAAAGAATGAAAGACGCCAAATTTTGTCCGAGCATGAAACTTAATGGTATGAGATTTCTCCGTTAGATGATGTTTCCTACACTGATCTTATGTTGCCAACAACTAAAATACCTTTTAATGATTTTTGGCTTTCAAAGTATAAGACTGCCTGGGCTACATATGTTTACCATTATCCTTAGAATCATCAGACCCTTTATTTTCAATAGAGGCAGTTGTGGACATGGGCCAGAATGTGCAGAAACACAGTTCCGGTAGTGAAATTAGCAACTGGACAATATTCCCAGAGAAGTAGTCCTGTTTGTTTCTGGAAGAAAGCCCATTTCTGATACCAAAAAAAAAAAAATTCCTAGAAAAGAAATTTATGTGTGGGGTGTGAGTGTATGTCTGAAATTGTTACACATCAACACATACATCACATATTGCATTTAGTGTGAAGCTCTGATCCCTTTACAAATTTAGGTAAATATCAATACCCCCATTGGACAGCTCAAGACACCGAGGCCTGCAGATGTTAAGTCACACAAGCGGTGATGGCAGCTCTAGGAACAGAAACTGAGCGTTAACCCACAGGTTTTGGTGATATCAGGTGCTAAATTGCAGAACTGTTGAAATGATAATTTTAGCTGCATTCTGTCCAAAGATCCAGCTCCTCCTATTCTCATGATCCAAATACTAGAGCAGCTTCAAAAAGCCATGTTTGGTTTTCATTAAACCACCTGCCACAAAAAATGTTTCCTCTTGTTCTGTGGAATATTCACCCCAAATTACACTGTACTGAGTTTTTGCATGTGCACTATTTAGACCTGGCTCAATGACAACCAATTAGGGCTAGAAACGGGAGCTTTATAAAGAGAGAGCTTCCCATCTTTTCAATGATAAATAGCATTTGCTGTTTTCCCTGGAAGAGCCTCAGATTAGATACACTAAAGTCACAACACTTTTCTGTTTAGAAGAGCTATTTTAGAGCCTTTGGAGCTGAGCTTTACATTTATTAGTTTTAATTTTCCCACCCCTGAGGGCTCAACAGATGGATATGTGGTAACAAAGGTAAGTGGGCCAGCAGATGAAGGGATGTAAGAAGTCTCAAACCATTTCTAAGGGCCCTCTAAAATACCTTTCCTGTTACAGCCTGCATCTCCCCAGTGTAATTGTGTCATATAAAAGTTTTAGTGACACTCATTTGAGATGGCTCACAAAAGATGTTTGTCTCTGAGTGCACCCAAACTCACACTCATAAAAAGGAAAGGCTATACCACACTATTGTGCATTGCCTATGCACAAATAGGATGAAACAGAGTAGGAAAGCAATGGGAGCGAAGTGTACTGTAATAGAAGATAAGGGCACACATCTTTGGCAGCAGAGGAAGGGCCCGAGCTGACGCTAAAAGTCTGACAGTGACCTTACTCCAGTGTTGGACCATTACTTACATCTGTTCGCCTATGCTTCCCCCGTACCCTTTATGGCAGGAGCTGTATCTGCTAGCTTTCTGCCCAAAATCCCCCAGAAGAGATGGAATTCTCCATTGACCGTTACAGGCCAGTTGAAGTCTGCTTAAGGCACTCAAGCAACACAAAGTATTTCACAAAATGGGGGATTTTTGAGACCTGCCATGTCTCTGGCCTAGCAAAGAACCTCATCACCCTTCTCTAGCTTCATCAAAACGAGGCCACTAACATTGTCTTTACAACCCCTTGATCTGATTGTCATTCTCTCCAGACTTCTCTGCTATCTCTTCCGTCATCCAATCATGTTTAAAGTTCTTGATATCACCTTTAAAACCTTACATGATTCTACTCCACCCTCCTTATTCCACTTGGTCCCTTATAACTTGGGCCTTCAAATCCCATCCTTTCTAGAACTATCCAAAAGTATTTAATGCTCTTCCCACTTGTATTTCTAAAAATCATGCCAGAAGTTGTGGGCTAGATGCAGGAATTAGTGTGTGAAATTCTATGGTTTGTATTATGCAGGAAATCAGACTAATAATCAATAGGTGCCCTTGCAGTGTTAATAAATTCATAGATTTTCAGTTTGTCATGGAAAACTATTAGAAAGACAAAGGGTAAAATTAATATGTTTTATTGGACCAACATCTGCTGATGAGAGAGACAAGTTCTCAAATAACACAGAGCACTTCTTTACACCTGGGAAAGGTACTAAGAGTGTCACAGTGAAATACAAAGTTGAAAAAAGAGTTTAGCACAAGCAGTTAGCAGTATTCTAAGAGACCATTCAAGGTGAGCTGGCACATTCATTTCCTTAAACTCACAGTACAAAAAACAGCATTATCTGGATGACCGTGGCATAGTTACATGCCTGCCTTATTTTTCCCCTCTCCATTTTTCTCCATAAGGGGTAATTTGACATGCTGCTCTTTTTAACCCTGACTACTTTGATAGCAATCATATTATTTCTTATTTTGAAAATAGTAACTCAATAGAGTCCAATGGCCAGTATGAAAAGCAATGCACTTTCTTTCATTGTACACCATGGATGATTGTTACTGTCAGAAGAACATATTTGAAATAGTAACAGGCAGAATTCTAATGGCTAGTATGTAAAGTCCTTGATCTTTCAAGTACTTAAACAGTGCATTGTAAGGACAGCAAGTTTGTGATTCTCCAGTGTTAATGGAGACTATTCATGGAATCAAGGTGGGTTAAATACATAGTCCTCTGCATTATCCTTTCCATTATTTTCAAAAGTACAATGTAAAAAGAGGTGGGGTTTGAATGAAGAATAGGTATGTAAGGAGATAAGGATTTAACTATGATCCTCAGAGTGCAGATTGGGATAATTAGGTGTGCGCTTCCTGTTTTGGTCTTACTCCTGGTAGGCCAAAGTAAACTGGTGGCTGTGGAGAGCACACTTATTAATCCAGGTTTGGGTTCTCTTGTCTCCTTCATCATGCATATTACTTTTAAAAATCTGGTTCTTATGTACATTGGGCACTTGCACTGTTCAGGTTTGACCTCATAGTACTATGAAAGAGCACACAAGGGGGAAAGTTTTTATTTCTGGATTCTGGAAAAAGTTTCTGGAACTTTGTTAGGGTAATTAAAATGGTGCGGGCTTTTTCTGGTCACTCTGGATCCCCCGGCCTCAATGAGACTTGGTGGTGTTAATGCAAGGGTCAGCTCCTGGCCATCCCAGTCTGTTAGCCATCCAAACAATCTCCTCAGAAGCTCTGCCAGCCTTCGCTTTGCTTTGCAGGTTAACACATAATGCACTCGAGTCTGTTTAAAGAATGTCCCCCTGTCACTAGACAGTCACAGACATTTCCAAGTTTGCTGCTCCCAAGAGAATAGTACCTACATTCCAGCTTGTTTGATTCAACTGAGGACATGTCTGATGGCATCTATACAGCATATATACTGCAGCTCCGCCTCTGCACCATTTCTGCTGAAGAGGGTCTATTCTGGCAGAAGAGAATTCTCCCATTGGCATAATAAAACCACCTCTGCAAGCAGCAGAAGCTTCTCCTGCCAACATAGCACTGTGCACACAAGCACTTATGCCGGCATAATTTAAGTCCCTAGGGGACTTAGTCACCCTCCCAAATGACATAAATCATGCTAAAATAAATTGTAGTATAGACATAGCCTGAATATAAGCTCAGTAGGAACACAGCACTGTAATCTATTGATAGTAAAATCAAACGTAAGTTTATTATTAAAGGTTAAGATTTTTAGAAATAGTGAGCAAGAACAATCAGAACAGATTACAAATTAATCTAAAGTATAACAAGCTTTCCAGAGACTAAAACTTAGCAGGCCACAAACCTTATCTAAGGCAGTTTTTTGCCCCCAGAGTCTTTCTGTGGAGCTTGTGGTTTTCAGTCAAACCAGAATCCAGAACACTCACAAGCCATCCCCCTCTGTCCAGGGTGTTCCTCAGGGAAATGGATAGCAGGCCTTGCCTCCCCTTCTGTAGTCCAGGAAATCTTTAAAATGCATCCTGCTGTATGTTCTCTGGTGTACTGGCCCGTGCTGAGTTTACATGCCCCCATCCACCTTTTTCCTGTTAACTTTGTATGTAAGTGAGACTTGCTTTGTTTTGGCTGCAAATGCTTAATTTACATCAGAGACTGTATGCATAAATTATTCCACACCCCTTTGTCTGGCAAAACCTGCTTGTAAACCCTGCCTGGAACACAGATTCTAAAAATTTGTTTCAATCCATACATACACCTTCTTAAATGTCACTTGTGTGACTCGGAGGATCAGCATGTCATAAGTTAGACACTTGACACAACTCTTTTTGGGGTAAAGATGGTGAAAGCCGTATGTTGGGAGTAACACTTTTTGTTAAGTCTGATAGAAGTTGCAGTGAACGTTTGCCAGTTGGCACTGAGAAGTTATTAGTAACATGACTGCAAACTTCTTGTACCTTTCCTACCCAGTACTATCAACAAATAATGTAAAAACTAAGACAAGGGGTGAAGTAATAAATGTGAGTGAGACCTGAATTCCTGAGCACTTTGGTTTATATTGCTACTACTCTATGTGGTGAAGAAGCCACATGTGAGAGACCTTAGGAGGTGATCCAAACACTAACCAGACATTCCAGTTTTCAGTATTCTCACCTGGGTATGATTGCTGGAAATGTGATGTCTGGAGTACAGCCGCTCCCTCACCCCTCCCTCCAGCTTTGAACAAGGGCACCATTTCGGGAGGCCGGGGGAGAGAGGGGGGGCAACAGCCATGCACTCCGGGATCATCCTGTTCCCCGGACGCTAAGGGAGTGAGTGGAAAGTGGTTGCATTCCATGCATGCCTCTCACACTTGGCTGGTGAAGGGAGCTCACCCTTGGCTTTGAACGCTGCAGTTTTGGTTTTGCTCCCTGGTGGTGGTGATACCTATGGTAGGCCCCAAAACAGTGTCGGAAATGCCCTCCTCAGCTTCAAATCTTACTCAATGGGCTGTAAAAGGGAAAAAATGCATTCATGTCTCTTTTTGTCCACACACTGTTTAAGTAGTGATGTGTAGGGCTTCACCCTCAACCATTCTGATGTGTCTGATGAAACCACTGCAGGTTAAACCTCTCTAATCCAGAACTCTCTCATCCATCATCCAGAATGATTTTAATTAGCCAGATGTCCACTGTTCATGGTTGTGGCCGTGTTTCCTGCAGTCCCATAAAGTTTGCTTACAGACACCACTCCTAGCTCTCATTGTTCTTTGCTGTTATTTAGCTTTAATTTACCCCTAAATGTCCTCTAACAGCACAGTAAACAGTATTGGTAATGCTGCTAGACAATATTGACCTCCCGTGGTCCAGAAAATTCTCTTGTTCGGAACCAATCAGGTCCTGAGGGTTCTGGACTAGAGAGGTTCAACCTGTATATGACATGGCCTGGTGCAGAAGAATATCATTCTTCAGAAGAAACATTATGGCTTGATAGTATATGTCTGCAAGAACCTTTGGAAACTAGTATCCTTTTACAATAGATTATAGCTGCAGATCCACGGCAATCCATTTTTGCTTCTAATTTAGGAATACACATTAATGTTGTTTAGCCTGGTGTCAACTAAGCTGTGCCTGCCATCATTTGGAAAGCTCTGTACCTATCAAGTGATGGTGGAGATACTGTACTAGTAATACTGCTTCTAGATAACAAAGCTGTTACTCCACTGTGAAGAGTCAACCATTCTCTCTTCCCCACTGAGTTCTTCATTTCCATTACAAATACCACTGGCACAGTGTGTGGGGGGTCTTTCAGATGATGCCACAAGAAGCAGAAACAAATATTTTATCTGGATGTTTACACAGAAGCAGTGATCATAAAACTAATGCATACAGCAGAAATCCCATACATCTGGCTTCTGTGCCATTTACAGAAGACACATGGAACATGGTATGGATCACCAGATGTCTGACAAAAACTGACTTTGCACAACTGGCGTCAGGTGCTTATTTCACGGAGAAGACAGGGTTGCATAACAGAGAGGGAAGATTTGGGTCTTCTTTTGGCAGACATCAGTGGAATGCTGAGGCTTGGTTATTCATTGTGGTGCTAATCACATCCTACTATGAGTCTTCTCAGGAGGTTTGTATTCCTGTCATAGTAATCTTTTGTCTCCCTTTTGGTTAAAATTAGAGGACTCACTATTGATTACTAGGTTTCATAGTAACATGGCTATGGGCATGGTGTAAGAAATTCAATACAAGAATTTATTAATATGATAGTTGTAGAAAAATGAAGAGTTGTCCCTAAAGCTATGACTGCCAGAAGATGGGACCAGATGACAGATTTAGTAATTGTCCTCTTCTGTTCTTCCTTCTAAGCCATCTGGCCACCATCAGAAGACAGGATACTGGGCTAAATGGTCTGACCCAACATGGCCATTCTTTTGTACTGGATACTGTGCCCAACTCCAGCTTTCACTGATTCCAAGTCTCTGTGGCTTGCTTTCTGCTGAGCACTATGTAAAATTCTTTTCCATATTTTTAAGTGATTCAGAAGCTTTGGGTTTAGGTTCTGTGAATCTGATTTGCTTTGAATACAAATCCATCTACATCATTCTCTTTGTTTTCCTGTCTGTTCCAGCCTGCTCTAAAGAAAGTGACTCTGATTTGGGGTGCGCTGCATGAGGTGCAGAAGAAACTGATGCTCACTTTGAATATACTCGTGATTTTTTTCAGAGGTTGCCATTTGGTAATGCTGAGGATTAGTAAATACATGATTATTAATATCGTATTGGCACTGGTTCATACATATGAAGATAAATGAGGAGCAAATAGCATCCCAATAAGACCAAAACTGAATGAATAGGGAATATGAGGCTGTAAGGCAGGGACTGGCAGCTCAAAAGTGAGAACTGTGATGTTCAAGCATCAAATTCTTAAATTTACCAATTTGCTACCCATCAGACCCCAATTCTAATCCAACACATCCTTAAATTAAATCCAGAGGTAATCTAGATTTGTTGTAAGTGTATTTGTGGGAGAGGAGATTATAAATCTCCACTGTGATTGTATGATGAATACTTGATTTATGTTCCCTGTATACTTGGCAGCAATATTACCATCGCCACAAAATATTTAATCATTTAAAGCATTGAGGACTTAAATGAGGGTGAAAGGGAACTAACGTATGATTTAACGCTAGCCAAAGGGGAAATGGTAAGGCAGATTTTGAAGCAGCATTTTTGGAGGGGATGAAGTATGAGGAGATGGCCAGATCCTGGACAAAGCTTTTGTTTGTGTGAAAAGACAGATTGTGGAGCTGCTGTAGAGGCAAAAGTTGGCAAGATGTAGGGATGTGCCTAGAGAAGGAGGGATGAGTCAGAATAACTGAGTCTGAGCCTTGGAAATAAGAAGCAGGTGCTGGAATTGATCAGGGTTCTAAAAAAATTAGGCGCTGGGGAGAGTTTGGAAAGAATAATGGGGAATTTAGTTTTTCCGGTGATCTTAGGTAATCATGTGACCCCCATTCTGTAGTATCTGATCACCTCACATTCCTTATTTAAATGTCCTCATATTAACGACACTCCCTGGGAGGAAGGAAATCGCTTTATCCCCATCTTACTCATGAGCTCTTTGGCCCAGATCCACAAAAGGTATTGCAGTGCCTCACTTTTAGACCACTCAGTGGAACGTATAAACCCTGAGGCTCCCTAGACAATGCATGGAGAGAAAGGCACCTAAGAATGGGATCCACACAAGCCAGCAAGCTGATCAGGGAGCTGCTGAAGGCCTACTCTACACTGGAAAATTAAGTCAGTTTTAAATCACTCAGAGGTGTGAAAAATCCACCTCCTTGAGCAGCGTAGTTAAACTGACCTAAGCCCAGTGTAGACAGTGCCAAGTCAATGGAGGAATTCTTCCCTGGCCTGGCTGTTGCCTCTTGGGGAAGTGGATTATCTCTACAGATGGGAGAACTTTCATCAATGTATGTAGTGTATACACTGAAGCACTATAACAACAATACAGTAGCTGTAGCATTTTAAGTATAGACATATCCTAAGGCAGTGAATAAGAGATGCCAAAGAGAGGTACCACTGTAGTACTAAGCCTCAACACTTGGAGAGTTAAGGGCATACATCAGGCCTGGAGGGAGGTGTCTAGCTCTGTTTGGACAATAGTTAGGGTACATCTACACAGCACCCTAAACTTGAAATAAGATACGCAATTTGCGTAATGCAAATTGTATCTCTTATTTTGATTGAATTTTGAAATAGGCTATTTCAAAATTTGGCACATCTACACAGTACCAAATTTCAAAATAACACGCTATTTGAAGACATCTCTTGGAACGAGAGTTACCGGGATGCTGAACTAGCGCACCTGTTATATCGAAAAATATTTCAAAATAACAGGCAGCTTGTTAAGACGCCGGGTAGCTATTTCGGGATACTTCTGAAATATAGCTGAGCTACCAAAATAAATTCTGCTTTAAAAATATCTTCAGGAAAGAAAAAAGGAGAAGAAAAGAAGGAGGAGGAAAAGTGGGGGAGGAGAAAAATTAAGAAATGGATACAACTAAGAAAATGGGGAACATTAATATGTGTGTTTACATATGTGTGATATAAATTATATAAAGATCAGGTAGGACTGCTTGGAAATGTGACTATCTGTAGAAATATTCCTGTCTACATGGATATGCATGATAAGGTGTTAAGGAAGTTATTAAAGAAGCTCATTGTAGCAAGGCAATTAATTTTTGAAGTGCTATGAAGCATTGGGGCGGACTGGAAAAGTTAGGAGGTGGGGGGAGAGCAAGTAGAGAATGACTTTTCAAAAAAGGGAAGAGTGATCCTGGTCATTACTGGTCCATGGGCAACAAAATAGTAAATGTCTGAGAATAATATGTGCATGAGCAATACCATTTGTGTGTAAAGAACCCTCTTTGCCAGACATATTTGATTGCTGGCTGAAGAGAAAGTGCTAGAAGTCATATTTGCATCTTAGTTTGGTGCTTGAGACACTGTTTTGCAGAATAAAAAAACTGGCTTGGACATGACTGCTGGATGACAGACACACAGACATAGCCATAGACAACTTCCCTCAGCCATAGACAACCCAGTGATCTAGGTTAGGTCCAGTCATATTGAACATTTTCATTAGTGATCTAGAAATCCTGTCCTAACAACTATGAAACACAAATATTTTACAATTTTTCCACAACATGGAAAACTGAGCTTCAATCAGTAGCCTCCAAACATCTCTTCAGTTCCTCCATTATTTGGGCGGATTCTTATGCTTTCATCGTTTTTGTTGACAGTTTAGGAGTTTGATACAGAGGTTAGAAGTCAGCCAAAGTGGATGTTTCTGCTAAGGTGAAATATTTGTTTTACTGCTTACAAATTATTACCGATGCACATCATTCTCTGTCTTAGAATGGTTTGAGATTTTTTTGTTCATGCCTTAGTTTCCTTCTCTTTAGATCTCAACATTGTACAGAGAGGTGTACTATTTATCAGCTGTAATTAGTGCAAATCTGAACTGTTAGGATTCTTTGTTGCAAGGCAGATGAAATGCATTACACCAATCATGGTTTCATTATATTGAATGCCATCCCTAATACGAAGCCACTTTAATGTGCTCCTTTTGACTTATCACAGACCCAAATGTAATAAGGCTTTGTATCTCATTACTTTATTACCCTCAGTGCCCTTAAGTGCCAGTTATGAGCCTTCTTTGTCTGAACGTAGATGGAGATTAGGCAGCTGGACTTTTTCAATGTGAACAATGAAATGGAGGATGGCTTTTGTTTTAGTAGTTTGAGGAAACCACATTGATCAGGCACTGGCTTTGCAAAATATCCAAAACCAAACTCAAAACCTGAGATCATTTGGATGTATTTCATTTTAATTTAAAGCTCCAAACTGTGGGACAGATTGGCAGTTTTGGTAAACTGCTCTGGGTCTGGAAAACCTTTGTTGAGGTGAGAATAGGGTTCTTGCATTCAGTAAAGCAACCATTTGCTGTAAGGGTAATCTACACAGCAGCTGAGAGCATGTTTCCCAGAAAGTTGAGCAGAGCTACCATATGTCTGTCTCCTGAGCCCTATGTATCCTGCCAGCAACTGTATAGACATACTCTTAGTGTGAGTGAATTTGTCATTGACAAAACAAGAGAATAAGAGTAGTCTCCATGACAGACCTGTGTATTGTTCCTGTTACATACTACACCAGCTTTGCCCTGACAAAAATGGTGATTATCTCTGCAGATCTCTGACTCCTAGACATTTAAAGGTGCAGCACTCTGGATCAAAATCATTATTTATCAGCTACCTAACTGGCAGTAAAGCCAAGAAAAACTTAAAAACAACGAATAATCTAGCAGCACCCTAAAGACTAACAAAACATGTAGATGGTATCATGAGCTTTCATGGGCACAACCCACTTCTTCAGATGAATGGAGTATTAAAAGTCCAGATACAAAATAAATAGGGGATGGGGAAAAGGGGAAAAAATAGTGAATTAGTCTTCATGTTACATAAAGCTGATAGAGAAAGTGCAAATTGTTCTTAAGTTCCCATTGTTTGGTTGGTTAGGTCATTAGGATGTGGAAGGTAGTGTGCTAGCCAGGTAATGTCTTTAATCATTCCTTTGTGATGGGTCCCAAACTAGTAAATGAAGTTCAGTTCCAATGCTTCCCTGTGTATTTCGCTTGTGGAATTAGCCTGAAACAACATGGTGACTTTGAGATCCATTAATGAGTGCCCAGGCAAGTTAAAGTGTTCTCCAACAGGTTTCTGTGTGTGTTGCCTTTTTGGATGTCTGATTTGTGTCCATTAATTCTTTCCCATAGAGACTGTCCAGTTTGGCCAATATACATGGCAGAGGGGCATTTCTAGCATTTGATGGCATATATCACATTAGTGGATATTCAGTAAATCCAAGGTTAACAAACACTTCTCAAATTATGAAAGGTGTTGTAAAGCCCTTTGCCTACTGTCTGAAATGCCTTTAAAAGTCCATGTAAATGACATGGTTTATGAAACTGAACTCTATTCCCTAAAATTTATGCTAGCAGCCTGGCAGTTAATAGCTGTATTCCTAGAAGTGGAAACTGGGGGGAAACTGGATTTTCCAGTATTGTAGCAGTATTTAAAGCACTCAGAAATAAAAGATATGTGGCAGTTAGATCTAGAAGATAAGGCATGAGGAGAATATCACATAAAACCAGAGAGAGAAACAGCAGAGGACTTTGAAGCAGCACATGAGATTCCTTAGGGACAGCAGTATACAATAAAAGAAAATAATATACTCAGGAAGAAACAGAGAAGTCAGGAGAGTTGCATTCCAGACCATGGAAGAAAACTGAATGTCCTTTACAATTCAGGAAGCCAATATGCTAAAATTGCCCCAGATCTCTGGCAATAACTTAAGAAAAAAAAAGAGCCACTTCTGAGGACTGGATGAAAGTGGTGATTTAAATGAGATTTCAGTTCTGGAAAAGAGGGAGACGTGGCTTAATACAAGCATTTGTGGGAAAGAATTTTTTATCCAAATGGAAACCACTAAGGAATTAGCTCACAATTAAACGGATGGCTTTAATGTATACCAGAAACTGCTATAAACATAGGGCAATACCCAAAAAGACTTGGAAAGTGAAAAAATGTAGGTCTTAAAGAGCGAGTATATAGAAGAGAGGAACTGAATGGGAATGTTTTTCAGAAAGATGGGGGAGCCAAAGCTGCCACACTGGAAAGTAGAGGATGCTCTATTAAATGTGAGGTGCGGCAATATTAACTTTTATCAGAAACTTCAAGTTCCATTGCATCCAATTAAAACAGTCTGCCAAGGTATTTTAAGTATTCAATGGCCTCCATCCTCAGTGTGCCAAAGCTCACCTCATGACAGCTGAGGAGAGGAGAGATGGGTACTAAAGGTAGCTGTAAGTCACCCCACCCCCTTGAGCTCCCCCAGGGCTGCCGGAGGAAAATCTGACCCCCCAGCACATTTCAGGATACTCTCAAGGCTGCTCTGAATTACACCTAGCAGCAGTGTTCCCCAGTAGGCTTTTCATAGCCAGAGATTGCCTGTTTTTGCCACAGTGTAATGCTGAGCTGCTCTCTTTTTTAGCATGTATCTTGGAGGAAATTTTTGATGTCTGAATTTTTACGGCTTAAGGCAGTAGCTTTCAAACTTTTTTTTTCCTCATGACCCAGTTGAAGAAAATGGTTGATGCCCGTGCCTCAATGTAATTTGACTGGAGTGTGGGCTCTGGGGTGAAGCTGAGGATGAGAGCTTTGGGGTGTAGGAGGGGGCTCTGGCTTGGGCGGGGGGCAGGGCTGGGGCAGGGGAAGCTTACCTTGAGTGGCTCCTGGTCAGCAGTGCAATAAGGTTCCTGTTTCTTCTGGCACCACAGACCATGCTGTGCCATAGAAGCAGCCAGCTTCTATGGAAGCGCAGAGCTAGTGCTTGGGGCAGGAGCCGTGCGCAAAGCCCTGTGCATGTGTCCGCCCCCTTCCTCCCAGAAGCTGGGCCTGCTGTGCAGGCTGCGGCACCAGGACAGGCAGGTAGCCTGCCTTAGCACTCCCACTGGTCACCTGATCCCCCTGCAGCAATGAGACCCAGTGCCTGACATTCCACAACCCAAATCTGGGTCACCACCCATAGTGTGAAAACCACTGGTTTAAGGAACGTTGTCAAATTTTATCTTTCAAACTCATCTTCCCCTAATTATGTCACTTTAGAAACCTCAGCCAAATCTGCTTTCTAATCAGATTCATCTGCCTTCAGTTCTGCATCTTGTTTTCTGCACCACTTCCCACACAGACTGAGGGAGTCTGCTGCCACGTCCTTGTTCCTGCCACTTGTAGGTATGGTCTGATGAGATCATCCTGAGGGGAGTTCACGAGCAATGGGAAGGTGAGAGGGTGGGAAAGGGCAAGTGTTACAGCAGTATGAGAAGCTGTGCATGTTACACTTTTCTTGATGGGTGAGTTACAAGGAACTGCAAAACAAATGAGTCACTTCTTCCATGATGCCCACAGGAAGTGAGTCAAGCTTATAAACTATTTGAATGAAAAGAAGATAGTGGCAGGATCAAGCAGAATTGTGAAAGTCTCCCTCGCTGGCAATCTTCTGACTTCATATAAGACCAAACGCTTAGTGTGTGGAACGGGAAAGAAAGGAATAGGTTTTAAAACAAAAATGGCCTACTTTTGTATGTGATGCCTACACGAGTGCACTCAAAATACCATTCGAGTAAATAAACATAACACAACACATGATGAAATGGCAAAAAACTTTGCTCTTAAATTAAAGGTTTGAAGTTGGCAGGTCAAGCTCTATTTCATACAACTAAGCCTTTGGGTGAAATCTAATGCTGTATGTATGATAGAGGAGGAAGTGTAGAATTCAGTGTGCTCCAACTGTGGAGGTTTGGTACAGGGTGGCTGAAGCTCTCTTCTTCATTAAGAACTGCAAGCCTCGCCAGCAATAACGACTGGAAAGAGAACACTCCTCATTTCTTTCAGTGCGCCAGAACGGGGTGTTTCCTAAGCATCCTTGGCTGCCAAATTATGTATGCTTGTTTGTGCTGTAGATAACATTCCAGTTGGGACTCAGCTAAAATCCCTAAAACCTCATATTATGCAGGACCTCTGGCTGAACTATAGCTCTCTGTGATTAGTACGGCAAGACTGGTGCTATATCCACTAAGTTGCCCAGGTCCACATCAACAGCTATAACTTTAATTACACACTTAGCCTGGCATAAATTACAATCTCCAATTAAATGAGCAATGAATTCTTTGTGATGTGGAATGAATATGAATAAGACATTTTTTAATGTATTCAGTATTCAAGACCATCTATATAGGTAATGATGGCATAAAGGGACAGAGTGATCATCTATATATTGGTAGATTCCTAGTCACTTTTGGCTTTGTCTGCAACAGATTTTTTCCTATGTTGATCAGTTCTGATATAAGCCATAATATAAAGACAGAGGCTTAGCAAACAATTGGCACAGTCCCAAAACTTAAATCAGCCTCAAGTAGTATGAGCAATGATGCTTTATTGAGGGCAACTATAAGGAAAAACAGTTTTGGTGTCCTGTACCTATTCCAGTTTGGCTGATTGCTATTTGAACTCCCCCTGCTTACTAGGACATGAGGGGGTATATGTTTCAAAAATACATTGCAAAGCATTATTAAGCACTCTTGTTAGATTTATACTGTCTCTATGTTCTCAGTTACACATCACATACAAGTTTCTGAATTTTTCCTTTAATATGAACCATCGGAAAATGGTAACTATTCCAAGCATTCCACTTCCAGTGTCAATCTAAAAAGTTGCATAACTTCTTCATTAAATAGTAATGGATAAATCCCATGAGCATCTTAGGGTTGGAGAAGCACCAAAAAGTCTGGATAGTTACATGAAGTAGATCATCATATTTCTTACACAAGACCTATCAATCTTCCCTCACCATCCAGTCACTCTTCCCTTCCTTAAAACTGAATGAGGCCTGGTCTACACTACATGGGCAGGTCGGAGTTAGATACGTCAACATATCTTACATAACGTTTCCTCACCATACGCACAGAGGAGGCCGATGGGAGCAAGCACTTCTGTGGGCTTCCCTTATTCCTCGTGAGGAGCAGGAGTACCGGAGTTGACGGGGGTGCCCTTTGAGTTCAATCTAGCAGGTCTATACTACACCTGCTAAATCAAACCCCAGAAGATTGACCACAGCAGCAATGATCTTCCATTTAGCGTAAACATGCCCTAATACAGACTTACTAAGCTTGGAACTTCATAGGATTCACATGGTGAAGGCATATTTAGAAGCTTCATTGGTAGCCCGACTTATATGAACTTATTCTCATCTGCGCCCTGCAGTTGCTTGGTTGAGAGTCAGGAAGGCCCAATGGGCCTTCCTGTTCTCCAAGTGTGTCCCTGTTTCTCCTCCCCAGAGGAAGGGGAACCGAACGCTGTTTCCATTTTTGGAAACTCCTTCACAGGGAAACTAGCCCACTCCCTAAGAATCCTCTGCTCCCACCAGCCTGGGGTCTTCCTATCTTTAAGGAAGAACAAAACAGCCTGTCTTTGTGTAGTGAGACCCAGTAGTGCCTTGACTGTGCTCTATTGCTCTCATCACTTCAAGGTGTAAAAAGTATTCTGAGGCTTAGCCTAGCCCCTCCGCCTCCATGAGCAGGCATGCACACCCAAGGGGCCACACTCTCCCAGTGCACTATGCTCCCCTGGAAGAACCCCCTCAGTATTCTGAGGAAATCTGAAGAAAGAACATTTGAACAAAACATGGTAGCTTCTTTGAGCTCTCCATTTCCCCTGATAGTGAAGCACAGCCTACATATTTTTTATTTAAATTAGAGCTTTCAGTCTTAGAATCTGGACCTGATGCAGTACAGAGGCAGCCATCTTCCACAACACTACACACCATCACAATGACATCATTCCTATGGCACCATGTGCTTCCATAGGCTGCCAGTCAGCCTTGTTATCCGTTCCTGGCCCTGGTCTGGATCTTCATATTCAGAAGTGGGTCAGGACCCAGCTACATTAGTGACTGGATCTCCATCCATGACCCTCTAAGTCAGGGGTGGGCAATAATTTTTGATAGGGGGGGCCACTCCAAGAATTTGGAAAGTGGTTGAGGGCCGCACTCTTCCATGATATTAATGGAGGTGTGGGGTCTGGGATGGAGGTTGGCTGCAGAAGGGAGGTGTGGGTAAGGGAGGGAATTTGGGTGAAGAAGACAGTTGTGATCTGGGGCACTGGACTGAGGTGCAAGGGGTAAGATTGTGGCCTGGGGCAGGGAGTTGGGGTACAGGAGGGGGTGAAGGGGTTTGGATAGTGAGCTAGGGTAGGAGGGGACTGTGATCTGGGGTAGGGGCTTGGGCTGCCAGATCTGGGAGGGGATAGGGGTGCAGGAGGGGGGCAGAGGATTTGGGTATGTGGAGTAGGGGGGCAGGAATGGGGGGCAGGGATTAGGGAAGAGAAGGGCTGGAGTGCCAGAGACAGGGTCTGGTCAGGAGACTTACCAGCCAGCAGCCCATTCCCGAATCAGCCTGCCTGCCTGCCTGCCCCGCCCCTGCACAGGCTGCAGCCATGTGCTCTGTGAATAGCTACGAGCCGCTTGTGCTTCATGGCTGCCTGTTATTGAAACAGGCAGCTACCACTGACCAGTTTCTGGACAGAAGCTGGCCAATGGCATTGTGCTGGGGGCCGGAGCAGCTCCTAAAGCTTCCCCCCTCCCATCCGGGTTCAGTTTTTAAAGTGAAACCACCCTCAGCCATGTTTCTGAGCAGCGTGTGGGTGGGGGGAGACAAGTGGGGAGCCTGCATGGACCTCACCGCAGCATCCGCGGGCTGGATCTGGTGGCTTGGTGGAGCCGGATCTGGCCCGCGGGCCATATTTTGCCCAGTCCAGCACTAAGTCCACTGAACTCCTCAGGATGAAGCATGGAGAGCCAGAGGGGAAGTATGTTTGATTGAGGGTATCAATTGTGAAACAAGATACTGGAACTGATCAAACTAATCTGGAGTCTGACCACCTGATGCACATGGTGCAAGAAAACTCCTCAGAGACACATTAGATGTGATAGAGCTGGGTGCAGAAAATGCTAACACAGAATGGTAAAACCTTACCAGCAATTCTCTGTTTTGAACTAAAATATCATGGCTTGTTATCATGCATACCCCTAAGTTTTTGTCTTTCCTTGCCAGCAACACAAATCTTCCCCATTCTATAAACCTGGCAGGATGCCATAAGAAAAACCCTAGTGCTGAGCCAATCTGCTCCAGGGGAAAATTCCTTCCTCACTCAGAAAACATCACTCAGAGAGGCTCTGCATCTAAACAAGGAACACCATGTATGTTTTCTATTATACCTGGGGTGAAATCCTGGCCCCATTGAAGCTAATGGCAAAACTCCCATTGACTTCAATAAGGCCAGGACATCACCTCTGACATTTACTTGCCCCTCTGTCTAAGTGTTCTTAATTACTCCAAACATGCCCAGAGACAGCAAACCTGAGGGAAGGAGGCTGGCAATACCGACCTGACCACCAGCAGGAAAACAAGTTCCCTGATAAGCTACCTACCTCTACCAGGACTAAACAACATGGCATGGCCGCTGCAAGCCCACCATGGAGAGCTTCTGAAAGGTTGCAGGAAAGCCACAACGCTATAGCCTATATGGACTATGAATCGCTATAGGCTACAGCAAACATTGAAACCGCCCTAAAAATGAGCACAGGTTCTGTAAGTTCACATTCAGTAAGGCCAGAAGAGGTCATTATGATCATGTATTCTATCCTCCCGGTCTGCATAGCACAGGCCACAGAACTTCAGTCCTGTAGTTGAAAGTCAATGACCATATCAGTGAAAAGGCCAGCACTTCAACTTCACAAGCCTCTACGAGACTTCGAGACATAGCAATAACACGTTAGGATAGGTGAAAACTCATCTGTAACATTTCCAAGGTGCTTTATATACCAGCAATGTGGCAATCAATTGAGTAGCCTGCTCTGTTGAAAAGCAGACTCGATGTCCATGTGAAATCCTGTTGTTACAATTTCCGGTTGCTCCAAACTATAACTCCAAACTAACGTACTCTTACTTCTTTAACTGAAAAAGAAATGCTATGTGTGTATTTTTATTAATTAACCCCCCAAACCACCCTTTTTCATTTCATTCCACCTCATTAATTTATTTATATTACTATAGCACTGTGGGGCCCTAGCCCTGTTCCAGGATCCCATTATGCTATACAAACACAAAGCCACAGTCCCCCTCCCAGTTATTGTCCTCCAGCTTCACAGGTATGTCACATACTACAACACTTGCATGGTCTGGGGAAGGAGGAGTTAATGTATCACGAAAAATTACCTAGCATGGAAAACATTTATTTTACAAATCTGGTTTTAAGACACTTTAGTTTTAAAAATTATCACAGACAGATTGTGCATCAGCCCCTCTCCCCCCACCTCCACACACATACACTTAGCAGAGCATATGATCTCAAACATGAATACCTGGTAGATTGTTCATGCTGTATGCTTTGAGAAATAACTCTTCACAGATGGAAAGCTATAAAAATGGTGTTCCGTTATCTTGTAGTTTGAACCACAATCTCAGAGCATATGAAATATTGATATTAAATCAAGCTGTACCTGGTTCGCCTGAATGAATTCTTCCAATTTCTTGACCTTTGTTCTAGTGCTGTTTCCTTTTAGGCTGGAGTCCAATGGGAAAAAAATCCTTTGTCCACAAGGAAAGGCAAATTGAGAATGACATACTGTTTTCTAATCAGCCTATGTGATATTTTATTTCACTTTGAAGAAAGTTTTTAAAACAAAGTATAATGACATAAATGGTCACCCACATAAACATTTACGTAGTGTGAACTGTTTTCACTACTCTTCCTTTAGTGATATAGCTAAGCAAATAAACAAACAAACGATGACACAGAAAGCACTGCTGACATTTCTAGGTGAAGGCCTAATGAAAATAAACCTCCAGTTACTGCTGGATATTCTGGAGACGAGTCAAAATAGATGGTACCATTGTAGCTACAATATCCACATTCTTGGTTTATAATCCTCATTGTCCACATCAGTAAGTTTTCTCTTGCAAGCAATTTGATCTGTGATAACGAAACTTGTTGTAAAGCATTCTTTCCATAAAATCAGTGGGTCAGATTCAGCCCTCATGCAACTTCACTGACCTTAGAGCAGGAATGATTGTGGCCCACTATATTTAGCTTATTGCCAAGGGAACATTTAGAATGCAGAACTATATCAAGGTAAATCTCCAGTGGTCTATGTCAACATGGACCAGCTCATTATGCCACTGAGGTCCTCAGCCTGTCTAGATAATAGTACCACTTTACCAGGTCTAGGTAGCCTGTGATCTGCCTGTGAGTACCCTCTATTCCCAGACTGCTTAGTATCTCCCAGGAGGAACCCAGCATCTGGCAGAATTAAGCCATAAGTTCTCTCGGCAGTAGCCAGCCCAGTGTTGTGTAACAAGAAAGAAGAAAAAAATCTGGAACCAGCACACACACACACAGTCTTTGCTGGCTAAAGAAGTCAGAGCCAAAACTTCAGATCTGGATTCAAATTCTCTCAGAGTTCAAGAATGAGTCTGAAGTTTTGGTGCCAGGAAGCATTCTACTGAACTGCCCTTAAACAGATTCAGAGCACTTGTGTTGTGGGCTAGAAGTGTCATTTTCAAAAGTACCATTTCAAAAGTGATTTAGGCTCATTAGTGCCTAAGTCAGTTTTACTAAAGGGAGGCTAAATCGCACTGACTCAGTCCCCCTAGGTTATTTCTGAAAATGTTGTGCTTGGTCCCTAGCAGGATCTCAGTGGCAGAATGAGCTGATCTGTGCTACACTCTCATGTTGACATCTTTAGGAAAAATAAGCCTCAGAGGAAAAAGAAGAAAGAAGACCTCCTTGTTAGCTGCCTACCAAGTGCCTCTCCCAATTAACTGTCTAAATAAAGGGTGGGGGGGAGGAAGGGGGGAAGGATCTACTCAGATCATGAATTGGGAGCCTGTCCAATGTGTGAAAAGATCAGTGTTATTGTGCCTTCCTTAGAAATCTCTTTCTTCTTACTCACCATCCACCTGTGTGCAACCTCCTCTCTGCAAAAGGCCTTATATCACCATCATCCTAAAGTCAGGAAGGAGCCAACAGATCTCTGTTAACATCACTCCCCATTTAGCATCACAACTTTCAGTTCCCAGAGAAGTTGAGTGCCATTTTTACAGAGTTTCAGCTATTGCTGCCAAAGGGAGCAAGGAATACATCTGAATGTGAACCTGGTTCTTCTGCTTTCCACTGCATATCAGCTCCATAGCATAGATGGCAGTACACTGATTGCTTATCTTGCCAGGCAGTAGACTAGAGTTGGTTGAAAAATCAGTTTGCTCTATGAAAAAAATGTAAAGAAATGGGCAATATGTTTTGAGCAAATGCAAACAGTCACAGAACTGCTGGACAAAGCAGAAAAATTCAGTCTGATGCAAAACAAAATTGGGGGAAGGATCTGGTTTTCTGGGTCCAGTCCCCACACTTTTTTTCCAGTGGAAAAACATTTTATGTTGAAAGAGTATTTCCATGAAGAAAGCTTTGGCCCGTTCTAATTTAGATAGACCATTTGCCTGAGTAGCGCACATTTATTTCTCTGTGTGAGCTAGAAGCAGTGACCAGTTGGGTCTATGTGTTTTCATCACACCAAAGAAAGTATCCCTTTTGTATTTGCTGTACCCAAATCTGGTCTTTTCCCTATAGCAAGTGACACAGCATTGGAAACAACATGAGTCCCAGCCAAGAAAATGGCAACAAATCCCCAAAACCATCAACACAAAACCAGAGCAAGGCACAAAATCCAGACTCAAAAAGTTGCATGTAAATATCAAGACGAGCTTAACTGAAAGGGAATAAAGAGGGGACTAAAACCTACCTATTTCAGTAGGCTTGATTCAAAATAGAAATGCTGGGGGGAAAAAACCCACTACCCCCCAAAAAAAACCAAAAACCAAAAAAAAAACAAAAAAACGCAGAGGCATTCATGGCATTTTGCTGGTCCTATATAGATTAAGTTCCTTAGGTTTCATTGACATAGAGGTTAAAAACAAAACCAGGAGCTGCAAGATTCCTGTCTACACTACAGCTCCCACCAGGGCTCCATTTCCATTGCATAACAACTTTATAGAAGCTACTGACTTAGGAACAAAACTATATATTCTCATGTACCAGTATATGGTTGCCTTTAGATTAACTATCTACACATGCACAAAGATACATACTCTTTTACATAGCATTAGTGCAACTGTTTCCCTCAGTGCAACTAACTTAATGGTAGCACTTTTTCCCCCTTTAAAATTTCCCAGGATAGACATACTCACACTGCACTCTCATGAATCTGCAATATGTTCTTCAGACGGAGAGCATATTGTTGTTCTTTGTGTGTGGAAAAACACAAGAGATAGCAACTTGTCTTGACTTTCTAATAGTTTCACGATGTTCTTTTAAACAAAATCAGACTTGCTCAAGACTCACAACATTTGAATTTGGCAAACAAGTCCATATTTGTTTTTTCAAAAGTGACTGTTAAAAATAAAACTGCTACATTTATTTCAAAGGAATATATTTGTCCCCATTTTTTACATAAAGAGCACATATATACAAGATTATTATTATTATTTTGTATGTATGTTGCAGTGCTCAACATTTTAATTGCCAGTTCCTCAATAAAACTATTGGAAATCTTCCATCTTCCCATTAGCACTTACAAAATAACTGTTAACAATATGTTATCCAGACACAGGAACTTTATAATTAATGTTGGAATAATCTTCAAAGTCGAGTGACTAAAATATATCCTATTAAATTACTGGACTTCATTCAATGCTGTTCTGCTGTTTTAATGTTCAATAAATGTGTTGAGGGGAGATATTTGGCAACATAAGCTAGTTTCTCTGGCAGAGAGAGTGACTACAATGGGGTTACTTCTCTGCTGTATGGCAAAAGCACTGACACCATTCTAGGCTATAGTACAAACTTTGAAAGGATGATGGTGCTGTGAAATAATGCAAATCCCAAATGCAAGTCGATGCTCCTCCCCTGTCAGCTGATGAGGAATTCGACAGTTTTCACATAAGCGGTAAAACACAAAAGGCAGTGTATTTCTGGATGATTATAGGACAACTCTGTAAGTGCTAGAAGTCAGAAGGCCAAGAGCCAAGGTCTTAACTACATGAGAAATGCAAAATTGGCTCTCAAGTGTCTTAGTGCTATCCTGAAATGGAATTTCTACAGTACATTAAATATAGAGAAACACTTAGACCTGTATGTTCAACACAGACACAGACATGACGTCACTGACAGATCATTAAAATTCTCATTGCATCCAGAGTTCTCTAAAGATATCTTCTAAACTGGCCTAAGAGAAGACTGATAACTTGAGAAAGAGTAATATAAATACCACAATGGGCAATGTCAATAGTGTATGTGGTTGAAGCCAGGATTTAAAGGATGGGATGCTCCATCTTTCTGATAAAAAATGAGAACAGTAACGTAATGGCTTATTTCCATTGTGAAAATGAGTTTTGCAGGACAAAGGTATCTTATACATTATCCCCAGAGAATCTGGAGATGCTGTAGTGCTTGCCTGATAGAAAATACCTGAATTAATGTCTATGTACCTGTTAGGAAAAAATAAGAGATAGACCAACATGTGTACAAGAAAATCTAATGTGGCTACTGTACTGAAAAATATTATTTTTAGAGTCATGCCTAGAAGCCCATGCCTAGAAGCCAAGAGTCCTATTCAGTTAAGCACTGCATGTACATATAATGAGGTAATCCTGCATGAAGGCACATATTTTCATGTACCAGGTGAAATATACATACATGCACCTCCTTGGGCAATAATCAGCCATCTGTCCTCATATCTAGCAAGTTAAGTTGGAGATCTAGATGCAAATACACCACTTAGGAAAATACCATGTGGACTTACAATATTCACTGTGGGGCAGTGGATAGGAAGTGAATGTGTGAGTATAAGGTATTCATTAAGGAATCTTATATGAAATTTGAGTTATCTTCTTTAGTTAAAAATTAATCCAAACATCATTCAGTTCCGGTCAGAGGGAGTTTTTGCCTGAGAAAATTTTGGAGGATTGCATATACAGCTATTAGCAGGCATTTGTATTTAAATCTCTGGTTTTCGGGCATCTATAACTTTCCAGAAAAAAAAAAATACTTGGTCGGAATTTCCTAATGCTATTCTAAGCCCAAAGGTAAATTTGTTTGTAAAGTTTGGCAAAAATTATATTTTGGGGAGAGGGAGTTTCTGTTTATCTGAATGTGAATACCATTGAATCCTCATGCATTTTGTTAAAGGTGTTGTCGGTACTTGGATAACTGACAGTTGTGGTTATAAAAAGTTCAAACCTGTTCCATATAGTACATATACTAAAAAAGTTTCCTCTGGTTTGAAAATCTGTCTCATATCCAGGTAGATTCTATATTTTTATAATGGGCAGTTCTGACAACCTCTTTCAAGCCAGTGCAACTTTTCAATTGTGGTGACCTCATGTAGCCTTCAAGGAAGTATATTTTGTTACATTTGATAAATCAGATGTGAAATAAAGGGCATTAAAACTCTTCATTGACATAGACCCTGATCCTGAAGTCCACATAGATGCACTGGCCCATCCATACATCCCTAATTTCAGCATTGGGATCTTACACCATAGGCTCCCCACATTGTTCACATCTTGCATACTATGCTGAGGGCTGGGATTTTGTAATGGGAGTTCCAGGGAGGAGGAAATCACTAAAATCGTGCACTTGAATGAAGTCCATGAAATCTTGGAAATGACTGTAAAAACACATTTGATTAGAGACCCTTCCTGCTCCCCAAGTGGCATTGTTACCTACTGCACAGAATTGCAGTGCCACTTAGGTTTGGCTCATCCACTCCTCCATCTGCGTCTATTGGTGGAACGGGTGATCCAAACCCAAGTGGTGTTTTGACCCTGTGTTCTAGGTTGCAACACCCAGAATGGGAAGCTGAGCCTAGGCCAGCTCTAGACTAGGGGGCAAAGTTGAACTAAGGTACGCCATTACAGCTACATGAATAATGTAGTTGGAGTCAACGTACCTTAGTTAGAATTTCTGCAGTGGGCGGATGGGAGAAAGTCTCCTGTCGACTTCCCTTACTCCTCGAGTACCAGAGTTGACAGGAGCATGATCAGAGGTCGATTTAGGAGGTCAAAAAAGTGACCCAGCCAGAAAGCTGAGTCACTAACAGGACAGATGCCTCCATAGTGGATTTACTAGACCTGCTAAATCGACCCCCCAGGAGATCAATCTCTGCAGTGTGGATCTCCTGGTAAGTGGAGATGAGATATCAATCTAATGTGAGAAGAGATGCAACCACTAGGTGCATGTGGAGTTGGAAAGTAAGCTTTCATGGACTCCCTTCCCTCCAGGTCTGACCTTTCAGAATCCCTACTATAGTCTTGTGTATATTGATGTAACAAGATCTATATTATTTGATGACCTTTCTGTGTCTTATCTCCCCAACCCCAGCTCTGCCATGACACTTACTAAAAATTTCCAAAATAGTAACCTTAGCTATACTTACTTGCTTCCTCCCTTTGTGTCTCAAACTTCTATAAATGGATGGATTTGCTACATTCCTTACTGAGGATTATTTGAATGCCAACATGGAAATGGAAGCATCGTTTAAAACTGTTGATTTCAGAGAAACTGCCCAGAGTGTGAGTCAGGGCAGTGTGCAATTGTGGTTTCCTATGTGCAGCAATTTGAGTCTCAGCTCTCATTTTGAAACACATTTTTCTTGTTCTCGTTTAAAGAGGTAACATTTCAATGCAAACATATCAGTTACTGTTGTTCCTCTCCTTGAGATTTTACACACATTCAGTAGTGAAATCCTGTGCAGAAAGAAAAAAAACTGATCCCATATATGGATTTAAAAGAAAAATAGATACAAAATTTGCTTGTTTGTTTTTTAATTGCTAATTTAATATGTGATCAGTTAGGGGTTGGGATTGTCAGATGATTTGGAGCGAGTTAGATCCCAGCTCCCACTGGAATTCTATAGGACGTGAGTGCTGTTGTGGGGTATACAAACACCGCTCTGGAGAGGAAGGGGTTAAGGAGCTGCTCTGGACCCATGTGGCCCTGCCTTGCTGCACCAGGTGGCAGTGCAGCTAAAAAAAACAGAACAGCTCAGAGGGAGGCAGAAAATGGAAACAAGTAGATCTGCTCTGAGCATTTTGGAAGGAGTATTCCACACGCACCTGCTGTTTGAGGCGTGGAGATGCTGACCTGAATAAGCCACCAAAGGAGGGACTGGTGACTTTTGAATATCAGGAACTTTACTTTTGAGTTCAGTTCTTTATTTCAGCTTCAGGAAGAGGGGATACAGACAGGAAGTGATTCAGGGAAACAGCTGCATAGCACCCTGAGGTGAAGGACCATGCCTACTATTTGGGTCCTGGATAAAAACTGCTGGAGAGGGTGGGCCCAGGATCTCCTACCAACTCCTAAAGAGGGGATAACAACAAAAGTCTATCCTTTGGCTGGGACTCTCGCTGGGGAAGATACTGAAAATGCAAGGGCCCAGACCCTGGAACCGTCACTCAACTGGGCCCCAGGAAATCTTTGCTGACTTTGAAAAAGAGTGGATTCTTTGTACCCTGAAAGGGCTGGGCTCAAATGAGTGACCCAGCCAGAGAGCTGAGTCACTAACAGGACAGATTTATAGTGAGAAAAGGGGAACATTTGGGGGAAAGACAACATGCCACTACCAGCCTGAGTATGAGGTGGCACTCCCAGAGAGTATTCTCCTTTGTGGGTGCCTGACTCCCTTAGGCTCCTTTGAAAATCTCAGCCTGAAAGTTTTACTTAGATGTTCAACCACACTAGTTTTCTGAGCAAACTGCATTTTTACCTGCTCTCTGCAACATTCGTTCTTCCCCACACACATCTGCAGGGACTTCTTTAAGGACAATAATGTGGTGACACTCTGCCATAAGAACGTCTCCCTGCCTTGAAGGGAAGATCTGCAGCAGCCTCCCTTAGGGAGCACACAGTAGCCATGTCTGTCTAGGAGATCTGCTATCTGGGAAGAAGTGTGCACCAGACTCTAAGGGTATGTCTAGACTACATGCCTCTGCCGACAGAGGCATGTAAATTAGACATACCGACATAGTCAATGAAGTGGGGATTTAAATATCCCCCGCTTCATTAGAATAAAAATGGCTACCGTATTGTGCCAGCTCAGCTGTTTGTCGGCACAAAGCGGCAGTCAAGACGGGGATTGGTCACCAAGGAAAGTCTTTGTCGACCGATCCCTTATGCCTCGTGAAACGAGGTTTACAGGATTGGTCGACAAAGGCTTTCCTTGGTGACTGATCCCGGTCTTGACTGCCGCTTTGTGCCAACAAGCAGCTGAGCTGGCACAACGCGGTGGTCATTTTTATTCTAATGAAGCGGGGGATATTTAAATCCCCGCTTCATTGACTATGTCGGTATGTCTAATTTACATGCCTCTGTCGGCAGAGGCATGTAGTCTAGACATGCCCTAAAATGACAACCCTCAGAGATGTAGTTAAGACAGCGTAAATTCTGGAGCAGATGCTGCCAGGTCAAGAGAAGAAGACTTCCATTAATCTAGCTGCCACCTGTTGATTCTGCGATTCATGTTGTGAGCAAGACACGAGAAGTCATTCTTACGCTCTACTCTGCGTTGATCAGGCCTCAACTGGAGTATTGTGTCCAGTTCTGGGCACCACATTTCAAGAAAGATGTGGAGAAATTGGAGAAGGTCCAGAGAAGAGCAACAAGAATGATTAAAGGTCTAGAGAACATGACCTTTGAAGGAAGACTGAAAGAACTGAGCTTGTTTAGTTTGGAAAGGAGAAGACTGAGAGGGGACATGATAGCAGTTTTCAGGTATCTAAAAGGGTGTCACAAGGAGGAGGGAGAAAAATTGTTCTCCTTAGCCTCTGAGGATAGGACAAGAAGCAATGGACTTAAACTGCAGCAAGGGAGGTTTAGGTTGGACATTAGGAAAAACTTGCTGTCAGGGTGGTGAAACACTGGAATAAGTTGCCTAGGGAGGTTGTGGAATCTCCATCTCTGGAGATATTTAAGAACAGGTTAGATAGACATCTATCAGGGATGGTCTAGATGGTTCTGGGTCCTGCCATGAGGACAGGGGACCGGACTCGATGACCTCTCGAGGTTCCTTCCAGTCCTAGTAGTTTATGATTCTATGAGAGATGCCCACAGATAGCATGACAGATGAATTTATACACAACATATAATTAGCTTTAAAATCAAAACATTCAACTCTTGGATACAGTGGATAAGATTCTAATTTTCACATAGGCAACTTTACACCCATTTTGAGGCCTCTTTATACTGCTTCAGTGGTGTAAAGGGGCCTTTGTGCAAATGAGAATCTGGCCAAAGAGCTTGTTTCTCAGTGCTTTTGTGGGTTTTGATACATGTGGAAATGCGTATTTCTTGATATTTTGAAAAGAAATATTCTCTATTTGTCCACACCTGACTTGCTAGCCTTTCACAGGTACTGACTTATAGGATTATTAGATCTCTCTTACATGCAATAGACTTTCCTGGAAGCATTGAAAGAGAACTTTTATTAGGAACCATTCTTATACTCCTCTCTTTCCTCTCTCATGTCAACAGCTGAGAGGAGAGGTCAGTATATGGGCCTCAACGTGGGCAAGTGTTCTGGGGGAAGCCTTTAATCTTTTGTGTTTGTTGGACAAATATTCATTTTTTCCCTGTAACCAGTTCTGAGAGTGTTGTCAGGCTATTTTCAAACCACTCATCAGTGGCTGGGCACATATTTCTCTTGTAAAATGTGATTGTAAGATCGGACACAAACAATGAGGGACACTCCAGCAAAATAACAGTCTTTTTAGGTTTTTTCCAGGTCTGAACATTTCTCCACACTTCTCCTAGATGAAATAGGGTACATCTTCACAGCCTGCAGTACAGAGCCTTCAAACCCAGGCTGCCAGACTTGGGGTTCCCAGGGCTCATGCTAGTGCTCTACAAATTAGCTGTGTAGACAACACTTTGAAGCTGTGGTTCCAGCTAGATTGGTGGCTCTGAAGCCTGAGCAGGAAGAGTAGGCATCAAAGCCCAATTCCAGCCCAAACTGCAACTTCAAAGTTCTGTCTACAAAGCAATGTTGAGAGCACTAGCGCAAGTTACGCTAGTCTATATACAGGCTGGGAGGCTCACTGCTATGGGCTGTGTAGATATACCTATCATAACTTCATACCTTTCCATATATTCCTGGCAATAGATCAAGTCTGTCAAACACTACTCCAATTGTCATAGCTTATAACTGAGTTCCAATAATATACTTTTAGAATGAGGGCAGCAGAGACCATTGTGAGGTCTGTGGAGTTATGTCAGTGTGAAACTAGTGTAATATTCATCAGGCCTCAGGCATCTGTTGAAAATTTTCAGAGGAAGAAGCCCTTTCATCACTCACCAGTGAGCATTCAGGCTGAGTGTTAATGGATTCTGGAGAGTTTCTTCTCCAGGCCTCTTTATCCATGAAGTTTGACAGTGGAGTAGAGAAGAAATGGGAGGGTTTACAGGACTTTAGCAGGGCAGTGAGGTCCTTTTAAAAAACAGACCTCTATGGTATTCCTTCACTGGAATACACAGGATTTCACCCTACAATTGAAAAATAATAATACTAAGCTCAGATACTGTACTTTTCATCATCAGATCTCAAAACACTTCACAATCTTTCATGTATTTCTGCTCACAGCATCCCTATGAGGTAGGGAAGTGCTGTTATCTCAGTTGCAGTTGGAGAACAGGGGCCAAAATGATTTGGCCAAAGTCAGGAAGTTTGCAGAGCAGCATGCAACTGAGACTGGGTTGACAAGTCCCAAGCCAGCATTAGTGGAAAAAGTATCCAAAAAAGTTACTTGAGTATAAGTATTGCTACTTTGAAAAAAATGTAATTAAGTAAAAGTCAAAGTACCCTTCCTGAAAACTACCTGAGGCTATGTCTACATTGCAGGGAAAGTTGGAAAAAGATACGCAAATTGCAAACCATAATTTGTGTATCTTTTCCCGCTTTTCTTCTGAAAGAGGCTTTTCCGACATTTGGCCCATCTGCATGGGGTCAAATATTGGGAAAAACCCCTTTTTCGGAACATCCCTTCTTCCTCGTAGAACGAGATTTACAGGGATGCCGAAAAATGCATCTGCTTTTCCAAAAATGCAGCAGAGCTTTTCCAGGATACCTCCAATATCCTGGAAAAGCTCTGCAGTGTAGACAGCCTGAGTAAAAGTACAAAAGTATCGCATCTTAATTGTACTCAAGTAGCCAGAAGAAAAAGTAGCCATCCAATGGAAATCTATGGTTAACCACCTGATATACCATAGGGCACCATTATTTTTCATAATAATGAAAAATACCCCTTCTCCTTGTTCATTTAGTATGAGCAGAATTCTCTCTGCAGCCATGAACACAGAGTTCCATCTTGTCTGCTTTGGCTGAATGAACTGCAGCTTGCATTCTGCTTCCACCATTTCTGCTCCAATACAGGCAGTCCCCGGGTTACGTACAAGATAGGGACTGTAGGTTTGTTCTTAAGTTGAATTTGTATGTAAGTTGGAACTGGTACATATTGTAGGGGAAACTCTAGCCAAACATTTTTTTTTAGTTTTGGATAGCATAGGAAGGGTTAACCCCCTCTAATGTTTGTTTTGCTGTCTGTTCCCTGTTCAGAAGATTTCACATCACTTTCTGTCCCTGTGACAATTGGATTTTGAATATTTTGGGTTGTCTTGGAAAGAAGGATTGGCAATAAAGCTTCAGTGGAGACACCTTTTTCCCATGATAACTCTTACAGGAGTGAATTTCCTTCCTAGGGTAGATTTCCCCTCACTTCCTGTTGTCTCAAGGACAGGAAATGAGATTAAATCTTTCTAATGAGGATACAGACAGCAGTAAAACCTCAAGTGGCTCTAACCCCACACCAAACTAACCAAAACTAAAAAAAAAAAAAAATTTGCATGGAGTTCTACTTTAAATGCAATTTGGACAGATGTTTGTCTTAACATATTCTTTATTTTTAACTGTGCATGTAAATGCTTAAACGTTTCAAATACTGTACAGTACTGTACAGTACAACCTTAAACAATCTTGGTAGAGGATGATGGACTTGTTGGAGAGGATGGGACTGGTATTAGAGAGTCAGAGTCTGATTCTGCTGCTGGAGTCAATTTCTTGAAGTAGGCATCAAGAGAGGTTTGTTTAGAGCTTTTTTTTTTCCTCATCATAAATAGCCCTGTAGCATCTCAGACCTTCGGTAACTGTGCGGTAAACTTTTGAACCTCTCTCTGTATCAGGATCTTGCTCCTCTAACTTTGCCATTCCTGCTTCAATAAGATGAAAAGCATCAGCTAACTCTTTTGTAGAAAATTTTTCAATTGTGGAGTTTCTAGGTCCTGGTTTTCTTCCCTAGATTCTATCTGCTGCTCTAGTTCCATAAGGTCTTCATTGGTTAGTTCTTTGCCATGGAGTCGAGTAACTCTATGATATCATTTTCAGTGATGTCCAACTGCAGTTTATTAGCAACCACAGTTTGCCTGGTTTTGTGATTTCATCATCTGTAAACCCCAGAAATTCTTGTGTGAATTGGGGGCACAATTTGTTCCAAACTCCTCTCATATTTGTCTCTTTCACTTCATCCCAAGCATCAGCAATATTGTTGATGGCATCATAAATGTTATAACTTTTCCAGAAATCCCTTAAGGTCATCTCATCCTTTTGGGTAGCCCTGACAGCTTGTGAGAATGTCCTCCTTAAATAACAGGCCTTAAAGGAGGCTATGACTCCCTGATCCATTGGCTGAATTAGTGATGTGGTGTTGGGGGTAGAAATACCACCTTTACATTGGGGTGCATGTCATCTAAAGTGTTTGGATGTCCAGGGCATTGTCAAGGAGAAGGAGAATTTTGAAAGGAATGTTTTGCCCAAGCAATAACGTTCAACAGCAGGGACAAAATGGTTGAAAACCATTTTCAAACATAGCAAGTGTAACCCAAGCCTTTGAATTTGCCCTCCAAATAACAGGAAGAGATGCCTTAGTGACATTGCGTAGTGCCCTCGGATTTAGGAAGCGATGCACTAGCAAAGGTTTCAGCTTTAAATCCCCAGATGCATTACCCCAAGTAATAAAGTCAGCCTGTCCTTTGATGCCTTATGTCCTGGTGCACTTTTTCCTCTTTCGAAATGTATGTCCTCTCAGGCATTTTTTTCCAAAACAAGCCAGTTTCGTCTACATTAAAGATTTGTTCTGGCAAATAGCCTCCATCGTCAATAATAACTTCCAATATCTTGGGAAAAGAACTTGCAGCACTGACATCGGCACTCGCTGCTTCACCTTGAAATTTAATATTATGCAAATTTGTTCTTTTTTTAAAGCGATTGAACCCTTACTTGCAACAAATTCTTCATTGCAATCACCTTCACTTGCTGTACGAGTAGCTTTTAAATCACTGAAAAGGCTTCGAGCCTTTTCTTGCACTAAAGAAAGACTGATAGGTATATTACGCTGATTTTGGTCTTCTATCCAAATTGTCAGCAGCCTTTCCATCTCGATAATTAAACCACTGCGTTGGTAATAATCGTAGCATTCATTGGGGTATGGCCTTTCACATGCTCCATTATTCTACCTTTATCTTTTAAAATTGTTGCGATTGTTGACCGACTGTAACCACATGCTCTGCCAATGGATGATGGATTTTCACCTCTCTCTGATCTCTTTATTATTTCTACTTTATCTTCCATGGTGATGGTTTTTCTTTTCTTTGCTGTATCACCAGCACTTGCATCAGATTTGTGTTTTGGAGGCATTGTTGCAGGGTGCAAAAAACACTGTACAGTATGTACACAGGTTCTGGTCAGCGGGACGCCGGGCCCAAGGCACCTTTGTTTTGAAGTCCGGCTGGGCCGATTGTCAGGTGCAGGACCTTCACAATAGAAGAGGCAGTGGAGTTACACGCCTAAGATGGTGCCTGTGGAGGCTTGGGGAACGTAGTAAGGAGTCAGGCTACCCAGTGATGGTGGGGGGGGGGGAGTTCAACTTTATTGGCGTGTTGGCACCTGTGGAGGCTTGGGGCATGTGGTGAGGAGTCGGGCTACCCAGTGATGGTGGGGGGGGTCACCTTTATGGGCGTGACTGGGTCTTGAGCCAGGTGAGGGCTGGTGGCAGCGTAGAGCCGGCCCTGACAGCTTGAAGGAGCGAGCAGGAGCTCTGCAGCAGTGATCTCCCCCTGCGGTGTGACCCTGGGCTGTCAGCCAGCGGGAGGTAGGGAGATTACTGTATGTACGTACGCCAGCGGGAGGTAGGCTGTCAGCCAGCGTACGTAGCAGCCTGTGGCCGGAAGCGCGGCTATGCTAACTACGCTTATGTCGGATCCATAGTGACGAACGGAGGCCCTCGCTGCTGCGCAGTTATACTAGCCGTGGATGCTGCAGCGTTGTTTGCGTAGCCACGCTGCAAGCCAAAGCGAAGTCAGCGTTGCCGCGCCGCGCAGCAGCGAGGACCTCCGTTCGTAACTACGGATCCGACGTAAGTCGGATTGACAGAAGTCGGGAACTGCCTGTAGCTGAGCGTCCAGTTTTATTGCACAGGTTTTGTGAGCCCCCCTCCAGGCTCTGGGGTGAGGCCAAAGTTCAGTGTGTGGGAGGGGGCTGCCAGGGAGTGGGATAGAGATGAGGATGAGGGGGGGTCTGGGTGGGAGGTAAGGTGCTGGAACGAGCTGGGAGTGGAGGTCTGGCCAGGAGGGAGGTGCAGGAGTGGGATGAGGGTGAGATTTCTGGAAGGGTGCAGGAAAACTGGGCAGGAGGGGGTGCAGGAGCTGACAGGGGCTGGGAGAGCTGTTTGGGAGGGGGTGTGTGGGAGAGGGATGAGAATGTGGGGGCTGTCCATGAGAGGTGTGGGGGGGCCACTTACCTAGCTCCACACTCTCTTCTGCTCCCCACTGCTCTTATTGACCAAAATCTGGCCAATGGGAGCAGTGGGGAAACCCTCCCATGAGCAGTTTCCAGCACCACATTCCCCCCAGCCAGGAGGAGGGTGAGCGGCAGCACACAGCACTGCGCTTCTTCTCCCGTACATGCTGGATCCAGCCCGCGAGGCTCAGGCTCCCCACCCCTACATAAATCCTGTTTTTGAATGAAAAGGTGTTAATGCAGCTATTAAGACTTCTTCGTTGGCAGGGTTGTTTTTTTTTAATCGTCACTGCATGATGATTGGATGCTTTGGGCATGCAGCTGTGCTTCAACAAATCAGAATGCTGACTTGTGCAACTGTCAGTGGGGTGATGAAAGTAGTGAGTAACTAAGTGCTTTAGGAAATGGTAGTGGACTACAAAGTACAGTATTTTCTAAAAAATCCACTTGAGTAAAAGTTGAAGTATCATAAAAATAAAGTACTTGAGTAAAGTACAACTACCAAAAAAATGTATGTGAGTAGTGTAACAAAGTATTTCTACTTAGTTACTTTCCACCTCTGCAAACCAGTGCCTTAACTGCTGGAGATTTTGGTGTTTTTATATGTGCTTATGGCACCCAGATACTATGGCAGTAAGCACCACAGTTATCCCTACGCTAAATTAAAAATAATGGCATTTGAGTTATGTTTAACAACACTTCAGAAAACTAGTTCTTAGCAGAGAATAGTTTCCAGGGTTAATTTATGTAAAAATTACTAGTGTAACCCTTCTGCCAGGTAGTACCAGCAACAGCCAGGACCGGGTTCAACATCTAGGGGGTCCCTTTTCATCCATCTCACACAGAACCAGCTCGAGCCCCCACCCAGTAGCCTGGGAAATTCACACACCCCTGGGCGCCTCTGAGAGGCAATGCTTCCCCACTCACAAGCACAGAGTCTGAGTGTAAAAAATAAACTTTTAATGAAAGAGAGAGAAGTTACATGGCATTAGCTCGGAAAAATACCACAAACATAGTTCCTAACCCCCCACGAGTAACCGTCCCAGCTCAAATGGATTGAGCAATGTCCTTTGCCCCTCAGGCTCAACAGTCCAACAATAGTAATAGAGATGTAGCCGTGTTAGTCTGATCTTGCTGAAACAAAAGACAGCACTATGCAGCACTTTAAAGACTAACAAGATGGTTTATTAGGTGATGAGCTTTCATGGGCCAGACCCACTTCCTCAGATCAAATTCTGGAAGAGAATTGGCATGACCATATATACCAAAGGAATACAATGAAAAAAAGTGAACACATTATAAAACTGAAAAATCAGCTTTAGAACAGAAGGCGGATGAGGGGGAGGGCTAATATCTATGACATAATGAATGGAACTCAACAATGTAAGGGTTCCATTCATTTACCCAAACTTTCTCCATACCCCACTTCAAACACCCCACTTACAGCTCTGTCTAGTCAGTGCAGACCCTGACACATCACCCTGATGACTCCACTCATTGAGCCTGAGGCCATGCCACCTTTGTGCTGCTCCTGTGGTCTGCTGGCACTGCCTGCCGCTGCTCCTGCTGGCTGCCTGCCGGTCGTTCCCGCCAGATGCTCCACTGGCCACCTGCTGCCACTCCTACCAGCCACCTGCCGGTCGTTCCCGCCAGCTGCCTACCGCCGCTCCTACTGGCCACCTGCTGGTCGCTCCCACCAGCAATCTTGCTGGCTGCAATGGGTCTGGCTCCAGGCCAAACCAGTGACTTCAGCTCTTAGTGATTTCAACTCTTTAGCCACCACCTAGGCTGGCAAAAGATTCCAGCTTCCACTGAACTTGCAAAAAGACTCCGGATGGAGTTTGCTTTAGGTCTATTCTTAAAACAAGGGGGAAAAAGGCAAGTTGAACCAGTCTTACAGCTCACGCCTGGTAGGCATGAAGCGGGCTGGCACAAGCCCTTTAGCCCTTCCCTCCCCCCCCCCCCCCCAACTCAGTTCACTCAACTCTGGAAGGGGGAGGCTTCACCTCTTACAATGATGGTGTCTCTACTGCAAGCACTGATGTCATATTTTACAATTCCCACATTTAGGGGTAGCATGATTTGTGACCCCCACAACAGCCCAAATTAGTTACAATACATCACATTCCATTCTAACAACCGATCCTCCATCAGCCCTGGCTGAATTGGATTTACATAACCACACCTCGGATTCCTTCCCCATCCCAGCATGAGCTGTATTTACATATCAAGAGTTAACAGTTAATTATCTTGCAGAGCTAAACAATTTGAGTGAGCATACCCACCCCCAAGGAAGCTCTCTCCTTTTAGCTGGCTGATAACAAAAAGTAGTTCAGCCCCTGCTTACACTAGAAGCAGGGGAATACCTAAAAATGTTCTGGAATCATTACGTAGCATTTATAAATGAATTTGTTCTGTCTTTGTGTTCACTTTCTGGGAGCATTCAAGCAAAAGTAGCTTCCAAAGGGATAGTCATAGAAATTGACTTTTAAGTAAATACTAGCAAGAATTTATAGCATAGGTTTTTGCTTCAGTTTCAAAACTCTCCACTTAAATTTACATTTATCCAGTCAGGGAGCAGGGAGCTACTATGGTCTTGATTACACAAATATCTATACATGTAAATAATCTCACTCAGGCAAGTATTCCCACTGATTTCAATAGGAACTATTTGCCTCAGAAATTATTCATGTGCAAAAGTATTTGCCAGATCCGATTCCTGTGTGACCAGAGTTGACCAGCTGGGGAAGGGGAAAATGTAACCCCTTCATGTGACCCTCCCCACATGACTTGTTCCACGCCCATCCCCATGACTTGTTCCTACCCCTCAACGCTCTCTCCATCCCCTCTCATGGACATTACTGGTGGGGAAGGGGGTCCGCTTTGTCCTCTTCCAGGAACCCTATGACCACACTGCCTGCCTGGGACCAGTTCAGTACAACAATAGCCTGGGACAGTGAACCCAGCAGCATCTCCAACAGGCAGCATGGATGGAAATGGAAGAGGTAAGGCTCTAACCACGCCTTTTCCCTTTGACACTGGCCCCTAGACCGCTCCTCGTGTTTTAGGGAGGGGCATGTGTCTATGTATGCCCCTCCCACACATCACCCCTGTGTGTGACCTTTCTGTCCAGTTAAAATTACCCTTGTTTTAAATACTTGCAGTGATCTCTTGGTTAACAAGCTACAGACCAAATATGATTTGGCAAATCCTTTCAAATAGGCACATTTGAAAAATTTACCTTCAATCTTGATTTTCTTTTTCAAAATAGCTATATGAGTCAGGATTCCCATTTTCAAAAACAGTTTCAGCATTTAGCTCCTAAGGGCTGAAATTGAAGTGACACTGAAATTCAATAGGGTTTAGACTCCCAAGGGCTAAAATTACTTTTAAAAATAGGATGTAAATTCTGCAGTCACTTGGGTGCTTCTGAAAATTTGACCTCTATTCCCAAACAAATTACAGTATATGCTACAAATTATTTGCCCACCTCTAAAATTAACTATCTTAATTCATTACAAAGGTGGTAGATCTTATGTTTGTTTGTTTTTTCCTGGCAAACAAACCTTTCTCCGTCCCTCCCCCTCTGCCAAAGAAAATTTCATAATGATTAGTATAAGCAGAGCTATAGTAGTGCATATGGTTAACAGCTGCTTAAACATGATATGGTGTAACAACTGTCTGGAAGTCATTAGCCTAACTTTTTTTTTAGTACCATTTCAGTCTGCCAAATAATGCACATATTATATTTTGTGTTATTATTTATAGGATTAATATTCGTGTTTATCAGGGTACTGAATGTTTTTGATAAACACAGTGACTACTTCTCTGAAAGAACCAAAACATCACACATACCAAGAAATATTTACCAGAAAGACTTTTCTGTAAGGAAACTAAACAATATTTAAGAGTGAGTTTTGTTTTAGGTTGTAGATACACTAACACAAACCAAGGAGATATATGTAAATGCTGTAAGGCAAGGCTTCATGAATACTTCCATAGTATGGAGTGCATATTAAGACAGAGATTGTCTATTCACAATTGCATAGACTGCCTTTCCTCACTCATCTTTCCATAACAGCCTGGCGGCTGTTACACTGCTTACACTGAACCACAGTAATATTAGAAATGTAAAGCTGGAAGGGACCTCAAGAAATCACTAGGGCCAGCCCACTGTTCTATGGCAGGCCCAAGTAAACCTAGAACATCCCTGAAAGATGTCTTAAAAACCTCCAGTGATAGAGAGTCCACAACCTACCTTCAAGGCCTATTTCAGAGCTCAACTATTTTTCTTAGAAAGTTTTTCCTCATATCTAACCTATATCTCCTTTGCTGCAGATTTAAGCCCATTATTCCTTGTCTCACTTTCAGTGGACATAGAGAATAATTTATTACCATCTGCTTTATGACAGTCCTTATCTGAAGTCTGTTTTCAGGTCCTCCCTCAGGCCATGTCTACACTATAGATAAAATGGAAGCAGCTGAACTTTATCTTCCGGGATTCGAATTAGCGGGTCTAGTGAAGACACGCTTTTTCGAACTGAGAGGAATCTCCTGTCAATGCCAGTAGTCCTGCTTCTATGAGGAGTAAGGGAAGTAAAAATTTTAATTTTTTATATATATTTGTATTTTTGTTGTTTGTTCTTGTAAGCCGCCTTGAATATTTTAAATAGAAAGGCAGGGTAAAAATATTTAAATAAATAAATAAATAAATAAAGTCGAAGGGAGAGCGTGCTCCCTTCGACTTCCCGCAGTGTGGATGGCACCAAAATTTGAGTTAAAATACTTCAACTTAAGCTACGCAATTAACGTAGCTGAAGCTGCATGTCTTAATTCGACCTTTTCCTGTAGCATAGACCAGGGGTGAGTCTTTTCTCAAGACTAAAAATGCACTTTTTAAAAAATGTTCCCTTATAGGTCAAGTTACTATATATCTCTTTCCCAATATATTAATCATGAGATTTGTTCTGTGATGCCTATTTAGCTTATGTACTACTAACACTTCCCATTCTTCCAGTTTAGTCTTCCTATTCCTTGTATTATGTACAGACAGCTAAGATGTTGAGCAGATTCCCCCACAGATTTCCCTCTTGTTCCTGTTACCCTCTTGAGAATTTGCATGTTTCTTCCTTTTGTCAACATCTAGCCATTGGATGTTTCTGCTTAATTCTTATCACCAACCTCTTTTATACCTAGCTGAAAGGCCTTCTCATTAGATTGGCAAGTTGGTGTGTGAAGGTGCTCCTCCCCTTCTTGATGACCTGGAGCCCAAACTCTTCCCAAAATATTTAGCATAGCTTTACCTGCCTTGTGGTATAGTCCGTTGCTGGAAAGGAAGGGGACAGGCAGCAACAAATAAGGGGAAAAATTAAGCTTTCCTCTTCTATTTCCATAGACCAGTACTCATCAGCAGTGATCTTAACATCATCAGTACTATGCATCCAACCATGCAAACATACAAGCATGGCTCAAGTCAAACACCCATGCAGTAGCAGCTTTGATCATTTGAAAAATAGAACTTAATCTGCCAGTTAATTCAAGGATTTCATATAATCCCTTGAAATTGTTGGATACTTAAATACTTGCTTAGTTGTACAAAAGGTAACATTTAGAATCAATATGTAAATATGTGACAGAAAACTAATATTTAAATGATGAGGCACATTCCCTAGTGTCACCAAAAGCCCAGAATGCATATCACTGGGAGACGTGGCAGGGTGCCTTAAAATATTGGTCCTGATGCTGTTAATGTGCAAGTGAGTCCCCTTTGCTGAGGGCAGGTCTGAGCACACACTGGCCTTTACCAACCACTGAGAGCCAAAACTGCAATATGGCTTAGGTGAATCCCAAACACACTTTTATTTCTATAGCCACATCCTCTTTCCCTGGTAAACTGGCAGGGGTATGGAAGGTAGGTGGCAGAGCGTCATACAAGAAACACATTTACATCTCTGCAGGATTGTCCTTGTACTGGAACGATGTCTCTGGAAACATATAAACTGTTATACTAGTAGTTTGGTGCAATGTGGCTATACTGCATCTGAGGATCCATGCCTATCCTTATTTCAAATGGGAAGAGGAATTTTAAAAAAAATGTGCTACTGTGCAGACCCATTTTTACCTGATGACTCCCTGTTCTGAGAGTATCCTCATAGGCTTTTCAGTAGTAAGTAACTTGTATTCAGAGACCAGCTCTTTAACCAACACGGGGCCATGTAAAAGGCGTTCCCTACTATATTTATATTTTCCTGTCAAGAGTGAACATATTCCTAAACCTATTACAAAAAATTAAGGACCAAATTCTCAGTCAGTGTAAATTGGCATGGTTCTATTGACTCCAATGGAGATAAACCAGTTTACAGAAGCTGAATATCTGTCACCAGGTATTGATCACTCATGCCTGCTTATCCCAACAATATCTCTCCAAAGGGTCTAAAAACTTGAAAAAAAAATGCCTGCTAGATAGTGAGCTCTCTGTGGTAGAAACAGTCTGGATATCCACCTTTCATAGCAGATAGATCACCATTGCCACTTAACAAATAAGTCCTTTTAATAGTGACCTGAACAAAAAGTCAATTTTTAGAAACAAACCAGCTAAAACTGACTGACAGCTCTATAGGAAACCTGACTATTTAAATTTTGATGGGACACTCAGCTGTAAGGTTGTATAGTAGTAAATGAGAGAAGAGTCTGATCCAATTGGTCTTTTTGTTGGTATATGATAAAGTATTGCCTACAGCGAAATACATTTGAGCCACTCTTAGAAGTAAAGGTCTCAAGGCTTCATTTTAATTGTCCCATGGAAAACAGTTAATCTTCCCGTTTAATTTCTGAATCCCATGCAAATCAGTGGATGCACTCTTCCCAACTTTTGGAAGCAGAAGCATTTCCAAAAACACAGCAATAAATATTGACCTTATAATGGAACTTGAAGCACAGACATGGTCACAGTTATAAATTTAAATTTCATCTCAATAGGAACCAATTACCATGGAATAAGAAAGCAGTCTCAATCTGAGATATAGTTCTTAAACTTACTGTCACAAAATACAAACCACTTATTAAATATTAATTGTGGTCCCACGAGACAACCACTGTCATTAAATGAGGGCACCTTGTTAATAAATTGTAGTGCTGCTGTACAAAGAGAATTACACAAACTGTCAAGTTGTGATTGGAAGTTACATATCAGCAATTTTCATACCTCAGTCTAGGTGAAGGTATACAGAGACACCTGTTACTCTTATATATCATGAGAAAGAACTAGCAGTCCTGCGACATCTCACAGTATACTTAGCCAATAGTTTCTAGATAGCCCCACCATGCAACCAAAATGTATAAATTAAAATAGTACTGGGACAAGCCCAGAACCTTGAATGTCACAGGTTCAGATTTAAATTTGCTCCTATTTTTGATTTCAAGAACTTAAAGGTGTGTATTTTCTGGAAAGCTTGCAAAATTAACCATGCTTGCAAGATTTCAGGAAGGCAGAAACGTCTTGAGGTTTGCTGATTTTTAAAATCTAAATCTCATGTGAATAGCTTGGTATGTTTCCTCATTATCAAATGTGAGCCTGAAAGCTGGCATTGTTTTGACCTCAAAACCTAACCCTGGTCTAAACACAGGGCCTGATTCTCCACTGCCTTGCATCTTCTGCAATAATTTACAGCATGACAAAGTGGGTGTAAAATGCTGAAAGGCTGATTTGGTATTTTATACCAACTTGACACAGATCTAAGCAACTGCACTGCCATTCACAGGTAATAGGACAGGTACAGTTCTTGTACATTACATAGATTTTACAGAAAGAATTCAGAGAACTCTTAATAATGGCAATTACTTTGCATTCTTTCTCTTTTCCTCTCTCACGATAGTAGCTGGGGAAGCAGGTTGGAATAAACATGGAAAATGGTGGAGACTGAGGTTCCTAATCTGAACCCAAACATTGCTGCCTCTGCATGGCAAATAGGAAAATAATTTCTGTTCACTCTGTCACAGCTGGCTAGTGACCAAGACACATACTTTGGGCCTAATCTCACCCTCAAGCAATGGTATACTTGTAAAAGTAAGGATCAGGCTTTATGCCTGTTACATTATTATGAGCTTATTCCTCTTGCATGATTTATTCAGTGAGGATGATATTTATGACCTCTTCACTGGATGGGCAAAACAAAATATTTTTGCTTTGTAGGATTTCATCTTGTATTTAAAGAGAAGGAATCTAGAGATCTAAGGACTGATCTGTCTTTTGTCAATTACTCAGATCAGAAAGACTGTTTTAAAAATGCTATTTAAAACAATTTCAGTAGCAATTATGAAAATGCAAAAATGATAAACAAAAAAAGCAACTCATTGACAAAAATGTGTTAATAACTACTACGTGATTATTCTACAACAGAATAATCACTCTAGATATGAAATCAGGGGGGAATTGTTTAGTAGATAACTTCCTAAGCATAAAAGTAATTTGATTTCTATATCCAAAATAGCAAAAAATTAAAACAATATCATCATTTTGTTAATGTTTGGTTCAGTTTTATTATATCTCTCAGCTTTCAGTATCAGAACAGGTCTTTGTATGAGAGAAATTATTACCTTTCTATTTATTTATCATGTACATGCTGGCTCATTAGGATCTAGGAATGTTCAAAGATGAAACCAAGAGGAAAATAATGAGTCAGTGTCTGATTAAGAGAAAAACAATTACCCATTTTAAAATCCTGGTGGCAACCTCATTTTCTGTAGCATTCTAGGTAATGACTCTTCATTTGTTAAAAATGGGAACTAACACATTATAGTTCCTGGAAGCTATTACAGCCAGATTATACCAATGCACATTCAGAGAGTGCCAGCAAAATTTTTGAAAGGATTTCTGCCAAAGACTACATAATATCTAGGCTTCAAGAAACAAAATTGGTTTCCGAAAACCTCCATGAAAGAAGAGAATATTACTTCTCATCTATACTAATTTTTGAAGATCTATTTAATCTATGATCTAATAGATTTATTTTGGCGGAGGTAGCTGTTCATTTTTTTTTCCTTGAGGGAAAAAAAGCTAGTTATCGGAATAGTTTTTAAATGTGAAGATCTGTTTGAATATATTCCTTGGAAAGTACTCAGGGGCACAGATGTTTCTTATAATTGTTAGTAATAACTTAAGGTAAAACAGTGTTGGCAAATTAGAAGTCTGAGTTTTATATTGAGTACCTATTAAGTCTCTCTTCTGCTGCTCTTTTATAACCAGCTTTATACAGAACATCTATTATTGGAACACACATAAAATATAACCCACACAAGTGGCTAGATCAGTGTTTCTTAAACTGTGTTCCGCGGCACACTGGTGTGCCACGAGGCAGTCGGAGGTGTGCAGCGGAAAACAACAGAATTCAAAATGGCTGCCCTTAAAGGGGCAGGCAACCTTTATTATTATATATATATTTTTTTTTTTTTTTTGCTCAATAATTTTAAATCTTTTTGTTGTTGTTTTTGGTCAACAAAAAATCCTTGGTGTTCCTCATAGAAAAAATTATTGTTTGGTGTTCCTTGGTCTTAAAAAGTTTAAGAAACACTGGGCTAGATACTTGGATAACATATAAACAATGTAGACATTTCCACTCTTCTTGCACAGGGAAACTGTTTCTTTGAGAACACAGAGCATTCAACCATTTAATATGGTAAGTGCATCTGATGCAAGAAGGGATGTTCTTGTTGCACATCAAACATATTAAACTTTCCCTGTGGATCTCCCATACTGCTTAACAGTGAAATTATGTCACTCATCCCTCTGAGGAAAGCCCTTTACCTTCCCCACAATATGGTGAAGAATGGAACTAGTCAGCATGAGTATGACTTTGAGCACTGATTGCCTCTTGTTTGTACTGGGGTAGAAGGCGCAACTGGGAAGCAAGGAACTTTACGTGCATATAACAAAGGCCTCCTCGAAGACCTTACAGTCTAAAGATAGCCTTTTCTTTTTGGTAAAGGTCACATGTTGCAGCCATGCTCTCCTTTATGTTGCAGCCATGCACCAGTGTACAACAGTGAACAGGTGCAACCTCCTCACCAAAAGAAAGAGGAAAATCCCATGGTACGCAATGATAGATTGGGTTATAATACTGTTAACTGCTGTCTGCAAGCATGTAATTGCTGCCTCGTGACTCTGGAGCTATTTCTTTTTCTTGGCGGGTTCCTTTCATATCTGTCACTTCCCTCTCTCCACATGCACGTGTGCCCCTCCTCCCCCCCCTTTGAGCCGTCAGGATTTTTAATATGGTTTCAACAGAGGTGGAAAGCTTGTGTCTGTACCTACTTCCCCTGGTGTACTTTTGACTTCAGGGAATCTACTTCCCCTTTCCACCAGTATTAGTGGGAGGAAAACATGAGTTTCCCATGCCCTAAAACTTTGCATGAAGAACACTGGCACTGCGTTTAGTTTTTGCTGGCAGGTGTTTTTGAAGAGGTGTGTGTATTTGGAAGGCGGGGATGCCATCTGCAAGTTTTGGGGGGAGGGTATTTGCAGCATCTTTATATACCTCTTTCATATTCTAGTTATTTAATGAGTCTATCATTGGTATCTTTACTATTTTAATAATGATTAAAATGTTCTAAACTGCATATTTACATGATCATGAATTATAGTATATTAAAATCATTGCAATCACCTATAAGCTGTCTTCACTAATGTCCCAGTTTAAAGACAGTGTGTCTCCCTGTACCTTTCTGGAGGAAACTATCAGCAAATCTTATTTACATCTGTTTCCCTGGTATTGTCTTGATGCATGTCAAGGACAGCTGCATTATTCAGTTATGTCTGTCCCATTGATGAGTGAAGATTAATTAAGTGTTCTGAAGCTGGAAAATAAATTCAGGATGACACAGACACAGGAAGAATGATTCATATAAATGTGCAGTATTCTTGAAACATAGTGCTTCCAGAATACTGCAAACAGGCCCGCTGATGGAACGGGAGGCAAAGGGGGCACTTGTCCTGAGCCCTGACAATTCAAAGGAGCCTGGGGCTCCTGGTTGCTCCTGCTGTTACTGTGGCAGCAGCGGCAGCTGGAGCCCCAGGCCTTTTAAATCACTTCCGGAGTGCCACACCGCATGCTCTGTGTAGCTCTGAGGGCTGGAGGAGAGGATGCAATGCACTCTGAGCAGCACAGAAGACTGGCTCTCTCTGGCCCCACCCCTTCTGCCTGAGGCCCCATCTCTTCCAAGAGCATGGGGGAGGAATAGCTCAGTGGTTTGAGCATTGGCCTGCTAAAGCCAGGGTTGTGAATTCAATCCTTAAGGGGGACATTTAGGGTTCTGGGGCAAATCTGTCAGGGATGGTACTTGGTCCTGCTGTGAGGGCAGGGGACTGGACTCAATGGCCTCTCAAGGTCCCTTCCAGCTCTATGAGATAGGTATATCTCCATATATTAGCACAGAGCTGCCCTCCCCAGCCCAAAGGCCTACGAAAACTGTCAGCTCCCCTGACTACAAATGACTCTAAGATATAGCTCTTAAAAATAACAGCTAATTTAAGGCACCATTATTTTGTATATATATTGGGATTTTTTTTTCCATATGCATTGCTTTGCATTTAACACTGAATTTCTGCTGTCATTTTGTTGCCAAATCAGTCTGTTTTGGACTTAACTATTTTGTATCCTCTGCAAACTTTGCCACCTCACCCATTACCCCTTTTCAGAGATCATTTATAAATACATTGAACAGCACTGGTTCCAGGAGAGACCCTGAAGGACACCATTTCCTTCTCTCCATTCTGAAAATGGACCATTTATTCCTCCCCTTTGTTTCCTATCTTTTAACTGGAGAGCCTGAGAATGCTTTCAGGATCATCTGTGGTTCCTAAATGAAATGTAATGACAAGCCATCTGTTATCCCCTTCCTCTCTATATAAACAAATGCTCTCCCTCAAGAGCAGACGTTGTTAGCAGCACAAAACTCATCACATTCAACATTCAATCTCTATTCCTGGATCTAGGAACCCACTGTTTTTTCCCCATGGGTCTTTGAGCCCTGGAGCATGAATGGAGTTGGTGTCTATGAGGCAATGACTGAGTGCCATACTAGAGCTTTTGGCTTCCTGCTACCTTTTGCCCAGCATCTTAAAGCTGCAGTACTGAACATAATGGTGAATACCACAGGGCAAAAAGGTCGACTTGGTCACTGTTTTAAGCAACTGGGACAAAATTGTCAGCTAGTGTAAACCAGCGCAGCTCAACTGATTTCAGTAGAGCTATGCTGATTTACAGTGTCTAAGGATCTAACCACAATCATGCCAGCATCCATTGAAATCTTGCACAAGACTTTAGCCAGAAACTTTGTATTTCTTTCCATTAGTTGCTTTTTCCCAGTGCAGAGAAAAGAGGTCTCATAAAACATGATTATTATGATATTACAGTAATATTAATATTCTTAAAAAGTCTGAGAGGGGTAGCCATGTTAGTATGTAACTTTAAAAACAATGAATAGTTTTTAAATAGTCCTGTGGCACTTAAGGGCATGCCTACACAGCAGGGCAAAAGTCGAATTAAGATACCCAACTTCAGCTATGTCAATTGCACAGCTTAAGTCGAAATAGCTTAATTCGGCTTTTGGTACTGTCTGCACAACAGGAAGCCGAAGGAAGAACACTCTTCCTTCAAATTCCCTTACTCCTTGTAAAATGAGGGTTACAGGAGTCAGAATAAGAAGTCCTCCAGCTCGCCATTATTTAAAAATAATGGCTTGCATTGTAGACACGTTCTTTGTTATTTTGGAATAACATCAGTTAATCCAAAATAATGCTGTTGTGTAGACATAGCCTAAGGCTACGTCTAGACTGCAAGCCTCTTTCAAAAGAGGCTTTTTCAAAAGATACTTTCGAAAAAGCCTCTTTCGAAAAAGTGCATCTGGACTACAATCAGTACTTTTGAAAAAGCAAGCCATTTTTTCAAAAGAGAGCACCCAGGCAGTTTGGATGCTCTCTTTCGAAAAAGCACAGTTTGCATTACATAGCGCCTTTTTTCGAAAGAGCACTTTCGAAAAAAGGCGTTCTTCCTCGTAAAATGAGGTTTTCCACGGTCGAAAAAACTGCCGCATTCTTTCAATTTACTTTCGAAAGAATTCAGCAGCAGTCTAGACGTAGGGGAAGTTTTTTCAAAAAAAGGTCACTTTTTTTCCAAAAAACCCTGTAGTCTAGACACACCCTAAGAGACTAACAACTATCTATACAACAACAGAGACAGAGACAGAGAGAGAAAAGCTTTCGTGGGCAAAACCCACTTCATCAGATGATGAGCTGGAGAGTAATTAATATTCTTGTAGCATTCAGCGATCCTGATCACAGTCCCATTGAGATAAATACATACAAACAGTAAACAATACTTAAACACAAACCTTGACCAAAGAACTTGCATGTTCAAACCTATTCCCCTGCAACAGACTCTTTTTAGCCAACAGATTCAATTATACATAAATTATCAAGGTGGAGAAGACCACTGGTAACTTTCAATGTAAGTTAGGTGCCTGACTGAAAATCCACCTTTATAATCTCTTGACAATTAACCTGATTGTGTCACAATCCAAGGAAATCTGTTAGCAAAAAATGTATTATATAAACCCATGGGAGTGAGGTTGAACTGTGTGATAGTTATTGGGAAAATAGTCTATTCACCGCAAAATGCAATTTTTTGCAAAACTATTTGTAAATATGGGTCATATTTGGAAAATAGTTTCAGCCAAAACAAATGGAAAAACAAAACAACATAAAAGTAGAAATTTCGCTGTTTGAAACAAAAATGTTGACTTTTTTAATCAAAATATAGCTAGTTTTTTTTAAGTTTGATTATTTTGTTTTGAGTGCTTTTAAAAAAGCAAAATAATACTATTTCAGAAAAAATTAAACATTTTATTCAACCTGAAATGATTTGTTTGTTTGTTTGTTTGTTTCAGAAATTAAAAAACAAAATTCCAATTTGGGTCAATCTAAAACAAATATTCTTTTGGATTTCTCAGTTCAAAAACCCAGTGCATTTCCTCAGCTCTATTTTGAGTGCCACCGTGAAACTACCAATACAAGAGAGTGTATTTTGCCTGCATATTGTCAGCAGCTCCCATCAGTTTGTTCTTTAAAGAGAATGTTCCCATTGTCATATAATGAACTGGATCCTTTAGAGAGGTTCTTCCTAGTTCTTCAGTAGTATCTATCTCTAGAGTTACTGGAAGTGTTAGAATCACTGCTGTCTTATCCCCTGTGTGATAACCCACAGTAGATTTAGAAGAAATTATAATTATGCTCCTTCAGTTCTGATCAGTCTGTAGTTCTAGGGATTTTTTTAAAGTTCCATAGGGGTTTTGACTATCAACACTAAAGGGATGATAACTGTAGCGAACCACTAAGCTCACAATATCCCATGGTGTCTTTTGAGTCTGCTACAAAATTGCTTAAGTATATGTATTATTGTACATAAAGAATGTTCTTTTTGAAGCTAGGAATCCCCATTTTTTTAATCTCATGAATTAAAAGAAATAGCTAACTTTTTTTGTTTGTTTAATTTGCTTCCCAGAGCTTTTCACACATGAACTTTGATAGACTGCTCGTTATCTAGGTCTTGTATGTCTTGGCTTCTCAGAGGACTAATTACATATGAGGGCATTTTCCTTCTTGGTCCCCAGAACAATCCTAAATTCACTCATCTCAATTGGTGTAAAATTTAGGATTCTACTATTGCTATTTATGGCTTATATTGTGCAATTGCCTAGCAGTCTCAGCTTGGCCCTGACATTGCATTCTGTACTTTATAAACAAATAATGAATTACAGTCTTGGGCTAAAGAGTTTATAATCTGGAGAGGGGATGGAGGGTAAAGCTTGCTGTTGCTCGACCAGCTCCTTAGCTGGTTTAGATCAGCAGCATTGCATTGAGTTCAGTGGAAGTCTGCCAATTGAGGAGCTAGATCTACATATCTTCATTTTTTATGGTTGAGAATGAATGTTGTTTATCTTAAAACCTGTCTGTTGAGTAGAAACGTGTGAAATAACTTTTTTTTGTATTAATATTTTAAGAGAGGATTTTCCAGGATTTGGCAATGAATGACATACAGCTGGCAAAGCTCCTATACCCTTCTTCCTGTGCAAACAGAATTATGTGAGGACAGGGCCTTGTTGAGCATTAAATGGTCAAGTTAAAAGAATATTTAACAACACCTCTCAGAGAACCTTGCTTCCCCTTAAGTGGCTTTCCACCGTTGAGGGATTTTACCTGATTTATCCTGACCACCCTGATAAGGGTTTTTTATCCTGTTGGCTGGATCAGCTGGCCAATTCATTACTAGCTTTTGCCACCATTACAGCAAATAATTAATTTCATACTGTGGTTCTCTAGGTCTATAAGTCTAATCCAAATTCAATTACATTTCCAAGTGTAGGCACAAAGCCATCTGAAAGTTGCTTTTTCCTTCAGATGTAATAAGTTTTAGCTTAGAAGGCAAGTCCTCTATAGTTTTAGCCATGAAAAGGAGGACTTTTATATTTTTAATGCACCATTATCTTGAGATCATTTCAGTTATGCTCATTCACTTAAGGTTTTGATGTGATTAAATCACTGAGTATTTCTAACCATGAATAAAAAAACACTTAAAACTGCAGTGCAAAAAGTTACTCCATCCCTTTGAGTGTTTTGAAGTGGAGACATATTCCACAGTTCATGTAACCAGTGAATGTCTTGTTCCACAGCTTATAGCCAAAAAATCAAATTAAAAAAATTAAAATAGCTCGAGAGGAGAACCAGGGTTTGCCTCTGATCCTCCCATGAGGACTACAAACCGGCTAAGCTTAATTTTGCCACAATATTTTCTCTCCCTTTGAGTTCCTTTCTGCCAAGGTCTCTGCCTCAGTCTCTCACTCAAGTGCAGAGCTCACTCTCTGCCCCCTTTCTCCCGCTGACATCTTCTTTTCTGTTTGTCAGCCTGTTTGGCAAGTGAGTTTCTCCCTTGCAAAATCCACTCTTTCTGTCCAAGTTCTCCTCCTCTGCGTCTCTGTTTCCCCACCTCAGTCTAACTGGCTCCAGCCTCTGCCTCAGTATTGCCTCCCTCAAAAGTACAAGACTCATGAATCAGGCCCCCCAGAATCATGAAACTGACACAAAAATCATGATTGATTTGTTTTAAATCATGGTTCTGCTCTTCATTCTGATTTTTGACACCCTTTGTCCATACATGCCATTGCCAACTCTCACCTACTTGCAGTGAGATAATTTTAGCTCCCCACTGCAGATGCTCTTACTGGTATCCTGATGGCATGGAGCATCCAGTTTCTCCCCACCTCCCAGAATTCTAATGAATTGTGTTCTCCTCATTCAGCCCAGCTCTTAATTCTACTCCCACTCAGTCCCACCACAATTTTGTCACCTTAGCCCCAACATTAATTCTACTTCCACATCAGTTCTGCCTTCTGGCAGCTCCTCTGATGCTCCTGCCATTTTAGGTATGGTTCATCAAGCCACCCTCTCCCCCTTCCCAGGCCTGGCCTGAAGTTTCAGGGAAAGAGAATAGAGGGGAGAGGAGCAGAGAGACCCATGGCTCATGAGATAAGAGGGACCAGAGTTGCCCTTAGCTTGTAAGCCCCTTTCAGCACCTTCCTCCCCTCTTGCCTCCCCTTAGAACACTGTCTTCCCTCCTCTATGCAAAATCTCTTTGGGGGAGACAGAAGAGCTCTGCTTGCTTTGCAGAAGCTCTAATTGGCACTTCTTCTCTCAGACAGGCAAATGAGACAGAAAGCCAGACAAAGGGGGTACCCCACCCTCCAGGGCTGAAATGTATGAGGAGGGCTGAAGCCACTCTCTTCAAAAGGAAATGTTTTAGTGCAGAATGGCCTAGCTGTCCCAATCCACTGCACAGCCTCTCAAGCCTATGCTAAGTACCACTCTTAGCCTGGCTGCCTGTCACTTCAGACAGGACACTCAGCATCCTCCTCCCTCGCCTCCAATGTTGTTGATTGTAGAACTGCGTAAACAATTCTTTATACTCTTGACTCCAGCTGTGATCCTTGGTTCAACTCCTGACTTCAACTCTGCCTTGACTCCTGACCTCCATAGGTCTTGGAAATAGGGGTGCTGGAGAGGCGGCTGCACCCTCTAGCTTGAAGTAGTAATAACAACCCAAATACATGGTTTCTCATTTCAGCACCCCTGCTATAAAAAAAACTGTTGCAGCCAGCACCACTGCCTGACCATGACTCCTACTCTCACCATTAGGTCTGACTGCCCAAGCCCTGGTTATGACACTGCATGGGCTCACATTTCCACTGCCTAATCAAGAACTAGTGTACCTTTAAAGAGTGGCCTGCATACAGATCAATGGACTAGTTAGTTAAAACTCTGCATTTAGTTTTAAATGTCTGCTTTTCTCTTCACACAATGTTTGCTTACAACATTTGCTATATTACACTTGACAAAAGGCCAAAACATAAATTTTTCAAAAGCAGGTAAGTGACTTGGGAGCTCTGAAAAATTAAGTCCCATTGGCTTTCAGTAGGACCTAGGCTCTTGCGTCACTACGGTGCTTTAAAAAGTTTTAGTCGCTGACTATTTACATAACTGGAGGTCATGCATTCTAATCTTGCCTCTGTCATTAACTTGGGTTATAGCTTTTGACAAATCACATTCACAACCCTGGTGTTTCAGTTTTGCTATCTGCAAAATAGGGATAGGGATAGAAATACTTAGCAACCTTGTGAGGAAGACATTTATGAACATTAATTAGCTAATATTTGTACAGTCCTTTGAAGATCTGAGACACTGGGAAAATCCTAAGTGTTGTTGCTAACTTGAAATAACCCTTTACTTTGTTGTAAATTACTGAAAATGATAATTTGTGATAATATACAATTGAATGTTATGCTGAAAAGATTTAACATCTCCCACAGCCAATAAATAACTTTTAGTGGTATTTTTCTGAGGCAGAGATACTGATAGTTAACAGATTTCAAATCTGGAGTAAAATGGACTGGGTGTGGCAATACTGTTGTCTTAAGTTTAAACCTTATAAATTATGTCTGGAGCCATGTTTGCTCTCAATAAGAGATTAAAAAATAATGTGTCATCATCAAGCAAATTGAATAACAGACATACAGTATACGTATTTAGTGTAACTGTCCAGATTTGCCTCTCATTGGAAAGAAAGACATTATAGCCCTTTGCCATGTAATCTTCTCAGGGCCAGTGGAGGCCTGATGTGGCCAATAGCTCTTGCCCCCAGTCATTATCTTTTCACCCAAGATAGCTCATAACCCCATGTAGCTTCCTCTGAAGGGCCTGGGGAAAGGAGATATATTGCCACAAATGTATCCTTTCCATATGTGAGGCAGGGGCCCAACTATGTATGGATCATGGAGGCATCAAATTTCCCTTTATTTGCAGAATTCAATATCTTAATTTTGTTTTATACCAGCATCTAATTAAGCCTAAGAAAATTCCTTGCATTACTTAATAGCTGGCTTCTTGTAACTGCCACAGCAAACCTTGGTAGAATATTTAAAGTAGATAATAAATCTGAAATCTAATGACAACTTTGGGATCTATAAGAAGATAATTATGGCAGGTGTTATTATAGCTGGTAGTGGATCCCAAAGTGTTTGTATCTTTAATGGAATTTCATCTTCAGTGGAGTTAAACCAGGCATGCATTTCTGAGCAGACAGCTGAAAGGAGATAGAATGTTGGTGTTTTCTATATTTCTAAGAAGCAAATTACATTGAAATCTACTACAGATTATCCTATTAGTTGTCAAGTTATTTATTAAATCACACAGATTACTGCACACTTGCTCACTAAAAAAATCCTACATATATAAAAGGGCAAGGAAGTCATCGTGATTTTTCTGCTAGTTTCTAACCATGAAAAAATGAATGTTGTTTCTTTTTAACAAGGAATACAGCCAGGAAAAATGGTAACAAAACAAACAGCACAAATCTGGTGCTTACATGTCCACATCTTGAACTACCATGTATGCATATAAAAATATCAAATGAATGTAAGAGTGAAATTACAGTCAAAATCAGAAGCATATACACACACTACTAAAACAGGCAGAAGTGATATCACTCGCAGGTGCACAACTATCTTTTTACCAGGTAGAACTGAGGAAAGAGTAGATGAGGTTATGAAATGATAGGATCGTCTTTGTATCATATTCACTGGAATTTATAAACATGAACAGTTTCTGTCATCCTCAGACAAATTTACATAACCATCAGCCCTAGCTAAGGAATTTTAAGGTAGACTCTGACTGCATCCACTAAAACAAGGCAGCCTTCTGGTCCTTCTTTTCAGCTGCTAAAGCTTACACAGCACGAGAGACTTTTTGTCAACAATTAGAGCTGTCGAGCACACTTCTAGAGTTACTTTTTCATCAAATGGCATTACAAAATAATCATGCAATGCCAGGACACACCACATTGTTAGGAGATTTCTGACACGTTGCTTAATTGTCCCAAAGAATCTCATTGTACATTAGACTGCAGTGCAAACAATATATACAGTGATATGGCCCAGACCCTTATATATGACCCTATAAAAACACTGCTGCAAGAACTGTACTTGAAGAGGATATGGCTGTGTACAGATTTACCCTTCCCTCTGTGTCCCCATGGAAAGGCATTCAGTACCCTCTATGACATTGCTCACTCTTTTTATGACTCTGTACTGGTATTCCATGGGACTTGGTGCTACAGTGGTGGAGGTGGCAGAGACTGGGTGAGTTAGCAAAGCACATCATCCCTAGCCATCTGTAGGGCCGGACCGAGCCATTCCGGTGCCCCGGGCAGACAGGTTAATTGCGCCCCAGGTTGGGGGAGGGCGCATACATGGCCCCGCGCTGGCGCATGGGGGAGGGCGCGTGCACGGCCCCGCCCCCGCCCGGCGCGTGGGGGAGGGCGCTCGGAGCTGGCGGCAGTAGGACACATGTGCCCAGCCCGGCCCAGCCCGGCTACTGCTGCGCGCCCCTTACAGCTGCCATCAGGCGCCCCCCATAGGTTGGCGCCCCGGGCAGCTGCCCAGCTAGCCCATGCCTTAATCTGGCCCTGGCCATCTGGCCCTGCAAAACTTAAAAAGTTAAAAAGGTAACAGAACATGGGGTGTACTATCTGTACTCCAGACCCCATCCCCTTCTGCAGGGACCCCAGTAACCAGTAAAGTCAAGGAACTGGGCAAGAAGGGGCTGATGCTCATGCAGAGACAAAGGGTCCTGGCTCCTTTGAATCCTCTTGGATTGGAGAGTTGCTTTGTACACACCACCAGGAAGGTTTGCAACATCCTGTGTCCTTTATGCCAAAATCTTCTCTAAGTGCTCTCAGCAGGGATCCAAATCAAAGCCTCTACTGCCTTTACAGACCCGTCTGTTAGAAGCTTAGATTACATACTTGCCATGAATTGGAAAAGCCCACATATCCCACGGCTTAAAAGCAAAAATATAGAATTCTCTGTGTACAGAGAAACTTGCACTTCCAAAGAGACAAAGGTAAATGAGTTCAGAGTCTGGAAGCCCTTTGTCCACTGTTTGCCAAAGCTGGCCAAAGCCATAACATAACACCACTTCTACTAGGAGCCCTTCCTGCTTCTGAATATGTGACATGCTTCTTTCTGTGCCCTTTCAATGCTGCAATGTGTCCTCCTTGGCCTGGTTAAAGTACACATAGTCCTTCCCATTCTCTTGTACTGTTTTAGTATAAACAAAACCCATCTGGCCCATCCTTAACTCCATTAGATTCCCTTTGATCTCATGTAAACTATGAGAAAAAGATCTATGGCTTTGTTCTCCTTTCTAGGCATGTGCATAATTCCTAATAATGTCAATGGGAGTTAAATATACCTATGAAGAGGGAGATATAGAAGCTGAAATGTATACTGCATTTTGGCATAGATGTGTGTGTATATATATGAAAATGTAAATAAAGCAATTTTTTATTTGTGCAGTACACACCCAATTTCTCTGCCTGGCTCCCTTGGGAGCTGAAAAGCCTCCACAAATGGGACATGATGCAATTCACTCTGCAGCTCTCTTCCAATAATGCCCTGGTGTAGGACCATATAACAAACAGAGTGTATTGAATCAGTTGGGTAAGGGGCAGTCCCAGAACACCTCCAAGAGGCATTGAACTATTTACAGGGGCTGTTTTTAACCCCTTCATTCATGAAGACAGGGGTCTAAATTGCCATGAGTGCAACAGAACAGAGCTCCAAGGGAGAGAAAAATAAAATTAAAACACCTTTTAACATTACTTAAAATAGTTCTGTTGCATATAAAAATGTTATGGTGTCAAGTCTGTCCCAGGCCTTCCAAGGCCTGTATGCTCACAGCGGCTGGAGGCAGACATGTCTTTACACAGAGTGGGGTATTGCTGAAGATAGCAGATGGTTCGATTGCTCTTATCATTGGTCAAATTGTCAATTCAAAATAAATCCTTTCAGGTTGCGCACTTGGAAGATGGATCCAAAGGACAGAGGGAGGCAGCAGCACAAACCTCAGAAATCCATGAAGGCAGGTGCAAATCCAGCCCTCCAACCTGCTCCTATAATCGAGGCCACGGCCTCCGGCGGTTAAGGCAGAAGGCAAAAGGCATCAGCCAGGGGGACCTGCCAGCACCCGCTAAGTTCTCGGCGGGCAGACATGGCCGAGGGTTACTTACCCAAGCTAAGGAAATACAGAGCAGCTGTGCCCCACCTCTTCCCCCGCCCTTCCCTCCGGGCTGCCTGGCAGGCGCAGCGCGGGGACGTCTAGGCGTGGGGCAAACATCGCCCCGCGCAGAAGCGTCGCGCCCAGCGCGCTACCTCCGCGTGTCACTGGCGGCGGCCGGGATCCCCTCCGCCAAGGGCCTGAGCTCCTGCCGCGCTGCGGTCACGGCCTCGAGCCGCCTCTAGGGGGCGCCGCCGGGCACGGAGCAGCTCGAATCCCATTCGCGACCGCAGTCAAACGACTTGCCCGGGCGCGCGCAGGCCCTGGCTCAGCTGGCGTCCGCTGCCTCTAGGCCAGAACAGTGCGCGGGTCTGAGCGGACCCAGGTGGGAACTGGGAGCTGGCCACGCCCCTCCCGCGGGCGCGCAGCGGGTAACGTTTGCTGTTTGCTTCCCCAAGGGCTGCGCGGCCCCGCAGCATCGCGCAGCAAGGCGGCCGGGTCTGCGCAGTGCCGGGCTTCCAAAGGCGCGTCCCGCCCGCGCGCCCCGACACATGTGCTAGGGTCCAGGCAAACGCTGGCTGCGTCTGATCAGCTCCGGGTCAGGCTGGCGTGCGGGGCCAGCCGCGTGCGGGGTTGGTCGAGAGAAAGGAGACAGGGCGCCGCAAGCAGGCAGAGACCCAGCTCCCGCTCCTTGCGCACCGGGGTCTGCCGCTGACTCCCTGCGGAGCCGAGGGACCAGCGCGGCTGCAGAGCACACAACATCTGCCTGTGGGCTAGCCCTGCCTTCCGCTCCCAACGTGTTCGCTGGCAGCAGCTCCAGGGCCAGCTGCAAGTCAGGGGCTCTTCCTCCAGTGAGACGATATTGACAAAACAACCCCCCTTACCAGTAAAATGTCGGATTATCCCAGATTGACCGGCCCTGCTTTGGCTGGCGGGTGAACACTCTGCTCCACTGATTTTTTATTTCTTAAAATCAGCTCCGTTAAAACAAAATAATAATTAGCTTTTCGGAGCCAGACAAGCTCTCCCGTCCCCTCTGATTTTCATGTCACCCAATCCTGCTGTACCTCTGCTGGCAAAACTCACAATGGGGGATTTTGCCTGACAATTCAGCCAGAATGAATCCCAAGGGAACACTTCTGTGATCAAGAGGCTGAGACAAAATTCCAAAATACCCACACGCCATTTGCATCATAAATAATATGGAAGCGGAAAGAGAGCTGTGCATAGTGCAGTTGTTTCCAGTTTAAAAAGATACTGTTTTAATATTAGGCTCAAGCTGGCGTTGCCTGAATGGTTTATGCATAGCATATATCACACAGCACGCGTGTGCGCATATATATCACATGGTAGAGTCAGACACTCACTCGAGTTTCTTGCTCCGACTTGTTTTCTTTGTGTTAATTCCGTGGAATAAATTCTGAACATTCTATGGGCGCTCCAAAACGGTCCTGTCTTTAATTTAGAGTCTGATCTAGTGTACTAATCAATAACCATCCTTCAGTCTTTGAACACCAGAGGGCTGATAGGACTTTTCAAGACACATTCCTCGGGAGATGATGTATACTTCACACTTACTGTGCACTTTAAACACTGGGGGAAAGAAAAGTCCCGTGCATTTATCAGCGGAAACAAATTAATGAAGGCGCCCTGCAGAATGCACGGAGAGAATGTAGTCGATTTATTCATGTTCATTTTTAAATTGATGAAGGCGCCGAGCGATTTTACACAGACCCTAAAGTGGCTCAATTTAAGGACATCATTCGCGGCACCCAATTGTAGTTTATATTGAGTTGTTTGGTGCCCTGTCCTCTCTATACAAGCAGAATACTAGCACCGTTTTCAATAACTGTCTGCCTTTCACCACACGGAAAGAGCAATATATTGAAAAGATGTATTATGCATGCAACACTTGATAGCGAGCCCCGCGGAAATGATCGCCTATAAATTTCTATGAAAGTATTTTGGTTTGGCTGATTGCAAAGGAATTTAATTTAAACGAGCCAAATGCTTTCTTTCAGGTGATATGAACAATCAGACTATGTCCTTGGACCTCAGTAGCATTTCTAGATTTCTGGGGAGAGAGAGAGAGGAAGGGAGAGGGAGGGAGAGCGATGCAGACTTGTTATTTATGTAAGTTGCAAGGAAAATCTGTTCGATGGGCTGCTTGCAAGAGTGCTGACCAGATGGAATTCCGCTTCCGCCTAAATGAAAATGTGTTTTCCACTTTTAATTCCTACCCGGTTTAATCTTTCTCAGGTCACTCGACTGAAAACAAACAAACATACAAACAAACCTATGAAATAACAGGCACTTCGGCTCTTTGGCTCAATTAAGGCAGCGCGGGGAACGCAGGTTTGAGGGCGATTGCAAAATGTTTCATTGCGGGGATTTAAAACGCACCCGTCAGATTGTAAAGAACTTTCCTAGATCCCAAAATACCGAGAGGCGAAAAACGTATTTCAATCCGCTTTGCTGCGCGACATTTCGCAGCTGTGTTCCTGTATTACACAAACGCTTTTTTCTTCTCAAAGACTAAACAATTGTTATTTTCTTATTTTAGGCTGAAGGAATTTATATATATATATATATATATATATATATATATATTAAAATCACCCTAAACATTTTGAACTCACGCAGCCATTCATTAAGAACCATTTTTCATCAAAGATAAAGCACTAAAACGCAAAGGCAAATATGGTGAGGTCATGCGAGCTTTTATTAAAAAGAACTGTATTCTCAGATATGCAGTGAATTAGTTTGTCTTAGGCTCTGACAAAAAAGGCATGGAGAGCTGATCTGAAAATCTATCAAAGAGAGTACAAAGCGAAGTCAAGCAGAGACCTTTTTGTATCTAACCTCTGCGTTAAGTACTAGATTCAAAACCAGTTAGTGAGCGTGTGATTACAATCCTCATTATATTCCCCTCTCATGTAAACACTGGAGTGGCCTTTCAAGAAATTCAGATAACTTTCGTAAAACATCACCATCATCATGTTCACACTGGGAAGGGTGATAAAAGGGTCTGAGTGCATGGTCTGAATATTGTATTTTCCTCTGGGGGTGTGTTTGTGTACGTATCTGGTTTTAGATTTCATTTTTTCTCCGGTGGGCAGGGGCAACCTTCCAAGCAAAGGAATACAGGTGCTCATAAGAATTATTTTCCCACCTTTTTCATACATGGACAAGAAGTCTACTTAGGGCTCCATTCTGCGTTGAGAAAGCCAAACCCAAGGAGCTCTCGTGTTTCTCACTGTGCTATAGATCTAGCTATTTCAGTGAAAAAGCCAAGTCCTTAGCAAGTGAGAGAAACAGGAAGAAAGCCAATTCAAGGCAGGCGACGAGAGAACAGTGCAGTGTCTTTCCTTCAACAATTGATCTGCGTTTGGAACAGAAGGTTGTAACTTTCCCTGTTCCATAAATACAATTATTTTGGCATATTTATAACTGACGTTGAACTATCCCCCTCCTTCTTGGAAAAAAGGAATAATATATATTTATTTCGTTCTTTTGATTTATGAGATTGTTACTTTAAAAAATCCGAAGGCATAACAATATGGCATTATCTTAAGAGTGTGTTTTATGTAATGCATCTCTTCTTCACTCCAGAGAAATTCATATAAATTCTCTGGCAACAAACCAAATGATGTGACCTCTGGCTCGCTAGACTTAAGGAATCGTATGGCTTCATCTTTGTCCTATCTGCACTGAAGACTAATCTGTTACGCAGCATTTCATAGGAGACTCAGTTTTTCAGGCGAGCGTATCTGATGCCCACAGAATGAAACAGGAAAATAGGAACACAAACCTGCAGCACAAACGCCTGCTAAAGTCAGTGGAAGTTTTGTTTAAGTAAAGATTGCAAGGCAGGGCCCACAGATAATCTTCTGTGTTGTCTTGTGTCGTCTTATTTCACAAAGTCCATTTTAAGGCTCTTCTCTAACCCTAAATTCATATTTAAGCTTCAGGGAACAATCGTTTTAAAATTAAAACGATCGAAAAACTAAATTTTTCCTGTTCAAACGCTCCAAGTACAGCGTTTTCAACCAGCTGAAAAATCCCCCAAGGCGATAATGACCTAATTTGTTCTAAATTCAGTCAAACTCTCTCTCTCTCTCTCTCTCCTCATTCAATCAAACTTTCTCTCTCTTTGTAAAACTAATTGTCATTGGATGTTGTTTGTCATATATGCAAAATATGATTGTGCAGAAATCACACACACACACACACACACACACGGGGAAAGAAAGAGAAAAATACTTTTTTTCGATACCTGTAGCTTTGTAAATAACTCCTCTGCCAATAGATGGCATAGTGTCCTTTCCGTTGTAAAGGAGCCTGGATTAAAACCTTGGTCGATTTATTTAACTTGTTTGTTTGTTTTTCTATTGCATTTCTAACGCATAAACGTCTCTTTTCATTTCCTCCCCGTAGGGACGGAAAACATAGGTATCTTTAAAAGGTATATTGCAAAAATTAAAATTACAGATGTAATACATACTGTGAAACCTATAAAAATGCGTTTACAATGGTTACTTAAAAAAAGAAATTTATAACTTTCATATGTACCTTCCTTATGCAATATGCAACTGCCATATGTTTCCTAGTTCCATAATTCAGTTTTTCCTGGACAGCTAGAGCAGGTAGTGCTTCTTAAAGTACATTTCATGTAATATGAGAACTAGCCCTGACTAAAGACCGAGGGTCACCATAAAAACAAAAGCCTTGCTTAAAACTTCTATTTAACTCCAAATCGTTGCTTACAATTGCACCATAGTATTCTTGTGGGCCCACGTTAGGATAAAACTGGGATATACACTGTATCTTTTTACTGCTGAAATCCCAAATCCCAAACATAAATATTTCCAATTAGTGCCTCTGCCCTAAACGATAGTGATTTAAGACCGCCTAATTTAATTCGCTACATGTTTTGATATTTTTCCTGAGACAATAGTGAAAATATTACTTAAATTTATAGTAAAGCAATAAAAAAGTTAAGCCTCGTGTTTCCTCAGCCCTCATTTAATGTTTGCCGTCTCTTATTTTGTGACTAGAATCATGAAAAGGCTGGTTTTTAAATCATGTTTCCCCTGAAATTAACAGTAAATACGAGTGGCAAAGTCCTATTAAAGACTAGAGATTTCCTTTAAAATGATTCATACTCGTGGCTGCGTAATTCCAAATTGATGTCATATTTTTACATGCTAGAAAAGTCAATGAAGATAATATTTATAGTTTTAACACCGGTGGCTTTAAATCGTGTCTTTAATTCTTTTAATGCAATTCCCTCCACATTTTCATCGGGCAGGAAAACTGATTAAAAGGGATCGCGTGGTTTATTTCCGCCTGTATACTCGGCAGCAAGCAAGAAGCATATATTTTCCCGAGTTTTAAAACCGAAACTATGGATACGGAGAGAGCGATCATTTTACAGTTAATTAAAAATAGGTCAAATGGCGTGTTGAGATGGCAGGAGGCTAAGCAAAACAACAGACCAAATGCAACAGAAATAGAGAAGGTAGGTCAATCCTATAATGTAGGCAGCAAACCTTCCATGGACGTGAAGGCGGATTCTGCAGTGCTCTTTGAAATCAACGGGAGGTTTGCTTGGGTACTGCATAATCGCTGGACACCTGGTTATTTAATAAACCAGACAGGCTTGTTCCTCGCGCTGCTTCCCCAAAGGGATCTAATCCGCCCCTTCCCACCGGTCTCATTGTTTCAGGCTACACTGGAGTCTTGGCGTGGAACATCTGAAGCAAGCGTGTTGGGTAGCTAACAATAATAGCTGCACGGCTCACCAGGCTAGAGGAGACCTGTTGCTGAGTAGCACCGTGTTGTCAATATCGGTTTAGGTACATGCATAGGACCCGGATTTGGCAGTAAAAGCAGGGGAGGGATTCACTTTCAATGACAACAATGGATGAAGCCAGCCTGCTAAAATTTACACCGAACATCTTTAGCTCCCTCCCTCCCCTTCCAGGCCTGTGCTACTACTGACTCTTACTGGATGCTAATCACATCCGTCGCAGATAACGTAGGCTCAAATCCTGGGGTCTTGAGTCAGGGCGGAAGTCTGATCTGTTGCGTGAATGAGAATCTGTAGTGGATGGAGTTACTCTAGGTTTACACGGGTGAAACTGACATTCGAACCCAGCCTTTACTCATGCGTGGCCTAAATTGGTCAAGTTTCGCCGGAGGGTGGAATCAATAGGACAGAAGGAAATGGCGGACCGTGTTAATATTGCTGTGCGCTCTGGTTTTCGGCTATTGAGCTGGAACGAAAGCCTCTCCGAAAGCGGGGCTGAGATGTTCCAAAAGGACCGGTTTAGCCACCCAACTCCCATTCGTGTGAGTGGGAGTCGCGTGTCTGCCTCCTTGGTTGGGAACATCCAATTGGTAAAGTGCTCCGCTCGTTTTCGGGTGCGCAGAAAATAGCGCCCATTTACTTGCGAGACTATGGAACGGATCCGGATCGGCCTGCAGTCCATGGGGAGGGCGGGGGAATGTTGTCCCGGTTCACACTATGGGAACCCCACTGAAGTGAGCGTGTAATTCGTCCCTGGAGGTTTTGCTATTGATTTGATTGGGAACAAGGACAGACCCTGGAACAAATAGGGTTCAACATTCTTTATTCATTTCGGACATAATTGACTGATTTCAGTGGGAGGTTTTGGCTGACTAGCACGTGAGCGACTGAGCTCCTCCTCTTCAGCTCCAAATTACCGCTAGATTCCGTTTTCATTGATATCCCTGACAAAACCCTCCCGATTTCCAATGTGAACGGGATCGGGTCCATTATCGATCAATAGATTGACTGGTCGATCATCTAGCTCGCAACTCTCAGACACTGGAGACAGTTTTTTTTTATTTTTTATGTTTGCCTCTTTCTTTTTAAGCTAATATTAATACAGAGAAGGGCGCTTAACAGGAGAGCTGTCGGAAACAACTCGGTTCTTAACTGCAAGAGCATTTAAACAAATGATGCTTGAAATCCAGTCCCTAATTTACAGACTTGGGCCTAGATAGCCTGCATGTAGCTTACTGCTGAGAAACTGTAATGCCTTTACACAACCAGGAGGGTTAAGGAAGTTTTCCTGCCTGTTTTAAATTTAAGCTGTACTTAACCTTATTTTAGCATGTTTTTATAGGTGATACAGATCTCTGGGAGATTCAGTCTAGAGTTTTTTGTTATTGTTTCCCCCCCGAGCTAAATAATGTACTAGCGGGTGGAATAACTGAGGTGCTAGCTTGCCTTCCAGCATTTTACATTTGCTCAATCTTGCCCTAGCACTTTGCTTAGAACAAACTAGAAACGTTATATTGATGGATGCACGTCTCATGTACACTAAGGTCATGGCTTATCATGAGAATTTCTGATCAACTGAAAATCCTCTTTATTTGCTAATAATTATTTTATTGTATTATAAAGCAGCTGAGCTAAAATATCTGCTGACTTTTTATATAACACTTTTTTGGGGGGGAGGGGGAGGGGGAAGTCCACCTTACTGAAAACTTTTGTAAAATGATCAAAACAACTTTCTTCGGGATCGATCCTGGCTTCCCAGGCTGCGTAAAGATATACAGAATCGGGCCCCTAAAGAAAAAAAAGAAAGAAATTGTCGTTTTTTTACATTCTTGCTAGCTTTCATGATAACCGAAATTTACTGTTCAAATATATTTGCAGAAGGAAAGTGTATGAATGACAACAAACCTCAAACAAACCTCTATATGCCATATATTCCGTGTAAGAAAATGTCAAGTCGTGTAAATGTATTGTTCAGACCTAAATTTGTAATAACTTTGAATACAGAAATACAGTACTCAAATGCTTAAACCACATCTACATTTAAAGTCCAGAACTATAAAGTTTATGCCGAGAGACATATGAAGGTGTGTTTTTCATCATCCCTTCAAAAAAAAAATTTACAGCCATATGGATCACAGATCGTTCAACACATTTAAATAAATCCAGCTTATTAAAAAAAATGAAAACAGCAAGTCAAATTGCAGATTTGCAACAGAAAACTGAAAAAGTAAACGCCCTGAAATACTGAAGGATTTTTATATTCCTGATGTGAAAACGCTCAGGGGCAGAACAATAACCATTTCATTAGTGTACATACGCTGCAGCCGTATCTCTCTAAACGTCAGACTCCTTTTGTATATAGGACAATAATTTAGCCCTAAAAGAATGAAATGGGAATGGGGTTTGATCAGGAACCTTTGTAAATAACTCCCGGTTTCCTAAAGTAAGTGCATGGCATCTGTAACTGGTTGGCTTTGATTGGCTGGTTTTGAAATGTGTCCCGCTTAGTCTTCTAAGCCCGGGCTCCGTGTAGTGCATACCACAGCAGGCTCCTTTTAACAGACGCAGTAGTGTTATTGGGAACACAGAGCAGACAGCCGTTTTTATAGGGGATTGTTGTAGCCACTTAAATTGGTGACTGGATTAATATTGCACCTTTCTGGAAAGATGCTGTCGCGTGGAGCCCTAGACCCACATAGCATGCCCCGTGGCACTGCTTTCTGCAGAAGTTCGCTCGGCTCTCGCCATTTAAAAACAAAACTCAGTATCACCATTGAGATCAACAGCCCCATTTTAAACACAGCTCCAGTGTCTGTGCTGTTTATTGCACATTGCTCTTGCCAGTCACTCTCACCGGAACCGCTGTGACATACCGCCACGTCTGCCAGGAAAACCCAGCGGGCAGGCTCCCAGGTGCAAAAGGTGGGTGGGAAGCATTCCGGTATTTTCAGCCCTAAGTCTACGCGCTGGTGGGTTCAGTACCTGATCCCTGAGACAGGACCTTCCGATAAGGGAGATGATGTTTTGGAAAGTACCTCCCGGGCAGCGTCCGGTGGATGGCTCGTAGTTTCCCGGGAGAGCCCTGCCACTTCAGATCCTGCGAACGGACAGATGCCCTGCTGATGGAGAAGGGGCCGTGGTGATCCGCCGGCAAGGTCCTAGTTACAGAGAGATCCACGGAGCCGCCGCATGTACCGATCCATTTCCCGCCTCTGTATATACTGACCTAATTTCCATCCTGATGGCGTTTAGACTCTTGAAAGATCCTTTAGCTTAGCACTTTCATCCACTCTGCACATCTGATTTTCCTCAGATTCAATCACAGTTGGAATAGGCAGAGCAGACAGATTTTAGACCATGGAACAGTTAATATATCCCAGATTGAAAGTAAAGATAAACTAACTCCACAGCACTGTTCAGTGACTGACACTAGACATTTTACATTATCCTATAGATTCAAAATGACATCAACTGCGGTGTGATTTTTCTACTTATGACTTGCTTTAAGACAAGTTACTATCTTCTCCAAGGGGGGCTGGAGAATGTCTCCGCTTGTTTGATTCACTCAATGTGTGTCAGACATCTGTATCTTCATACCATTAACGTATTTCTAAATTAGGGTTAAAAATCATTAAAAATGATTTGGAAAGTTGAGTTAGTACTAGGATATTTGCTAGGCAGTCATCCCCCTTCTCCCCGGTTCTGGGGGTTCAGTCCACTCGTTATTAAGGTTACTTACCACATTTTAGTGGTATGTAAAGCCCTGTAATCTGGACCTTTAGAACCTAGAAAAATTGCCCCTCAGTAGTTCAAACAATAGCTCTAAAGAACATACATGACAACAGAACGTTAAAGTAGTCACACAATTACAGAATATTGATAGGGTTGTTTAAAACTGCCGTAAATACATGATCGGTCCGATAGCAAATCTTAATGTTCATTACACCTAAGACATACTTTTTTTCTAATGTAATGGTATGAACTGCTTTGTAACACCGTGATAGGCTAACAACCTGGATAGGCGCACAGTTTCTTTGACTTGCCCGCAGAAGCAACGAACATAATTTTGGCCCCAGCTCTGAGTTTTTGTTCATGGGAAAAAAGACAAAACGAACCCTTCCCTACTACTCCGCACCTGAAGATGATTATTATTTAAGTTACAGCGGCCGGGTATTCAGTGTTTATACAAGCTTTCGTTTAATTTCTTTTATTTTCCTTTTTACCTTCAATTGCAATATATTATTTTAACGGGGACTTCATGTGTTGGTGCTTAGATCCATGCTCTCCCATTTTAATAATAATTCGTGTGACTCTCTAAATACCATCTTTCCTCGCCGTAGAAGATAACCACAAACCCCTGCTCTTATTTAAAAAAAAAAATCGTTTGCTCCCCCGAAGAACCACTGTCGCAAGGCATGACAGTGGGCACTGTTTAAAACCTTGGGACAGTTTATCTCATTTCAAATGAAATTCCTCGAGGGGAGTTTTAAGTCTAAATCAGGTACGGTCCCAACCATAGCATTAAAAGCTCCTGCCCAGAAAGGTAAAAGAACCAAAACCTCTGGCAAGCTAATTAGCGTTAGTGTTGCTCCACCCCTTAATCTGCATATATGCAAAGCTAAATCCTCCGAGGCTTGCGTGTGTTCCCAGGAGGAAACTTTGCAAGCTAGGGAAAGCAGCGTTCCCCGTTTAATGAATGTTCATTTGAACTTAATTTGAGGGGAGTGTAACGGGGGGAGGGGCACGGACCTATTTTTATCGGTTGAATTCTGGTCTGTGCTGCTGTCCCTGTCAAATGAAGGAGCTTCGCACCTTTCAGGCGGGACGTGAAGGTGACGCGCCGGGAGGGGAAAAAAGAGGGGGAATTGTGGAGCCAGCGAGCAACCCGCTGGGTCCCCCACACCCTGCAGTTTTCTAACCTTGTAAGGAAGAAGGACCGGGCTCGAGATAATCCCCAATTTCTGATTGGCCCGCACGGGGCTTGATTGACACCACGCCCTGGCTCCGCCCAGCCCCAGTCACTTTATTGACACTAATGAGCGAGTTCTTTCCCACCGGTCTCCCGCTTGGAAGTGCTGACAGATCAAGGCAACAAATTTCAATTACCGGCCCTAATTTGTGTCCGCAGCGCGTTTGTTACCCATGTCAGTCCTGCCTGGCCCGTCAGACGGGGCAGAGCAGCAGCAGCAGCAGCAGCAGGAGGAGGAGGAGGAGGGACGCAGGGAGCCCGCCAGCGGGACGAAGTTTAGACCAACTGGGCTGATCCCGCGGACTGGGAAGAAGGGCGCGGAGACCCCCACGCCTGGGGCACCGGGAGGGGGCGAGACCCCTCCAAGGCTGGGGCCCGTTGTGCGCCTATGAGCGGGGTCTAGGGCGCGGGGGGGGCGCCGGGCATGGCCGAGAAGCGGCGGACCTCGCCCTGCAGCGCGATGAGTCTCAAGGCGCACGCCTTCTCGGTGGAGGCGCTGATCGGCGCCGAGAAGCAGCAGCACAAGCCGCCGAAGCGGCGCAAGTTGGGAGCGGAGGAGGAGGAGGCGGCGGCGGAGGAGGAAGAAGGGGGCAGCGGCTGCGAAAAGGGCTCCGGCGAGGGCGCCGAGAGCTCGCCGTTGCAGCCCCACGCCGGGGCCGCGTCGGCGCCTGGCAGGAGCTGCGGCGAGATGGAGCTGAGCTGCGGTGCCCGGGGACCCGCCGGTGAGTCTCCTCCCCGCTCGCATCCTGCCGCTGAACCCGGGCCCGGTCAAACCTGCCCACCCCGCCCTAGCTGTCAAAGCAGCCGCTCGCCCCACGCATCAGCTGGGCCCGTGGATCTTCCCCGGGCATGCCGAGAAAGGGAGGGGGCGTATTCTACTCCGAATCCGGGTTGGCTCATTTTTGCTCGGTGTAAACCCTCCTGCGCCGGATCAGTCACTCCTGGCTCTTCCCTGTTTTGGGAGGCTCACTCTTCTTGACAGACCCCGGGCTTTTCAAGTTTCTTTCCTCTCTCCTCCTCTCCTTTGAACCCTGCTTGGCTCCGGATCCAACACTTTCCTCCTCCCCCACCCCGATTGTTTTTTCCCCCTTAACACCGTGGGGAAAAGTCTCTCCCGGCAGTGAGCTGCTAGTAAAATATCTGTCAGAGCGGAGATGTGTTAATTAAACTTCTCCAGGCATCGGTTCCTGGGAAACCAACCGCCTGGGGCGGAGCGATCGTGTTCATGTAAAAGTTCCTTGCCCTGGGATTTTTTTTTTACAGCTGCATTTCAAGTTAACACCCTCACCCCACAACTTAGACGTAAATGAGCCGCCGCGAAGAACAACGGTGATTCGTGTCAGTTAAAAACCCCGGTGCATTAATATGTCAGAGCCAGGCAGCTCTGCAGAGGTCAAATCACATGTCTTCGTGTCCAAGGAAGTCTGCAGCAATGCTAATGCATGTCCCGCACGCCGGCAAAAAGCAGAGCAAGTGGCCTGGCTCGGCTGCTCCAGTGTTGCATGTTTGCGCCTAGCCCTGACGCGGGGCCCGGCACTGGAAGGGGCATGTTTGCTATGGAAGCCACCCGACCCGTGCAGTGTCAGCTTTGAACTTCAGGGCCCAACTCGGCACCCCGCGCGGGGACACCAGCGCGCAGGGCCCAGCCATAGGCGCGCCACGGCCCAGCGCGCTCTGATCGCGCCGCGTGTAAACGCGGGGTCTGGAGAGAGCGGGCGCGTTGTGGAGGCCCCGGAGCTGTTCCAGGCCTCACGCTGGCTCGCCCCTAGCTGCGGTGGGTGGCGCGGGGAGATTCTTGACTTGCTCTTTTCCTCAGTTGTTTCTGAGGAAGGGGCTGGATCCAGCACCCCGTTCCCCGGGTGTTTTCCGCCCCAAGACCCTGGGCTGTGGAGATCCTGGCCCCACTGCTCTCTGCCTGACACGCTCTCCTGCTTCCCTTCCTCCCGGCTCTCATTCCAGGCAGCTGCGAAGAGAGTTTCCTAGGAGGGTCCCCGCCAGTGTCACCCGGCGGCTCCCCCAAGGGGGCTAGGGCCGGTTCCCCTCCACCAGCCCAGCAAGCGCCCCGGGTAGATCTGCAGGGAGCCGAGCTGTGGAAGCGCTTCCATGAGATCGGTACCGAGATGATCATCACCAAGGCAGGAAGGTAAAAAGGCGCAGCGCGCACTCATCCTGGTCCCCGCCTCCGCCCCCGGGGCACATCCACTGGGCAAAGGTAGACAGCCAGCGCCCAGGTTCCGCACCTTTGCTGGGCGCAGCAGGGCCGCGCAGGGAGGGAGAAATTGCTTAGAAGTGATCGCAGTCGGACTGCACAACCACGCAAAAATCACATCGCGATGGGTAATGTAAAGAGTTCGGGCCCATCTTCCCGCAGGCAGCGCTGTCGTGTAGTTTCGGGTAGTATGTTAGTTATTTGCACCCCACACTCGTAAATCCAACCAATGGAAACTGGTTTGCTCATTTTTAGTCTCTGGACCACTTTAATTTCTTGGTACCCCTGTTTTTGTTGTTGGTTTTTTTTTTTTTGGAGCTAGGGAAAGCTGGAGTTTCTAGGGGGTTAAGATGACTACAGTTAATTCAGAAGACCATGATGAAGGAAAATCAGACTGAATACAAGAGACAGGATATCCTGTCTTCCTGATTTATGCTGTGTCCTTCTTCAGGTGGATAAACACGTTGTCCCCTGATTCAGTCATGTTAATCAAATACAAAATCTGTTGCTACAGAAGCCAGATTTGTATGCTGTTTAGGACAGCTAATTTATAATAACCATACAGATGGCACACACAGTATAAAATCTGCAAATACATCAAAGTGGATAAAGCAAATTGATTTATGAGCTAGGTAGATCACAATAATTTTAGATGGGCACAGGAGCATGTGCAGTTTTAGGTTTCCTGTTCATTAGGATGAAGTTTATGAATGTTGTATTCTTTTAAAATAACCCCTCCCCTCCATTTCCAGTGGATACACATGGCAAAAACCTGGCTAGTATAAAAATATCTGAACTTATTAGAAATTACAAAAACATATTTGATTGAATCCATATGCTACCTTCTCCATTTTCAGTGAGACTTTATTAATGATCAAAATGCAGTCTTAACCAGCACAAAGCAACATTTGTCTTGAAGGTCCAGTCAAAGATTTTTCTTTTTTTAATCTTACAGGTGCACTAAAATAATAGTAAAAACCAGTTAGCCAAGAGAGTTTCACCCTGCTGCTTATTAAGAAATTATAGAAATAACATTTTTTCTTCTACAAATGGCTTTTAATTTTGCTAATTGTTTTAGAGCAGCTGAAAATGTGGAATTTAACTTGGATGGCATCTGGATTTACATAACAAGAAAAATCTTTTATTAGTATGTAATCAACTAGTTATTTTAAATATTCTTAGTTTTGCTTTCCATAATGAATTTTCTATATAAAAGGCAAGTGTCAAACATACATTGAATTGAGACATGATTTTTTAATCTAAATCTTCACATTGGTTAATTATTCCATTTTTGGCCACCAAATGATCTAACTGACAAACTTATCTATAAATATACTTTTGTACTTGGTCTCTGCTTTCAATAAAGATGTTTACTGTCCCTTTCGATCATAAAGCAACTCATGCCTTTCACCTGTAGTATGTGGCAGACCAGAAGTCCCTTCTGAATAAGAAATATATTATTTGGTTATAGCATGGCACGTTGGGTTTTAAATTTATATCACCATGTTTTAATGGTATAATTTGCTGATATATGTGACACACCCTTTGCAGCTGTCAGCTAGAACTCAGCTATTTCAATTTCTGCAGGTTGTAATCTTGCTTGATAAGAGAGGTTACTTGCGCATCTCATGTAATATATGTTTACTAAATGTGCAGCAGGTTTTAAATGCATATGTAGCTAAATAAAAGCTTTAGAACAAAATTACTTTCTATCTAACAATACAGTTGAACTGAAGTGGTGATGTCTGTGCTCTCATAATGTATCATAAAACATATGAAGCATTGTTCAGATAATATGCACTTTAAAAAACTGTTGCTCCCTATGAAATGAACAATTGCATGGCTATGTGGCCATAATGATAAAAACCCCAAAACTCTACAGACTTTTCTGTATTAGGGAGAGAGGAGGGTACCCACAAACTGGTTGCTTTTGCTGTACAGACTGTTTCCGAGTCTGTTTTGTATTAAAATTGCTTCCCTTTTTTCTATGTTCAGGCGGATGTTCCCTGCAATGAGAGTGAAGATCTCAGGCTTAGACCCACATCAGCAATATTACATTGCCATGGACATTGTGCCAGTGGATAACAAAAGATACAGGTATAATAATTGTAAAACACAAAATTTGGGATGCAAACCAGACAGAAGGTAGAATTTAACGCTCTTCCAAATTCCTATTTTCATTTCAGTGCATAAAGATAAGGTATTGTGCTAAGTATGCAAGAACAATTGCAGTTTTTATTGAAGTGCTTTCTACATTTGGCTTAATGTTCTGTATATGCTTTCACAGATTGCAATTTAGCCCTGCGAAAGAGAAAATGTTAATGTATTTTGTTCCTAGTTCATGGCTACAAAGTACATCCACTTTGTAGTTATTTCATCTGAATGAATACATATAAAAATATACATTATATATGCAATATAATACAATTAAATATATATTTAATGTAGTGACGCTACATTAAAATGTAAAGCATTTAAATGTTTTTACATTTACAAATGGATTTATGATAAATGCTGCTCTATGTGTTATGGATTCAGGATAACAGATAGATATCTTTAGTGATTTTGATTTGAATGAATTGATGGCATTTCTGTATGTGAAATTTCATATTTTAAAGAACGCATTGAGTAAAGATTGGCCAGTTATTGTAATTATTCTTTTAACACTTCAAAGAAGGGTCATATTTATGTAAATGCTTACCAGGGCAGTCCTGGGCTAAGCAAGAAGTCCCTTTCATATAGGACTGCTAGTCTGATTGAATGTTTGCAGGTTTAGATCCACAATAGCCACTATTAGCATGTTCAGATACTTTATGAATCAAAGGCATGATCTTATTGATTTTTAGCAAGTGGTTCAGTGGGAGCAGGATTGGATCCTTACATATTATCATTTTTGGTTATTTCAACCCATTTTTAGAACCAGAATATGGTAGATCAGTTCAATGTAGGTTTAATTTTAGAACTAATATAAGGAAAGAAGAAACAGTAGCACTGAACTACATTTCGTGTGTTCCCTAAAATCGTTAACTGCAATATTCTCCTTTCGCAGGTACAGTTATGACAATTATAGTTTTGTTTACAGAGAAATTTTCAACAGGGTGACAATAAAAACTCTAAGAATGATTGAAATAGTTTTTGGTGAGGTTTTTTATTTGTTTTTTGATTATGTCATGACAAGCTAAAACAGGTTTTCTCTGAGCCACAGCATTTAATTTAAAATGGAAAATATTTATGCTGATTTGGGTCCAAATTAAGACTTTGTCATCTGGTCACAACAGAAATGTAAATGTACACAGTTTTGTGAGATCATGTAGTTTCCGATATTTATAAACTGAGATAAATGTCAGCAATTTTGAATAAAGTTAAAAATTGTGTTATTAAAATGAGCAAATTTATATTAAATATTAGTGGTTTTAACAACAAATGCATCTTTTTCATTTTATATATATATATATATATATATATTATTATAGTCCTTGTGGTCTACACTGCTGACTGTTAACTTTCCAAAAAAAACCAACCCAAATTCAGCTCATGTTATCATATATGAAATGCAATATTTTCATGGTTGGCAAAAACATATTTTGTTAATAATGTACTTAGTATTATGTTTTATCTTTCTGGTAAATTATGGTGTTACTTCTACTTGATTTCATTTTTGTGTAAGCAAGATTGTTGAGTAGTGGACACATTCTTCTATATTGGTTATTATTTTAGTCCCATTACTATGTCTTAATACTTTACACTCAGTCTGTTTTGGGCATCTGAACAACATCTGAACAGCTAAGATGCTGAACAGCTAAGATACTGTAACAGTTGTACACTAGGCCTAATCCAGTTCTCATTGAAGTAAATGACAAAACTTTCACTGAAATGGTGCCAGCTCAGGATAATTTATATTTAAATTTAGCAAAATTAAACCTTATCTGAAAAGTTAGATATTGTTTTAAAATATTTAATAATATTAATGAAGTACAGTTTGTAAAGTACAACCATAAAATAGGTGAAGAACATATTCAAATCTAATTCATTCAGAAATGAAAAACAATAATAAGCCAGATGAGATATATTAGAGCACATAGCAAACTATGATTTAGGTAGAGGATATGTCTCCAAAAATAATAAAGGAATAATAGAAAGTACATATTTCACATTTAATGGCTAGTATGATTTACATCCATACATATTTGTAACAAATAATTTAGTTTCCACTATTGATAATGTGACATATTCTTTTATCTCTTAAAGAGAACCATACAAAGAGACATACCTGATGAACGTGTTGAAAGGCATTTTTTAAAATTAAATTGAATTTTTTTCTTTTTTTTTTGTTAAGTGCATTGTTCTTTTTTGTGAAAGGTTCATGCTTTTCAGACGTATTTATTTGCACAGTTTTTAATTTAGTGGGTTTAAAAATTGTTCCATAAAATAGCTGAATTCAGAATAATATATTTTTTTACTGAATGATACTGCAGAATGACTTTGTTTATTTCTTTTTATAAAAAGAAACATAATAGGATGTGGGTTTTTTGTTTAAATATTTCTGTGGTACTGTCAAGAACATCAATACGGTTCTCACAGAAATCTTCTCATTTGAACTTCATTCTCTTTTTAATTGTCACAGGATGCGTTGTATCTGGAATAGCTTTATTTGTGAACTGTTTCATGCTAGAAACATGCTAAGGAAGTCATGTAAAGAGTTGTTTATGTCATTGTATAAATTAAGGGCCTGATTTTACGCTTGTTATTCTGGAGCCCATCCAGAGCGATGCCATTGAGATCAATGGATCTATCTTGACATAACAGGTGGTTAGTGGAAAGACTGCAGTTAGCCTTAATTGGAGTTGGATCAGGCTCTAAATGAGAGCAGAATTTGGTCCTATCTATTGTAGATAGTTTTGCAGATATTTTGTAACTCAGCTGCATGCAGAAATTGAAAATTGGCAATTGAAATGAAAGTAAATTAAAGTTGTTATTTGCAGCAAAGATGATGACTCTGGTTTGTAGTGCAGCTGTTAGGGTAATCTTGGCAGTGGTGAGGGAGAAGGCTCCCCAAGATGTTGTGACTTTGTTTATATTGATTACTTTCTCTTTATCTCTCAAATCTCAGTTGAATTGCCTAGCTATTTTTATAGGCAACTTTTAAGGGTTTTTCCCCCCCTTTTTTTTCTGTTGGTAAAATGTTCACTTCCCTCTGGGATAGTGTGACTAGCTCCATTGTACTTATTGTCCCTCAACATTTGTAGTTTGACAGGTGCTATACATACAAAGGCCTGCTATATCATTATTAATCAGCCTGTGAGTTATTTCCAGTTTCCTTCTGACATATGTTGGGCTTCTTTTTATAGGTATGTTTACCATAGCTCTAAATGGATGGTGGCTGGGAACGCTGATTCACCAGTACCTCCTCGTGTTTATATTCACCCTGATTCACCCGCCTCAGGGGAGACTTGGATGAGACAAGTGATCAGTTTTGACAAACTGAAACTTACGAATAACGAACTGGATGATCAAGGGCATGTGAGTATCCTGTGTCTTATAATATTTAAAACTAGCACATCAGTCATCACTTGAGGATTTTATGACGTGTATTTTCCTGTTGACAAGAATGAACTCAGCCTTGCAAAGCTTCATAAATATTGACCAACACACATGCAAAACTAACTAATTATTTTGCTTTGATAAATGATAATTTTAAAGGAAAGATTCTAGTTTACATGCCTCTCAAAAATATAGGACTCCTAGTTAAGAATTGTGCAAGATTGAATTAACTCAACTAAAAGTATCAAATTGCTCTTATATTTTACCACTGTAACTTGCAATTTCAATTTTTATTAAAATGTGCGCTTAAACTCAGAAGTAGTTAGAATAAATGTTAGTAATATGTTTACATAAATAAAAAGTGTATATATAACTGTTTTTTTAACCTAAACATTTGTGTGAAATCCCATGAGGTGTTAATAATTGCACTCCAGAATGAACAACATGGGAGCTGGGTTCACTCTGATAATGATTTATTACATACCTTATGAAGCAAGACCCTTTCACAGCTGAGGCTCATTACTTCTGAAAAAGCTGGCAGACGGCTGCAGTATGAGCGTTTTGTGTGCAAGTTCTGAATTGTTTAGTTATGACATTATCTAATGTGACAAAATGTGTTTATATTCATATTTCCTTTTCTCTTGAAAACTGTTGAAACATGACAGATGTAAGCCAGGATCTTTCCAACAATCCCTAAAATAGTTGTACTTGACACCTTAGGAAATAATTAAAAAACAAGAATTGTTTTTAGTCAGGATGAAGCCTTTACTTTTGACAAATCCAGTAATAAATGACAAATGTTGGCATTCTTTCAAAGGGAACATTGAACTCAAAGAGTCTGGAGTTTTAAGAACTTGAGTGACAAGTCGGAGACCGGATGTGGGTTTCATTGAGCCTGAAGTGGCCAGACTTGTTAAATGGGATGATTCCTCAGTCACGAAAAGGGATAAAACGGAATATGGGTACCACTAGGGACAAAGATACTCTGCATAGCTATCAGCACTTTTTTTCTGTGCACCTTTCCCATTGAAGTCAATGGGAACACTGCTTGCAGAATGGTGGGAGAACATGGTCCCAATTGTGAATTCTATAAGCCCCTTCATTTTCTCTAAAGAAAATACATCTCTATAGGATATGTCCGTACAGCTGTTACAGAGTGTAATTGCAGCTTGGGTGGACTTACTGAGCTAGCTGTAATCTGGACAGGTCAGGCACTGGAGCAATGAAACCAGAGTTCCAGATGGGCTTGTACAGCCTACATTGAAGGCCCCTATATGGGAGTGGGTAGTAAAGTGATGGGGGTAATTCATGACTGATTAAGTAATGGTTTTGCACCAGGGATAAATTTGGTCCAACAACTCTGCTGTGTTAACTGTAGATATGTCCACATAAGAATTTGAATCAATAGTATTTCTGTTTTGAACTTAATGTCTTCCCTCTCCATATTTACACTGTTTATCTGTGGAATTATGAACTAGGGGTCTGATTCTGAAATCCCAGAGTGAAGAAATGTTACTCAGTATGAGACGTTCCATGGGCTTCAGTGGGATTACTTCTGTACGTGCAATTAATGTGGGCATGGGTTGCACTAACACAACCTACATTTTATTAAAGCGATTAAAAAGCAAAAAGAGCTGTAATTCTGGAAGACTCCAGTTCTACAACTGATAAGCAATGTCTGCACCTGGAGTTGGCAGCTGGATTCCTTGCTTGTGTAGACATACTTGCATTGTGTGCTAAAAACAGTAGTGTAGCATTGGAAGCTGGAGCAGAAGTGAGTGGCAACCTGACCTAGCTTCCCCAAGTATGTACTCATGAGATCCAGACAGGTTTGTACTCAAAGCACCTAGCCCATGTCACACTTCACTGCTACCCATATATTACCATGGCTTCACTGCAGTTTTCAGCATGCTGCTTCCATGAGAGCTATAGAGAGTATGTCTATGTAAGCTGGAATTCACACTCCGACCTCCAATATTAGTGATAGCCAAGCATTCAGGCGGACTGTTGTAACCATTGACTTCTGTTCTGTGAGGTTGCATATAAACATAGCAGTCTGCTCATGTGCTATCCATGGCAGGACTGGGGCTCAAGATTTAATCTTGAAGATGAACAAAGAGCTACATTACTTTATCCTGGACTGTATACTGTGTACCATTCTGTATTGTGCAAGGCCACATTTCAGGCATTCTTTCCCCTGAGCTGAAATCCAGTCTTTATAGTACACTCTTATTCATGGTACAGAGAAATTTAAAATTACTGGAGCACTCTTTATTTATTAAAGTCTCAGTTTGGAAGCTAGCCAAGTAGTATTCTTCTACAGAGATCTAAGACACATTGAATTGATTCAGAACCACAATATTCTCCCCTCCCAAAACAAAACAAAAAATGGAAATGTAAGGGTTTCTTTTTAAAAGACAATAGAAGATTGGTTGCAAAATTCATATTTCTAAAATCTGGTAAATTGCAAACACTCATCATTACCAGAGAGGGCAAAACCAGAAAGTATAAAAGTGTCTATTTTAATGGGTACATTCTTTCAGAGTAGCATGGAATGCTGAATGGAAATGGCTGTGCTGCCTATGGGTGCCTCTAGCACTAATAGAAAAGGAATTATTGCATATTTTGTGATGAATAAAATAAATGTTTCCCATAAATGGGAAGGACCCACTTTTCTCTGTATGGTAAGAAGAAGAGGGATAGTAGATAAAAAAGCTAGCAGCCATGCCCACACAACCTCCCCAAATATTATTTTTTCACATTTAAGGTCTGAATCTTCTTTTGTCGCACCCGTAATTTGGTGGATTTTATGTTCTGGCAAAGTTTATTTTCATTCTGTTCAGGCAGAATGGCTTGGTGAAACCTCAACTTGGTTTCAGCAGTTCTACTCCCCAATTACGTAACTCCATTGACCTTCTTGGAGAGACAGTAGTGAGAGATGAATTGGGACCCTTACCAGTACTAACTTACTGGTACTGACAGCAGGGCTAGTCACAATTCACAATGACCTGTAATTCAGGCAGAAGGCTGCGTTGCAACTAATCAGGAACACTAAGTAAATAGGTAAAATACACGAGTCAACTTTACACATTTTTAAGGGAAATGTTAATACCGACCCAGGTGCCCTCCATGTGAATGTCCCATGTGAACAAGGACTACATATGTGAACTGAAGTCACAGAGGTATAACTGTGTTTGTACTTTAAAAACAATGAGTGGTCCTGTGGCACCTTGGAGACTAACAAAAATATATAGAATCATGAGCTTTTATGAGCAAAACCCACTTCATCAGATAAATTGGAGTAGAAATAAAGAAATATATATATACAGTAAAACTCCAATAGTCCGGCATCCAATAGTCCGGCACTCCTGATAGTCCGGCATCAAAATGGCAAGAGCCTAGTGAGTGAGCTTCGGCAAAAAATGAGTCACAAGGTAACAGCGGCAGCAGCTGAACTGAGCAAAAGGGTAAAAAGGCTTAAAAACTAAAACATTACAGTATACTGTATACAGTATGTACAATAAAAAGGGTTAAGAACACTTTATATACAGTATATAATGTATACAGTATATATATAACCAGCTTATAGTACCTCCTGATAGTCCGGCATATTTGATAATCCGGCACCACCTAGGTCCCATAGGTTCCGGATTATCGGAAGTCTACTGTATATATATATAAAACTTATTCTGACCTAAAAATCTTCAAATAAGTGCCTGTCATTTGTAGGGCCTGTGTTAATGAGGCTAATTAATTGGGCTGGATGTGTCCCATAAATAGCTTGTGATGTGGAAATGCAGATGTTAAAGGCAGGAAAAATTGGCTTTGTAATGCACCAACCAGTTAATGTCTTTGCTTAGACTCAGGGTACCAGTGTCAAATCTGTAGATGAATTCCAGTTCTGCAGACTCTGTACTTGGTTAGTAAAATTCCTTTGTAGAAGAATGGCTACTATTAAATCCATGGTTGAGTGACCAGGCAGGTAAAAATGTTCCCTTCCAGATTTATGTGTTACCATTTCTGATGTCTGACTTGCATCCATTTATCCTTTGTCACAGAGACTGAGTTTGGCCAATATAGATGGCAGAGGAGCATTGCTGGCACAAGTGATATATGCCATCAAGTGCCAGCTTCCTAGTCTACCCCCTGCTCTGACGAAGGAGTAAACTATTACCAGTCAATCTCCATTGTAGCATGCACGCCTTGGGATGCAGATGCAGCACTTGTTGGAAACACTTGTAGGGCCACTATACTTCCCTCTCCCTGGCTTCCCCCACCCAACTGCAGAAGTACAACCTATTTCCTCTCTCTCTCTATACTCCCAGAAATGGCATGTTGCCTTGGTTTTCCTTACTCCCATTCACAGGGGGGACCATGGCCTGGACCTACAGGATCTGAACTAATATTTTGCTAAACCCAAATAGTATATTGATCTGCATGTCAGTTTGAGCTGAATTATCTTAAATAACTGTATGGTCTAAGATGGGTGTCACTGAGACTGATTATGCTATGTAATGAATTTTTAAAGGGATACAGCCAACGTAAATAAGTTAAAGATAATGTCAATTATTTGGCCATTTTTGCCATTTGCATATTTCCGGCTTTTTAAAAGAGCCACACAAACAGGAGAAACTGACTGATTCTTCAGGGAAAATGGCGTAGAGTCAGTCTACTCCGTGCTATTAAATGCACAGAAGAAGCAAACTGAAAACAAAAATTCGCTTCATTACTCTCTCCATGATGATAATTATCGGCATTACTAACAACTATAGAGGGTAAAACATTTCCAGGGAGAGGTGTGATTAAGTTATTTTGCTTCTTAACTTGGCAATGTCTTGGGTCCACTTCACCATCATCCTGTATCTTGAGTAGTCATTTGATTCAGTACAAAGTTATGCGTATGGGAGCAGGGGAACTTCTGCCGAATCAGAATAGTAGAAAAACAATTATACTCAGTTGCATTGGTGTAAATTACTAGGCAAGATGCAAGGCAATGGGCATCTGGGGCTCCAGTGTGTGATTTTAGTTTGATCCTGCATTCCTAATGTACCCATTACTCTCCTATGTCTTCCAGTATTTAGGGTGTGCAAAGAATGCAAGATCAGACTTTTGCTGTTCTTTATTTACCTTCTAATTCTTTTTGTATAGAGATTTTTCCAACAGAAACACGCTGGAAAAATTGTTGGAAGAGATATTTAAACATTCAATTCAACAACGCCAGTCTCTGGCTCTTTGCTCTATGTGAGGCTATTGAAGCTGGGGAAGTTGCCGTCTATCAGAACATCCATATGGCACTGTCTGAAGTCATTTACTGGAGCTCTTCTGATGTCAATGTCAAAACAGCCCAATTGCAGTATAATGGAAATCTTGATTATCTGGAAACTTTGCTTATCCAAAACAGGATCATGTCCCCCAGCCAGGACTAAATGCATTAAAAAGTACTCTGCTTAGCCAACCCTTGTTTATCCAAGCTAATGTAATGTCCCCCATTTCATTTGGATAAATGAGGTTTCATGGTATTTGGCATCATTCAGGCTGGGTGAAGTTAAAGGCTCCATGTTGTGATGCCTGACTGCATAAGCATTCTGTGGCTGCTAAAGAAGTAGGAAATTTAAAAAAGGTTGCTCTTGTATTTTGGTTAAAGCTTCAGCAAGCCAATAGCTATGGGAGTGGTGATTTATTCATTGATTAGACCTTCTAAAAGTTACCAAGCTTCTATTTTTTTTTAAAAGAAATCTTTTAAAAGTATGTTTACCTTTAATGAAATGGAATATAATATAAGGACAAATCTTGTATGTTTTAAGCCTTCTCCAAAATGTAGAAATACTACAGTAATTCTGCAAACGATTATCAATGTATTTAATTGGATGCACTTATATTCATAAGATTTTTATAATATTGGGGCCTAAATCTTTAGTAATGGGAATTGTTCTTCTTTCTTAAATTGACATGTATATATTTATTATTTTTGTTTAAGTAATGTTCCTTGTATCTGTTTACATACTGTAAATACATTGTTGCCAACACTTGTGATTGTGATATTTGGAGGTTTTCTTAAAGCAGCTGCTCTTGAAGTCATGAGAATATCAGCTTTCATTTAAAAACCACTCCAACAAATACATTTGTAATGCATGGGTGAAATGCTGGCCTCACTGAAATCAGTAGGAATTGTCCCATAGATGTCAGTGGGGACTGGATTTCACCATAAGATTTTTTTTTTTTTTAAGAAAAAAAATTACAAAAAACTAACAGCCAAATTCACCACCACTGCACATGGGGCATTTCCAAGATTTTCCTAAAGTTTCAAAATCCAAAAATCTAACTGATTTTGTTTAAAAAAAAAAGGCTTATTGTGAAATCCAGTCTCCACTGAAGTCTATGGGACAATTCCTGTTGACTTCAGAAAGGCCAGCATTTCTTCCATGCATTTTAAACCAATCTAATTTTTTTTTGTGTTCCACACTCATGAATGTTGAACGCTTAAGAATGGCAGTATTTTATGTGCATAGTGAATAGATTACTGTAATGAGACCCATCATCAGCTATACAAAATTTAATTTCCGGGAGATTGCATAAGTGACACACGCCATAATCTTTCCCCAAATTCTATTAGCGTTGAAACAGCAGGGCACTCTTTCTAATAAATGTTACCTTTTCTTTGTTTCTGTTGGTATAGATTATACTTCATTCTATGCATAAATACCAGCCGCGTGTCCATGTCATTCGTAAAGACTGTGGAGATGATCTGTCCCCGGTCAAGCCAATTCCTTCAGGGGAAGGCGTCAAAGCATTTTCTTTCCCTGAAACTGTTTTCACCACTGTAACAGCATACCAGAATCAACAGGTAACTTTGGCTTTCTTGTTAATATCTTACTGGCTTTTCAGCATATGCCAGAGAAGTATAAGAGAAGAAAAGGAAAATCTTTTATTTCACCACAATAAGAAGGCATTTGTTTAATGTGGGTCAAAGAGACTAAAGCCAGCTCTCTACATACAGTGTTGTGGTGGCGCACTGTACCAATACAACTGTACCATTGCAGCACATCCAGTGAAGATGTCCTATGCTGATGGGAGAGACCTCTCCTATTAGCAAAAACCCGTCCTCCAGGAGCAATATAAGCTATGTTGGTGGGGGAACCTCTCTCTTGTCATAGAATTGTGCAGATAATATTCACACCCCTAAGTGGATGACATGGGCAGTAGTGTAGACATAGCCTAAAGGTCATATTTTAAAAGATATTTAGGTGCCTAAAAATGAAGATAGGTACGTGGGTGGTTCTGAAAACCCCATAGGTACTTAACACGCATTGATTTCAAAACACTTTCCAAAGTTAGTCAAGTATTGTTAGCCCTAATTTATAAAAAGGGAAATTAGTTTTTAATTTAATAATTAATAACTTTCCTTAACTTCTAAAGAAGCAGGATTGGCCCACAAACCATTTATTCAAGTTCATGCATTCAGCTACAAAGACAAAATTAAAAACCAGATTGCCTGACTTCTAGTCATCTGCACTGTTCACTTTGTCTAAGTGTAGCACACAATGACATCATATTTAGTATAGCATTATTTGATTCATTCCAAATAATTTAGCACAGTTATGTTTTTGTGTGTGTATATATAATATGAAGTCTGTGCTTATTAATTTCCTACTTGTTTTCAGAACATAGAAAGCAAAATGATTTAATGATTCAATATACATTTAAAGTGGAAGAGGCAACCGACTAATGGGCTGTCATTATTTAGTAACTCTTTGGTTGATTTAAAGAAATTACAAGTATTTTCTTGTGTTCTATTTGTTTATATTATGTGCATGTGAGCATAATAGCCCAACAAATCTCTGTCATTCAGCATCTACTTTTCTGTCTGTATATATTTTATGTAATTGTTGCAAACCAGGAGGCTATGCATTGTCTTAGTTGAAGGAGCAACATTTTCCAGACAATTTCTTTCAAGAATCTCTACCAGCCTTAGTGTAAAATAAATAACCACTGACTTCCCTGGATATATGGTAGAGCATGATCAATGGGATTAGGTCTTAACTGTGTTAAAAAGAAAATACACGTTCAACCTGCAAATGGGAGGAAAGATCCACTTGAATTGTTATTGTTCTTAACCAGAATTAAAATTGAAAATTTTAATGACAGCCAGGGATTCTGGAACAATTTTTATAGCGAGGGTGCTGACAGCCACTGAACAATACTATAAACTTTGTATATAATGGAAACCATGTCAAGATATGGGGTGTGGCAGCACCCTGCTCTCCACGACAACTCTAGTTCCAGCACCTATGATGCTAGTTAAGGTTTGGAGGGTAATTTGCTGTGCATATCACTTACGCTGAATTGGTAAAAGTTTTGCTATCATTTTCTTCTATTTTTCCAGATCACTCGATTAAAGATTGATAGGAATCCATTTGCCAAAGGATTTAGAGATTCTGGACGTAACAGGTAAGCTTTGGAAAAATGAGTTTGTCTACAATGACACAATAAATTTGTTAAAGGCTTTAAAGAATAGATACTACGTGGCAGCAGACTTTTCAAGCTTGTAAGAACCAGGTGTCACAGTGCTAGTCCTGAAGTTATTGAATTAAACCTAAATGTTGGGCACGTAACAATTAGTACACAACCTTGAAGATTCACTGTTTAATATTAATATACACCACAACTTATGGATATTGAAAATGAAAAGAAAACTTGCCCACTGTTTGAATGGTGATTCTTTTATGAATTGCATACTAACCCCGTCCCTGGAAAAAGGAAACATTTAGTTGTATTACACAGGATGCAATCATTTCAGGGACCACTTTGCGTCCTGTTTTCTACCACTGCATATTTATGACCTGACCTTCCTGAGAAGAGAACAAACTCTGTCAGTGAAGATGTTCAGTGTGTGCCTGCCAGTTTACTGAGCTTCTATTTTAGTAGAAGGGTGAAGTATTAGAGATCATTTTAGGCTCACGTCAAATTGCAGAAGAGCTCAGATTCACTTTTGGAGGGTAAATTAGTTTTTCTTTTAAATGCATGATGCTGGGAGAGAAGGAGATGAACTTTAAAGCACCTGGCACTGTGGAGTTCTGGTCCATGAGTAGAGCTTCTAGGTGCTATGGTAATACAAATAATAAATACTAGAAATAGAAGGAGAGAGATGGCTGATAGGAATCCAGCAGAAAGAATCGTAGACTTTTGCACTGTGCATTTGCTGCTGTCAAGGATGAAGCGTTTTCCTGATTAGACTCAATTGGCCAAACTCAGTCCTGAGCAGAGGTGGGGCCTGCAGCAGGCAGAGGTGGGGTCTGCTCCCAGCCAGGCTCCCAGGGTTCTCCTGCAGGTGGCCGTGCTAACCAGCAGGCAGGCAAAAGGGGCTGCGGGGGGCTGCCCCACACCAGTCTGGGGACTGTCCCAGCCCCAAGCTCCACCACCAGGCACCCTTTAGACAGGGAGTGGGCTGAGCCCCCCGCCATTCCTACTGATGCTGCTTGTTGTGCCCCTTTGTCAAGGTCAGGGAGCAAGAGGACAGCACACAGCGTCCCTGCATTCCTCTCACTCCCGGCTGGTGCGAGGAAGGACAGAGGAGCGAGTGACCCATGCTGTGTGTTTACCTTTCACTCCCCGACAGTGACAAAGGGGAAGAGTGAACACCAAGCAGCATTGGTATACATCAGGGGGCGGCATCAGCACCTAAAGTGTGCCGTTGCCCCTTCCCATGCTCCCAGTACCTGTGACCCTCCACACACATCCCAACCTTCTGCCCTGAGCCCCTCCTCACAGTCCCCAACCGTTACTCCTGCACCCACCTCACCCCTCCAGCCCTGACTCCTGCACCCCCATCTCTTGCCCTGAGCCCCCCTATACACTCCCAATTCCCTGCCATAAGCCCCCTGTACTCCACTCCACAATTAAATTTCTGACAGGTACTGTCATGTTTCACCCCCCCACCTCCTGCCCTGAGTGCATCTCCCCACCCCCTCAGGGGTGAGCAATACAATAGTACCTGTAAGAAATTTAAGTTACTTTCACCCTTCGTCCTGAATCAGGCACCACTCAGTTGGCAGAAGGGAGTTGTTCCTGTATGCCAGTTGTGAACTCATGTTTGCAGTGTTGTGTTAGCCATGTTGGTCTTAGGGTATTAGCGAAATAAGGTGAGAGATCAAATATTTTATTGGATCAACTTCTGTTAGTGAGAGAGAGAAGCTTTTGAGCTTACACAGAGCTCTTCTTCAGGTCATGGAAAACTTTGATGAACTTAGTCCTTCATCTTAGAATTGAGTAAATAACTAAATTCCAGATAGAGTTAGTTAAGGTAGAAGCAAATTAAATTTGCTGAATATCATGAGAAATTCACCCTATGTGCCTTTGAACTGCTTTAATGGCCATCTGATAGTATATCTGATATTTCTTTAGTGCCCACACTATTCTTGGTGCTGTCAAATACCCCAAAATAAATAGTCCCTGCACAGAAACCTTTGGGGGAAAATCCTCTCACCATTGCAGTCAATAGCAAAACTCCTAGTGACTTCAGTGGGGGCAGGTTTCACTCTTTATATTCCAAGAAACTCCCTCAGAAAGTGGGATACACTTTGAAATTCAGAGGTGAGACTACATTAGAATCCATCTTGCAACTGGGTTTGCATGGAATAGAGTTACATTGAGTTTTCTTGGGCTCTGTGTGATTGTAGGGAGCCAGCCACAAAAATCCTGTTGTAGGACTGGGACCTGGTTGTTTTTGTTTCGGTTTTAAACCAGAATTAAATCCTCTTTGTATGGATAATGAATGAAAAGTGTGATTTTTGAATGAGGAAAGCATGATGGAATAGACTTCTGAGGTCAATCCACTGAAGAAGTCCTCTCTGTAAAATATTTTAAATAGAAATCTAAAAAATCCTTTCATTGTAATAAGGGTGTTTATTGTAGAAGGGTCCAGACCCTCAGCTGCTAGAAACTGGTGCAGCTCATTTGAAATTAATAGTCCTATGCTGATTGATACACACTGAAGGATGTGACCAAATACATTTGAGAATGTAGTTCACATTTTAAATTCTTTTTGAAGCAAGTTTTTTCTTTGAAGAGTCTAAATGTAAAGGTTTTATTTTCTACAGAATTCTGTAGTATGTCTTCTACGTAGGCATTATAGTCCATATCAAAAGTTAAAAATACTATGGTATCTAGGTATTGCATTTTCCTTTTGGTGCCTTTTAATTATATATTTTACTGCAGCATCCTTGCCCTGTAACACAACATAAAGCAATTCTATTTAATTAAAAATATTTCCTTTCAGACCATTTACAGTGTCACAGGCTGCTTTATATCAGTAGCGGTGCCCTTTAAAAGTACTGTCTGTACGTTTGCAAAGCGAAACACAATTTATGCGCTGAGAATAGCTTCATTCTTCAGTTAGGCCTTAGGTTTGACCCTATAAAAATCTTTTACTCGGGGAGGTACCAAAATTTCTTTTCTTTAAATACTTCAGGAAAAACATAACTGTTTGGTTAAATAAACTTGGCCATTTAATAGCATAAATTAGGGTGGTGATAAAACGTGGAAATTGTTCAAAGGCATCTTGTATAAATTATCGCCTTGGCTACACTCCTCCAGGAGGTGGCTTTTATCTCTGCTTTAACTCGAAGTGAAAAGCCACCATTACGCTAGAAAATGAAGCTATGTTTTAGTCCAGGTTCAGCTAATAAATACTTTATAAATTTCCTGCACCATATCTGTGATCCTGCTGGAATGGCTGCATGGAAAAAAAAGCAATGTCAGAAGAGAATGGGGATAGCCTCAAATCGGACTATTTGCATATTTCCAATTTACCAAGTGCTGCTGTTCAAAGGCAAGCATTTGTTTGTGCTGTGGGCCAGATGTTGACACTTAACAAGCTTTAGGAGTGCAGCAACCAAAAGTAGCAACAAAATTGTACCCATGTGCTTTATACTCAGTAGCTTTGTTTGTGAATTCATGGCACTAAAAGAATGACCTTTACTTGTATATAGGTAGAAGAGCAAGTAGATTTGGATAAATTTATGTAGAACATCCAGTGAGATGTCTGGTTAGATAATTATTTATATTTGTTATTTAAAAACTTCAGAGAGAAAACTATTGAAGCTATTTTCTAAAGATATTTTTGCCCTATAGTGCCCTGTAACAGTTTCAAAAAGAGCAGCCCATCCATGAGTCACCCATCTTATAAGCACAATTTTCTAAGTCAAGGAGAATGTTGAATCACATATTAATAGAAGTTATTTTATGGATTGTTTTCTTTCTAATGTAATATGGCAGATCATCCTTTCGGCAATCAGACTTATGTGGAAAATCCCTACTACAAAATTATTAAAGGTACTGCTAGCAGTTTTTTTAAAAAGTGATTTAGCATCTGGAAACAAGAAGAGCCAGCACCATGGGACCAACTAGCTCTCTGCGACCACCAGCATTTTCACTACAGATCAGTGGTGGTCCATGGACCAGAGTGTGAGAAACATTGTTCTAAAAATATTTTTTTTTCCTGAAACATACAGTGTGTGTGAGACTGAGTGATAAACTAGCTACAAAAAGTGACAGGCCAAATATAGATAATTCTTTTCACATAGTGGTGGGGTTTTTTTTCTATTTAGAATGGGACTGGAAGCTTTAGTGGAGTCCTATGCATTCTGGAGACCTTCACTGAGGACTCTTACATTTGAAGATATACCTGGGATCCCCAAACAAGGTAATAATCTTATATGCAGTCTTCAAAGAATGAAATGTCTAAAGATAGAATTGTGCTACCACTTCATATGAAAAGCTACCTGTGGTCATTTATAGAAAAACTAAGCATAGTTCCAAATGCAGATAATTTTTTTTTTATATTCAGAGATACAAATAAGATAAGTTAACCAGGTTTGCAGTGAATAGGGCAAAAGTGGTCTATTATTGTAGCATTGAAAATCCAGTACAGAATGGTTCAGTAAATTTGCTATTCTACAACATTAGGCCAGTAATCATAAAAAGGATTCATATGCTATGACTGACACATCTATGCATTAACTGGAACAATTCACCAAGGATTAAGTCTTTGAAACTCCAAAATTCATTAATCCAGACTAATATGTGTATTACTAAGCACACAAAACTCAGCCAATTACCCTCCCCCCCAAAAAAAAACCCAACAACAACAACCCAACAATAAAAACAAACTTTCACTAAGCTGGAACTGAAGCTAGGAATATTTGAAGAAATAGGGAGCCCCAAGAGAAGCACCGTGATTCCCTCAAATCCACAGATGTTAGCCAGAAATTTCAAATTAAGGACTACACTTAAAATAAATATGGAAGCGCATAGTAAAGAACACCTAAAGATTATAATTTTGCTCCATTCCACTTTGTCTCTTGTGCAACTGTTACACCTTACTTTTAAAATTGGAAATATTCTGATAAAGAGCTCTTGCTAAATGAGGTTTTGATAGCAAATCTAAAGGCCCTATTCTGTGTCTGTCTACTTTGTATATCTATGCTACGCATAAAAGTCTCAGGGGGATAGCTGTGTTAGTCTGTATATTTAAAAATTAGTAGTCCTGAGGCACCTTAGACACTAACAAAAATATATAGTATCATGAACTTTCGTGGGCAAAACCCACTTCTTCAGATGAGATGATCTTTAGTGGAATCTATGCATGTATTCAGATTTACTCAGACATTTTGCTGCATACATTGTCAGTCTTTTGGTTCAGTCCTGTTGAAGTTCATAACTATATATTAGAGTACCATAGCACTTGCATTTGAAATTCCATATGTTTTGAGAATTGTCCAAAGACTGGCGCCCTTTGGAGAAAAGAAGTAGAAAGATGACTCCAATGACTGCATAAGGGCATTAATTTAAAAGTTGGCAGGAGTAGCTTATGATAGGGTAGTATAAGTGAGAGTATTTCAGTTTAAATGCCAAGATTTTCTACAGGAGAAAGGTGATCAAGTTAAGTCAGTTTTTGGTTTTAATGCCATGAACATGGCTGAAGATATGAATTATTAGGGACAGGATGGTCTCTTGGTCTTTGTCTGCTCTTGGGCGGAGATGCAGAGAGTTCGTTTATAAATGACTTTTACTATGCAGTTCCAGACTCTCTCTTTGCATACATTTTCAGTTTTCTTTAAAAAGTGTGGGTGGGCTGGGGGGGGGAGGGTGCTGAAGTATTTCACAGATATTGGCAAATTTAACACTAACTTTCCCTTGGAGAAACTCCACAAATTCTGAAAAATTGCCTAGCGACTTCAGAAGACTTTGCAAAGAGCTAGAGATGGCCTTTCTCCATGTGGCTTTCTCTGGCCTGCTATCTAGGTCACACCCCTTTTATGGTTTCCTGTCTCCTGCTTCCCCCATAGTGGAGAGAGCTATGTAGAGGAGGAGGGCCATAAAATGGAACTTCTTGGGCAGAGGCAGCAATTTCTGGATCACTCTCTGGGCCTAGGCCACCTCTCCCTCCCCAAACCATCTCTCTTTAGGGTTGCCAGGTGCCCGGTTTTGAACTGGACAGTCCAGAATTTGAGGTTTCTGTCTGGGAAACAAATTGAGAAAATACCGGACATATAAATGTCCGGTATTTTCTAATTAAGTTAGTTTTATTATCATGAGTATCAGTACGTAGTTGCGTACTGCCTGGCTGGTAGACACACTCACATTGTGTGAGTGTGTCTACCAGACAGGCAGTAAGCAACTATGCGGGGGAAGGGGCAGGGGCAGAGCCGGGGCCGGACTCGCTCGTGCTTTGCCGAGACCGTGCGTGGGACAGGTAGCACCCTGGGATCTGCGTGTGCCCGGGTCAGTCCCACTCCCCGCTGGTCGATTTTCTTCCCCCAGCCAGCCCTGCTCCCCAACACCCTCCCCCAACACCCTCCTGCTTCCTGCCGGCCGGTTCTCCCCAATCTCCCCAGCCAGCCCTGCTCCCCCAATGGTCCCCACCCATCTGAGATCAAGTGTGTCCTGTATTTTTTTTTTGAAGCCATCTGGTAACCCTATCTCTCTTTGTGTTCAAGTGTGTGTCTGGTCCCTCCCCACCCTAACCAGATCTCTTCTGCTCCTTTTGCTACATGCCCACACATACCACGTGCTTGCCTAACTGTAGTTGTGCCTCCTCCCCTAACCTTTGTGACAGTCTCATCCATATCGGGACACATTAATAAATACTCAGTGCCTTTAGGATACATAGAAATCTCTTTTAATAACTACCCTCTTTCCTCTTCCACTGCCTAAAAAAAAAAAAAAAAAAAACAGTCCCAGGCAGCAACCCTTGCTATGGCCAAACACAAAATTGGATTTTCCGTGCCAAGCCATTTTGAGTTACAAAAAACCAAAAAAGGCTAGGAAAGTGTTCAAGAAGTGAAATCATCTTCCTTTTTTAAAAATCGTCATCCTTCCAAAACACACAGCTTTATTTGCCTCAGACTTTCCAGAATAGCTCTAAGCCAGCATAATATCTTACATGTGAAACTTCAGGCAAGCTGGCTGAGTCCTTGCAAGGCGCACGCGTGTTTGTGTGTGTGTGTGTATGTGTGAGAGAGAGAGAGAGAGAGCTTGCAATAGAAAGCTGACTTCATACTATCAAGATACTTGAGTACATAACTCCCCAAAAGCAGTTTATGCTGCTTGCCTACAAGGCTGATCTATCCAGGAGGCAGATGAAGCCTACCTATTGACATTTAAATAACAGTGCTGTTTTGAGACCAACATGCTCATATCAATAAACTTCCTACTTCCCACACTTGACTCCTCACAGTTCTAGGTCCCTTCCCCTCCCCTTCTCTGGGGATCATCCAGGCTGTGGAAGTTCCAATTGCTGTTCACAGATGGTGAGAACAAACACCAGGTTTCTGGCAACATTTTAGCTCTAATATACCTCTCAGTCTCCTGGCCTGGTGCTCCGCTACAGAGCTGAGGTGTATCCTTTTCCTGTATAGTATCCTGACTGTAAGACCTTGTCTCCACATTGGGGGCATGTTGACACAACCTGAAAGAAAGAAAATAGGTACATTTTAAGTTGGGATTTTAGCGTCTCATAGTGCCCAGTGGTAGTTGATGCTGTGGAATGTGGGCAGAACAAAAGGAGGCAGACAAAATTTACTGGTAAACTGATATGAATAAAAATATATCTGTCTTGAGAAACCATTGGGGAAAATAGATTTATGTCTCTTCACGTCACTCTCAAACTATCCAGTTGTCATATCTGACTCTTGAGTGGGGAAGAGTTGTAGATTCCTCTCTCTAAGAGCCATTGGCTTAGGTAATTACAGAAAGCCAAAGTCAGCTTTATACAGCCATTTCTGAGGGAGAGCTATCCAGTGAGAACAGGACTTTCTCTTGCAGCTAGGAAGACAGTCTGGAGTGCTCTCTTGGGTTGTATTAACTAGTACATTTTTTGCAACTCATTCCCCCACCTGTGCTCTTCAAGTATCTGGTTTAGAAATAACACAGACTTTCTTATTATAACAAATTGTACATTACAGACTGATACGTAGCTCTATGATCAGGATTTAAGAGTGAGGCAATACCTCATAATATTCTGCTTTGATTTTCATGGAGCTATTTCAACATTGGAGCTCTACAGCTTGAGCTAAAGGGCTAGCTGTAGCAGGCTCCTCTGTCGTCTGTTGATCAGGCACAGAGGGGAATGTGTAACACACACTGAGCCCAAGGTTATAAATGCACTCCAAAGGGCAGGCCAGTTATAAATAATCCAGGGAGAATTCTTCTAGGGTTCATAATTTTGCATTAAGATACCTTCTGAGTTAAAGATTGCAACACCATGGCCTAGGCTCTGACAATTTGCTTCCAGAGTCTACTGAAATAAAAGTAAACTGTGCGATAGGCGAACAAACCTCGATGGAATCTTGGTTGTACAGTCCCACCTGTACTCCAGATGTAGTTAGTGTATTGTGAAGGGATAATATTTGTAACATTTATAAAAAAATCTTTGTACCAAACTGATCATGTCAGGGATTAGTGCCAGGCAAGGGCAGATTTTAATTGCTGATCAAACACAGTTTAAGTTGTTAACCTTTTCCTGAATGCTACTTATGTTTTAACATTCTCTTCCAGGAAATGCAGGCTCCTCTGCTTTACTCCAGGGATCTGGCAATGGAGTTCCATCTACCCACCCTCACCTGTTACCTGGGTCCCCTTGCTCTTCTCCTGCCTTCCACCTGGGTCCCAACACTAGCCAGCTCTGTAGCCTTGCTCCAGCTGATTATACAGCTTGTGCCCGTTCAGGCTTAACCCTTAACAGATACAGCACTTCTCTGGCTGAAACCTACAACAGGCTCACCAACCAAACCAGTGAGACCTTTGCACCCCCAAGGACTCCCTCTTATGTGGGTGTGTCAAGTAGCACAACTGTGAACATGTCCATGACAGGCAATGATGGTGATGCATTCAGCTGCCCACAGACGGGTTTATCTATGCAGATTTCAGGGATGTCTCCACAGCTTCAGTACATCATGCCATCCCCATCAAGCAATGCCTTCACCACTAATCAAACCCACCAAGGCTCATACAATACTTTTAGACTACACAGTCCCTGTGCTTTGTATGGATATAACTTCTCCACATCCCCCAAACTGGCTGCCAGCCCTGAAAAAATTGTTTCTTCCCAAGGAAGTTTCTTGGGGTCCTCACCAAGTGGAACCATGACTGATCGGCAGATGTTGCCCCCTGTGGAAGGAGTTCACTTACTTAGCAGTGGGGGGCAGCAGAATTTCTTTGACTCTAGGACCCTAGGAAGCTTAACACTGTCATCATCTCAAGTGTCTGCACATATGGTTTGATGAAGCCTCTTAAGGAAAACTACAGTATGTTTGGTGTCTACAATGTATTTCTCTTGGAATATTAAAGGAGACAACCTAGCTTGTAAAGTGTATATATAATATGAGAGGAAATTTCACTGAATCTTTTGTCTTGCTTGTGGCCCGATTGTTTTCTGTTTTCAGTTCTGCTGAGTTTGTTGTGGCATAGGCCATTTAGTTTTCTGGTATAGTACACTTAGTTGTGTAACACACTGGAACATATGCAACAAATTAAGCAGGACTTCCTCCCCTCCCCTTCCACCCTCCACCTTTCAGGCCCCTTTAAAGAATGAAATGACACTTGGGTCTGAATTAAACAAGACAAACAAAACACATTTCCTACAGAACTAGTACATTTCCCTGCAGTGTTCATGTGGTGCTGAGCTGATGCAGTAAACACAATACAATGTTCTTCTCCGTTATAAGAGATACAATAGTTATTTGGGTGTCAGGTGTTAAGAATGCAGACTCCAGTCTAAAGTAGGAGATCAACTATGGATTATCTACCACATAAATGGAAATAATAGCTTTCCTTCTCATGCTATGCTGTTTCTAGCCTGTTGGCAACATGACATTCATATTAGGATATTTCAGTGTTAGTCTAGATTCACCTGTTATTGTCACATCATTTAAAAAACACAAAGTGCAAACTCAAATTGTGGTGATAAGAGTAATTTAAAAGAAGCATCGGGAAGATCAGCTTGTCTTAGTCCTCTGTGCATAGTGAATGTGGTGAGAGATTCATTTTTGCCAAGGGGAGAGACTTGATACATTTTTCCATAAATTTTCCATTTTAAATGTTTTTTCTGGAGCATAGAGTATTTTAACAAATATTTATGTGCTCATTTAAAAAGAAAATGCAGGTTTAAATATTTAAAAATGTTGTACATTGAGTTATGGTAAGAGGCTGAGAAATTCCATTATCAATTTTATCTCTCTTGTGGACACATTTTCTTCCCGTCCTAGAATCCTAACAAAAGAGTTATCTGTGCTGATACTTAGGCCCAATTTAGACAGGTGACCAAAATTCTGGTCTCAGTTGCATGGTTGCCACTAGGAGTAGAGTGCAGTGGGAGAAGATGCCTATGTAACCACAAGGAACTGGATGGTTATAGACAACCTCCATAATACCATGCTAAAGGTTTTTAGCATGGCACTTCAGCCTATTATTTCCATCCCAGTGGGAGTCTTCTTTCTTTCTTTCTTGTTCTTTTCTGTCACTACTGCTTTGTTTCTCACTCTGCTCCATGCAGTTTAAACAGTTCATTTTCTTTAGTTGCTTTTAGTTTGTAAGTTCCAGAGTTCTAAATCAATTCGTAGCAAGGTTCACAGTGAAGTGTGGTGCATTTATCTCACGAAAGGAAGATTACTGGCAAACTTTTGCCCTTAGTTACACCCATGCAGCCCAGTCACAATCAATATGGCTGCTCAGCTGCATGTTTGGAGAACCATTCTTATCTATACACCTTTCAGATTTTAGATCTTACGAACTATAGAAAATATCTGAATCTTTGATGATTGGCAGTCTCATTCTTTTGCCAGTAAGACTCCTGTGCGACTACTCTGGTCGTATAAAATCACCTTAAAGCATGTGCAAATGTAATTTAAAGACCTTTTATGGCCAGAGCAGTGTATCAAGACATAGTGTCAATGAAAACAAAGCCCTTAGTAGTATGGTTTTAGATTTCAGTAAAAGTAGCTCATTGCATTTCTCAGAGCCACTTTTTGCTTTCTAGCAAACAATAATGTGGCTGCTCACCTTTTAAGACTGGGGAGTCCTGAGTTCAAATCCCTCCCTAGCAACAGACAATCTATATAACCATGGGTAGGTCACTTAGGGCCAGATTTTAAAGATGTGTAGTGGGATTTTCAAAAGCGTCTTGTACCTAACAGGTGCTTTAGAAAATCCACTAGGTACCTAAATAAATATTAAAATCCAGCCCTTAGGTGCTCTATGCTTCAGTTTCCCATCTGTAAAATCGGATAATAGCATTTCCCTATCTCACTGGAGCATTGTGAGGAGAAACACATTAAAGACTAAGGCACTCTGATACTATGTTAATGGGGGGCCATATACATCCCTTATATAGCTTTTGGGGGTTGGTGTAAGCCCATCTGTAGATTTGGAATTCAACTTGTCCATGTCCTTTCAGATAGATCCCCTAATGGAATACCAGCAGTATAATGTGTTGTTGTTTTTTCTCCCACCTCACCCTGGCTATCCTTTTTCTTTAAGGTTCATACTAAAATACGGAAATGCCCCTTTGTAAAATGCCTTGAAAATACAGTCATCAAGGGACAGATCTTCAATAAGGGCTAATTCAACAGATCTTGACAAATTAATTTGCAAGATATTTGCGGCCAACAATCCCTGACCTAAGAAAAGTACAGTATGTTTGATGTAATCCTGCCATTATGCAAAGCTTTAATGTTATGCTCTACATGCTTTATGTTTGAAAGGGATAAGCAAGAGAATTCTGCATACAGTGTGTGCCATCTTAATGGGGCTGTGGGGAAGGTGTGTGGAATCCTGCAAGATGTTAGTGGGAAAACTCCTGTAATAAGGATTACAGGATTATGTGTGTATGAGTGGAGGTAATATTTTCATTGCATTGTAATGTGTGCATGAACGCATGCATGCACATATGTGGAGATATTTGTTTTGTAATTTGGGAATTTTTCAGTACCATTTAAAATGGTTGCTTTTTCTTCAAGTTATTTTTATTTTATAATCTCACAATATTGCTTGAAACATTTCTTCCTTAAACTTCTATTCATATTGTAAATAGTTATTGGTGTGTCATAGCAAAGACTAGCTTTTTATCAATACAGTAAATGCTATATATGCATTATATCTATAATTATATATCTGTATTTTATGAAAATGTCACAGAAATTATATTAAAGTGTGTATCTAAATACTTTTTTGGAAACATAAGGGTTTCGGGGACATTTTGTCTACAACTTCAATAAAACCAAAGGAACTTACCATCGGGTGAGCCCTAACGTGCACAGACTTAGACAACAAGTCTGGGAGCATTCAAATAGCAGACCTTTCTTGAGTGTTTAAATTTAACTAGCTGCTGTAGGGCCCTTGTCATGTGAAGGTGAAGGGCATGACAAATGTTGAGCACATGAAGATTCTAATAGTGATAGCAGAACAGAGAGGTTTTTATTTTGGAACACAAACATGAGTGGCTTGCCAGGCCGACTAGTTAGTGACAGACTCCTGTTAACGCAGCATACCTGAATGTATTCCAAAAGATGTGGTGATGGGATGACCTCAGTCTCTCTTCATCAACCAAATCAAGGAAATTAACACTTGCCTGCTACCAAGTGCTGCAGTGAGAGCTTTAGTACCCTGTAGAATTTCTCTCTGAACTCTCACTTCAGCCACTACATTTGCTTTTGCGTATTTTAGCTGCCAAAATACATTGATTTCAAAATCTTTAAGGATGAGCATAACCAAATGGTTGTACCATGCTGCTAATTGACAGGCATGCAAACAAACACATTTGAAAATACTTTTGTGCATGATAGTGCCATTTTGTACCAGATGAGTAATCAATGCAAAGTGGGTACAACACGCTACCAAATCAGAGGGGTGATGTTTTAAGTGCACTTCAGTATTGTTGCAAATGCTAGAGCCCTGCACAGATACAAACTTAGTATCTGAATCCGGGTGTGCATCTGAAAAAACAATCCATGGATATCTGCATCTACATCAGCTGTGGCTATCGTCATCCATGTCCATGGATGTGAATACCTGTGGATCTAAAGCAGATATCCATAGATTTGCAGGGCTCTACAAATGACAACACAAGATGAAACAGAATCAGGCCTGAAGAATTCAGTCATCAGTGGGGCAAGATTTGGCAGTAAGTGGCTGGAAAAGTCTAAAGATTATAATCATAATATTTCCCCTCTAAGAACTACAGAACCAATCCCCATGTTTTTAAATTTAACTAGAGGAGGGAGGAGTGGTTTCACACTCATGATGCTGGAGTTAATTTTAGTAAATATAAACTTTGAGCTATTCATCAGTGGAAATGTCTTTCATCAATAGAAAGGAGCCTTGAGATTTCATAAATCATATTAAAGTTTGTATGCAATTATAGTGGACCTAAATGCGCTTGTTATTATAGGAGAGTGGAGACTTTTTAAAAAAATGCTGCAGAGTAAACTGATGTATGTAGCAACTTGGATATTAAAAGATTTTTTTTGTCATTCTGCTCTTCTGAATATTCTCTCAGACTTTTATAGTAAAATCATTCAGGTTCAGTTTGGAGTCCAAATATGGATTTCAGTTAAATAAGTGTAATTGAGGGAGAATTGCTTGTGTGTTTAGGCTGCCTTTTATACTTTGTTGACAAAATGTATTGGCTTGCAAGTTGGGCTCTGAATGTATTCACATGAAGGCTCAGGTAAAATTTTTTTTATATATATGTGTCTCAAAGTTGGCTATATGGTAATTTATTTAATTTGTTTAGTGCTATATCAACATACTTGTCCTGCTTTGTTTTCAGACACATTAATCAGTTCATGCCAGTGATTCAAAATATTATCATGCCATGCTGAAATGACATACTCTTTTAACAAGTGTTCATTGAGGCTCTCATTGAGTGACTAATGGATAAAATCCCCACATCTTGATTTAAATACTTTTAATCAATGTAATTAAACTGATGAACACAATGACAAGGAAACAAACCAGTCAGAATGAAATCTTGTGTGATCAGCTTTTGTTCGCACTTTGGTACAGAAGTACCTTTAAAAGTAGCTTGGGCCAGTGCTCTCTGAACCCGTGGAGTCTGACAACTGAAAACTTAAAATCCTGCTAGCATGCCATTTTCCTTGCAAGAAGATTTGAGATGCCTTCAAGCTATTCTGAATGTGCCCACTTGATATGAGGGAAGACTGAAGACCTTAATATAAAAGGAAGTTTCTAGCTCAGTCCTTGAAAAGATAGCATTGGTAACACATAATCCTGACCAATCAGGTTGAAAACTTGTCACTGATCAAAGGTTAGTCACAGCTCCCTCCCATCCATCAGTCTTTTGAGATCTGGGAAGCCATCGGATCAAGTTCACAGCTGTTGGGGTCAGAACTTCCCAGGCTACTACAGATGATGCTGGAATAAGCTTCCTATCAGCTAATAGCCTGCAGCTGAGCCAGCTATTGCTTCGAACACTAGCATGACCTTTGGCTACCAAGAGTGGCCATGTGGTTTAGGGGCCTAAACAAGGGATAAACTTTTTAAAAGCACACGAGGCCCAGATCCACAAAGGTATTCAGGCTTCTAATTTCCATCAAAATCAATGCATGTAGCTTTGCTATAGCAGTGGGTCCCAGAATATTAGAGAGAGAAGGTAGGTGAGGTCATATCTTTGATTGGACCAACTACCTTGGGTGAGAGAGACAAGCTTACGTGAACTTGAAGAAGAGTTCTGTATAAGCTTGAAAGCTTGTCTCACTCACCCAAGGTAGTTGGTCCAATCAAAGACATTATCTCCCCTGCCTTGCCTCTCTACTGAAATCAATGGAAGTTAGGAGATGCCAATGCTTTTTTGGGATCTGGGCCCAAATGACTGAAATTCCATTATCTTTCAATGCAATTTAGCTTCCTAGGTGCCTAAGTCACTTGAGAAAATTAGACTTAGGCTTCTAAGGGTAGGATTAATAAAGTGTCTAAATACCTTTATTATTCCACTCCATATGTCATTTACTCAGCTTTGAGAATTTTAGAAGGGACTAATCCAATCTTGGACACAGACTCCCTTCTGTAGGCTTTTGCAAGCAATGGGCAGAAACTTTCAAAGCTAAGAACCTAAAATGAAGCACTTCATTGCTTAATTATATACACTTAACACTTGACAAATATTGGCCGTAGTCTCTATTTTGAATTTCTATGGAGGGCAAGCCATACCCACCACCCAAAAGGGTTACAGCAATTAATTAGATAATATCTGTGAAATGTTTGACATCCTACAGTTCATTAGAATGCACATGAAACATTCTAGTGGCTGCACACCTAGGTGAGTTTTTCTCTTTATGACTTTATTTAACAAATAGAAATTATACACTGCTTTAACACAAACAGCTGGACTTTACTTCCCCTGCAAGAGGCTGTTGGAAGAATGGGGGCAGACTGGCAAACAGGTGCTAAGGATTCTAGCATACACATTTTTTTAAAAAGAGGTTTTTTTGGTTTTTTTACTGTGGTAGCACCCATGATGGTGACATTTATTTAGACTCAGGCTATGTCTACACTACAGACATTTTTTGTGGAAGAGCAGGCGCGCTCTTTTGGAAGCCCTGTAAACCTTGTTTCACGAGGAAGAAGGGCTTTAACGAAAGAGGAGGTTTTTCTGAAATTTGGCCCAGTGTAGACGGGCCAAATTTCAGAAAAGCCTCTTCCAAAAAAAAAAAAAATGGAAAAAGGTATACAAATTTTGGAGTGCAATTTGCACTTTTTCCAAAAAATAAGTGTAGTGTAGACATAGCCTCACTGTCTAAATATATGTCACAGTCCCACCCTCTGAGGAGCTCACAAGCCACAATGATAAGCAACAAAGAATGGTCGAGAGGGATATAACATGACCTAAGAGTTCCTACAAATAACTTAGTTTATCTCCAGGATAGAGTGTTTCACTTGGATGCTGTGGTATAGGAACAAGAATAAGCTTAATGCATGTGAGGTGAAATTTGGGCCCCAATGAGCTTTTGCCACTGACTTCAATGGGGATGACACCAGTTGTTCTTCTAAAGGTTCAAGAGCTGGTGAACGAAAATGATGCGCCTTCCTGTGGCTGCATGCCTTCAGTCTTGCTACAGTTATGGTTTTATTGCATTCAGCAGGAGTATTCTTTGGGCCGGATGCGGGGTGCAATGCTTCTTAGGTGGATGTTACACACAGCTTTCACGGCCACATTTAAAAAAAACCCTGATGTGTTCAGACCAAAATCTAGCTCCCATTGAAACAGGGACTGACTATCCACATAATAGCCCATGGATGTGGCACTCACAGCCCATTTCAGAGAACTGTCCATGTAAGATTTCATTCCTTTTTTTATTTTTAGAAGAAAAGTTTTAAAAAGGCATTTTTTCGGTTCCTAAGCCAATATTTTCCATTAATCTAACATGAAAAACCCCTCTCCCTATTATAGTGCATAATATATTTCTCATAAAGAAGAATGTCCCAGTTGACTTTTCTAAGTCTAAGGACTAGAAAGAAAACATTTATTTGAGGGCTCTCAAATCAGAAATTTGCTCCAATTGGAGGTCTGCCATTATAGTATGCTCTTATCCATGCAAATCAATGAGAACGTTTCTATTGACTTCTGCAAGTGCAGGATCAGTCTCCCAGTGAGCATCAGGGAGCTAGAAAGAGCATTTTTGTTTTAACCTCTGTTTGACTGGATGTTTGGGTGAGGATTTTTGTTTTAAAGTGTGTTGCCTTCCCTTGAAAACAGTGTGGCTACTTGGTTGTCTGTAGAGAGCAGCATCTCTTTAATGAAGCTCTTACTGGGTAATTACTTTTGATATTTTAAACAATAACAAATACCTCACTGCTAAGACAATAGATACTCTGGAGCTGATGTGCCTTAAGAGTGTGCTAGTGAGGGAGGCTTCTTATGCTCCAGGTGAGAGGTGAATATATGCCAGGATTAGCCCTAATAATGTTATGCAGGAGATGGCAGTGACTTCAGAAATCTTAGCAGATCCCTTCAAAACAATAGTACCCAAAGGTTTAGGTTCTTTCTCAGTGATGACTAGTTATATACCAAACTTGGACCTTTTCACCAAACAATTCTTCCATTTTTGTAATGGTGATAAAGAAATAAATGTGCATGGAGGGGGGCTAATCTAAGAAAGCATTTATTTTCACTTTACCATAGATTAAAAAAGGATGTGTGGAGTATCTCAGACTTTCTGAAAAATAAAATTGCCTATAGGCTGAGACCTAATATGCAAAAGAGAGTTTTTCAGAAAGTTAAGAGCATGTGAAAAAAATGTTTAAATAAAGAGTAGATAAAATGAAAGTCTAGGTATAAATAAAGAGTAAACATAGCTTTAGCTACAGACTATATTGTTATAACCTATTGTATTACATATAATATATGTTTGTTATGAATATAAGCTATATGTTATGAGTGCTATCATGTTTTTATGTTACCTTTAATGTACTGTTCCAGGCTGTTCAGTTGTAGAATTTTGGTTCAGCTCATTATATAGACAAGTTCCTTTTATAGCTGGCCACAGCTGTGAAGTTTGGACCCAGATTTGAATTCTCCCAATGGTTGATGAGTATTCCAGTCTGAGGTTATGGTTTGGATCTTATTTGTTGTATCACATTGTGCCATTCACATCTGCTTTTTCACCAACAGAAACACTGATATCTTGCTTTTTTGGCTGGTTTCAGGGTTATCTCCACTTCTAAAGTTCATTATTCTTACACTCTGTATGACATAGCAGCAGCAGTTTACAGGTGTCTATAGGTTAGCAATGCTCAAAGTGTAGTTTAAGGGTCAACGGTGACCCGCTAGTAGGTCAGAGAGAGCTGGCAAGTCACATGGTTCTGGCTCACCTTGTTGTTTCCTGTTATTCAGTTATGTTATAAGACACTACACACACATTAAATGTTTCACTAACATTACATTCCCACACAAGCAATTGCTGTAGCTGCCCCGAGACATACTATATGATAATGAATGGGAGGGAGATATTTTGCAGTCACATATCAGAGAGGAGATGGTTCCAAGAGGCACTGTCCAGGATATGGTCTATGCTGTGAAAAAGTTTCAGAATCCCTGCCTAGAATGTTATTAACTATTATTCACTGTTGCATAGACTTTCTGACTAAATGAAGCGACAGAGGTACCTGCAGTCAAGGCTGGACAACTTTCCTGACCTGTTAATGGATAGCAAAGTATTTGATGACAGTTGCAAGAATCTGATGCACAGCAGTATCCTTTACAGCAGTATAATCTTTGTCATCAAATCCCCCAGCAGCCATGATTAATAGCTGGACTTGAACTCATTTTGAAAGTTGTATATTTGGCAGCTATGAACTTTGATCTGTGGTTGCCTTTAAAAAAATCATCATCCACACAAACTTCTCCCACAATCCTTTCATCTAATTAAACCACACACCAATATTGTGTGGGGAATCCGATGCTATTGATATTAGCTGTGTGTTTATTACAATATTTAGGCACTTTATTAAAGCAGATAGTTATTCCCAGCTAGATGGTAGATAAGCTCCCTAAAAACAATAATATCATCCAGAAAGAATATGTAGAAAAATTTCCCAAGGCCAAATTCTATTAGAAACGTACTTTGTTGATTTATGCTATACCCTTGCTTTAAGGGCTCAGATGTTTTAACCTGAGCTAAAATTACCAGTGTTTAATGAATCCAGTCTAGTAGCATGCAGTTTTCCAAAAAAAGGTTGTCCCTATTTCAGATTGAGAAATGATTTCAAAATCTAAGATAATATTATATTGTTTCTACTAATAAATTACTCAATATTTGGGTAAAAATTAAGGAGAAAGTTTTCAAAGACACAAGAACATATGGCTGCATCTAGACTGGCAAGTTTTTGCACAAAAGCAGCCGCTTTCGCGCAAAAACTTGCCAGCTGTCTACACTGGCCGCTTGAATTTGCGCAAGAACACTGACGATCTAATGTATGATCGTCAGTGTTCTTGTGCAAATACAATGACTCTCCCGCTCGGGAGAAAGCCCACTTGCGCAAATGCTTTTGCACAAGAGGGTCAGTGTAGACAACTGAGAACCGTTTTGCGCAAAAAAGCCCCGATGGCGAAAATGGCGATCAGCGCTTTTTTGCGCAAAACCGCATCTAGATTGGCCACGGATGCTTTTGCGCAAAAGCGCTTTTGCGCAAAAGCATCCGTGACAATCTAGATGCTCTTTTCCGCAAATGCTTTTAACGGAAAAACTTTTCCGTTAAAAGCATTTGCGGAAAATCATGCCAGTCTAGATGCAGCCTATCTGTATGTGTGTGTGTGTGTGTGTAAAACCATTGAAACGTCCTTTTTTACTTTTATCTACACTAAACCAAACTTCCCTTGCTGATCCTGACTCTACTGTATTTCATATTCTCTTTGCATGGATAAAGCTTGCCTACTGGTGTGTTCAAGCCTCATGGCAGAGGTACAGCACAGAGTCTGAGTGGTGATTTCCCTGGGCTGCAAAGCTTGGGCTGAAGTAGCTTGAATTGGAACAGTAGCCTCACTCTCTCTATACCATTTGTGGAATATGGTTTTGCCCATTAGATTCATTCACTAAGCAGGTGCCCAGCTGCTTTTTTGTGTGTAAAGATTCTGAGTGTTCCACACAGTCCAAAGTGCATCTTTGTGCAAGTCTAGAGGTAGCAAAGGGTAGGATCTGTAAAAGTATTCAGGCACCTAAGCGCCAGACTTAGCAGTGTAAGTCCCTGTCATGTACATCTAGACTGCGAGGATCTATCAGAAAAAGATAAGCAAAATGCGCTCTGCATTTTGCGTATCTTTTTCCAATACTTTTGTTGGAAGAGGCTTTTCTGAAATGTGGCCCGTCTAGACTGGGCCAAATTTCGGAACCCCCCCCTCTTTTGAAAGCCCCCTTCTTCCTTGTGGAATGACGAATACGGGGGCTTCTGAAAGCGCGCTTTTGCTCTTCCGCAAAAGAAGCGGAAGAGCAAACGCGTTCCCTGGACGCGGTGGAGTAAACCCCCGCAGTCTAGACGTAGCCTTATTAGATGCCAAAGTCCCAGTTTTGGCTTTACTTCAAATCACAGAACTCCCACCAAATGCTGTGGATGCCTAAACTCATTCGGTATGCAAGTTTTTCAGAGTAAATGTTCCCTGGCGCTTATGTTTCTGCATCTAGGCACATGCACTGCTGCCCAATCCTAGATGTTCAGGCACCTATCTCCCACATTAGAGCAATTCACAAACCAGAAGACAGGCATTCATCTGCCCATGTTGCATGTGGGGTCCACTCCAGTAGGTGTGCCTCTGGATTGCACCCCATTCAAAACCGAGGAGAGGCCCACCTTATAGCCAGTGGCTATTACGTTCACATGAGATTTGGGAGACTGAAGTTCAATTCCCTACCATATCCCTCCCTGCCACTCTTAGGCAGGTCTGCTGACCGGGAGCAGCATAGAGAGCAGTTTTCCCAGAGCTCAGCAATTCCAAAGGGCGCATGACTCTTGGGTGCTGCTACTGTGGCAGCTGCAGAGCCTGGAGCCATGGGCCTTTTAAATCGCAGATGGTGGCGCTCCGGGTGGCTCTAAGGGCTGGGAGTAGGGTCGCGTGGCATGTTCTGGGCGATGCTGAGGGCTGAGTGCCCCTGACCCTGCTTCTTTCATTTGATGCCCTGCCCCTTTTGGGAATACGAAGCCATGCCCCCCCTTTCCCAATGACCTGGCATGGCTGTCATTTCCCTTGCTAAACTTAAAAAACAACAAAAGGTCTGATAGCACTTTATAGATATAGACTAACAAAACATGTAGATGGTATCTGAAGAAGTGGGCTGTGCCCATGAAAGCTCATGATACCAACTACATGTTTTGTTAGTCTATAAAGTGCTACCAGACCTTTTGTTGTTTTTTAAATTTATCCTGTACAGACTAACTCGGCTACCCCCTGGAAGTTCCCCTGCTGTCAGGTGAGTGTTCTAACCATTGGGTATGATATATTCTGATGGGGGATCCTTCAGCTTCAGCTGTACCACTAAATAACAACAGGGTGGTTGGAGCAGGGTCTTCCACTTCCCAAGGGGGTGCTCTAACCACTGGGCTACACTGGGCCCTAGACTAGCTGCCAGCAACTGGCGCCTTAGGAGAACCATGCAATTGGCGCCCGCACCTCCAAACCCCTCAATGATATTGCACCACCATTTGGAGCCCCATTTAATTTGGTGCCCTAGGCGACCGCCTAGTTCACCTATATGGACGGGCCACCCCGACTACAATATCATTTCTACTCTCTCTGTCTCTGGCCCAGTGACTGTTCAACGGTGAATATTTAAATAGTCAGAAAGAGCATAAAAATGAATCTATAGCCCTGTGGTTAGGGCACCACCTGGGAGCCCCTGGGTCCAGACCTCTACTCCACTCACACTTTCATTATTTAGCCTCAACAGGAGAGACTGAGGGAGCCCCACACGTTATAAGATGGCATCCTCCTCTAACCTCTTTGTGTGGCATTGGGCAGGTGCTTGACTCATTCCCTGAAAGAAATGCCTAACTCCAGGTGGCTGGTACCCATTTGTGGATCACGAAGCGTAGCTAAGCAACTCTCTGCAGCCTGGACACAGGCACCTATCTCTGAGAGACTGGAAGGGCTTAGAATCTGCCCCTCACCTTGACATCCCTCCCTAGTGGCCAGGTAGGCAGCTCCCTGCCTTTCAATTCTAGCTTTTGTGGAAATCATTCTTAGGCACTTATCTCTTCCCATTCACAGTATATTGAACATAGGCACCTAACTCAGCTTTGTGGATCACAGCCTTGTTCCTGGATTCTCTAGGCACCATGATGCATTGTAATACCTAAGTCCCATTATGGATTGCACCCTAAAGGACAGTGTTGAGATGTGAGAGGAATGGGCATAAATTCTTTGCCAAAGAGGGAAAAAAAGTCCTTCTGACTAATGATACTGTCCGAGAAGTAATGACTTCTATGTGTAGACATATTCAAAGACTGTGGACCATACTGAAAGTAGTCAGACAGATAGCCTCAGCTGATGAGTTATTTATGTTGCCATGTCCACAACTATTTATCTTTTGCTCATCCACATCATCTGCATCTTTTCTAGGTTGCATTACAGTCAAAAGCCTCATAACCAGGAGGTCTGCATCAGGTGGAAATGGAGCCAAAAAGCTCAGTAAAATCCATTTACTGATGATAGTGTAGCCCATAGTATTTAATTAAATGTCCAGGGACTTCATATAAATGTTGAACTGATGATGAGGCAACATGAATGAGCTGTAAGGTGTTTCTCAGCTGAAACCCCTCAAAGGGTGCCTCTACAAAGCACCCTAAACTTGCAATATAATACGCAATTTGCACTGCGTAAATTGTGTAGACGCAGGGTAGCTATTTCAGGATACCTATGGCTGTGCAGTGTGGACATACCCAAAGAGAAGGAACAGTTGCCTATAACCACCCTCAGGAAATGATCAGAAAGAACAGAACAGAACCACTCTAATGTAATTCCATCCACTTCTACCAAGTTATACATTCGTGTGGTTTGCTGTATCCAAGGTGATGAGAAGACTGAGCAGATTCAGCAGGGGTGTCTGGCCTCTGTCCATACCCACAAAAGGTCATTGACCCACAATATTTATTCATGGCCATGACCCTGCCTGGTCCTGAAAGGGTGGGTGTGGGAACCAGAGGATGACAGATGCTGGAGTTGGCATGTCACCTACTTTACAATGATCTTCCTCTGAAGGTGAAATTTGAAGCTGGGCAACAGTTAACAAGGAATTAAGGTATTTTGGTATCTAGCTTCATCTGTACTGAAATAGTATTTTCAGCCGGAGCTGGTTAAACTGAATGACTGCAACTGGGGATGCAAAACAGAGGCTGCTCAATTCTCCAGGCTGGATGCAGAGTCTTGTTTGTGGGTGTAGACTCAAAATGCAAGTGAAATAAAATATTGTATTAAGATCTTATGAAAACACATAAGGATTTTTTACTAGATTAAGGGCCTTCTCTTCTTCTTATTGAAGACAATGGAAACTGCTACTAACTTCAAAGGGAGTTGAAGCAACCCTTTAAACTGATTTTCAATATTATGTTCAATTTTACATTTAATCTTCATGTGAAAGGTTGTTTGGGTTTTTTGCATCCATAATATATCTGCACAAGCAAGAAAGCTGCTATGTCTGTAATTGGCCATTCTCAGGAGAAAATACCTACCTTCATATGCATTTCCAGTTATTGTGCACACATTTTAGGCAGTTGTATGTGCATTTTTATGGTCACAAAAGTGCGCACACACATTTTTTAAAATCAGATTCCTTATATCTGAAGGGAATCATGGTGCTTGGAGACAGGAATACTTCTCAAGACATCATGACAACTAATACAAAGGTTCCACTTTTATTACCTTCAGGTAGGTAGCAACAAATCAACCCTAAATGGATCCCTACAAGTCATACATTGTAAAACCAAACATTTCAGATTGTGTTTTAAAAAGCAGAGGAACAACCATGTTGAATCTTGTTCTAATTCAGGAATTGATACAGCTGATACAGTTAAAAACAAACCCCCTACTTTAATACTTAAAATCATGTAAGTAAACAGCATCATCAGTTTAGACTCCAGCTGCATTAAATCTAGTATTAATAATCATATCTCTACAGTCATTTGCAGAGGATAAATAAAATGTTCAGCCACTGAGCTGCTGTGTGTAATTGTCTTGACTTCTTAACTGGGAGTTATCTAACACTCAAAATGTTGCTAAAACAGATATGAGTTACTAGAACAGGAGTGACCATTTTAATGAGATAATTTAGTGTGAGCATGGGAGTGACTTTGCTTATGCTAATTACTTCTGAGGAAGCATAGAGGGGACTGGATGTTTCTAGAAGCCTAAGCAGAGTCAGACTGAGCTGAATGTATGTGCCACTAATGAAGTGCTATGCCTAGTTTTCTGACAAGCCCAGTCCCTGAGAGCTTTCCTTGGAGAGGTTATTTTACAAGTGTTGCTATGAGGAAATATTCCCACATAGTCTTCTTTGATTTTCCCTTTCTTCTCTTCACCCAAGTATTCCTCATTCTGCCCTCCTGTAATAACCGACATTATTCTGAAACAATGAAGTCTGTGTCTACACTACAAGCAGTTAATTTGACATAATGTCGAGCTGGAGGACTTCTTACTCCAACTCCTGTAACCCTCCTTGTATGAGGAGTAAGGGAAGTTGGAAGACAAGTGCTCCTTCTCAGACTTCCTGCTGTGTAGACAGTGCTGAAAGCCAAAATAAGCTATTTTGACTTAAGCTATGCAATTGACGTAGCTCAAGTTGTATAACTTATTTCGGTTTTAGCCCTGTTATGTAACTGTGCCCCTGTTGGAAGACCAGGAAAGAGAGTAGACTTGTAACTGGCAGCTCCAGTAGAGAAGAGCTGAGGAAAAGGCAGAATCTTTCCCCATGTCAACTGTCCAAAGGTTCCTCCCTGAGGGAAGGGAGAGACAGCCAACCTGTGAGGGAACCCCCTCTCATATGAACTCTGTGATTTGTTAATTCCCTTTGGTTTATTTGGACTACCCTAAAAAGCCTTAGGACTTAGCTGGCCTAGGAGGGTGGGCCATGCCATGGGAGGAGACAGTTGCTACCCGAGGCTATGTCTACACTGTGTTCTTTTTCTGGAAAAAGATATGCAATTTGCATACCTTTTTCCGCTTTTTTTTTTTCTGAAGAGGCTTTTCTGACATTTGGCCCGTCTACACAGGGCCAAATGTGGGAAAAACCTCCTCTTTGGAAGATCCCTTATTCCTCATAAAATGAAGAATACAGGGTTTCCGAAAGAACACGCCCGCTTTTTCAGAAACTGTTCTGAAAAAGCGGATGCGTTCCCTGGATGCAGCAGGGTTTTTTCCGGGATACCTTGGAAAAACTCTGTAGTATAGATATAGCCTGAGAGAGTGCTGACACTACTTGCCAGAAGGTGCCATGTGGTAAGTGGACACCCTGCATGTCATCTTAATCCAGATGGTGAGCTTGGGACAACTGCTGTTTTGAGTAATATTAACATATATATATTATAACCCACACTACCATGACTTTTCTGTGCTTGCTTCGTGGGGCTATTTGACCTCTTTTGGTTTGCTGCTTGGGAAGAACATAAGTTGAACTCTAATCTTGCATCAGGATCTGTGTGGCTGGACCCTGTACTAGTAGAGTCTCACACCCCAGTTGGACTCAATGCTATACATTGTGAACAAACCTGTTTCTGTAACAAAGGATCTCGTAACTAATCCACTCGAGTGCTATGGCTTTATTGGTGGAGAAGAAAATAAAGGCAATTCATCATATTGGCAAGTTAGATTTTCGGAGTTTTTTTATGATGTCACTTCGCTCTCCAGTGAGGGTGTGTTATGCGATTTTACATTATCATCTGTTACTTAAAACTCCAGAATACACTCTGCATATGTAAGAGCAGAACAGGGGCCTCTTCAGCCACCAAACAACAACACATGGATTTAAATATAAGAGCCTGAACTGAGTCTGTTTCTTTTCCTACACCTCTGTAAAATCAAAGTTTGAAACACTGTAGGAGCTCTTTTAAAATATCCTGGCTTCCTTGCTGCAGACCATATGTTGTTCCAGAAAACGGGACTGCAAACTCCAATAATTGCCCGACTTGCACTGTACTGCTGTAGATTGTGCTTCACTGGCTTCAGCTAGCACTCTTTGGTAGATGTTACAGATGCCACAAGTCATTTCTTTGAAGTCTATATATTAAAAAACCCTTTCAAAAGATTTGGCCTGGACTTTCTGCTATGAATAAGCTGATCTTTTGCAACATCTGTCGCAGTTGCCGCTACTTCAGTTTCCATCCTACAGGAAAGACTAACTTTTAAACAGAAGTCAGCTCATGCATTGCAAAGCCAAACTTTTCAAATTATATTTTACAAACAGTAGAGCAGCAATGTTAAACATCATTCTAATTCAGGAATCCAATCTTTTGATGTATGTAAAAAAGAAATACCCTCCTTATTGTAAAATTGCTTTAGTAGAGAGCATAACAACTTTAGATAAAGTCTATATCAAATCTAGTGTTAATGTCCCTGTCTCTATCAGAATTTGCACAGACGAAAGAAATATTACATTCAGCATCTATCCCAGTGTGTTAGAAACTGCCATTCCTTCCACATAAAATCTGGTAGTATGAGGACTTCACCAGCAGGATGCACATGGAGATGTCCAGGATGGAGGATGCTAGCTGACTAAAGAAGATTACAGTTGCATCAGAGAAGGAAGGAGAACAAGACACAGATGCCCTCATGGGCAAGACATAGTCTTCTCCCTCCCCTTCCCAGATTCCCAGTCCATTGAGGTCCATTGAACCAGCATGCTGTATTGGGAACAGGAGGTGAGGGGCAGACTATGATGGCTGAAGAGCTGGAGCACTTGTCACAAGGCTGGGAGACTCCTGGCTACTACCCCCAAGAGGAGAAAACATGGTGGTTGGTGTCCCCCTTCTGTGGAGGACTTAGGTGTCCATATACTGGTCTGACCTGCTATCCTGGGAGGTGTGCTGCCTGCTTGGGGCCCACACCTAAGATATTATAAAAAGGTTGTTGGGGCTCAACCAGCTTTCTAATCGCTACCCCATACTGTTCATCCATGAGAACATTAAGGATACTGCCAGGTGTGACCCTGTGGAGAACAGCAATGACTACTGGGCCCTGGCACTGAGGAGTGAAGGAGTTGGGGGTACAGATGGTGATCTGGTCCTAACATCCAAGTTGAGTGGAAGGTCACAGGCAGAGAGACACATTCACCCTGATGTATGATGGCTGTTGGTGTCAACAGGAGGGGTTTGGCTTCTTATATCATAGGATGCTGTTCCAGGAAACTGGACAGCTGGGAAGAGATGGGGTCCACCTGACATAAAAGAGAAAGAGCATCTTTGGACACCAACTCACTGCTCTAGTTAGGAGGGCTTTAAACTAGATTTAAAGTGGGCAGGTAACATCTGTACATAAATGCAAGAAGGAAGCAATATAAAAAGGAAGAGTTACAAAGGGGTCTCACTAAGCTGGGCAACAAAATGGCAGATACATTCAATGCTGATAAGGGTAAAGTAATGCACATTGGAAAAAATAATCCCAAATATACAAACAAATAATCCCAAACAGACAAATGGATAGGGTCTAAATTAGCTGTTACCACTCCAGAAAGAGATCTTTGAGGCATCCTGGATAATTCTCGGAAAACATCCACTCAGTGTGCAGCAGCAGTCAAATCTAACAGAATATTAGAAACCATTAGGAAAGGTATAGATAAAACAGAAAATATAATGCCACTATACAAATCTATCATCTGTCCATACCTTGAATTCGGTGTTTAGTTGTGGCTGCTTCATCCCCAAAAAGTTACATTAGAATTGGAAAAGGTACAGAGAATGGTAACAAAAATGATTAGAGATATGGAATAACTTCTATATGAAGAGAAATTAAAAAGGCTGGGACTGTTCATCTCAGAAAAGAAACAGCTAAAAGGCTTTGAGTCTGTTATGGGAGTTTTGACGCATTGGAAGCAGGGCACATGAGATGATCATGATGGTCCCTTCTAACCTTAAAGTCTATGCATGTAAGCAGTGTGATAGAGGTATACACAATCATGAACGACGTGGAGAAAGTAAATAGGAAAGTGCTGTTTATCCTTTCACATAACAGAAGAATGAGGGGTGATGAAAGATGAAATTAATAGGGAGCAGGCTTAAAACAAACAAGAGGAAATATTTCTTTACACAATGCACCATGTGTGGAACTTGTTGCCATTGTAAGTTGTGAAGGCCAAAAATATAACAGGGTTCAAAAAAGAATTAGATAAATTCATGGAGCATAGGTCCATCAGCGGGTATTAGCCAAGCTGGCAGGGACACAACCATATGCTCTGGTATTAATCAGTGACAGCAGCAGCTCCCTGCTGAGGACACAGTAGTGATCCCTCCCAGTGGGTAGGGAGGGGACGTGTACCTACTGGCTGGGAGAGACTTGCTGCTCTGTCCTCAGCAGGGAGATGCTGCTGTAGCTGAGGGAGAAGGGATCCTCCCTCAGTCAGGGTAACAGCCCTGAGCCCCTGGCTGGGCGGGGCTCATTGAGCAGCTAAGGGGAAGTGCTGCTGTGCATCTTACAGGAAACTTTGCTCCAGATCCTTGGAAGAGGCAGGGCCTCAAACGGGAAGGGGCAGGGCTGGGGCTAGCCTTGTCCAGGTAGCCCTCAACGCTGCCCAGAGCACACTGCCCAGAGCTCCAAAGTAGTGGCAGTGGCAGCACCCCAGGTCCTTTTGAATCTGTGGGCCCCGCAGCAGTTGTCCCCTTTGCTCCTGCCTGTTGATGAACCCACGTACATGTATACAGTTGAGATAAACCCATGATTTTATAAAGCGTTTATAACACTGCAGACAATTAATCTAACACCAGGGGAATCCTTGAGGCACTGAAGAGGAACAACATGAAAAGATCTTTACTGTATTTTTATGAATATTGAATTCAACTTCTTTATTTCTTTCCAGCATAATTTTGTTTTCTATTTGATTCACAACTGAAGGGGGTTAATACTATTCACAGAAATGCGCACCTCTGGTCTAGCCATGGTGCTACTGATTTTTTTTCCTATACTGTTGGGCTGTTTTATAGACCATGCCTATAATTAAAATGCCAGCAAACAAGCACATTTTGTCCACATGTTCTTACAATCATGTTGTGCTCTGGCTAGCTGTTTCCATGCACCAGGTGTTAAAACCAAACTGTGTTAAAAGAGTTACATATCTGATGTGGTATAATCTTAAAGTAAGGCTACCTGGCAACTGTATGTACTGGTAAAGTAAAATGTAAAAGTTGTTATATTGATATACAGTTTGAAATATGCAATGTGAAGCATCTAGCTCTAGGAAAGACAAGGCACTTTAGTAGACACTTTTGACTCCACTCTCAGCAGTGATCCTAGGGGCTTTAAAAATATTGGCCTTTTAAAATCAAGTTGGCTACGTCTACACTACACTGTAGTTCAAAATAAGATACACAATATCTTATTTCGATATACCTTATTTAGTAATTTGGCGCTGTCTACAAGGTGCAACATTTCGAAATAACCCGCTATTCCAAAACGTCCCTTACTCCTTGTGGAATGAGATTTACAGGGATTTTGGAATAGCGAGCCCGAAATAACGGGAAGACGTGGGATAGCTATTTCGGGATACTTCGGTATCTCAAAATAGCATTGCGGGGTAGAAGTAGCCCTAGTGAACTGAAACTTGACATAGAGAAGCCAGCCTTGATGTTGCTTTTTGAGAAATGCTGTACATTAACCTTCCCCAAAGAGAACAGCCAAAAAAAAATCCCAACCAAACAAAATACCAACCCAAAAAAACAAACAAAAAAGCAAGTAAACACATAAAACCCCACCAAAAGACAAATTTAAATTCTTAAAATGTGTTCGTGAACATTGGGTTGGGTTTTTCTTAGTATTTTGAAAAAAATGTTTTTGAAGCCTTCAAGATATTGATGTTTGGAAAATAGCTATTGAGCACATGTTGCTCTTTTCATAAGGATGTAATTATCTATTAGCAAACATAGATGTTGTTCCATGGTGTCTGCAAAAAGTTTTGGTTAAAAAGTTAGGGCCTTTTACAGGGGGTCCTGTATTTAATTAAGGATCACACAAGAAGGAAGCATAAATGTGAAAGGGGTGAGAGGCAGAAAGGAACTTTTTCCTCTGTGAATCTCTAAATCATGGAACATCTCTGGTGCTAGTCTTTCACATTTTTGTTAATAAAAGCCCCTCCAAATTAGCATGTGGAAAACAGCAGTTGTGTGGATGTTTCCCAGTAGATGAATGCACTAGTTCTGCTTGAGCTAGTGCCGTACAATTAGTTTTGTGGCTGTGGTAGCTGTCCATATACATAGTCAGTGGGTCAGGCAGGATTGTACTCAGGTGATTAGCTATGCTTCTCATCTTAGTGCATTAACTCAAGCTGAGCTAGCACATCTGCCTACGTGTGCTGGGAAGCAGCCTTCCAGCTGCTGTGTAGGCATAACCCGAATGAGAGGAATAGCAAGCCTACATGTGATTCTTTCCTGGTTTTGTTCCCACCAGTGCACAAAACTCACTGCTTTATTCATTAGCGTTTCTCCCAGGTAAAGCTGGACAAATATGGTACATTCAAAAAGTAGCCATGAACATTTCTTCCAATCAAACCTGTAAGTTCACTTTGGTGCTATTCCACAACTTGTATTACATGTACACATTTTTGTTGGTAAGAATGTTTGCAGAAAAGGAAATATTGTAAATATGTCCTCACGCCTGAAGTAGTTGTGTTGCCATCTTGAAAAGACTTTGGGAGTGCAGGAGTCCTCTAGTTAGGCAGCAGAAACAATGCCCTATAACTTAGCCAATCACACAGCACAAAGAGTGAATTATGAATAGCAAGTACTGGTAGCAATAGTCATGGCAAATAAGTTGGGGGTAACCTCAGGAATGAAATATGTGCACCTAAACCATTTGCTGATGGATTAATTTTGAGTAACAACCCAGTTCATACATTAAATCTAGTCCTGGATATTTTGCAAACAGAAATAGAGACATCAAATGAATTCTTCTCTGTTTATAGCTTCCCCTGCTCTGCTCACCAGTGCTGTGCTAGTGACAGTGATTTTAAAGAAAAGGTGACACCTTAAAATACATCTCTAACTGGGTACTTTGCAGATAGACATTTTAAAGAAGGGAGGGACGTCTGGTCAGCTCATGGGCTTGTTAACCTTAACAATGTTTGTAATGAAAAATGGTTTCAAAATAGTCACGTCTCAAGAAATGAGATTCCAAAGTCTCAGCTGCTATTAAACAGCCTGGGCAGAACTCTCTTTTTTGTGTAATAGCATTGTGGAAAAAAATTGTACAATTTTGCACCTGCAACAACTCCCTCCTCTGTCTGTTGGGGAAACTGCTTTCCCTGAAGAAACATTTTTGAACCCTTTTATAGAGGAAGGAGAGACCTTTGTATTGTGTTAGTATTTTTTTAATCTAAGCACTTGTTCAAACCAAGTTATTAGTCTGCAGCCCCTGTCATTTTTTTGGAATTGCAGCATATATCCCTGTTCCAAGGCAGAAACATTACTAGCTGGAAGGCTGCCAGGGAGGTTATTCCTGTGAGAAAACTGAAAATTGGGCCTGGAGGTGACATGCTACACTGGAGGGGAAACAAAGAACATCTAAAGAAGTTCTTTCCTTTGAGACTAGAGCTTCATGATTTACAAGCCCCCTAAGTCTTCTGCAATTTGTATGGTGGGTGGGAAAAATCGTTGACGCTTAGGAAAAGCATTTTTTGATGGCCAAACCTGTCAGCATTCTAGTTTTGGCATCATAGTGGAACTGATGAAAATGCAAATATTTGTGAGTTTTGCTTCAGATGCAACCATTTTGTACAGCTTTAATTCCAAACAGAGATCTCAGAGGGATTTTGCTTACCCTCCCTTCTGATAGTCATCGTTCAGTGTTTCACTCAGCTGAAATAATATCATGCTACATCCCGTTAACAACTTTCTAAGTGGATAAAAACATCAAAAATATTCATAGCTTAGTTAAGGATGGTAAAGTGCAGTATATGTTTTATAAAGCAGATTTTAGAGGATGCTGCACCAAGTCTAATTACTCTTTGCCAGGAGGCATCATTCACATATCCAAACCAGACACTTGCTGGCCTTGAGGCAATTTTGCCTGTTGATTGCCTTATACAACACTTCAGCCTAGAATGAAAAATTCCAGAGCCTAAAATGACAGACAAGTTCATGATACCACTAAACCCATCCAGATAACTGAAAGGATACTGTCAAGTATGATCTATGCTATTGTCTGCGGTAATGGGGAAACTTGTATTACACTCTTTCATACAGCTGTTTAAACTAAAAAATGGGGTTGCTAATTGGACAGTGAACCAATCTTAATTTTCTTTGTGTCAATTGTTCATAAATCTGCATGTTTAGCCAATGAATACACATTTAATCTGATGGATTATTCACTGTTCATAAACTGTGTCAAGTGATGGATCACTTGGATGACATGTTTTTGTTTGGGGTCTTGAAATGGTTGGCTCAAAGATTCCAACTAGGAAAATGGCAAACAATGAGTTAATGGATAATGCATTTCTGGTGCAAGATTTCAAATGAATAATGATTCTTGTGACAGATAGTGAAGCTTTTTGAGAGACACAACCATTCCTGGATGTTCAATGCTGTCGAAAGGCTCACAACTTAATAATAAGTGCTATGACTCTCTTCCCTGATCAGAGCAAACCTGCCTTATGTACGTTCATGCAAATATATACAAAATCATTTGATTCAACTCCCAGTGAAGGCATTGGGAATCTTTCCATCAGTTACAGTAAAAATTGGATCCAACCATTCATTACTGTTCATTTGGCTTCACTAAAATAAAATGGACCCATGGGTTTCTAATGCTGGCTTGGATCATACTGTTAAATTACATCACACAGAGCTGCATTAAAAGTTAATTATGCAATATCCCTTTACTCCTACCCACCTTTGCCCCAAATGGTAGGTGCCTGACCTCATAATCATGGAGTAAATGGGAACATCTTAGAATTGGAGAGCATACAGCGAACAGGAATAACATAAGAACGTGACAGTGGCATGAGTGGGTTATACCATTGGTCCCTCTAGCCCAGTATCTTGTCTTCCAACACTGGCCAATGCCAGATGAAATGCAGATGAATAACAGCACCACCATCAATCCTAACAGAGGTAGGAAACAGAGTCATTGAGATGTCAAATATGATCTCTATTCCTGTTAAAGAAATAACAATGCTACTGACTGGGGAGAAGAGCAGTAAGAAAAACGAGCAATTCTTGTTAGACAAAGAGGGATTTTTTTATGGGAAATGATGATAAGGCATTCTCTGTTGGCAGACAGATAGAAAACATTCACATGGCACATCTGTGAAATGAAGAAACTGAAAAAAAGAATGAGTGTGAGGCTCATCAGAATTTGAAGACTGAATGCATGTGGAATAAAATGTTTCCAGAAAAGAAAACTTTAGAATGAGGGACAGTGTGACACCACTATTTCAGGCTAGCTACTTTTCTTAAATGAAGTTGCTTGCAGTGGAGAAATATACTATCAACTTTTTAATGCTTCATTTTTGCTCTGCATGGAAATTAGCATGCACAAGAGAAACACTTTTAAAAATATTTAGGAGCTGATGGGTGCGATTATATGACACTCTTATGCTAATATAACTCCACTGAAATCAGTGGGAGCTGCAGGTATTCAGATCCTCTGAAATTCAGGGCATTTATTTGCTGAAACTTTTTGTTTGGAAAATACTGATTAGTTAAAACTGAAACTGCTCATGAGAAAGGATCAGTATGCACAAAACTCCTAAATTGATTTTTTTAAAATTGTTACTGTCCCATTTTGACCATTTCAAAACAAAATCTTTCAATGGCTTGGTTCAAAATAACATTTTGTTTAGAAATTGTAGTTAATTTTTCTGTTAACATTTTTTAAAAAGTCAAAATTGTAATAAAATTATTTGAGATTATCAAAATGAAATAGTTCAATGAACTGATCCAAAATTTGTTTCAGAACTCAATTTATCAGGACATGGAACTTTTTAAGACTTCGACTTTTCATCCAGATTTGAGCCCGGAAAATATTTCAAAATCTCAATACTCTCATGGGACATTTTCCATAATCTCTAATAGGAATGATTAAAGGACTGGAAAATATGCCTTAAAGTATGAGATTCTATGAATTCCAACTATGTATCTTATTAAAAAAGGGGGGGATGGGACGGTTAGAATCATAGAATCATAGAGCTGGAAGAGACCTCAGGAGGTCATCAAGTCCAGCCCCCTGCCCAAGGCAGGACCAACTAAATCAACCCAGCCAGGGCTTTGTCAAGCCAAGACTTAAAAACCTCTAGGGATGGAGATTCCACCACCTCCCTAGGTAACCCATTCCAGTGCTTCACCACCCTCCTAGTGGAATAGTTTTTCCTAATATCCAACCTAGACCTCTCCCACTGTAACTTGAGACCATTGCTCCTTGTTCTGCCATCCGTCACTACTGTGAACAGCCTTTCTCCATCCTCTTTGGAACCTCCCTTCAGGAAGTTGAAGGCTGCTATCAAATCCCCCCTCACTCTTCTCTTCTGGAGACGAAACAAATCCAAATCCTTCAGTCTCTCCTCATAGGTCATGCACTCCAGCCCCCTAATCATTTTGGTCGCCCTCCACTGAACCCTCTGCAATGCGTCCACATCCTTTCTATAGTGGGGGGCCCAGAACTGGACACAATATTCTAGATGTGGCCTCACCAGAGCTGAATAAAGGAGAATAATCACTTCTCTGGATCTGCTGGCAATGCTCCTCCTAATGCACCCCAATATGCCATTAGCCTTCTTGGCTACAAGGGCACACTGTTGACTCATATCCAGCTTTTCATCCACTGTAATCCCCAGGTCTTTTCTGCAGAACTGCTACTTAGCCATTCGGTCCCCAGCCTGTAACAATGCTTGGGATTCTTCCATCCCAAGTGCAGGACTCTACACTTGTCCTTGTTGAACCTCATCAGATTTCTTTTGGCCCAATCCTCTAATCTGTCCAGGTCACTCTGGACCCTTGATCACAATCTATAAGTACCTACATAGGGAACAAAAACTTGATAATAGAAAGCTCAGACAATGATACAACAAGATCCAATGGATGGAAATTGAAGTAATAAATTTAGACTAGAAATAAAGTGCAATTTTTGAATAGTGAGCATAACTAACCATTGGAACAATTTACTGAACATTGAAGAGGATTCTCTATCACTGGCAATGTTTAAATCAATGTTGGCTACTTTTCTAAAAGATTTTCTAGTTCAGTGGTTCTCAATGTGGGCCATATGGCTCCCCAGGGGGCCACACCTTACTTCTAGGGGGCCACATGGAAAAAAATGGAACATTAGGGGGCCACAGTAAGTTTCTGAGGGGGCCACCCAAACTTAACTGCCAGGCGTATGATGAATGAGGCTCAGAAGGGGGCCATGAGCAAAAAAAAGGTTGAGAAACACTGCTTAGTTCATTTAGAGCTATTGGACTTGATGGAGGATATTAATTCGAGTAGATCCTCTGTCCCGGGTTATGCAGATCAGACTAGATGATGACAATGATCCCTTCTGATCTAAACTCAATGATTATTAGGTGGATCCTATTTAGGTTGCTCAAGGACAGGCCAGCACAGGAATTGTGCAGTGGTGGCTTGTACCTCTTTTATTCAAAGAAAATTGGGGGTGAGGGGCTTTGTTAAACATCCTGTGGGCACATGCCACCCTTACTTCTGCAGTTCTGAGCTGCTGCTGGTGGCTGTGCTGCTGCTGGCAGTGGTGTTACCTTCCTAGATGGGCACCTGACCAGCAGCTACTTTTGCTTTGCCTTCAGATCTGGAAAGCAATGGCTGTTGACTGCCAGCAGCAGTTCAGAAGTAAGGCTAGCAATATCATACCATGCCACCTTTATTTTTGTGTAATATTTGACCTTTGTGCTAGGAGAGATGGCTATGGGGGGGAGGGTCAAGACAAATTTTGGGCTAGCTATAGCCCCAACAAGCCACCCATCCCAGCACCACCCCTGTCCATGCTTCCTTTTCCAGTAAGAAGGCACCCTGCCATCTGCTCTAAAGGAAACAGAGACCCTTTTAACAATGGGAGAAAGGAAGGAGCTGGTCTACCTAACATAACATTGTGGAACAACAAGATAAGTTTGTTAACAAACACACTGCTTGTCCTTCAGATCTTTTCCTCCTTCCCATTCACAGCTTGTCCTGTTGCAAAATGAAAGGTACATTCTTATTCCTCAAACTTTTTTATGCAGGGGGTCCTCGCTATAAGTCACCCCGGTATACATCCGTTCCACACTAAAGTCGCTGACGTTTGTAGGAACTGATGCATTATAAGTCCTCCCATTCCCTGCTATAAGTCGTGTGAAACACTCCCCCCAACTTGCTTAAATTGAAATCAGATGTGGGAAAAAAATTGCCCACTTTAAGTTGTTTCGCTATAAGTCCAAGTTTTTTGGAACGTATCTTGGACTTATAGCGAGGACCCCCTGTATTTGTAGTCAGCTTCTGGCCTACCACAGAAACATATAAAAGGACAAAACCAGCAAGCTACCAGAAACACCCCCCAACCCCCAACTTTTGATTTTTTTTTTGATCAGTTAGAATCTGATCTGATTTGCAGACAGTTAATGGAGCTTTTGAAAGGACTTGCTTTTGTCACTTCTCCATGAAATGGGGAGCTGCGTAATAGGTTGCAAGAAAAAACATCACACTGACGAGATCCCCTGATGACTTTGTTTCCTGTTTTAGTTGATGGCTGTGTTATAACTGAAATGTCATGAGGACTTGGGTGCCAACGCAGAACCTCTATGTCAAAAATACAAACATAACCCACCATGGTAGGGATTCAAAGTTTTCCCCATTTGCTGGCTGTTTTGCTGGATGGACTATGTAAGATGAGTTTCCTGGTGTTGGTCCATTTTGTAATGAAAAGGTGTTCACAAGGCAGAAACCATGGCCTTAGAAGGCATGTATAGGCATCCTAGTTGGCAGAGAAGCCGTAAAGGGAGATTAATTTATTTTGCTAAAATGGAGTGCATTTATATGAACCTCTTCCTACATGAACAAATGAAGCACAGAAAGAAAATTAGACTGATGAGGCTGTTGGTGATACCAATAAGCCCTCACAGTATGAGTATTCTGGTGTCATATCTGCAACACAATAGTTAAGCGTTTGTCAGCATCTGACTCCTCTCGATTTTTCTGACACTTGAGCTCTAGTTCACATATATACACTCCAACTCCCTCTCACATTAAAAACTATGCTCAGAATGAGATTATGATCCAGTGTTTCGACTCTGAATGTTATTTGATAGCTTCAGTAGAACTGTACATGAAGTATTTTGACATTTGCTGACACCTCTGTGAATAGCCGGCATGATTTGTGACTTGCTCTTTAGCAAGGCGAACAGCAAGGAGTTCACTAGCTGGGAGAGACATGTCCCCATAGATAGAATCCCTGACAGGCAGCCAATTTACTGCACTCTCTGCTTTTATTCCCTGCCATGTGATTCAGCAGTTATTTATTTTTTTAAATTAGGATTGGGGACAAAAATGGCAATGTTTTTCAAGATGCTTCACACAGAATTTCTCAAATGTTTGTTTCATGTGGTTTGAGTCCTCCATTTAATTTTCAATTACCATATTATAACATTTGTATTATATACATAAAAAATGAAAACTGAATCAGGGCTTTGAAAAATGTTTAACGTATTAAATGGAAATACCAAATCTGACCTTTGAGATCTAGTGCCTGTTTCTCCACAAATTTACACTGGTGTAAATAGGAAGTTTTAATTTATGTCAGTGGAGTTATGTTGGCAAAAAAAAAAAAAAGTATATGAGTAAAGAATGGGCCCCCATGTTTTCAGCGGGGTCATTTTGCCTGTATTTGAGAAGCGTGGCCTGATATTTTCATGGAGGTTGAGGAAGGGGAAAGAAAGAGAAAGAGAGCTGTAAACATTTATCTTTAAAGGGCTATGGTCTGTGCCCAGCAATTTAAATGTAAAGCTCTTAGGCCATGTCTACACTAGGTGATTATTTCAAATGTACTTAGTTCAACTTGGGCACCTGATATTACAAATTTGGAGTGCCGTGTCCTCGCTATGGGGAAGAATCGAATGTAGTCCGAGGTAGCACTTCCACATTAATGGAGTCTGCCTCAGACTCAGAGCCCCAAAAAGCACTTTGGGGAGCTGTAGGAGGCCTCCCAAAGACCAATTAGTACAAATTAGTGACACTGGAGCATCTGCAGTAACGTTATTTCCGACTTACAAGTTGGGGAACAGTGTTACTCTTTGTGAAAAGCAGGACTACAGAGTTCGAATTCCGCGGTCCCTTATTCCAGCATAACGGGCTTGGTAGTGAGACGCGTCACTTAGAAAATTGACCTGGGGGGTGGGGGAAAGAGGGCTAATTTCAGACTAAAGTCCTAGTGTAGACCAGGCCTAACTGAGATGGACAGAAGAGGTGAGAGTTAAACAAAGATAAGTCACAGACCAAAACTTTCAAAATCCTGGTAAATTGAAACTGGGTAAAACTTTTGAATTGCAAAATGTATAAAGAAATATGTGGAATTCACAGACTGTAGTTAATTTCAGTATCTCCATGAGTGTCACAAAATGAAACTTGGAGGTTAGCCTGTTCTGTTTAGAAACAGAAAGCAAAGGGGGCAATATGGCGTCTTTCTGAGAGCTCAAATATCCATCCAAGTGTATTCATGTGTTGAAGATAAGTCACATTCACTATGATCTTCTTTTCACTGGTGTAAAATGAGCTGGTTCTCTAGCACTAAGAGTATCCTTTACTAAGCCATTTCTTTATTTCAAACATTTACAGTGATTTGTATTAAGTATAAAACACTTCTTATTGAAATAGTGTCTCTTAATCTAACTGGCCCCAAGATTATCTTACATTGTAGTAAGAAGTATTTTTATATTTCTAAAGATTAGTAATGAAGCTTAGCAATGAATTAAGCACATCACATTTTTATACTGTGCACAAGAACTTTAATTGTGAGTTGTGCTTTATAAGTTGCAAAACATTATTCAAACATGCCCACCTGAAGACAGCACTAAAGTTAAGATATGAAACAATATTCTTAGCTAACTAGCAGGTTTGTCAAGGGGTACTTGTGCTCCAACCCTGCAGACGCTGGCTCTTGCCATCTTGTATTTGGTGGTGGAGAACTGCGCACCAGTATGGAGACACACAGATAACTGGTGGATACACAGTTACATGCTGCCATGCACATCATCTTCAGCACCCTGCATCTGATTCCATTCCCATGGCTTCCGGTTCTGAGCAATATTGTTCCTCCTCCTATCAGATGAGAGGTTGCTACTGGCAAGTTACTGGAGAAAGTATGTGCCAACCCAAGCCTGCCGCTCTCCAATAACCTTTTTAAGCCACCAGCTGTACATTTGCCATCATGTTGCCCACTATGGTCTCAACCACCATGTCAGGATGCTAGGGTAGAGCATCTTTGGTGAGACCAATATTTATCTGTTATAATCCCCAACCAGCCCTTCACTGCCGGCCCCATGGTCTGGCCACCTGGTTTTGACCTGCTCCGTAACCAAAGGTCCCTGCTGAACAGGTTCCAGACCAAGCAAGATCTCTGGGCAGCCAGCCAGTATCTCTGAGGCTTTAGTGACAGCTGTGGCACAACACAGACAGTGACACAGTGAATAAATGCCTGCTGACTAGGTTCAATGGTGGTCTAGAACAGGGGTTTTTAAAGATGGGTCATGGGCCCATGCGGGTAAGCTACTGGCAGGCCATGAGGCACTTTTTTATTCTAAACATCCATAGGCACAGAACCTTACAGCTCCCATTGACTGCTTTTTGCTGTTTCCAGCCAAGGGGACCTGTGGGAAGCGGTGTGGGCTGGGCTGCCTCTTCCCACAGCTCCCCTTGGCTAGAAACAGCAAACCACAGCCAATGGGAGCTGCGAAGCTTCGTGCCTATGAGCTCTTAGAAAAACAAAGCTTCTTACAGCCCACCAGTGGCTTAGCCAGGTGGGCCCATGACAGCTTTGAAAACTCCTAGTTTAGAAGAACTGCATCATTCCAATGAAGATGCTATTGGTTGGCTAGATGACTATGCACATGCCAAATAAATAAATAGAATAAGAAATAAATTAAAATAAAATGTGACTGGCTGTTGCTAAATTATTTTATTTTATAAAGGTGTTTTCAATATAAAATATAAAATAGTTTGGCATAAAGCAAGAATACAGTACATAAAACTACTTTGTTTCATTGAATGGAAATTAAAGCAAAAGTCGCAAACTAAATTGTTCTGATGTGTACGATCACTTGTAAATAAAGTTGTATACTGTGCACTACTGGAAGTTTAACATCTTTATAGCATCAGTTCTCATTGTAACATGAAACATGCAAGCAGTTTGCTTATGTAGTTTTCTGTGGTAAATTCAACATTTCTCCATACTAAACTTTTCCAGAATCACTTTATAACCAGTACCATAATTGCATAACACCTGTAATTCTGTCTAAATAATAACATAATTATTATGCATATGCACAGTATCTGACACACATTGTGTGAATATCAAATATAAAATGTGGGATCATTTTCACATGTAGTTGTTTGCTACAGTTCTTTCATTAATGTCTATGTCTGGGTTTAGTTTATTTGATAGGGTTGCAACTTTGCAAAAGGAAATACAGGCAAGACTTGGTATCAGATTCCCACGGCTATTGGTTCAGTTTGCCCTATCCTATAAAATCCTTTGATACATATACATATGCTTTCACATGCATGCAAAGAATTCTTTTCAAAGTACAGCATGTTCAGAGCTGATGGAACTGATTGGAATGCTAGTCAAGTCCCTAATATTGTATCCACTTATACTAGGTCTGACCCTCACCTTATATTTGATTAATCTGAACAAACCAACTCCAACAAAAAGCCAAGCTTGAATTATTAAATTGTTTTTTAAAATGTTATACACTATGGGCCAGCTTTTGTGCCTGTTGTGAGTAAGGCCAGCCTCACCGCTTCATCCATGCCAGATTGGGCAGCACAGCGTGTACCTTTGTGATGGAGCTGATTGCTCATCCCATGTGCACAAAGAGCAGCACTAGGACAGCTGGAGTTTCCCTGTGCTACTGTGCCAGCCTTTCCTGAAGACCCTTAACATCATAGTGAGAGGGAAGGCATTGGTAGTTATTGTCTGCTGGAAAGACCCCAATGCTGGAAGTGGTAACAGACTGGATAATCCCAGAATCATAGAATACTTGAACTGGAAGGGACCTTGAGAGTCATTGAGTCCAATCCCCTGCCTTTACTGCAGGTCTAGACCGTCTAGACCATATAATTTTCCATTGTTTAGAAACATATACTATCAGAGAGTCAGAAAGAGCCACCTTCTACAAAGACAGTTATGTAAACTTCTGCATAAGAGACGGTATGAATCCACTCAACCCTGCTAGAAGCTCCACATGGCTTTCCCTTGGGTTCTGCTGATATTACCTCACATAGGGCCATACAATTGCCTGTGCCAATGATGAAAATGGACTGTCTAGTTAGGAGAAGGATGGTGCAAAGATATTTTATCACATGACCTTATCTCAGCCATCTTGATTTATGTTTGGTAATGGAGGGACACACTTTAAAAATAAAATAAAATTATAGGTTAATTTGTGGCCCATACTGATACCTTGTTGGGGTCATGGTGAACTGCCCATTCAGGTAGATGGGCATATCCTCTAGGGCACTACCACATGGGCTCTGAAGAGATCCTGTATGAAGGTTGATGGCTGAGGCACAGGCTCCTTAATCCCTTTTTGCCTCTACACACCCCTTCTGTTATATCTATATAAATATGTGTGTATAGGCAGGAGTGGGAAACCAAACCTTTTTTGGGTCGGAGGCCACTGACCCACAGAAAAATCAGTCCGGGGCTGCACACCAGAGCCTAGTAGATTGTGTGTGCTCCAGCCCTGCAGTGGGCCAGCAGGGGGGCTGGAGCACCAGCACGGGCTCTTCAATGCTGAGGGGGGCCCTGAGCCTTGGAGGCTACATCCAGTCAAGCCAGCGGCTGCATCCAACCCCCGGGCCTGAGGTCTCCCACTCCTAGTATATGGCGTTACAAGTAGGCCTTGAAATGGTAAAGAAGGATTTTGGCCACCTATGTTCTTTGAATACAGAAGCAAAATTAAAATGCGAGATGAACAAAGTTTATTGAAACTTGTCGATCTGCTTTTTAATATAAACATTGAAGAAGAGTACACGTAAGAAGAGTACAAATTCTTAGTGAGTGGTATTTCAAATGTAAATGTGATTAAAGTGATGCCTCTTCAGGGATGGAGACTGTATTTATATATTTTGGATGGAATGCTTATATTTTTTGACAGGACCATACATCGAATTTGCATGCTAATGTGCTCACAGGGAACATTTTATTTTACATCTGAGAGATTAGAACATGAAGTTTTCTGTTTCATTATTACCACAACATGACAAATATGCTAGGTAGATGACGTTTGAGGATGGCACCTAAGAATGAAGCACTGTTGAGCTTCAAACTCACTAAACTTCAGACTGTGTAATTACATAACAATTCTAGCATTTTGCTCTTGGACTCATTAGAGCGAAAATTTGGGAAAGAATATGATGCACTACCACACCCTAGTGTATTAGTAAATTTAGTCTATAAACGATAAACTTACAATACTTTTAATTTCTTTGCTTACATTTTGTTGTAGCCATGCTGGGCCCTGGATATTAAAGGTGGGTGGATGAGTTAATATATTTTATTGGACCAACTGCTGTTAGTGAGATAGACAAACTTTCAAGTTTGCTTCTGTGTCAGTTCTAAAGCATGTCTCTTTTACCAACAAAAGTTGGTGCAATAAAAGATATTACTTCACTCATCTTGTTTTCCCAATACAATACTCATTCATAATGCAGGCCAAAAAATGAAAAAAAGTATACTTCAGCAGAAATTTTTTCCATGGCTTTAACTTATCAAGGATCACTTTTCACTTTTACTTTGTCTTTTGAATGTCATAGTTTTGTGCTTATAGTCTTTAATCACTTTTCTGTCATACAGAGAATATAAGAAATTGAAAAATTCAACATGGAGATTTATCATAGCAGTCCCCAGTATTCTCTGCTTACTGTTAAGCTCACTTCAATTTTAAATCCTTTTCTTCATTTTATTATACCTTTCTCACATTAATTTTTTCTGTGCTGAAATAATTTATGTTTGGTCTCAGCCCCCAATGCCTTTTTACTGTCCCACTTCTTAATTTTGGATTGTGACATTTTTGTGTAACTACTCGAGCCTGGCAAATTTTGTTCCCATTTGTTCCACAGTGAATTTTTGTGGGCAGGTTAAGCTTTAAAATAGCTGAACTAGTCACTTCACACTTGGATTGCATTGTAGATTTCAGTCAGATTTAGATATCAAGATAGTTAGAAAGTTAGCAATGCATTTTTAAAGTTATAAAAAATAAGTCAGCAAGTCCATGCATGTGAACTAGAACTTTTCTGCACTATAAAAAGGCCCACACTTTTGTGAGCAACTGCATATATCATTATAATATAGTTGTGTTACACAGAAATGCTGACGAGATTGATCTTCTTTTCCTAGTTCCAGTTATCTAACATGAGTCAAGATTACACATATTTGTCATGTACCAGGGCCAGCAGTCTTTGTTATCACCACATCAGTCTCTTCAATTATACTAGCTCACTGGGAGGATTGTCTGGATGACAGTATGTTTAAAATCATCAACAGTAAGGGTTCATTAAAGAAAAGTAGAGGAAAGAAAGGCAGTTCTGAATGTATCCTATGGGATAAATAGGGGAGAGACTCTGCTAGCTAAAATAGGAATTCAGTCCCCAATTCAGCAAGGTACTAAGCACATGCCTATCTTTAGGCATGGGAGTATTCCCCTAATGGCAATCACATAAGTAGTCTCCTGGACTATTGGGGGGTGGTCAGAATGGAACAGTGTGGTGGGGGGGAGGGAATGTGGCCCGTACTTTTCTAAGCTCCACCTAGGTGAGATGCCAGAATGAATCACCACTCACAATAGAATGTACAGCTGTTCAAATTATGATTGTGCTGCTCTGTGGGCATCTTGAGCTTGGCTACCTTTCAGTGGGGCTTGATTGAACTCAGGCTCCTTGATTTGCAGTGAGGGATGGAGAGGAGATAAGTGATGGAGCATGTAGCATCAAAATGCAATGTCCCTTTCAGTAAACTGTGCAGATCTGTGACACTACACAGGAGGACTGAATTAGTTAAAACAATGTTGATATTTAAAGTATCGTCACTGAGTATCCGAGTTAGCAACTGGCTGAGATGTATGAGGCAGTACCCACTTCTCCCAGAAATTGTTCTGGATCTCTGCAGATTCGTGCAGGCTTCCCAGCATTAATTATACTCCAATCACATTTTTGAAGGTTTTCTTCTCAACCATAATAGCAGTTTCTTGCACTCAGACATATGCTATTATTACCTCCTCCCTTTCTATCTCATGCAAGCACAAAAGAAAGGGCCCCTGAGCAAGAAATTCCCATAATGACTGTTAGATAACAGATTAGTGGAGATAGCTACTTTTAATGTTTTCATCCCTCTTCTCCTTTCTTCCTCTCATGCTTAGAATCATAGGGCTGGAAGAGACCTCAGGAGGTCATCAAGTCCAGCCCCCTGCCCAAAGCAGGACCAATCGCAACTAAATCATCCCAGCCAGGGCTTTGTCAAGCCGAGACTTAAAAACCTCTAGGGATGGAGATTCTACCACCTCCCTAGGTAACCCATTCCAGTACTTCACCACCTTCCTAATTTTTCCTAATATACAACCTAGACCTCTCCCACTGTAACTTGAGACCATTGCTCCTTGTTCTGCCATCCGTCACTACTGAGAACAACCTCTCTCCATCCTCTTTGGAACCTCCCTTCAGGAAGTTGAAGGCTGCTATCAAATTCCCCCTCACTCTACTCTTCTGCAAGCTAAATAAGCACAAATCCCTCAGTCTCTCCTCATAGGTCATGTGCTCCAGCCCCCTCCACTGGACCCTTCAAAGCATCCATATCCTTTCTGTAGTGGGAGCCCCAGAATTGGATGAAACACTCCAGATGTGGCCTCACCATTCTTGAATAAAGGGGAATAATAACTTCTCTAGATCTGCTTGCAATGCTCCTCCTAATGCATTCTAGCATGCCATTAGCCCTCTTGGCTACAAGGGCGAACTGTTGACTCATATCCAGCTTCTCATCCACTATAACCAGGTCCCTTTCTGCTGAACTGCTGCTTAGCCAGTCGATCCCCAGCCTGTAACAATGCTTGGGATTCTTCTGCCCCAACTGCAGGACTCTACACTTGTCCTTGTTGAACCTCATCAGATTTCTTTTGGCCCAATCCTCTAATTTGTCTAGGTCACTCTGGACCCTATCCCGGCCCTCCAATGTATCTACCTTTCCCCCTAGCTTAGTGTCATCTGCAAACTTGCTGAGAGTGCAATCCATCCCCTCATCCAGGTCATTAATAAAGATGTTGAACAAAACTGGCCCTAGAAGTGATCCTTGGGGCACTCCACTTGAAACTGACCACCAACCATACATCGAGCCATTGATCACTACCCATTGGGCCCAACAATCTAGCAGCTTTCTATCCACCTTACAGTCCTTTTATCCAATCCATACTTCCTTAACTTGCTGGCAAGAATATTGTGGGAGACCATATCAAAAGCTTTGCTAAAGTCAAGGTATATCACATCCACTGATTTCCCCATGTCCACAGAGCTCATCATAGAAGCTAATCAGATTGATCAGACATGACTTGCCCTTGGTGAATCCATGTTGACTATTCCTGATCCCTTTCCCCTCTTCAAAGTGCTTTAAAAGGGCTCCTTTCCCTTCTTACTTTTCTCAAACGGAGAGATCTCTGGGTAAAGGCCTGCATCACCTTATGCTTAGAAAGCACCTACCACACTGTAGACCATCAGCAAGACAAATATGCAATATGTGTAAACAGCAACAGTAGAGAAAAATTAGTAATCTGATCTGAGGAAAGTTATTGTTTTACTTCTCTACCATATAACTATCCCAGAGTCTTTGTCTACCCCTATATTGTATATAGAGTTGCCAACTGTTCTGGACTGAACAGACAGGGCAATATCATCTAGTCAATCCAGGCAGTCTGGTCCGGGAGACTTGGCAACCCTACTTCTTAAAGGTTTGAACAAAAGTGATGTATAGGTTATTGCATAGCTTCCTTGTTATCTCAGTGTCCCAGTACTGCAGATTATTCATTTTTGTTCCCTTTAGTTGATCCCTTTAGTTGGTCCTTCCTCAAGATTATCACCCTGATCATTAGAAACTGACTGTTCATTTTAAAAATCAGCTTCTTTCTGAATTTACCTAAAAATAAGGAAACTCCTTTCCCTCCTTAGGCAAACTAGCATTAGGCTGAGCCAATATCATTCCAAATGAGCTAAACAGAGTGTTTCATGAAGTGCTATTAGGAAATCTCCTAAGAAGCCTCTAAGATACAAATCTCTGAGACCTCATACTACAGAAGAATATTACTAGAGAAATTACTTCTACCATCCTGTCTTACGCAGGATTTTTCCAGTTAGGGTTGCCAACCCTCCAGGATTGTCCTTTAGTCTCTAGGAATTTAAGATTAATCTTTAATTAAAGATTATCATGTGATGAAACTTCTGAGAACACATCCAGCCAAAACTGGCAATCCCGTTACCACTATGGACTTTGATTAAGTCTAGAAAAAAGATCCAATAGCTTTCATACCTGGAAAGATTTCTACAGTGGAAGACCCACCAGTTGCTGGGAAACATGCTCCTAGATGAGAAGAAGAAAATCAGTAGCTATTCACCCCATCTGGTACTCTGCCCGAGAGCAGAAAACAACTTCAACTTCTAACTTCGTACTAATTTCAAGGGAAGTTAGTATCCTAAACACTTTTGTGGATCTGGGCCTCTACTCTCAGGGGTGCATAAAGATATACAAATGGGGAGATAAAACCTCTGCTCTTTTTCCTTAGAAGCCTTATTTTATTTTATTTTATTTTATTTCTCGAGAACCTATCAACCTCCTCAGAAATACTTCTCCATTTCCTACTACCTGAAAGAGGCTGCCTATGTCTCCATATCAACTAAGACAGGGTAGGTTACCTATCTTGTGTTTCACATATCCTGAGAATAATATGGCTACAACAATACTTTATCAACACTCCATCTCTTTTCAGGTCTCATATGAAAGCATACAAGGCTTGATTGCTAACCCTTAGGGCATGACTTCACTATGGCCTGGATCAACAAGCAGCAATCGATATAGCGGGGGTTGGTTTATCACATCTAGTCTAGATGCAATAAATTGACCACCAAGTGCTCGCCTGTCAACTCTGGTACTTCACCAGAAAGAGAAGCAGAGGTGGAGTCGATAGGGGAGCAGCAGCTGTTGACTGTGAAAATACTGCAGTAAGCAGACCTAAGTAGTCAACTTCAGCTACATTATTCACATTGCTGAAGTTGCATAACTTAAGTTGATGGCCCGTGGTAGTATAGATAAGGCCTTATTTACCTGAGTTTCCAAGGTAAATGAGTAGTTATTGTGGGACTGGTTCCATTATCATGTCTATCTCAAATCTCCCTCTCCCCGTTAATATTTAACTCTGAACTGTACTTAATTCTGTATATAATTTGGGAAAGAGAGAAAATTAAAACTGTATTGCTTTTTATTATGTTTGATTTTTGATATGCTATTACTATTTGGAGAATTGCAGTTGGAGCATCTGACTTCTTTTTTACTGCAGACATTTGGGAATCATTTTTTCTAATAGGGTACTGTTAAAAGAGGAAAATCATTAGGACTAGTTGTACTTTCCTGCATGTTACAATTTATTGAGTAAAGCTGGAAGCAAACACTTTTTTTATACAGTAAAGTGATGGATCTGGGATTAATTGTGAGTTTTCCTAGAGGTGTTCCCACAATGTAGTGAACTAAGCTTGAAGTAAAAGTCCTTCTAAGGTAACAGGAAAAAGTGGATAAAAAATTGTTAATGTCCAAGAAATATAGAACTGTCTGTAAATCCTCCACACTTACTAGGGCACATCTTCACTCACTGTGCAAGAGATTGATGTTCTGGCATTCAATTTAGTGCCAGTCTAGACCTGTAAATCGAATGCTGAGGGCAGCTCTGGCCAGTACTCCTCACAGTCACATTGGCCTCCCACTGTGGGGATGCCACCAAGCTCAGCTTAAGGTAAGCCAACTACAGCTCCGTGTTCTACATAGCTGGAGTTGCATACCTTAAGTCGACCTTCCAGGTCTAGTTTAGACCTGGCATTAGACTTGCTGTACATTTATGTTGAATAATACAGGTACAAATAGAAAAACATGTAACATTTTCTCAAGAAATGGGTAAGAACTTAGCTTGTTTCTGTCATGTGTGATTTTCTTTTCTTGAAACCTTTCAAATGTTAAAAAAAAAAAAAAAAAAAAAAAAGTAGACACTAGCCAAAGTCAAATGTTAGTGCTGTGCTGTGGTATACTGAAATAGATCGCACTCTAAATAGAGGAGTAATGAAGAGAAAACTCCAATTCAAATATTTCTCCAGGAACAATTCACCCAGATTAAATGGTGACAAAAAGCCAAACAAACCTTTTCAACCCTAATATCTTATTTTGAAATTGGGAATACCTTTCAAGTGATGGCAATTGTTATTACAGCCATCAGTGTCATTTCTCCTAATCCTCAAGTGCCAGGAATCAGGCACTTAGGTGATTTTTAGTTTAGTAAAATTTCTCAGTATAAGTTCCCTCCTGTGGATTTCTCAATAGAACTTACTTATTCAGCCAGGATGCTGCCTTTATTTCCAATTCTAAAATCACTGAGCCAAACTCATGCCTAGTGTAACTTCACAGATGCTAATGGAGTTTCACTAGAAATGAATTTGGCTCAGTGTGTTTTAGGGATTTTCTGCTATCTTGAGATAAAATAGAAAGGTATAAAATGTTGTGGGAAAGAACCCAAATGTAAATCAGAAAGAAGAAAGGACAAAGAAAACCTAGTGCTGGGCACTGCTTTGTCTAAGAACTTTTGGTTGCTGTCTTTTCTAAGCCAATATTGTAAGTGTTTAAAAAGTGAACCATAACTAATATAACTATAAACTGCTAAGAAATGAGAGATCTGACACTTGTTTATTGTTCATAATTTTAATAGCAAAAAGTGTAGGATGATCATCAAAGGACTAAATTCACTTCAAAAGGTTTGTCTTTTCATTCCTGCAAACGGAACAGCAGTTCGGTGCATTCTTTACTGTTTGTCAGAAAGACACCGTGCTCGCCTGCTTTTTCTGCTCTGCTATTGTTTCTATCACAAGGTACAGAAATAGGTTGCTCTTTGCCACCCAGGCAGACAGTTGCCACGCTGGTCTGCCAATCAAACATAAAGGGCTGCCCTTGTAGCTGCAGAAATCTATCATAGTTTGGACACTTGTGCAGTGTCAACTAATTTTAGTTACTGAGGCTAGAGATGATGTGAAGAGTGATTAGCTAAGGCATTTGTCCAAGACACAGCAAGGGTTATGGCTGTCCTTATGGCCAACAACTGCATAAATATAAGACAGGCTGAGTGTGTGAGAGCAGTTTCCACAAATGTATTTGAAGTGTGAGGCTACCTCCTCTCTATATTTATTATTCTAGCTGTTGGTGTAACGTTGATGAAAAACTCTGTTTACTTTAAACTGTTCCTGTTACAGGGGAAGTGTTGTTTGCATTTTTTTTTTTTGCCTTCACTGTGGATGTGAAGTGATCCCAAATTTAACATTACAAGAAAATAGGTTTTTAAAAAATTGTTTAGGGTGAGACATTCTATTTGCTCTGTAAACATTTTGCTTTTTAAAATAAATGTGTGTATACATATGTATATGTACATAGACATTATTTTCTGCCTCCAAATATACAATATGTTGGACTAGAGCAGTGAAAAGTTATGAACATGAAGCAATATTTACATCTTTCTAAAGGTTGACAGCCTTCCTTGAATATGTGTATAGTTTAGGAAAACAACCCATAGAATTTCAAACCGCAAAATAAGAGCTTCTGTCTGAGAATCCTTTTGTGAAAGGTTATGGGTAGGTCTAACATGTTTAAGTCCTTGCTTTCATTTCAGGCTATGCTGGCAACAGATGAAGACATACAAAGAGACCCATTTATGCTTTATTGTTCCAGTTGTTTGGCATACTTCCACCTGATTGCTATAGGCTTGGCAGACAGAAAAAGGAATCTGAGATTTTACTGGTTAGATGTCACTGTCACTAAAAAATAGCTCTGTTTTTAATACCCAGCATTCTAGTAGCAATTGACTCTACCCATAATTTAGCAGATGTCTGAGTAAGCACTTTTTAGAATCTAGCACATGGTCATGACTGTTACATAACCCATCTCTGCCAAGTTTTGTATGGTTCCATGTGTGACATTTTAAACACATTTGCAGATAAACTCATCAAATTTTTATACAGTCAAAAAAATCACTTTAAGGGCAATTTGACCTGCCCTGAACAATGGAAGGGGTAAGACTTGTAGCTGCATAAAGCTTGGTGCATAGGTGGATGTTGAAGAATGTTTTGGGGTGGGTGCTAAATTAGGGTTGACTGGGGGGGTGGCGGAGACTAGAGTAATTGTGTAGAGCTGAGTGGAACACAATTGTCTGAGTGGAACACAAAGGTGGGTAGGGATTATCAGAAGTGTAGAGGACAGCTGAGTAGTAACTAAAGGAACCTAGTTTTGTAGGAGTGAGTAGGGATGGCTGGATGTAACTGGAGAGAGAACCTAAAGGAAACTGACTTGGCACAGGAGGTGGGGGGGTGTGTGTCAGAGGCAAGATACATGGAGACCAAGTCCTATGGCTGGGAGAAACTAGAAGTAGGGTGATGGGAAAAGGAAACTAGAGAGGTTTGCAGAGGGCATAAAGGGTAACAGCTGGGTAGGAGTGCTTAGAGGCTATTGAGAGACTGAGGGTAGCTAAGTTTGAGAGTGTTCCAGACAGGTAGCCACAGAACTCATGGGGAGGGGAGATAAGGGAGCTGGCTGGGGCAAAGAAGGGTAGATAGGACTTTTTGGAGGTTGGGTGGCACTGGCAGCTGGAGGTAGGAGCTTGGCACCAGCTCTAGGCCTCTTCAGGGTCTGTCATCACTGCTCAGTTGGTCTTTCCCTGCTCAGACATGCTGGGGTGGGGTGGGGAACGAGGGCAGAGACATAGATAAAGGCTTCTTGGCTGCCTGCTCCTCAGGCACCGCATGTCTTCTGGTGGCTGTGTGTTAAACTGCAGGCCATTGGCTGAAGGGCCCAGGTGTGCGTGTATGCATGTATGTGTCTCTGTGTGTTTGTGTGTGTATTTGTATATGATTCCAAATTCATCCCTGTAACACAACTGACCTCATGGGCTTTAGTACTCTGCAAAGTGAGAGGATCCCAAAGCTCTGGTGCAGCCTGAGCTTGAATGTCTTCTTGTAATTAACCAGCCTCTTTGCCTGAGTCCTTAGCCTGAATCAGCTGGCATGGGCCAGCTGCAGTCATCTAATTGGTGTGTAGACATGCCCCTTGAGTGCATGTTCAGTACTGCCACCTAGAGTATGAGGTCTGGGTTCAAGCATTAGGTTGCTTTTTTCCTCCTAGGACATCAGGGCTGTGGATGCAGAAGATGTAACATGGATTATGTTGCTCTAATTGAGCAGAAATCCTCTTTGGCATGTGTGGTCTCCTGCTATGGCTAGCAGGACATAGCACCTTTAAAAGCAGGAATGCTGTGAAATGCATTTCCCCATTGTAGGAATGGGAGTCCTTGTACATGACCAAGAAGAGACCTGTGACTGCTTCTTAAATAAAGCAGGTCTCTAGGCTCAGTGTTGGGGTGGAACAGAGATGTGGGAGATTGTGGTGCATGGCTCCCTTGAGCAATCTGTGGAATACAAGCTATCTGGGTAAGACTGGTGGGCTTCCATCCCAGCTTCCCATATGGAAGCTTGGTGTGAGTCCCCGTGGAAGGGCCAGAAGATGTTTAGGAAGCCTGACAATATAGGGGGAAGGGATGAATATGTTTTGTTTAAAAGGGAAACTTTCTAATTTCAAATATCATTTATGCAGCATGCGAGTGCCCCTGGGCACAGAAGGTGGAGAATGGAGATAGCGCACCAAAGGGGAACGGGGGTGACCCTGTTACTGTTATTTAATGGCAGATCCTCTAAATACAACAAATTATATTAATGCATTCAAAAGGGATTTTTCTCAATTTTTTTTTTTTTAGCTGTAAGTATGACTGCTTCAGTTGGTGGCCCTGAAGCCCTGAGATGGTGGCAAAAGTTAAAGGCAGAAGGCTGGAGGTGATTGCCTGGGCTCCAAACAGGGATTGCAGTGGGTGCTTTGTGTGTGGATTGGTTTTTAAATTCTGCAAAGCTCTTGGATACAATGGTGATGGATATGGGATAAGAATCTGAATAAAAATGAATTAAACTAAAATATAGGAAGGCAGCTTTTGCATAGATTAGATTTTGTATATAACACTCCACTATCTTAATGAAGATACAAATGAGTGATTCCTTTAAATAAATCCAGTTCCTATTGTAAGTCATTACATTACAAATATGGGCTAGTTCAGTTTCCAGCTAAGACACACTTCATTCGAAAGTTAAGTGAATTATCTGGCAATTGTATCTGTGATTTACAAGGAACATGCAGATCTGCATTACCAGTGTCAAAGATCACCAATATAAAAACAGCAAATGGGATTTTTATCTTTCAGTACACTCCAGAATGGATGCAGAAGAGACACTTCTCAGTCTGTATGTACTGCAAGTAATGTAAGACATTATCTCCAAAACAGAAGACTAAACTTAAAACTGCTCTATGTGAATCCATATCTTAAATATATTTGACAATCAGTCCCCTTTATCTTACATGATCTTTTGACCTCAGGAAGGTGTTCATCACCAGCATGAAATGGTTACTGCTGTGCATCAAGACTATTGCTTTGGAGGAGTGTGTGTGTGTGTTTAAATCCACTTTAAAGTGATCCCAAGATGAGGAAAAATGTGCATAGAATAGAAATCCAGGCAGTGAATGAATATCCGTCCTGCCTTGGGACCTAGAGAAGGAAACTGTAAAAATGTAATGTAAAAAAATGAGGCTTTAATGTTGATTGTAGAACCTCATATTTTGGGCAGAATTTTCTAAAATTGCAGAGGAATCTCAGAGAGACTGAAAGAAAACAGAACCTTTTGTATTTTGTGCACAGAGCGGAGGTCAGAATCCCTACAGCTAACAACTTCTAAATATGTAGTACAGAAAGAACAACACTTCTTAATTTTCTATGGTCAGGAAATTGCAGTCAATATAGAATCATAGAATACTAGGACTGGAAGGGACCTCGAGAGGTCATCCAGTCCTCTGCCCTCATGGCAGGACCCAGTACCATCTAGACCATCCCTGATAGACATTTATCTAACCTACTCTTAAATATCTCCAGAGTTGGAGATTCCTATGGAGGTTGTGGAATCCAGTGTTAAACCACCCTGACAGTTAGGAACCTTTTTCTAATGTCCAACCTAAACCTCCCTTGCTACAGTTTAAGCCCATTGCTTCCTGTTCTATCCATACATGTGGACCGTGTTCATTCCGGCCCCATCTCAGAATGCCTGTGTGTTTCTGAGGTGACGAGCATCTGCCATTTCCATTAAGCTCCATTGGAAGCTCAGTCCTTGTGGCAGTCACTATTCATTCCTTCTCCCACGTAGGCCCTGCTCCTGCTAATACTAAGGTATGGGCTTAACTTGGCGTGCACATACAGATGCACAATTCCTTTGAACTCAGTTGAAACTATTGAAGATAGATGTATAGATGTTTGCAGAGTTGGGATTTTATATGCAAGCTTCTTTCAGTGCATTCTGACATTTTAAACTTCAATACTATAAATAGCCATATCAGAATCTTTCCTCCCTATGAACGAGTTCTTCCAGCCATTCTTGCTGTGTCAACTGACAACAAACATTACACATTTGGTAACATAGTGAAACAAGTTTATCCCTAGCATAGCATGGATAACATCAGTGGATTTACATCAGGAATGAACTTGGTTCATTAATGTTTTCTCAAATACTTTTAAAACATTTACTGCTGGAACAGGAAATTAATGTGCCCCATTATCTCCATATTGCGTATTTATCACCTAGGTTAAAGGTGACATCATAAACATTTAAAAAGTCCTTGTGCATAGAAAAACAATGAGTGGGAGAAGGCTGCTGACCTTCCATTCACATCAACTACACTCAGCCATTGCCTCAAAGGCTGGTGTTAATAACTCAAATGACTGCATGAGTGAAATGTTTCCCTATATGGTGAATATCTGCAATGAATGGCACATATGGGTCTGAGTTAGAGATAAAGGTTTAACAATCCAAAACCTATTTTATATATCTTTATCTGGGGGTAGATACCAGTGTAAATGTTGATCCCAATTGCCCTCTTATGAGGAAAACCTAAGTAGCGGTACACATGGAAAAGTGATATGTTAAGTTTTGTTACTGTATTGCTCCATACATAGAAGGTAAGCAGAACTTGCCCTTCCCCCTCTTAGAGGACAGGTCATTGGGGGTCCTGGGCCATTTTCTCTTTTACTTCCACACTTCCATCCCACTCCATGGTGGCATTGCTCCAGTAGCAGAAGTCTGTATTATCTTTCCGTGGGGAACTCTGCAGGGTGGGCGGGTGTCAAGATCATAGGCCCCTTTGTACTCCCTCCCATTGCACACACATTGCAGCACACTCCCATGCCTCACAAAATTACCCCAATGTTAACAAGTCTGGGAATAGCTAATAGAAAACTGGCTGACTGTCATGCCATACTGTATCCATTCGTTAAGGAGTGTGTGAAAACTCAAATTCAGGCCAGTGTTTCTTTTACAGTCAGGATACTGGGAGGAAAAAAAGCATTCTCCATGGTGTCTCAGTTGTATCTAGTTACTTGTATCACTATGTGCATGTTTCTTGCAGTGCTTCAGAAGCGACTACTTGGAATTTTAAAAAAGCACAGAAGTATCTTGCAATGCTTTTCACACCATCCCAATGTTAAGAGCAATGGTGCTTCAACAATCTCATCTCATCAACTCCAACCAGGACAGCCCGATACCTGAGTGTATGTCAGAAACCAGATAAGCATGACTCCAGGAGTTTTATATTAATAAGCCAGAAGTGCCACCCCCTTAAAATCTTAGTAGTTCCAAGCATCACACCATTAAAAATGCCAGAAATTTCATAAGGACTATGACATAGTTGTGAAAAAATGTTTGGCTTTTTAAAAACCAACATGCCTCATTATCTACATTAGTATAGATTCATAATAAAAATGAAGATGTGGGAGGAAGACAAGACTAATAAAAATTATCAATGTGTGGAAGAGAGGAGGCTATTTAGTAATGTGCTTATATTGGAATCTCCTTAGCTTTTATGACTCCAGACATATTTTTTCTCCCCCTTTAAATAAGAACATAAGAATGGCCAAACTGGGTCAAAACCACGGTCCATCTAGCCCAATAGCCTGTCTTCAGCTGCTGGCCAGTGCCAGATGCCCCTCAGGGAGTAAACGGAAAGAGCAATTTATCTAAGGATACATCTCCTGTCTTCTAGCTTCTAGGTTCAAGGACATGGAGTTTCATACTGATCATCTTGGCTAATAGTCATTGATGGACCTCACTTCCATGAAGTTATCTAATTCTTTTTTGAACCCTGTTATAGACTTAGCTATCATAGCATCCCCTGACAACAAGTTCAACTGGTTGACATTTCATGTCATTCACAGTTCCACTGGTTGATTGTATGACACATTTACCACTACAGGGGTACCATTCTTCTCTATGCACATTTTGCTCTGTTTTTGGCTTTTAGACTGTGCCCATCTATGTATTATGCAAACAAACTGGAGCTGTTCCTCCCTTACTTGTGCCTACTGTCAAGTCTACTTTGGATGCAGAGGAAGTAAAGCCAGCAGACAATAAAGGAAAAACAATGGGATAACTGCAGTGGAAAGTAGGTGAAATGCTGTTTTTTCACTTGGGATCTCCAGAGTTTACAAAACAGTTTGGAGTTTGACCTTCCAACTCCAGGCCACTTGGCACTTGTAGGTGACATGAAGTAATAATTCCTAAGGCAAATGTTTATTGAAAAACAGCCTTGTGATTTCTTAGTCACAGAGACTAAATTTTCAATGAAACTAAATCTGACTAAAGAAAAAATAGCTTTCCATTCCTTCCCCATGGCCATTCAAAATCCTTTAGGGAGTATATTGTGAATCTAATAATACATTTCTAATAATATAAAAAGCTACTCTGCTAACATGTGTATATATTGCTCCAGTTTCACTAAGCAGAACAGGTCTATTTCCAGAAATAAAGGAGGGTTTTTTTAGGATACTTTTTTACCCTTTGGTTAAAACACAGGATTGAGAGAGTTAAATGGTTTGGATTCTCTTCCCAGGCCTGAGTTCTGTTCTCTTTAAGTTCTTTGTTGGAGGGAATACCCCTGCATGTTTGTACAGTACCTCGCACATGGAGGCCAGAGCTTTTAGCTGTCATCACATCATCATACTATGCTTGCTCTGCTGAGGACTTCTTGTATGACAGTGTGACAGTATACTTACTCCTCTGTGCCTCAGCTTCTACCCAGTTGCTATCTCAAGGGTTAAGTCTACCTGCCAGGTTTATTGTGAAGCATAATTCATTGACATTTGTAAAGTGCTTGGCGATCCCTGAAAGGAAAGAACCACAACCACAAAAGCATATTTTAGCTAGAAGATGTGAATGCTATATAGTTACAAGCTATGTAGTTCAGGTCTATGCCAAGGAATATAGGAGACATTTTCTAACAAAAGAAACATATTCATGCACTTATTTCTTTTTGCTGTGCTCTCAAATATGAAGCTTTCAAAGTGTGCTGATAGAGTGACATGAACAGGTCCAAACATCAAACTCACCCTTCTCTCATCACTACGGTTCTTGTGAGGTGCTGAGTAATAGCTAGTATTTTAGGGTGGGTAATTAATGGTGGGAGCTAGTCTGTGTTTCAATCACCTGCCTATCAATCAAATTTTGAGAGGTCAGAGTTCAATTAATTGATGACACCCTTGAGGCAACCTAAACAGTTAACAAGTCAGTGAGACTTGGTGGAAAAATAAGCAGAAAGTTAAAAAAAAAAAACCTACCCTCCAATAAATTTTGTTGTAATGTTACATCTCTCTTGTTTGTCTGTCCATATCTACCCACTATTCAAAACTGTTATACATAGTTTGTATGCAAACAGCATGAACTGTTGACACTGAAAATCAGATACATTTCAAAGCCAAACATCCTGCCTGCCAATTATAGAGTCATCATCTCAGGGAGGCTGTTCGAGTCTCTCAATCTAAACATACAATTTTAGCTTTTTAAAGGTTCTGTGAAAAATCTATAGCCTTATTAGCAAAGTTTGCATTGCGTTCAGCTACTTAAATCCCCATACATTTCTTATATTTGGTAAATTTTCATCTAGTAGTTTAAATCACATAGTTACGGTACACTTCCAACAAAAACCTGAAATACTTGACTCTTTCCTTTGAAAGAAGTCTTCACATCATTACTCTGTAAAGAAGGCAGACTTGTTATACATTGAAACCAAATCTAAAACATTTTAATCAACTTGGTTTAATCAAGATAGTTTATTATGCTGCCACTAAAGTGAAATATGCGAAGATATCACCCCGAGATATGTGAAACTCAGTATGTCCACAAAACAGGTATTTGAGTGAATATTTTATTTGCCTTAAATATGTGCAAGTTTGCATCACCATGTCAAAATTATGCAAACCCTCTAGTTTATCAAGGGCTTGACGTATAGTGACATCATATGGCTTGTTCATGTCTGAAAAACTTTCAGGCAAAATCTATGATGGACCTTCTCTGAATTGCGTGTGTAACAAAATATGAAACTGGCAAGTTTGTATGGTTTTGGGCTTCATCTTGTGATGAATAGTGCTGGCCACTATTTGGTGACTAAAGGATTAAACTTAGGTAGCTAAGGGATGCTGGCAGGACGTCAGGAGAGCCTATGGCAGAGGGCATTGACATTTGAATTGAAAGATATACCTGCCTCCTGTTTTATTTGTGAGAGTTTTAGAGATAGAAACTGGAAAAATAAGATGAACTAAACCAGGCAGAATTCTCATGTCTACAAGGAATACTGGACATGGAAGTGGACTGGATCTTGAAACACAGATGGTGAGCAGATAGGGAAAATGTATATTTCACCACAATCAGGTTATTTTCTTTGTTTTGTTGTTTGATTAAACTTTTCTGTGCTAAGTCCATGTGCCCCATTCCTTGTATCTAAGCTGCACCCAGAGATATCATTTTTCTCTGTGTTTTAATCTGTTCTTTTCTCAGTTACTCTATAACACCTAGCAACCAAGTAGGCTTTATCACGTATGTCTTTTTGTTTTGTTAATAACATCTCCTTTTTTTAAGGCAATGATTTGATTCTTGTGTCCTAGAAGGTAACAGGAGGTCTGTGTATGCATGCCTAAGACTGAGAGGTCAGCTATCAGAGATTGCAGTTTGTTTTCTCTTTTTTTCTTCAAGCTCTCTTGTAGTAAAAGAGCTTGGGGGTACCCCTCTGGAAGAAGTTCAAGTGCTTCTTCCTGGTTCTAAGAAGCGGGGAGGAGGGGTCTATCTCCCAAGGCCAGGGAATCTGTAATCTTGGGGAGTTTTTTTAAGCAGACGCCTATAGAGGCAAATGCATTTAAGGTCTTTTGCAGGTTCTAACTTTCAAGACTCGAAGTGCCAGAGTGGGAAACAGCCATGACACATCTCTTTCTTTTTCTTATATCAAACATTATTCTAATGAAATGCACTGGCCCTGTACAACAGCTAAGACCATATAGGACTATAACAGAGTTTAAAGAGAAGCTAGATAATTTCATGGAGGTTAGGTCCATAAAAGGCTATTAGCCAGGGGATAGAAATGGTGTCCCTGGCCTCTGTTTGTCAGAGGCTGGAGATGGATGGCACGAGACAAATCACTTGATCATTGTCTTTGGTCCACCCCCTCTGGGGCACTTGGTGCTGGCCACTGTCGGCAGACAGGCTACTGAGCTAGATGGATCTTTGGTCTGACCCAGTACGGCCATTCTTATGTTCTTATGACCAATCTTTTTGCCAGTGATTTGTTTCTGGCTTTTGAGAGTGCAATCTGTCAGTCCTTTATGGTTAGACAGGCTGATGGGAAAGGGGAAAGCTGAATAACACCTCTTTACTAAGTTAGCATTGGTGTAAATCTTCTAAAGGGAGGCAGGATTCAGAAAGCCTACACAGGTTAGTTTGCATCTCTCTGCGAAGAGACTCCATTTGCAACAGTGCAAACCACTGTGAAAATAGGGGGATAAGGAGCCATGATGTGGGAGGAAGTAGCTGATGGAGTTCAATGAGAGCTGAAAACTTAGTACAACCCTGAGCACAGCTTGTTTACTTGGGCTGCTTGCAGGAACCAACTTTTGGTCTGAAAGCCATAGTCAAAATAGATATAATAACTTTCATGTCATGATTAAATGATATTGTCATGACAAATGATATTGTCTTCTTTCTTCTCATTAGAGCCCTGTTCCTGCACCATTAAAGTCAATAGGAGTTTTGCTATTAGCTTCACTGGGCATAGCAGGATCAAGACCTACAAAATCTTGCACCCAGGAATGGTGCTGCAAGCCATTTCTTCATTACATAAATTGCAAGTCTTGAGCATTGTTCCTCTAATGACTTACAGCAACAGGATATGAACAAGCTGTTGTGAGTGGCTGAGATACTCGTGGTGAAGGTGTCCATTCAGGAACCATTCATTTGGAGCCTTAAAAAAAGATGAGGCTGAGATCAACATCCTTGCTCTGGTCCCTTTATACAAGGCCTTAAAACTTCTTGTGGTGGAATGATTGTCCAGCCCTGGCACTGTGGAAGACAGCCATGAGGATGCCTTTTGAGGACTCTGTCAGCAGCCCCAGTTTAGAGGATGTGCTAGAAAAGGCTATAATTTAAGAAGTGTCTAAATTATACAGGGGGCTTTAGGATGGGAGGGCACAAAGGTGGTTTAGCCCCTCTCTTACAAGGCTATGAGTTCTGTACATCACAGAGTAGAACAGAATCTCATTTGAGAACTGAAACTTTAAACTTCTATAGGTAGCCAGCAGAGTAGGAGGATTATGTATTTTCTGTAAATCCATGTAGCATACTGCATCAGTTAAAGTTTCTTCAGGGCTGATGCTTTCAAGACTAAGTAAATTGGTCTCCCGACAGTATCTCCTCCTCATCCATGTGCTGATCTCAACCAGACACAAAGATAGCTGGGTGACTGTAATCAAAATTCATCATACGTAGAGGTCTGCCTCCAACATGAAGAATAATATTGTCAAACTAGTTTATGTAGGGAAGTGGCATTTATACATTTAAGGATTACAGAGTTAGGAGTCTGAAGTAGAATCATAGTAAGTGTATTGAAGAACTAAAGCAGAAGCTTATGAAAAACTATATTAAAGTACATTTCACAAACCATAGCACTTGGAAATATTCCAAACTGAACTACTTAACTTTATATTTTGGAATGTTATGCAACTTTAAATACAAAACAAAAAGTGGATCAGGTAGTCTAGGAAAATCACTGTGTTAAAACTAAACAAAGCAAATGAATTGTCAAGATATGAATTATAGAAAAGGGGAAGGTAAAAATAGTTGTGACCCAAGATTAAGCCCTATCAGCTTTAGAAAGGCCTGGAGTTCCATAGATGGCTGGGGAATCCCAAAAGAACCTAAAGAAGTTAGGTGCCCAAATTCTGATGAAACGCCTCAAGAGTTTAGTATTTTACTCCCTTGGGTCTTCTGGAAATCCCAGCTAGGACCGAATAAGCTAAGGTGGCTTATTTTTGATAGGATCATCTTTGATCCCTAAGTGAAGCACTGTCAGATCCATTAGCTCAAGCCCTGAAAAATTATCAAAGTTATACCAGTGAAGATAAGACTCCAAGGATGGCCAGCAACTTTATTTTACTTAACACAAGGAATACGATTTTGTTATGTTGAGGGAAACAGAAGAAAAAGATTGAAGATAGGCTGGCCAAAGTAGCAGGTCACCACCATGTATTTGCATGCTGTGTACTTTGAATGCTAAAGCTATCTGATGACTGCAAGTTGTGGACTTCATGAGAGTGGTCATTAACCCTAAATTTGAGATGGTCTGGTGCTCATGGGTACATAAAAGGGTATATGGATAAATATCTAGGCATGCCATTGGATGGAAGCAGTGAAGTGATTCAAAAGCATCACGAAAACTTTAAGGAGACAATCAGATTCTTTTTCCAGATATCTTTGGCAAACATCTGGTAACAGTGGATATGCTCCATGGCTTGGAAATAATAAAGGTTAAATATTTCCCCTCCTCCCTGCAATATATGACAAAAACAACTCTGTCCTCAACTAAATGAGAAAAATATATGGGATGTGTTTCACGAGACCTGTAATATAGGGAGACTTTTCCCAGGCTTTCTTGGGGCCACACGTTATGAGGCAGAAGACCTCTTAAGCTTGCTAATGTGCCAGATGTGGGAGATTGCTTCTACTTCAGAACAAAGCATTGGACAGAATCCAGATCCCAAACTGGAAAATAGCAGAAGTTGCTTTGCCTGACTATTTTCAGTGTTTTCAATATACTACCTTTGCTACTTTGGAGCATTATGTGACTTTTGCACTCATGTCTCTGAAAGCAGAAGATAGGGTTACATAAGAACATAAGAACGGCCGTACCAGGTCAGACCAAAGGTCCATCTAGCCCAGTATCCTGTCTGCCGACAGTGGCCAGCACCAGATGCCCCAGAGGGGGTGGACCGAAGACAATGATCAAGCGATTTGTCTCCTGCCATCCCTCTCCAGCCTCTGACAAACAGAGGCCAAGGACACCATTTTATCCCCTGGCTAATAGCCTTTTATGGACCTAACCTCCATGAAATTATCTAGCTTCTCTTTAAACTCTGTTATATTCCTAGCCTTCACAGCCTCCTCTGGCAAGGAGTTCCACAGGCTGACTACACGCTGTGTGAAGAAGAACTTTCTTTTATTAGTTTTAAACCTGCTACCCATTAATTTCATTTGGTATCCTCTAGTTCTTCTATTTAGGTTGTTTCATTGTTTGCCTTCTTAGATGTATTTTTCATAATTGTGAGCTCATCTGCTCTTACTGTTGGCTTAATTTGCTTCACACAAGTTGAAAATAGTGAATAGATCCATTTGTGGCACTTACTTGTCCAAAGACTAAATTGATATGATTGTCAGCAATGTCAGGAGGTTGAGCTCAGGGAGGGGGTCCTTTCCAATCCCATGTTTTATGTCATAAATCTCATACATCAAGTCTTCAAGTGGTCATCTGTAGTGGTCAGGAAGGAAACTCCACACCTATCAACTGTATTTTTTTTACTCCTTCCTCTGAAGTATCGGAGATGGTTATAGCTGGAGATAGCACTGGTGCCCTTCTGGGGGTCCTCTGAGATGGTACCAAAAATCTCTCAGATGCTTGGCTGGTGTGTCTTGCTCACATGTTGAGGGTCAAACTGACTGCCACACTGAAGGTTGGGAAGGAATTTTCACCCAGGTCAGACTGGCGAGGATCTTTTGGAACCTTTTGCCTTTCTCCGCAGTAAAGGGCTTGTGTGGCTTGCTATGTTCATCTGGGGAGAGTAGTTCATCAAACTAAATTCCATGCCTCTGAAGGTGCTTAAAGCATTAATGCACCTCACTGCCTGCAATTCTAATACACAATAGTTTAGTCTTTGAAGGACAGTAATATTTTGGTTTAATCCAGGTCAATGGCATTAATACAGGGAAACTAGGTGGGATTTAGTGGCAGGAGGTCAGACTACATAATCAGAATATCCCTTCTGGCCCTAAACTCTGTGAATAAATTACCTCTGTAACTCTTATACAGGTTATTATTGCATTTACATCAAACTGGGGGCTGTGCCCCCTGCTCGCTATGCTCACCAACCCCCTCTCTCTGGTGACTTTTGCAGTCAGAGAGCATGAGAGCTATGCTTGCCAACCTTCTCTCTGGGGGTAGGTGTCTGGCAAGGAGAGAGGGTGTAGGAGCAGTCTCGGGTGCGGGGTCTTGGTGGAAAGGGTGAGTGAGGGGGCTGGGGATGCAGGGTCTCAGTGGAGGGTGTGTGTGAGGGGCTAGGGATGCAAGGTCTTGGCAGGGTGGTGAGTGAGGGGGCTGGGCGTGTGGAGTCTCGGCTAGGGGAAGTATGAGTGACAGAGGCTGGGGATGTGTGGTCTCAGCAGGATGGTGAGTGAGCAGGCGAGGAGTGCAGAGTCTCAGCAGGGAAGTGAGTGAATGGGCTGGGCCGCACTGGGAGCTCATGATGGCACTTCAGTCTCACCCCCCCCCAGCCGAGACCCTGCCCCCACAGTCCCCTCACTCACCAGCTCCAGCTCAGCCCCTCTCCATTTCCCCCCACAGTAGGGAGCCCACACTGGTGCTCCAGCCCCCCCCCAGGTTGGGGGAACAGCAGCAGGAAAAGCCTCCTTGAAGTGCATCCTTGCAACAGTCAGGGGAGCAGGTAAGGAAGCAGCAGTGTGTGGGGAGCTCAGGGCTTTCTCTCTTTTCCCCACCACAGGAAGCTGATATTGGTGCTTCAACCTTGTGGGGCATGGGGGAGGGAGATTGTAGAACTACAGTGTGTGAAGGGGCTGTGAGTGAGCGGGCTGAGGGTGGGCGGTCTTGGCAGGGCAGTGATTGAGCAGGCTGGGAGTGTGGGGCTTTGGCTTGGGGGGTGTGAGTGAGGGGGCTGGGGGTGACGTGAGGAGGGGATGCAGCCAGCCTGAAAGGATCGTGGGGGAAGAGGCTGGTCAGCATGAAAGGCAGGGATGTGCATTCTCAGCTTGGTCCGGCCCGTGGTGATGGTAGTGTGATGCAAGGATGGTCTGCAGGCTGCAGGGGAAGAGGCTAGTCAGTGCAGAAGGCAACCTGGTCTAGGGGATTGGTGCAAGAGCTGGTGGTGGTGGCCTAAGATGACCCCCTTCTCCCAGAGGAGCGATATAAGGACCAGAGGAGCTGTCTGGAGCTAGGGGTGGAGCAACGCTGGTGACATGATGACATCACTCTGCTGTCCATCAGGAAATTTATAGATATATATAGATATAGAGAGAGAGAGAGAAGTTATGCTAGTACTGAGAAAAGTAAGAGTACAGTGCCTTTACTTTATGTCCCCAGAGTGGTGCTGACAATTCTTCAGATCTTCTCACCTTCTCGCACTGTCTTTGTAGATTCTAAGCTCTCATGTGATCTTAGAGCAAGGATCTCAAACACCCGGCCCACAGGCCATCCTCAGCCGGAGCAATTACACAACTGAGGATTGGGAGAGGCTGTCTGTTATCGACCCTCAAGTTCTACCTCTTCCCTCCACCGCCCTGCCCTCTCCCCCCCAAGAACTCCTTCCCCCGTGTGTGCAGCTTTGGGGATCACCAGGGCCCCTGGTGCCACGTGGTGGAAGTATTCATGTCCCTCCTACACTCCCTGCAGTGGCAGGAGCTGCGGGGAGCAGGGGGCCGGGGAGGAGCAAAGTGTACTGGGTGTGTGCACTTACTCTACTGTGCTCCACTTGCTCATGGCTACTTTTGCTGCGAGGAGTGGGGGAATGACCACTGCCACTATGCGGCATGAGGATCCCCCAGTGATCCCCAAAGCCATGTCCTCAGGGGACAGGGTGCCATGGGGGAGGGAGGGGGAGGCGATGGAAGGAAGAGGCAGGGTTTGTGGACCAGAAATGGACAGCCTTCCCACCCTCAGCCCACCAGGAGTCCCAGGCTGGATTGTGCAATCGCTCCAGTTGTGGATGGCCAGCAGGCTGGGAGTTCAGAACCCCTGCCTTAGAGATCTCTTGCCACTGCTAGTCTTCTCTGTTAGAAATTGCATTATTCTGTCAGACATTTGCTAGACATTCCTTAGCACTGTTTAATTTAAATGGGATGAGCTTTCAGTTTCTCATTCATGCATGTGTCCCAGGATTCTTCTTAGATATAGAGCACATCAGCTTTCAGAATAGTGTTACTGAAAGAGTAGCCACGGATCATTTAACAAATCATAGCCAAGTTAGTTTTGGCAGGTGTTTACTAGATGAAGCTGAAAAATGACTGACTGGGTTACCAGTCTTGTATTAACTTATATAGAATATATGGGCCCAAAGAGTCAAAGGTGTTAACATGATCCAGTTATTGTCCAACATTAAATAGTTTTAAACAAAGCTTGATGTGCAGAGACCTCAGCCTGCTTAGTGCCTTGGTAAAAATGCCATTAAGAAACCTTTTAATATTTTATGAATGATCCAGAAAAGAAGGAAAACAGTTGAAGCATTTGAAAGGTAAAATATTAAGTCAGGGTGTTTCATTTGAAGGGGAACAGAGCTATTGTTACTTTGGCTGTAGAGAGTTTTGAGAAGGAAACCCTCTGTCTGTTTGGCAGTGTTTTAGATGATAATAATGGTTCTTTTGGGGAAAAGAGAAAGAAAAAGTTCATTGAGATGGACTGGAGTTATTGATGCTGCTGTTGAAGTCTGACCTTATTTTCTTGAGGACAAAACAAAACTGGGTTGGAGGAAAAAAACTGGGGGAGAGAAAAGAACAGCAAAGATAGAACGTGCAGTTTCTATATCTTACACTTATTCTCCCTTGCAACCTCATTGCTGGAGAAACACAGACATGGTGTAACTGTGAGTGGGTGAATTTGAACCTGGGATCGATGGAGCTTAGTGTAGGAGCCTCGACTGCTTGAGCTAAAAGTCAGCTGGCTCTCAGCTTAGGCTATAGAGCTCACTCAGGCTATGTCTACACTACAGGGATCTATTGGAAAAAGGTACACAAATTTTCGAAGAGGCTTTACCGAAATTTGGGCTTTTCCGAAATTCTTCCTCATGGAAGGAGGATGACAGGGCTTCCAAAAGAGTGTGTCTGCTCTTCCACAAAAAAAAAAAAGTGTACCTCCAGTATCCTGGAAAACCCCCGTAGTGCAGACATAGCCTTTTTTACCTCTCCCTGTAAGTGGTCTAAGTGCCACTACATGGGACAGTGAACCACACCCATTAGGTGTGTGGGTTACAATGACACATGGGCATATCAGCTACTCTGAATGGCCTAGGAGGCAATTGTTTTTAAAATTGTTTTCATATAGTCTTCTTTTTCTTTGAAAGTCACCTCTAGCTGAGGTTCAGAAAATGGAAGATCTGTGGGGATGGGAAACTCCAGCTGTTTCTTTGTCAATATGTAAATTTCTCCTCAAACTCTTTTTTTGGCTGAAGAAAGGTGATAGTCCATTTGATTTTATTGAAAGGGTCAGTTGAAGAACTGGTTTGCGGCCTGCTTTTCTAAACATGGAACATGTTACAGTAATGTTATGCAGGCTAATCTTATAATTTTGCATATGATGTTTCCACACACAGCTTACCAGGACAATAATGATCATCAGACTGGGTTTTCAAATGATATCTCACAAGGCACACTTTGTACAAAATACATTCAACTTTTATAAAAAGATGAATGTAGCAATATAGAAAGTTACAAGAACATAAAGCCAGTTTGGGGTTCTGTCCTGTTTTTAATGGTCTGCTATGAGGCGAGCACTTTTAGGGTGTATCTACACTACACTGTTATTTCGAGATAACTAGCATTATTTCAAAATAACAATGTGAGCATCTACACAGCAATTCCGTTATTTTGAAATAAATTTGAAATAATGGATGGCTTTTCTGACCTTGTAAACCTCATTCCACAAGGAATAATGCCTATTCCAAAATAACTATTTTGAAATAAGGCATGTGTCGACGCTCCACTGCTGCTATGTCAAAATAGCCCCTCACCAGGGCCATTCTAAGTTATTCCTCCCCAGTGCCTCCTGGGGTTCTAAATCGAAATAGTACATCTACATTAGGGAAGCCTGCCTTGGACTAATTTTGAGGCTTCCCTGCAGTGTAGATATGCAATTTTGAAATGAACTATTTTGGAATAACTATTCTGGAATAGTTTATTTTGAAATAGGTGTGCAATGTAGAAGTGAATGACATCAGACAGAATACCAGCCACTATGGCTCAATAACAGAATATAAGAGAGGGCAAAATGGCATCTTTTAAAAATTGGAAGTCAAATCCTACTGAGAAAAATAGAAAAGAGCATAAACTATGGCAAGTCAGAATAATAGTTTAATCAGGAGGCAGGCAAAAAAAGCATTCAAAGAGCATCAAGGAAAAGAGCACCTAACAGAAAAAAAGCACACCAGAAGTAATATGAGATATTTCTTCCACATATTGACTGTGAAATGTGTCACCCTGTTGCCAGGGGATAGCTGTGAAGGCCAAAAATATAACTGGGTTCCAAAAAAGAATTAGGAAAGTTTATGGAGGATTGGTCCATCAATAGCTATCAGTTAAGATGGTTGGGGCAACCCCCCATCATGCTCTGAATGTCCCTAAACCTCCAACTGTTTCAAAGGGCCCTAGATGATGGGGATGGATGATTCATTAGGAAAAGGCAGGTTTTAGTAACGGGGGATTCAATCATTAGAAACATAGATAGCTGGGTTTGTGATGACTAGGAGAACCGTATGGTAACTTGCCTGCCTGGTACAAAGGTTGTTCAACATCTTTATTAATGACTTGGATGAGGGGATGGATTGCACCCTCAGCAAGTTTGCAGATGACACTAAGCTAGAGGGACAGATAGATATGCTGGAGGGCAGGGATAGGGTTCAAGGTGACCTAGACAGATTAGAGGATTGGGCCAAAAGAAATCTGATGAGGTTCAACAAGGACAAGTGTAGAGTCCTGCACTTGGGATGGAACAATCCCAAGCATTGTTACAGGCTGGGGACTGACTGGCTAAGTAGTAGTTCTGCAGAAAAAGGACCTGGGGATTACCGTGTATGAGAAGCTGAATATGAGTCAACAGTGTGCCCTTGTAGCCAAGAAGGCTAATGGCATATTAGGTTGCATTAGGAGGAGCATTGCCAGCAGATCTAGAGAAGTGATTATTCCCCTTTATTTGAGAATGGTGAGGCCACATCTGGGCCCCCCCACTATAAAAAGGATGTGGACGCATTGGAGAGGGTCCAGTGGAGGGCAACCAAAATGATTAGGGGGCTGGAGGACATGACCTATGAGGAGAGAATGAGGGATTTGGGTTTGTTTAGTCTGCAGACGAGAAGAGTGAGGGGGGATTTGATAACAGCCTTCAACTTCCTGAAGGGATGTTCCAAAGAGGATGGAGAAAGGCTGTTCACAGTAGTGACGGATGGCAGAACAAGGAGCAATAGTCTCAAGTTACAGTGGGGGAGGTCTAGGTTGTATATTAGGAAAAACTAGGAAGGTGGTGAAGCACTGGAATGGGTTACCTAGGGAGGTGGTGGAATCTCCATCCCTAGAGGTTTTTAAGTCTTGGCTTGACAAAGCGCTGGCTGGGATGATTTAGTTGGGATTGGTCCTGCCTTGGGCAGGGGGCTGGACTTGATGACCTCCTGAGGTCTCTTCCAGCTCTGTGGGTATGCCTACACTACATGGCTCCGTTGACAGAGCCATGTAGATGAGCTTTGTAGACACAGGAATATGAAGCGGTGATTTAAATAATCGCTGCTTCATTTACATCAAAATGGCTGCCGCGCTGTGCTAATCAGCTGTTTGTTGGCACAGCGCAGTAGTCTGGATGCTCCGCGGTCGACATCAAAAGTCTTTGTCGACCGCCCCGGTAAACTTCATCCCACGAGGCATAACGGGGTGGTCGACAAAGGCTTTTGATGTCGGAGCGTCCAGACTACCATGCTGTGCCGACAAACAGCTGATCGGCACAGCACGGCAGCCATTTTGACGTAAATGAAGCGGCGATTATTTAAATCGCCACTTCATTTTCCTATGTCTACAAAGCTCATCTACATGGCTCCGTCAACGGAGCCATGCAGTGTAGACATACCCTATGATTCTATGATCTCTCGAGATATCTAGATAGGTTTCCAGCCCTATATTTTGGACGTGTTCCCAAGGGAATTTAGATGGAAACATTTCCTGTCTTTTGAGAACTTGCTTTCCAACCTGAAAGCCTGGCATCACTCAGAAAAGTTACTGTATGAAAAAGGCATCATGAAATTCTGTGGCTCAGTACTACTTATAGGTCAAGCACAGTATGGGGGAAAAGAAGCTGGTCTAGTTTTCATTTTTCATTTCAATGAATGGAGAGGGGGCATGAATACACACACACCAAAAATGAAAAGTTCTATGATGCTATGATCACTCTGAACAGTTACTGTATGAAAAAGGCATCATGACATTCTGTGGCTCAGTACTGCTTATACGTCAATCACAGTTTTCATTTTTGGCATCTGCGTGTCTGTGCCCCCTCTCCATTCATTGTTCAGCCTGAGAGCAGAAAGTCCAGATGGGTTCTCTGCTTCTTACATACCATCCTCAGCAGCCAAGAATCTGCAGACTAAATGATGCCTTCAGTTACACTTGTGCAGTAATCTCAGTAAGTTTGCACACGTATAGATGATTATTAATTAAGTTCCAATTTGCGGCACCAGGAGAAAAAAAATACTCTATTAGCTGTATGGCAGTACTATACTGACAGGTAAAAATCACCATAAACTTATTTTTATCACTAAAGTCAGTTGATGTGACTGAAAATACACAAGAGCAGAGCTGTTGAATAAGAAAATTCCATTTTCACACAATCATTTTTCAAGGTAAAAACACATTTTACAGTTGTTTTAAATCAATTATTTCCCCCCAGGTGTTCAAAGCAAAATAAAAACAAATATTGTGAGATTTATTTTAATGTCACTCATCTGCAGTTTTACAGACCTGTTCCATAAACCAGAGAGCTAAAGGTGCCTTATTATTGCTAGCAATTTTAGCATTTCCTTCCTTGTGCAATAATAGCAGAGGGTCTGTGAGGTTTCTCATTAAGAGACAAGTGCCAGATATTGACAGACTGCAGAACTTTAGCCTCAGGCATTCCACTGTTGTCCACTAATTATTTGAGCAAAATAGAAGCTGTGATTTTTCAGAGATTCATTTAAATACCTCAGATGAGTTTAAAGGGGCATAACTTTCTAAGTGAAATGATTTTCGTTAACCTACTAGAAAGTACAATGTAGTTAATTCAATTATTCAATCTAAGATTTTCCAATTTTTCTCTTAGACGTGTAAAAGTAGTCCTAGTTGGATTATTTCCTTGTTGGGAACAGGAAAGAGTAGACTTCTTTTCTCATGCCACCTCACATATCATGCTTGGTGCAGTAAAATGCTTCCCTTTTTGCCTGTTGCGGTTTTAGCTTTAAAAGGATTGATTTAATGCTGCATCCAACTTAACATAGACATCTACCTCCTTCGTGCTGATGCCTTGCCCCAGCTATTTTATGATGCTAAAGAGGTAGGGTGAGGCTGGCTATAGATTGTCTTTATTACTCTCCTTAGATGTTTCAGTCACCCCCAAAGCAAGTTAATGTGACAGTGAGAATCGTTCGTTTACTTCATTATGAAATATGTGACCAAAGAGTGGAATGTGCTTGACTAAGCTTGCTTCTTGTACTTGATTTTAATTACATCCTTTCATACAGGCATATGAGATATGAATTCTAGTGTTGCTACAGAGCAGACAGAGTTGTTTTGATTTCCCCCACCCTGGCAAAAACCCACTGGCAAAAAGCTCTCCCAATATATATGAAATGCAAAACTCATAGTATGCTATTCATTCTGTAGGTATGTTTGTTTATCAAGCATAAAAACCACAAACACTATTTCCTGTCCTTTTGGGGTAAAGATAGCTCAGATAGCTTGATCTTTGTAGCTGCACAATTAAGGAGCAAAAGATGTAGCAGTTCTAGCTTTACAGGCAATAATACATATAGAACACTGGCTTGTTCAATTGCTCTTTTTTTGTGTGCAGTGTTATCTTGCTGGCCTCTTAGTATTGCTACTAACCAACTGTAACTTAATGTGACAAGGGTAAATATTACCATTTGTCACATCTTGAAATGGATATTTATTTGAAATTGAAACTTGTAATGAGTAAAGAAAACCAAAATGACAGCTCCCACTAGTGTTTGAGGTCTTTGTGTTAACAATAATTCATGTGTAATTACTCAGTTATTGTTAGAAGGATAAAATATATCTCAGAATACTTTTGTGCACAATAGATGACATGGCAAATTAACTATTCCTGGGAGTGTCTAGCACCATCTTTCAGATTTCTTATTTTTATTTTGTATGTTCTTACCAATAATTTGCCATTCCCCCTATCATGTATTTGACAGACCCTTTCAGGTAGGGCACAATGATGAGTAAAATTCTAGAAGCCAGAATTAGAGACCCAGAAGGTTTGTATGTGAGGCAGCTATATTCCTTTTATCCCCCAATTGAGTAGCTGAGGGCTTTACATAGGATTGTTGTGAGTTGAGGACAGTCAGGTTTTTAAGTGGCTGTTTGAGCTGGGAATTCTAAGGAAAAGTATAGGGTTTGTTTCTAAAAGCTTGCATTTTTAAGGTCCTGTGATTATGAGCACAGAGACAAGGTAGCAGACTTTTCAGGCATCATTCAGAGCTTTGACAACTTGTTACCTGTCCGCTTAGCTTCACTGGAGACTTCATGGTGGAAACTAGGGTAATGGAGAAGTACTGCTCTAAATGACTGGATATAAAGCAGGTCTCCTTCCTAAAATTCTGGACAAGCTATGAAAGAAGAAAACAGCCTTTGTTTCTGCCACTTCAAAAAACCTATACCCTTGCTTATTAGCTCTCAGAGTGATTTACAAAGGAGGTCGATATCATTAACCTCATTTTTACAGATGGGGTAAACCACCAAGAGGGTTTTAAGGGGGGTGGAGATTTCTTCTGAGACAAGGAGATTGCCATCATGTGTCATGAACAGCTTGTACTTCCTATCACAGCCTGTAACTAGAAGTAGAAAACATGTTGTGTCCATATTACTTGGATCAATATCTATATAGGCAAACAACACAGGAATGCAGGGGCAAGATTAGAAAGGCAAAGGCACAAAATGAGCTCAAACTAGCTACAGGAATAAAGGGAAACAAGAAGACTTTTTATAAATACATTAGAAGCAAGAGGAAGACCAAGGACAGGGTAAGTCCACTGCTCAGTGAGGAGGGAGAAACAGTAACGGGAAACTTGGAAATGGCAGAGATGCTTAATGACTTCTTTGTTTTGGTCTTCACCGAGAAGTCTGATGAAGGAATGCCTAACACAGTGAATGCTAGTGGGAAGGGATAGGTTTAGAAGATAAAATAAAAAAAGAAAAAGTTAAAAATCACTTAGAAAAGTTAGATGCCTGCAAGTCACCATGGCCTGATGAAATGAATCCTAGAATACTCAAGGAGCTGATAGAGGAGGTATCTGAGCCTCTAGCTATCATCTTTGGAAAATCATGGGAGACAGGAGAGATTCCAGAAGACTGGAAAAGGGCAAATATAGTGCCCATCTATAAAAAGGGAAATAGGAACAACCCAGGAAACTACAGAGCAGTCAGTTTAACTGCTGTGCCAGGAAAGATAATGGAGCAAGTAATTAAGGAATTCATCCGCAAACACCTGGAATATAAGGTGATAGGTAACAGCCAGCATGGATTTGTAAAAAACAAATCATGTCAAACCAATCTGATAGCTTTCTTTGATAGGATAACGAGTCTTGTGGATAAGGGAGAAGCAGTGGACATGGTATACCTAGACTTTAGTAAGGCATTTGATACGGTTTCACATGATATTCTTATCAATAAACTAGGCAAATGTAACTTAAATGGGGCTACTATAAGGTGGGTGCATAACTGGCTGGATAAGCATTAGAGAGTAGTTATTAATGGTTCACAATCATGCTGGAAGGGCATAACAAGTGGGGTTCCACAGGGGTCTATTTTGGGACTGGTTCTGTTCAATATCTTCATCAACGATTTAGATATTGGCATAGAGAGTACGCTTATTAAGTTTGCAGATGATACCAAGCTGGGAGAGGTTGCAACTGCTTTGGAGGATAGGGTCATAATTCAAAATGATCTGGACAAATTGGAGAAATGGTCTGAGGTAAACAGGATGAAGTTTAATAAAGACAAATGCAAAGTGCTCCACTTAGAAAGGAACAATCAGTTTCACACATACAGAATTGGAAGCGACTGTCTAGGAAGGAGTACGGCAGAAAGGGATCTAGGGGTTATAGTGGACCACAAGCTAAATATGAGTCAGAAGTGTGATGCTGTTGCAAAGAAAGCAAACATGATTCTGTGATGCATTATCAGGTGTGTTGTGAGCAAGACATGAGAAGTTATTCTTCCGCTCTACTCTGCACTGGTTAGGCCTCAGGTGGAGTATTGTGTCCAGTTCTGGGCACCACATTTCAAGAAAGATGTGGAGAAATTGGAGAGGGTCCAGAGAAGAGCAACGAGAATGATTAAAGGTCTAGAGAACATGACCTATGAAGGAAGGCTGAAAGAATTGGGGTTATTTAGTTTGGAAAAGAGAAGATTGAGGGGGGGACATGATAGCAGTTTTCAGGTATCTAAAAGGGTGTCATAAGGAGGAGGGAGAAAACTTGTTCATCTTGGCCTCTGAGGATAGAACAAGAAGCAATGGGCTTAAACTGCAGCAAGGGAGGTTTAGGTTGGACGTTAGGAAAAAGTTCCTAACTGTCAGGGTGGTTAAACACTGGAATAAATTGCCCAGGGGAGGTTGTGGAATCTCCATCTCTGGAGATATTTAAGAGTAGGTTAGATAAATGTCTATCAGGGATGGTCTAGACAGTACTTGGCCTGCCATGAGGGCAGGGGACTGGACTTGATGACCTCTCGAGGTCCCTTCCAGTCCTAGTATTCTATGATTCTATGATCACTATCAGTGTTTTTACTAGAATTGTACCATTGTGTGACCTGTATTAGTTTATATCTCATTTCAGATTTGTAATCCCATCTTTAAATGGGGCAGTAAACCAATGGTGAGGAGATCTGGGTAAGCATCTTCGCAATAGATTATGCATTGTCTTGGTCAACCTAAACACTTAAGAGGGAAAGTGTTAAACTTCTAGACCAGCCGTGGCCAACCTGTGGTTCGCGAGCTGCACGCGGCTCTTGCCCCCCAAAAGTGCAGCTCGTGAAGCCGCTCCTGTACTCCCCCCAAATGGTCCCCGCCCTCCGCCAACTCCCCCGTTGCCCCCGGCTTGCCTGTGCTTACCGGGTCGAAGTTGCGGGGTTTTCAAAATGGTGCCCAAGTTGGCGGCCGTCTTAAAGGGGCAGCCTCCTTTTTAAAATATTTTTGGTTTTGCTCAGAAATTCTGTTCGGGGGGGGGGGGGAAGCTTGCTTTTTCCTTTTTTTTTTTTTTTTTTTGACAATTCTGGTGCGACTCTTCACATTTTTTCCACCGCTGTTTTGGCTCTCTTTGTTAAATGGGTTGGCCACCCCTGTTCTAAACAGTTAGGAGAGGCCTGACTTTGTGACTATTGACTAGTTCCACTGCATGCATTTAGTCAGGTTTTCTACAGATATTCTACATCCATAATACACCTGATCGAATATATTTGAGAAAAAAGAAAAAGGAATTAATCACAGTCAAAACTTCATTTATAACATTGTAAACAGAATAATCCACTACATGTTTTAAAGTCATTAGAATTTGTCACAAGAATTAACCACTTGTTGATCTGTATTCTTTTGAGAGCACACATTATAGGGAGGTGGGGTGGTCGTCCGAAAGTGCTGGACAATGGAGTTTGAATGAAACTCAAGTTGCTATAGTGTTTCATCTGTCTTCTCATTCCCATCCAACTAGGACCATCACTTTCACATCAGCAGTTCTCAAACTTGGTTCACATTTCCCAACTTGGTCATGATATTCATATTCATAGGGCTGCCAGGATCAGCGTTAGACTCGCTGGGACTACCAGAGAGACCATACTTGAGACCCATTGAGGCAGGGCTGAAGCACAAGCCTGAGAAACTTAGCTGCTCAGGGCACCTGTGGCATGGGCCCCCTGGAAATTTGTCCTGCTTCCCAACCCCTAATGCTGACCCTACGCTTCACTTCCTCTCTGCAAGCAGGCACCTGTCCGGACTATCTGAAGTGGTTAACTACCACTATCTGAAGTAGTACTCAGCGTGTTTTGTGGAATGGAACATTTTCTGAAGAAAAGTGGAAGAAAGGGGAGTAATGAAGAGGAGGCAATTGCCACTTGCAGGGAAAGAAAAGCTGAGAATGAGGATCCAAACAGCAATAAAATACCAACAAACTGCAGTACAGGGTAGGATTTACATGGACTGGTTTGAACATGTGGTGTGTGGTGAAGTTTTGGCAACAGAGAGCTTAAAAGTGTCTAAAATGTTGCAGCACTTGCAGACACGGCACAACAAAACCACTCAATTGTTTTCAGCAAAAACTGAGAAAACTACAGGGCCAGAAAACGCCAGCGCATGAGAAAGCCCTGGAGCCATCTTTTGCTGTCTCATACCAGACAGCTAAAATTGGAAAACCGCACACTACTGAATAGGGTTTTTTTCCTGCCATGTATCAAGGAAATGGTTTTGATTATGTTGGGGCAAGGTGCTGGGACTCAGCTTCATTCAGTTCCCTTGTGTAATGTCACTATTGCGAAGTATATTCACAGTACAGCAGATTGAATAAGCAATCACCAAATTTGGGTGAAGTCCTTTTTGTCACATTCAGTTTGATGAGATGATGGATGGGTTGGGTGCTTCTCAGATGCGGACGTAAAATTTGAGAACAATGAATAATTCCAAGAGGAATCTACATTCCTTTTGTCTCTGACTCCGCTTGGAATGGCAGTGCTGTGCATGAATTTGCAATAATGGTGCTTGTGCAATGACTGGAAAAAATAACGGATTAGTCATCTGAGTGCAGGGTGTTGCACCATCAGTAGTTGGGACTCACTGTATTATACACAGGCAAGTGCTAGTTGCAAAAAACACAACTCGTCTGTTCTAAAACAAGTTCTTGATGAAGCTATTTGCAAAGTTAACGTCATGAAGAATAGCTCAACAAATGTACATGTGTTTGGAGTTTTGTGTGATGATGTGGTAACTGAGCACCATCAGAGTCTTTAGCTCACAGGAGATTGGTGGCTGTCTCAGGGAAAGGTTCTCAATCGTTTCTTTGAGTTCGGAGAGGAAGTGAAATTTTTTCTTTCAGACAAAGATTCCCCCTGTTTTAAAAATATCGCAAATGCTGAGTGGCTTGTTTTGCTGGTGGGATATTTTGAATGCCTACATTTGTTACATACCTCAGTTCAAAGGTGAGACACTGCCATCTTTTCTCTCACTGACAAAATCAAAAGTTGGATCAAGAAACTTTCCTTGTGTATGCTCATGTTGTGGATAGTGACATTTATATGTTTTATTTTATTTTATTGGCTGTATGATTTTTTGGATGAAAATGCCTTGCCAAAGCCTGACTTGCAATCCATTAACATCAGCCACCTGGAAAGCCTTAAACTGCAGTTTTGGGAGTATTTCCCTGAAAAGGATCAGAAAACAGAAGCACGAATTAGAAATCTCTTTAATGCAGAAGTGACTGCACATACTGTTATGTGACTTACAGTGAAAGAAATGTCAATAGACCTTTCCTGTGATGAGACATTGATGCTGAGATTTTCTGAACAACCTCTGGCTAACTTCTGGATTTGAGAAGACTATCCAGAGCGGTCATCTACAGAACTGAAAGCGCTTATGCCAGTTTCATTCACCTACCTGTGTGAAGCTGGCATTTCAGCACTGACTTGAGTGAAAAACAAATACAGGGCCTTTCTCACTCTCTAAGATGACCTCCATATATACCTCAGCCACATAGAGCCCCACTTCAAAGATTTGTGCTGCTCAATTCAAGCTGACCTCTCCAATTAGGTACATATTTATTATTATTTTGTACTACTGGATATAAAGGTTGATTTTTAAAATTGTATTGGGAATTGAAATATTTCACAGCTACTTTTGTAGACACAGCCTTGTAATGCATTTTTATTTAAAAATTAAGTATTCTAGGATAACAAAGGGCACTGGACTCATGTGGTAATTTTTGTAGTTGAAGGGAGTCACAGTGAAGCTGCAGAACCACTACATTAACTAAAAGGGAAACATACAGATTCATGCATCCAGTTACACAGAGAAGTCAGAGGCATGAGTAGCACTTGGAATTGGAGTCTTTCCAGAAGAATGTTCTCTCACATGGCCTAGAATGACAGTTCCATGATCCCTCTTATTTCTCTCTTTTCACAAAGATTATGAAGATGTGTTTGATGGTGACATAGTGATGATGTAAGTCATCTGATGGTATAGAGTAAATTGTGCTAACTTGGGATTCAGTAGGTATGCAAATCAAAAGTCACTTACATCTCTCCAGTATCCTGCAGTGACCAAAATCGATCCTGGTATAAGCAAATGCAACTCTCATCTCTCGTTTTGATGGTACACCAGAGCTGAATTTAGTCCTGATAGTTAAATTAGGGTAAGTCTACTTTAGTATCTATCCTCCTGGTCTTTCTCCTATTACAATACCCTCCTTTTCATACCCACAATTGTATTACAGTCTGTGACTATTACCCATAATTCCTAATAGCCTTTCCTGTATGTGTAAGTCTCTTGAAGATCAGGTGATACTGAGGACAGTGAGACCCCTTTTCCTCATGTTGAATACTACTTTATTCCACAAGTTGTCCAGATGATGACAAGTAGGGTAATGTCTGTCAGTGTGAGTTAGGCTGTCAGAATATGACCTAGAAAAAGTAACCATAAAGTTACAAACAGGTATGGGTAGACATTATGTAAAGACAGATATTTCCATGCTTAGTGGAGCTGCATTCTCTCTCAGTATGTTACTTAATTCCAACAAGAGAAGGCAACTGTAACATGATTCTATTTATCTTAATTTCATTTTCATATGTTGTTTTAAACTTCCATTAAATCCCGAGGAGATAAATGTGCTTAGTTGCTAAACCTATAAATAATCATAAGTGAGAGCCCTTATCGTTTGAAGTTATAGTTTACGTTCTAGCTAATTTAAAAGAATTTCAGATGTAAATAGGGTTTTATAATCCAAGCACAGTGTGAGATGCCATTCCCAACCAAAACGTGCTGCATTTGTTCATAGTGGCACAACTGAGAGGACATAGTGGAGTAAAATATCTTTGCTCTGTTTTACTAATTACTACATGGCTGCCAAAGATACAGGCAGAGAGATAGGACTTCAAGGGATGTGCTGGTGTTAGACTGCAGAGTCTCTTTCTGAAATTAGTGAACATGAAAGGAATGTGTTGTGAGCTCCTATCTACTGTTTATCTATGAGGGCCCAGCAGATAGTGAGCTTGACAGTGAATTCTAGCCCTGAAACTGATGAAATGCCAAAGTTTCCTTAGTCCCTGGGACTGCACGGTGTATCTTTTCTTGCTTCATAAGGGAGTGACTGGTATTTGAGCACAGATAACAGCAATCTTTCTGGTGGTGCTGAGTTAGAAAAGACATTCCACCAAAACAAACAGCAGAATAACTTACACATTTTTTTAACGTGGCAACCCATATTCAGTCTTATAATGTATCAGTCTCTTAGGGAGGACACAGAATGCAATGGACATATTAAACTTTATTGTAGGAAAAAGGTAGACTCCTTCATCTTAATTTGTTTGACAGTTGAAGCAGACATGGTACAGAATGAGAAAATAAGTTACTGTTATATGCTTGTAAACTTATTTAGGGTGCATCTTCACAGCACCCTAATCTAAATAAGATACGCAATTTGCATTATGCAAATTGCATATCTTATTTCGAATCTATTTCAAAATAGCTTATTTTGAAATTTGGCCCGTCTACACAGAGCCAAAATTTTAAATAACATGCTATTTCAAGTTATCCCTTATCCCTCGTGCAACAAGACTTACTGGGATGGCGAAATAGCACACCCATTATTTCGAAAAATATGTTGAAATATTGGGCGGCTTATGTAGAGGTGGGGTAGCTATTTCGGGATGTCTCCGGGATCCCAAAATAGCTGTGCAGTTTAGGCATACCCTAAGTTTGCAGAGAGTATTCTTGTGAATGTAGTTTAAAATGGTGACACAGAACATGGTAACAGTACTAAACATTAAAATGAGTTTTTGGGGGTATTTTTAAAGTTTCTACTAACCAGTAAAAAGTTATTCAGCACCTAAATTTCATGTACCATGTGTATTCTTAACTATCCTTCCCCTTCATTTTACTGATGCACTTCACATTAAGGAATCTTGTACATGTGTGGGGAGGAGGATTGGTGGGTTTGTTGTTGTTGTTGTTGTTGTTGGGGATTTTTTGGGGGAGGAGGGGGAACTGAAGTGTGCCGTTTTTCAAAATTACTATTAACTATTGTTTTGTTGTTCAACCAGTATTATTTATTATGTTGATATTTATATCATATAAAAACACTTATGTGCATGCACTTACATTACACATTCCTTGTCCTGAATGTTACAATCTTTATATTTTGGTAAGTGGAAGAACATATCCTTCCACATAAACCTAAATAACCCATTGGTGGAACTCAGTTTTCTTCAAGTGTTTCCATTACCTTTCTCAGATACAATGTAACTTGCTCCACGAGTAAATAGGTTTTTAAACAATCTAGTGTTTGCTCTTTTGTTTGCATGATCTTTTTTTTTTTGCTTACTAGCATAAACAGACATACTAACTTGTGAACTTTATTCATTGAATGCTTGTAAATAAACCTAAATGTTTAAGCTTGTGCATAATAGAAAACACTGAATATCTGTCATGATGCATTTCACATTTGACCCAACTGTTCAGTGCCTATAATTTTATGCAATGTAACTTTGGAAGCAGTGAGCAGGAGAGAGCGATCACATGTGTAAAAGAAAATATGAATTTCTCTCTGTTCCTTTGAACTGATCATTTTTTAAACTATGATAGCATGAAACCATTCATTTTCAAATACTATTATATTTACTTATTTAGATAACTTCAGGAAATTTGGCTGCTCTCCCTTTCTTGCCATAGAAAATCTTCTAGTCAGTTGGTCCCTGATCCAGAGAGGAGACCATATGGAAACTCTTGGCTCAGAGACTCTAGAAGTTTGCTTAAACACTCATTTGTATCACCATTCATCTACCTTATAGGTATAATGAGAAGTTCCTCCACTTTTCCATATATATCTGTTGCTACCACATATAGTAAAGGTTTATATTTAATTCAAACATTTTGTGGTTGATTAAATATTTCAAATTGGGGAATCATTTCCTACAGGAGAAATAGAATTTCCACATGAAGAGAGCTTCTGGCTTAGCGATGCTAATTTTAAACTCCAACTACAGATAAACTTTTGTAGAGTGTAGCAGAGTAAATACTAATTTTACTAGAATGATAACAGATTGAAGGTTAGCAGAATAAAGCTAAACTTCATGACATATTCTATTAATGGATTTAAGTAAATAAGGGTTTTTTACCTTTGTTGGAAATCAAAAAATTAAAAATAAAAAAAAATTGGGTCAAATAAAACATTTTGTTTGATTTGTTTGTTTGAAATGTTGAAAGAAAAAAATTTCAGCCGGAGCACTTTCAGGGAATTGACATGAATTAGTGAAATATTTGTCACTGAATCTGGAAGCTTTGCTGGGAGATGAGACAGTAGGGAATGTGTCAGTGGAAGATTTTGCCCATGTCTTAGGCTACATCTAGACTGCAGGATTCTTTCAGAAGAAGCTTTTTTGGAAGAGATCTTTCAAAAAAACTTCTTCCGAAAGAGAGCATCTACACTGCAAAAGTGCATTGAAAAAACAATCTGCTTTTTCGGAAGATTGCATCCACACTGAATGGACGCTTTCTCTCATTTAAGCTGTGATTACTATAGATGGAGTGGCCACCAGGGCACCTGTGCTTTTTCCTCCTTCCTCTTCTTTCGAAAGAACTCCCTCTTCCCTTTCCACACACACCTTTTTCTGAAAGAGCTCTTTGGGAAAAAGACTTCTTCCTCGTAGAAAGAGGTTTACCAATGTCCAGAAAACCCCTCTGATCTTTTGATTTTTTTTCGAAAGAATGCAATTGAAGTGAGGACGTAAGTGAAGGGTTTTTTTGGAAAAATGGCTGTTTTTCCGAAAAAACTCTGTAGTGCAGACATAGCCTTAGTAAAATTGCCAGTGGTTTTATAACTATTAAATAGTCCTGGCAGCAAGGAGCACCCAAGTCAGCCTCTCTTTAGCACCTGCATGGAGCACCATTGATCCATGCTGAGCACATTACACGGTTGAGCCTTATTATTAGAATGCACTAGTCTACGATATTCTAATGAGTCAATTGTTATGTAACACAGAACCTGAAATGATAAAGTCCAACAAAACTTTTCAACCCTATAAAAAAGAAATATCTTGATCATTTCCCATTAAAGGTCTGTACTGGGGTGTGGAGAACCTAAGGCCCGGGGGCTGGATGTGGCCCCAGCTTGCCTAAATCTAGCCCCCAAGGCTCAGGAACACCACTCCCCCCCTGCACTGGGAAGCCTATCCCTACTGTGGGACTGGAGTACTAGTCTGGACCCCACTAGGTTCTAGTGTGTGAGGAGAATATGGTCTTTCTCCTAAGTCAGTGAGATTTGGTGGTTGGTTGGTTGTTCGTTGGGTGGGTTTTTTTTGCTTCACACTGATGTGTGAGAAAATTTTCAACTAGCTTTATTTTGAAGGACAATGTGTACTAAGGAGAGTGACACTTTTGACTAACTACACTGAGCACGGTATGGCATCTGTGCATTAGACTGAAGAATCAAACCATTTTAGATAATAAAATATACTGATTCTCTAGTCTTTTATACCAGTTTTATGCCTGTATACAAATATTGATTTCAGTGGAGTTACACTGTTACAAAAGCAGAGTAAATCAAGTCCATTACATGTTGTTTATATAAAGGAGCTGTTGCAGTTGAAAATGGAAAGGCTCACAGAGCCAGAGGAGGCCAAATAGGATTCCTACAGATCAACTGCAAATTTTCTCCAGATTTGTGAAAATGTTTCAGCTATCTCAAAAAAGAATGTAATATAACATAGTTATAAAAACCTTAATGACAGACAAGCAGATTAAAAAATATTTATATTTTCTACCACTGAGCATTTATCATTTACTAATACTGAAGCGTATGCTCTGGCACATACCAATGTGTTTTCATACAAAATGCAAAACTTTTAAACACTTTAGTGAAAGTTTCCCTCGCCCTCAACCCATCTCTTAACTGGCATGTAAGTGAGCATACTAGTTTATGATAGATACTATTTCTGTTCATTTTAATAACAAATGTAAGTAAGAGTTTTAGCCTTTTAGAAACTCACTGGTATTACAATTTTTGTTTATCTAGATTCATAATGAGACATTTAAGATCAGCAGGCTGTTTTGTAAGCACTAATACATTAAACTTTATGTAAACTCATGCATTTCTAGTCTACCTGATAATTTGCTAAATAATGTTGACCTTAATACAGTACAAAAGGACAATATAGAATTTAATATTTTTGTGGAAAACACTGTTGTACTTGAAGGCAACTTTATACAAATATAGGCAAATTAGAACACAAACTATCTCTATCCCTCAGTAATACTTGAACATTAAGTAAAATAAAGATTTCATCCCTCATGGATCATATCTGTGATATAATGTGTGAGGAATAATCTGTAAATTTAGAACGGGGAGAGATTAATCATTTAATCCCTGATGCCCAATCTAACCAAATAACAAAAATTCTACTTCTGTTAGTGAAGAGATGAAGTGTAAGTGGGATAAATGACCCTACCACTCTTCTATCAAATAAAATGCCCTAAGGGTTTGGTAGCAAGTATTTTATGTATAAATAAAAAGCTATGCCTAATCTGCATTTGCACAAATGGGATCAATTTAAATTAAAAAAAAACTGGACAAGACAATCTCAGATTGGCTCAATTAGTCAATTTCACAGATGAACGGAATCCCATATCATGTCAAGTTAAGCTACTTTGCCACTTGCACCCAAGATATAATTTGCATACATCACTGCTCAATTTGGCCTGTTGTCTTCATTCCACTCCCTCCGCACACATACTCATTCCCACAATAAGTAGTTGCTCTTTTCTGTGGCAATTATAAATGATGTATTTAAAAAAAAACCAGAATTGTAAATTTGACAGCAAACTAATGTTGACCATAACAGAGAGTAAAGACTTTTGTCATAATTTTTCTACAATGATTAGTTAATGAGATTAGGAATGGTTTTATTTGGCTACAGTTTAAAAGATTAAGTGTGGGATGAGGAATAATCACTGTTATTCCCAGAAATTCCAGAATATTTTCCTTCCATTCTGAGATTTATATTTGGTGATAGCACATTAAATGCTACTAATTAGGGAGTGGTGAGAAGCAAATGGCCTTCTGAGTTACTCCTTCCAAAGGCCGTAAAGTGAAAGTCTTGCTGAAGAAAAATATGTTTTGAAATGTTCACAACTTAGTCACTTTGTTTTAAAACACAATTGACATAACCTCTCTCCCTTTCAGACCTCTCCAGCAATAACAGTTAAATACATGAGTCGGACATGACAGCTTATTTTTCCTCAGTTTATTCAGCATAATAGGGTAATAGTTCAGGCTGTCATTAAACTGTTACCATCCTGAGCCCAATCCTCTACGTGCTTAATCATATGAATAGCTTGACATAGAAGAGCAACCCCTTTGACTTCAGTGTGATTGCTCTTTTGAGCCTATTACGTGTGTACATGTTTGTAGGCTTTGATCCCTTGTGTATAGTGGTAGAATATTAAAAGTTCCAGCTATGTAAAAACGTAGAGAACTCCAAACAGAAATGATAAAATATACTGAAAAATGTTTATAATGATAAAAGTAAACCCTTGAATTTGACTAACACTTAAAGCCACTAAAGGTAGGAAGGGTTGGTCTGTGCTACAAAGTTAGGTCTGCTGAATGGAATTGTTCCTCTGCAATGTAGTTAAGATGACCTGAGACCTGGTGGAGACACCACTAGGTCTACAGAAGAATTCTTTCATCAACCTACCTGCTACTTCTAAGAGAGGTAGATTTATTACAGCAATGGCCCTTCCATCATGGTAGTTAATGTCTCTGCTACAGCTGTGCAGTGGCAGTACAGCAGGTGTGCCGCTGTAGCTATTCTAGTGTAGACATAGCTTCAGCTGCATGTCTAGGACTTGATTATGTAGCCCTCAAAAGTAGTCCTTGCCCAGGAGAGTAACTCAATTGAGAGCAATGGAACTACTCAAGCTAGGGCTGCTAAAATAATTCACATTTCCTGTTTAAATGTTATTTAACATTTAATTAACACGTCTACCTATTAAATTCAAAGTGATGAAGCTAGTTGAAAATACCATTTGATTCTAGAAGACCTATTTATTGAGAGGAATGAATAGATCATTCTGCTTGCACCTGTAGGCCAGGCCTTTCATTGGTCTCTGCTGACAAATACACTTGCAAGCAAATGACTCAGTGAAAATGGAATCTCTGCTCCCAAAGTGCCAGATTGTAGCTTGGCCCTTTTGTGCACAAGATGAGATATTTAGGGAGCCTTGCCTGGCCTCCTGTTGTGCCTCTGGCTGAAGGCAAAGATCATGGTTGCAGTCTTCGCATTCTTCTGAGCAATGCCAATGGGCAAGAGGTAAAGTGAAGCCAGGGATCTGTCCCCTGTGCGCCTCAAAGCTACTTATTGAGGCAAAAGTGAGAAAATAAAGTGCCCTGATTGGCTATAAGTCTTGATTGGCTAGGGAGACACAGATGATATCTTTTAAAATTCAAAATAAAAAGATGTATATGATGCTCCTGCTTTCCCACTCTGGGGCACCTTATTGTATCCTAGTTTGCCATGAAAACCCCCCTCTAGTGCATTTATTTAAAAAAAAAGAATTAGGCTAATGTAAAATAGCAGACAGTTACTGTTGCATTGTGATGGGTTTTTCAATACTGTCTCACTGCCATGAGATCAGATATGAATAAAAAAATACGAGGACCCATTTTAGCCTTATTTATTGCACATTGATCCATACACTGTGGGAAAGAATGATTCAGGATTATTGCATCCAGGAGTAGCTCCAACAGGCATACAGATAATAAAATATCCCCGTTATTTGAGGAGAAGCAAAAGCTGTGGACAGCCAACTATTCAAAATATTTTCAAATAGTAGTTCTCTTAGTAAACCTTGAAATGACCTTAACTACCATCTGGAGATAGGATTTAAGAAAGCTGTTTCTTTTTTTTCTTTTTTTTTTACAGTACCTGGCATACCCAAGCTGTCTTCCCTTCCAGATTCATATTGTGTACTAGAGAAAGAAAAAAAGAGAAGAAAATACGAAGCAGTGTAATGTTAGGGCGAGCTGTAAGCAAGAGCAAAAATAAGCAGACTTGGTTGAGAAGAAAGCTGGTTTGGGGATAAAGTACAACCTGGATTCTGTTCTCAGCTCTGCCCACAGACATCCTGTGTGATGTTAGGCAAGTTGCTCAGCGGTTAGGCCAACCCTCACAATATTTGGCATTTTATTTAAAACCCTAGCTCTTGGAAATGGAGTGATTATGTGAGAATCTCACCTTTCATTTATACAAATAAATTAATAGCTTTTATGGTTCCAGAGAAAATCTAGGAAAGTGACCTGAGTGCACCCTATGGGCACATCTACACTACAGGGAAGAGCGACACTGCCCCTTGCATTTGCTCCCGTTGACCTCTCACTGTGTGGATGGTAATTTAAGAAATAGAAACTCCAGCTACGCAATTAACGTAGCTCAAGTTGCATAGCTTAGGTCAACCTTCTGCTCCAGTGTAGACTAGGGCTAAAGGCTCAAAGTAGAAGGTGAATTCAAAGCCCAGTGTTGGCTTACAAATCATGAGTTGTTTTGGTTTTAATCCTGAGATTTGCAGAGGCATTGTTTGTTGTAATTTAACAATTTGGGGTTGGCAGTACTGCTTATGCCCTTTGCCTCAGTTTTCTTCTCTCCAAAATAATTAAAATACCTCACAGAGGCTTAAGGCCATCATTTGCAAATGCTTGTCCACATGCTTAACTTCTTTTCCTGTGTGTAAAGTTAAGCATCACAGGCTTGTCAGACTGATGCCTTAATCAACCATGTTTTTAAGCATTTTTCAGTAAAAGGAAGGTGCTAGAGAAGTGTGTGATGTTACCAATGAATTTAAGATTTTCAGCAGATCATTAACTTATGAAACATAAAATGGGAAAGAAGAGGGCTGCATTTTTAGAGGGTTTAACCCTTTAAACTAATAGCAAACAGAACTTCTCATTCTCACTGTTTGGCTTTATTCATTTCACATGAGAATAACATCTCTAGTACCAATTAAAGAAAACTATTGCTACAAAAAAAAATCTGATCACCTTCAGTCAGGTTATGATAAGTCATGTTCCACTGGTCCAAATCAAACGAGGGGAGTCTCCAAAGTTTGACTGCATTAACAGTCTCAGAATTATGTGACCTTTATGTTGACGTTTTAATTGAATTGAAATAATTCTTCTTCCCTTGCACCTTGAATTGCTTCCTTGGCATGTTCTCCCATACACTAGGAATCTGCTTACACTACACATTTCATAAGGGTTCTAACGGCAGTCCCCTCCAATCCTGCTAGCATACACAAAAGAGCAAAACATGTTGCACTAAAAATGCATGCTATAGCTCACTACCTGCTTATCCACAACATGTGGCACTTGCTCCTTCTCTGTTTACAGCAGGGTTCTCAAACTTCATTGCACCACAACCCGCTTCTGACAGCAAAATTAATACATGACTACAGGACGGAGGACTGAAGCTTGAGTCTGCCCAAGTCCACCGCCCTGGGTGAGGAGACCAAAGCACGGTTGCAGAACAGTGTGGAGAGGGGCATATGAACCCATGCTTCTGGAGGGCTCTGCTAATGAAGTACATAGCACTTGATTCACTCTTGGGTGGCCACGTGACAACGCAGCCTATAGAGAACACAGGTTGTGACCCACTTTAGGGTCCTGACCCAGAGTTTCAGAACCACTGGTTTTGAGTGCAAGCTTCTCAGGACAGGGACTATGTCTCCTGTAAATCATCTAAGGTAATTCTGATTCATTAATAATAAACAGTACTATTCTGCCTTTAAAGCAAAAAAACAAAACAAAAAACAGTGACTGACTTCTGGGGCTCTTTTAGAAGCCAAAATGTCTTACCTTAAAATACTCTGCTGACATCCACCTCATTAAGTATTTTACAAAGACTAAGGAACACATGTTTTCTTTGTATTGATTATACTGTTAGAGTGGTTAGGAGTGAAATTAGCATGGAAGAGGAATTGCATTTGTACATGTGGAAGAAGGGAGAAGTTGAGTTATCAGCAGGCATTATGTCTCCAAAGCAGAAGACTACAGTCACCAGACCTAGCAGTTATTGAAAGAACAAGACATTTTGATCTCTGCCTGGGATGGTCACCCTCATTCAGGCCCAGAGCTATTACTGAGTTAGGTATTTAAAATCTATAGCCTTGGCTACTCATATGTTTTTAAAGCTAGATCATCAACAAGGCAGCAGAGTTCATTGTGCAATTATATGTAATGGTTTCCCATCACCTCCTGCCAACAATGCTATTCTTGACTGCCCATTTGTCTGCTTTCCATCACAGTCTTCCCTTCTTCCTCCACACTTTGATTGCCCTCTTTGAATTGGTTCATAAGGCCACAACTGTCTCTTCTTCTGAGGGCTGGCGTGGGGGACCCACGGTCCGGACAGCGTTAAGAGCTGACTGTCCTCGGCCCCACCCTTTCTGCCCTTGACCCTGCCCCTTCGAGAGTTTGGAGCTGGGCCACACACTCCTTGTCCCCTGGGGCCCGCAGTCTCTGTCGGTCCTGCTGGCTCCATCTTCCACAAGCCTGCAAGCAATTAGCCAGCTAATAATAGATGGGTTGAAAGGAAGTCAGACAGAACTGATATTTACTAAAAAGAAATCTTTACCACAGTCAATGGGAAAAGAAAAACTCCCAATGACTTCAGTAGGGATAGAATTACACCTAATATGTAGAAAGTATATAGAGAAACTGGATATAGTTTTGATTCCCGCTCTCCCCCATATTTTATATACATGCTGTTTCAGATCAGGGCTGTGTCCACAAACAATGCCAAATATTTAGCAGGTGCAAATTGCTAATATTAAGCATAACATACAGCAGGAAAAAATGTGATCAATTTGTTCTTCTGCAATATATTATACAGATGAACTGTAAGGTCCTGGGAGATTCTAAGAAATTTTTCAGTTATACTTTCACCTATGAACACTTCTTGTTGACCAAAGTTACACCCAGGAAAGCATACTGGAAGGGTCTATATTTTTTTTAAAGACTGTCTGCTTTTCTTAATCTATTAAAAACAAAGTCAACTTCTCTTTTCCATAAATATAAGAAAACCTATAAAGATTCTCTATAAACCTCAACACCTATATGAAAATAGTGTCTTGCCACTTAACTCCTATGGTTTGAATTTATGCCATACTTCATCAATGTATTCAGCCACCTGAAATTAACCAGTAGTTACTGTTTGCATTATTTCAGGGAGCCTACAGCAAAGAAGTCAGTATGTGGTAGACAAAGTATGCACTTTGCCACCAATCACAGGTGGTGACAATACAGTGTACACTTCACTGCTGGCTGTCATCACTCTCAACAAGACATTTCAGTGGTGTTGAGCTTTGAAATCAGATTTCAAGGCGACAAGAATCCTCAGGATTGTGGAATTTAAAGTTAGTCATTAACTTCAAAGTACTCTATGCAACTAATGGGCCATATTTTTGTTATGCTACATCAGTAATTCTTAAGATTCATTGAACTGATCACAAGGTTAGGGAGGAGAAAAGCAGAGAGAGCTAATCAAAGATGCATTTCTGATACATTGTGTATTTAAAAACATATTTGCTTTTCCCTACACGAGGAGCTGAGCATGACAGAACTCTGGCTAGAGCTCCCGTTACACTGGTACGTTGAAAGGCCGCATCACAGACATGTCAGTTCTCCCTCACCACAGGGGAAGATGTTCCTTCTTTCAAGTAACCCCACTAGCTTTGTTTGTTCATTTCTCCATTCCCATTTTCAAAGAACAGGAGGAACGATAAGGTTACAAGAGATCATAGGCCATTGTTATGGTCCAGTCACTCCAGAAGGTACACCAGGATACAGGAGACCAAGGCAAGCAGGGAAAAAATAGAGAATCGGGGGGAAAGCCAAGTCTTTCAAGGAACTCTTATTCCACATTCACAGGAAATATTGATGGGAATACAAAACTAATCACTTGTTAAATTGTAAAGCTGATAAGATAAGTTTGAGTGCTACAAAAAAGGAAGTTCTCTTAAAGTGAAGGAATATATTCTTGGTAAGTATTCCTGTAAGGGGAAAGCCTTCTTTTTTATTAGTATAGTGAATTATACCCTCTTCTCCAGGATGGGGCAAAAATAGTCTGGTTATGTTGCTTAGGAGGGTGAAAAATCCACACCCCGAGTGATGTAGTTAAACTGATCTGACACCCATATAGACAGCACTGGGTGGATGGAAGAATTCTTCTGTTGGTCTATGTAAACTGACTTCTTAAAGTAAGCTGAAAAAACAACAAATAGTCTGGTAGCACTTTATAGACTAACAAAACATGTAGATGGTATCATGAGCTGGGCTTTGCCCATGAAAGCTCATGATACCATCTACATGTTTTGTTAGTCTCTAAAGTGCTACCAGACTATTTGTTGTTTTTTCAGTTTACCTGTACAGACTATCTCAGCTACCCCCTGAAATTTCTTAAAGTAAGGTTATTGTGTTTGTTATAATTTGAAATACATGTGAGGGTCACCCCAAGACCACTGACCAAGATTTAGTAATGGACCATTACAGTGGTGTATAATTTACTTGTCAGGTAATATCTGGGGGGTTTATACTGTGATAAAAGATTATTTAATGGTAGATGAGATAATACAATTATTTGTCAAAACTAATAACAGGGATTTGATTTAAACTAGAAGACATGGAACTTGATTTCATCGAAACATAACATAACATAACATAACATAACATAATAAATGTGTGTGATAATACACATGCAATAATATACTGCTAAGTGTACTTAACTACATATAACCTTCTAACTAATAAACCCCCTATGTGGACAGGTTATTATTGCTACTTTTGTTAATTTTATTGTTGTTAATTTTATTTCATGGTTGCCATTTCTCCACACATCTCAGTGGGTTCTGTCTAACACCCAGCTCTATTTTTGAGCTTCAAACACCTCTTGTGACTTCCTAAAGAGCTGGACTTGACTCCAATGGTGCTTTCTTGCGGGGGTGCACATTCTACCAGTCCCACTGATATTCCTGTTCCAGCTCTCATGGACCCTGATGAATTAAGGACCAAAACTGATGGGTGGGAACAAACAGGAGCTGATACTCAGGAACATGCCATCAAACATGGACTGACTTGATCAGCCAGCTTTTAAACTAAAGGGACTCTTTGCAGCATGTTTGTCTATATCCTATTCATTCACAGCATTTATCTCGGTTTCTCTCAATCCCGGTTCTTTCCATCCCTCTTTCTGCCCTAGACCTTCACTCTATTTTTCTCTTTATTCACAGGCTCTGTTTCTTTCAGGCTATGTCTACACTACTCTGTTCTTCTGGAAAAAGCTACGCAAATTATGAACTGCAAATTGAGTAGCTTTTTCCGCTTCCTTTTTCAGAAAAGGCTTTTCCGACATTTGGCCCATCTACACTGGGCCAAATGCCGGAAAAAAACCTTTTTTCAGATCATCCCTTCTCCTTGTAAAATGAGGTTTACAGAGATGCTGAAAAAGTGCATCTGCTCTGCCAAAAAAAATTTCAGAAGAGCAGACCTGTTCCCTGGACACGGCAGAGTTTTTCCGGGATACCAGAGGATCCTAGAAAAACTCTGTAGTATAGACATAGCCTCAGTCAGGCTCCACACTACCCAATTCTTCCCCTCCGTCTGAGTGGAAAGCTCCCTTCTTCACACTTTCTCAGAGGAAGGGTCTATTTCCTCTCCAGAGAAAGACAGTGCTTTCACCCTGAATGCACCTTAAATCGTATATCACCACACAGGCTGAGTCCCTTTACCATATTTACACCTAACTGCTACCTCTTGGGGAGATAGATTATCTGTGCCAATGGGAAAACCTTTTCTTTTGGCATAGGTACTGTCTACCTTGAAGCTGTACAGAGGCGCAGTTGCTGCTGTAGCAATTCAAATATAGACAAGCCTAATACACAGAAGGTTAAAAATAAATATAAGGTAGTACTTCTTCACATAGTGTACAGACAACCCCTGGAATTCATTGCTAAGAGATGTTGTGAAGGCTAAAAGCATAGGTGGGCTCAAAAAAAAGCATTAAATACATTCATGGAGGACAGGTCAGACAATCAGAGATGCCCAGAAAGGCTTAGCTGCAGACCATGCATGAAGAGTGTGTGTGCTCACTACGGGGTGGGGGAGTAATAAGCATGAGGTCAGGTGGCAAAGGAGATGGAATGTTGAGATTAGATAGTGAAAATATACACTGGTTAGTGAATTGGTTGCTGTTGAATGGATTTCACTACTCTTCACTTACATGTCACCAAGGTTGTGTGGTTTTTTAAGTTCCCACAGTAGTATAAAAATTAATTAAAAAAAATTATATTAAATGGGAGGAGTGCAGCTGGAAAGCAAGCAATTGAGGTGAAGAGTCCTGGATATCCATTACAGCACAAAAAAAAGGAAGATAAATGGCAATTATCAGTGACTCTGCTAAAAAAACTAGTAAAACATCAGTGATAGTAAATGTGTCTAAAATCAGTTTTTCCTGAAACTGGCAAAAAGACAGTTGCCTGCTTATACTGAGAGTTCCCCAGCAAGTCAAACTGCCCACACAGCATAATTGCTCACAGTTACAAGGCATCACACAACTTTTCCTGAGCCAGCACATTTATTCTTAATGTGAAAATATTTCTCTGTATGATTTCATTAATGTAAAAACATACAGTGAAAACACATTAAAAAAATAAAAGAACCTATGCACATGTTAATAAACTTACCAGAAATTCTTCCCTCAACTCCAACAAGGGTTTGGGCAGGTGGACTTTCCTTCAAACCTCATGCAGTTGGTTTTCTGTGGTTACCAGTTCATAACATCTTTTGCTCAGAAAAAGAAGCCCCCATGAATCTAGGAGCTGCTCCAAGAGCCTCTAATGTTATTCTTGTGTAACAGGTAGCCAGAGACAAAGATCCCCTACTCAGGGCAAAGTTTCAAAAGGCTAAGTTTTTATGTAACTGGAGGGGAATACTTAATAATTTATAAGAGTTTTTGTTGTATTTTTCCCTACTTCTCCAGAAAACTCTACTCTGGGTAAGAAGTGGCACGTGTAATTTTAGGGGGAAATTAATTTGCTTTGGGGGAATAAAGGAGGGATTGAAAATTAGGATAGTTATTGAAAATGGTACGTGCCCTTCAAATATTATTTCCCCAAGGGGTTTCTGATGCAAAGTCAGGCTGCACCTGTGAATAATACACAGAAATTTCTTGAATAAATGGGGAATCCCTCTATGATGGGTGCCAAAACAGGTGCTTTTGAAACTGCTGCACCTCCCTCTTTGAAAACTGTTTCCTTCATATGCTCTCCTGTACCGCCAATCTGCACTTTTGGGAGATATTTGCACATGCCAGGGTCAGAATAATGATTCAATAATTAATCCCCCTTTTAAAAAAAACCAACAGGATTATTGTGAGAAATGTGCAGTGAACCCTACTAGTTCCTCTGTAATGCAAGAATGGAAGGGAACTGACAGAGAGAGACAGTGAGAGTAAAGAAGACAATTCTATCTAATTAGTGGTGATGCTCAAAGACCTAGCTGAGACTATTTTTAAAAGTAGATTTGCCTTGTAACAGTTTAAAGTAAATTATCAAAGAGAAAACAGGTGGAACATGAAAACATCTGTTATTAATAATGTATGTTTATGACTAAACAATTGAAAAAATGTTCAAGAACTGTTTAACTATGATGATATGCAGAATAAATGTCAGTTTCACAAATTAAGGCTTCCTGAAGGCAGTTTTAACATTCAAAGTTTTTCCCAAGATTTCAAAGCATTCCAGAGAACAAAATACATAGAACGAACTTGGTTGGTGCTTCCCATTTACTCTTCACTTTTTGACCTTTTTGGGGCAAGTTTCCAAGGGGTGGGACAACTTCTTGGAGAGTAAACGCTAACTGCAAAAACTCTGACTGAAAAACCATGAAAGCATCACTTGTTTTGTTGCAATAATGAGTTATGTCTGGATAACAAATAAGAAAAGTTCTTACCATAACAGGATCTAATTCTGTCTTCTCTTACACAGGTATAACTCCACTCGCCCTAGTCAAGTGAATATAGCTATGCTTGCATGGGTTTCATTTTACGGACTACTTTAAGAGGGGGTTACTCTATGATCTTATGTAGAAAAGTCTCTTGTTCTTAGCTCAAATGTAACTCCTGCTATCTAGGTCAACCTGTGCTTTAAGCTGGCAAAATTATAAACTATTCCAGTACGTTATCCTATTGCTGATACCCCATCTGATAAACAAACTTCCCAAACAAATGGGCTCCTCTGTGTACATAAAAATCACTGGGCTGTCCATCAGTCCAGCAAAGAGGGCTGACAAGTCATACAACCCTCAAATGTAAAACACATGGCAGCAAAACACTTAGTTTCCTGGCAATAATTAAGCAGGCTACTCGGCAGGTTGGCAGCCACATAAAACAACCACTAGTCAGCCCTAAATTTATTACTTTCCCATCTTATTGAAATGAAACCCATATTATAATATATGCAAGAAACTAGATGATGACATAATGCAAGCATAACATGAAGACAAACACAGATTGTGTTGATGAGGTCTTCAAAAGTCAGCGTGTTCTAAATTGAGCAGCGTATACTGTATGATGCACATTGCGATACTGAATAATTACATCCTTCTGTGCTACGCTAGCTCAACAAAGCTCATCTGACTGACAGCCATCACCAACCTCTTTAAGTGTCCTACTGGCAGAAGACATCAAGTTGCTCATGAAATTCTGTATTGGAAAATAAAGGAAAGTAAAATGAATTCATCTACATTTCAGCTGGCTGTAAGGTTCATATGTGGCATGAGAAAGTTTACTTTCATCTTTCTGTTTAAACAGAGAAACCAGATGTGTACAAAGACTGTTATATAGTATTAATAGGCTTGATATAATTACATTTTTTGTATAATTTCAATGGATAATATGTTTTTGATTTTGTGGATTTAAATTTTCATAATTGTGCAAAACTGTGAGGGGAGGTTAAGCTTTTTTGGCTTTTAAATAGTTTGAATTTTCATAGTTGCAGGAAATTATTTGAAGGAGGGTCAGACAATAATAACTGAATGAGAATAGATCCTGAGATTCAAACAACTAAAGCTAGCTAAACGGCTAGAACCTAGCTCCACTACCACAGTCATTACAACATGCTTTATAAACTTTAACGGGGGATTTCTATTGATGGAAATACTTTTTTCATTGTTATTGGCATTTACTGAAAAAAAAAATCTTTCCAACCTAATTATTAGCATCTCTGTAGTCACTGAACCAGAATAATTTTTAGTTCTGTCTGAAAGTCCAGATTAACTTTTGAAATTAACTTTACACTTAAACTTTATATTTATATGGTCCTTACTTTATGACCACCCAATACCTTCTGGATCAGCATTAGTGCTGCTGAACAATGTGAGATCATGTAGGAATTTAAACAACAAACAGACTTCATAGCAGTGTGTTTGTAAATCGGCCTAAGGGCGCATATGGGTCCCATTGCTAGGATATCCGATTTTCTCTTCTTCAGTCAGCAGGGACTTGACTATGAATGGGTTTGTTAGTTCTGGTTCTCACTTCCCTTTGTATTTAAATGTGGTGTTACTGTAGTTGGGCTAGGTCAGAGGAATGTATCTGCATTCTCTTTAAAATCAGGAAACTACATTTTCAATCCTGATCTCTTTTCATGGACTGTGTTCCAGATTCATGGACCTATTTCTGAGAAAGCTCAGTCTTCAGCAAACATGACTAGTGTTTGTCAAGCTGGCAATTCCATTATTCTGTTGGAATTTACCACTCACATGACGTCAAGGTGTTATGCAGGGTGAAGTAGGCTGCTTAGATAACTTGGGCCAGCCCCATCAAGAGCTTTGAAGATGAGGACTACAATCTTGAATTCTACTCAATATTCAATAAGGTGGCCTAAGCAGATAGGCTGTTTATATTCTGGACTAACTGTCAGACGTTTAAGATCAGGAGATTTATACCTAGATTTTATAGTAATTCTGGAGACAATGAAGACTCTAACTGGTCTGGGTCAGATAGGAGCACCGTAGAAGGAAAACGTGTGTATTTCAATCCTTCATTCATTATCAAGGAATCCAGAAGCAGTGAGGAGTCCAGAAGACACAACCTCTCCCTATCCCATTGTTCCTTATGCTCCAAGTAGGAACCGAGAAAACTTTCCATCTCTTCCGCAGCTTTGTGCAGGTTTCTGTTGGTGAGGAAGAGAACTCCATGGCTAACCCACCAAATGTCCATTTCTTCCTGGCTCCAGGCAGGAATCAGAGAAGGGAAAATGGGTTTCTCTTGGTCCTCCATGTTTCAGTTGCTCCCAGACTCCATACAGAGTGATTCAGGGTATGTAAGCTGCTCCCCACATTACGCATTCCTCTAGGACAGAGGTGGGCAAGCTATAGCCCACAGGCCACATCTGGTCTAGTGGACCCTTCTGTCTGGCCCCCGAGCTCTCACCCAGGACACTAATCCCTGGCCTCTTCCTTTCTGTCCCACCTCCCCACCACACACAGCCTCAACTCCCTCAGTGCCTGGTCTGTGCATCTGCAGTACCAACTGCCTAGGTGCTCCTGTTGGCGAGGCTAAAGCTCTAGGCAAGAGGTGTGGCTATAGTGCCAACAACTACAGGTGGCACAATCAGGGGACATGAAGCAAGGGGGGAGCCATGAGAAGTGGTTGGGGTGAGGAGGAAATTGGGGTTGGATAGAAGGCCCTGGAGAGGGAGGTGCAGTCAGGGGATGGGGAGCAGGCAGGGTTGAATAGGGGTAAGGGTCCTGGAAGAAGGCAGGGGGCAGGGAGTTGGATGGGGTGGGATGTCCCAGGGACCAGGGGTTTTGGATAGGGGACAGAAGTCCCAGGGGCCAAGGTCAGGGGTTTTGGATAGGTGGTGGGAGGAGCCAGGAAGACAGGGGGCTATGGAGGGGGGACTGATAGTGGGCAGGTGTCAGGCCACAGCTAGCTGTTTGGGGAGGGACAGCCTCCCCAAGCCTTCTCTGCCTGGTCTTCCATATGCAGCGCCCCCTCTCCACCTGGTTACCTTCTGTAAAGCCAATCTCCTTACAGGTTTTGATGGATAGGTCTGGGTTCTTCTGGATCCCGCCACTCACTCAACTTTATTTTTTCCAATGGATTTATTTGGTGGTGCCTCCACCTCCCTCACTCCTTCCTGGCAGGGTCACCAGGGCAGCTTGGGAGGAAAATTCTAACCCAGGGTAAAACCCATGTATTTGCCAGATAGTTGGAGACTCCCAGAAAATAACACAAACACATACACTATAATAAACACAATTATATTAAACCGGAGACAAATATAACAGAACAGGGTAAAACACTATTTTTAGGGTCACCGGTGCCCAGCAACTGTAAGGTTAGTGTCCCGTTGGTACGCGTACTTTGTTGGGGCCCTTGATGACTTTTGACCACAAAATTCTTCTCTGCAGTGGTTTAGCAGTGGGGCTGACTGGGTCCAGTGCAGCCCAAAGGACTCACAAGTGGGAGAAGGCAGTAACTCCCTCCACAGGTTTAATATTCAGCAGGTAAAGAAATCACCAAACAAATTCCCTGACTTACTAACTAAAAGATGGTGCACTCACACACTCCATGAATGAGCCTCAGGTTCAGAGATGACTCAGTCACTGCAGAGGGGCTGCTCTCTTCTGGCAGGGATCCTCTTCGGGCAGAAATCAGGCTGCTATGGTCCCAGAATTTCCCCTCACCACAAAGGGGTACAAGGCTCAAGGTGCAGGCCACACAACTGCACCAAAATTCAAACCATAACCTCCTACCCCAGCATTCAGACACACATAGCAGGCAGCAGCCCCAAACCAGCAGACAGAGCAGAGCTGACCATGCGGTGACTGGTCTCACCCAGGGAGCCGGAGAGCCAACTCCGCCTGGCTGGGGAAGCCTCCCAGTAAACTCCACAAACTGGGAATCAACAGTGGAGAAATAAAACCCAGCTGTGGGATCCTGCCTTCAGGTCCCTAGAGGCTAGTTCTCAGGGGGAACCCCGCATGCAGGCCTGGGGCTTACTAGCTCCCACACAGCCAGCCTTCCCCTTGCCCGGACTGGCTCCGGACTCTCCAAACCATGGCTCCTCCTTCCCCTCCTCCACTCTCTCAGAGGGGCATCTCACTCCCTATGGCTGTGTCTACACTGGACCCCTTTTCCGGAAAAGGGATGCAGATGAGACAAGTCGAATTAAAATGCAGCGGGGATTTAAATTTTCCCGCTCCATTTGCATGAACATGGCTGCTGCTTTTTCCGGCTCGGGCTTTGCCGAAAGCTCCAGTCTAGACAGGATCTTTCGAAATAAAGCCTTTTCCAAAGGTCCCTTATTCCTCTTAAAATCAGGAATAAGGGACCTTTCGGAAAAGGCTTTATTTTCCAAAGATCCTGTCTAGACTGGCGCTTTTTCCGCAAAGCCCCGAGCCGGAAAAAGCGGCAGTTATGTTCATGCAAATGGAGCGGGAAAAATTTAAATCCCCGCTGCATTTGCAATTCCAACTTGTCTCATCTGCATCCCTTTTCCGGAAAAGGGGTCCAGTGTAGACACAGCCTACGGGTTGCCGGGCAGACACTCTGACCCTGGTAGGGAGGGGGAGCCAAGGCAAACTCAGTGTGCCTGTCCCTGAGCTGCCAGCAGACAGAGCCCCAGGAATCTAGGGAATCTCCTTGGGGGTTACACACACAATTTCTGAACCCTGATGTGGCTCTGAGGCTAAAAAGTTTGCCCACCTCGCTCTAGGAAGTTACAAAATAGGGTTATTTAGTTTTAGTTGGGATTGGTCCTGCCTTGGGCAGGGGGCTGGACTTGATGACTTCCTGAGGTCTCTTCCAGCTCTATGATTCTATGTTATATAACCACCCTTGCAGGCGTGCTGGGGGAAAAGAGGCACCTTCTTGGACCGAAACTCAGAGATATGTAACTGTGGTATTTGTAAAATGCTCTCTTTTAAATACTGTGCCAGGGAAAGCCTATAAATTCCTCCAGGACAGTGCTGCAAATGATGGCATTTTGCAAGTGTAGGAGACTAAAAGCACATGATCAGAGCTAGCTGGGGAAATTACAGTTATCTTTTACAACCTCTTTTGAGGTTTCAAAATTTGTTTTCATTCTGCATTGGGATGCTCAAAATTCCAATTTTAAACTGCTTTATGGAATAAATGGCTGGTTTTGGATGGAAATGGTCATGATTTTAATTAGTTTTCTCTTTCTCTCCCTCCCTCTCCCCCCAGAAATGACCAGAGAATCCTTTTGGACATCAGGAACTTTCATTGAAATTCTTGTAAAATGTTTCAGCTTCCACAAAGCAGCATATTTGGAAGAAAGAATGGGTAGTCAAAAGTTTTGATCAGCTCTACAAATAACCACCAACAAAATAGTGAAACGGACTATACCTTGCACATATAAGCACACGTAAATCTGAAAATAGAGGGACATAATTTTCCCTTTCAGTCCTGTTACAGTGATTTTAAGTTTTGCAAGTAGCAATATTGGGTAAAACACTTCACACAGTGGGATTATTTTGAAATTGACCTTTTACATTTGTAGAAATATATAAATGGAGCATCGAGGAGCTAAAATCAAATCAGTTTGAAACTGAACACTTAAAACATTTCACTTTCACTGACACAGCTTTTTCACTATTGAGACATGAGTTTCAGAGTAACAGACTGAGAGCTGTGTGTGTGGAGGGTATGCACTCCAAAAGTGAATAAAAGGATGGAAAGAGCAAAATGAAGGTAAGAAGGGAGAGTTTAGAAGAGAACACAGGAAAATCATGGAGTAGGGAAGAAAGGAAGGCATGAGAGATGAGATTGGAAAAATATGGAGGAAGGAACAAAAGAATAACACAAGGAAAGAGGGAACCCCCTGAAGTTGGGATTCACTAGGAAAGGCAAAAAATATTGGTGGATCTAGCCCTAACTATCCTGGACACATGGAAAGAAAAAGTGAAAGGAGAAAGAGAAGTGTATTACTAAAAAATATAGGAAAAAGATATCAAAGCTATATAACAGGAGATTATTAGTAAGCCTTTCAGATTTGTGGCTGTCTCTTACTGTGGTTATGTCTAGATTACATACCATGGATGGTAGCATTATGTGTAGCTACACACTACAATGAAAAACAGGCCATGCCCACACTGTGGTGTGTAACTACATGTGTCAGCAAAAGACTCTGGCAGTGGGGAGGCAACAGGGAAAGGCTGAGCTATTCTCTACTGCCTCTCCCCTGCCAAAGCCTCTCTTCATGGAGGAGAAAGGTCCAGGAGTTGGCGGAGCCCCCACTTCTCCTCACTTCTGGAATCTCTCTGCTTGAGAAAGGGGAAAGGGTCCGGTAGCATGGAGGCCACAGAACGATACACAGAGAAGCAAGGCTTAGGTCAGTAGATCATGTGTAGGGTATGTACTCACATACATAATAAATGGAGAATAAGAGATGGTGGGAGTGGGAGGGGAAAGAGAGAACAAAAACATGTCAATTTCTCCCTTGTTTTTATCATCTCTGGAGTACAAGCAACAGTGATGATAGTAGGGTTGTATGATCATTTCCACTCTAATCCTCTGTTTTGATTTGCTCATAGTTCTTTGCAGTTTAGTCCCATCAGTCTGAAATTTTACAAGCTTCATTTCTATGAAAAAACGGGTGATTTGTGAGGGGGCAAGTATGAGAAGGAAAAAGTGGATTTTTTTGTTTTGTTTTAATAAAAAAAAACCCTTGAAAATATCAACCACTAATTTTTCTGTGAATAATTTTGTTTTATCAAACAGCCATTTTTCATCCTTCCCTCACCATCTTAAATAAAGGTTTTGACCAGAAAATTTTGGCCATCTTTAACTATTAAGTATGGACAGCTTGAATGCCTTCCTGAGTCAGGGCCTCAGTGTGGGAACATGTTTTGGTTTGGAGGAAAAAAGGGTTTTACATGTGCTATTTTAATTTTGTACAACCTCAGTGCTAGTTTCAAAGATTCTTACAGGCTTGCAGCATTTTATGTTTTCATAATGATCCTTTTGTTGGGGCATGGGACTTCCAAATCTTTATAATAAAATCTCTGAAATTGCTCCAGCTCCCACAAGATCAACCTCAATTTTCTGGCATTTTCATACCTGCCAGCTTAAGAGTCCCATTTAGGAACAGCATCCACCTAAAACACACCTAAAAGCAACAAACATTCTTATGATGCTTTGTAGACATGTGCTACTAAAAAAACAGCAGAGCTGGGTAAGTAATTTGTAATGAGCTGTTTTGTATGAATCATCTTTAGAATGACCATATTTTGTAACCAATTCATACTGAAATTTTGACAGTTAAAATTAGAAATTCAAGCTGTTTTGATTAGACATTGGGTTTTTGTTTCCTGATTAGGTAAGTGGAATTCTTAGGATCATGTTTCTGATATGAATACTCTCAAATACAAATTTGAAATTTACTTTTCATACCTTGAAATGTTTGCTTTGCAATTTTTGTGAACATTCCTCCCCATAACTCATTCACTAGAGAATATTTGCAGAAAGAACACCCAGAAAGCACACAGTCTAAGAATTAATTTTAAAATGTGAATAAACACTGGCAGAAAATTTATGTTCCCAGCTTTATATAATAGAAATTCTAGTATATACTATGGGAAGACTTATAGATTTTCTGATACTGTTTTTAAACTTAAATTTTACACTTGGTCAGAGCATTCTAAAAAAGGAATCTACAGCAGCAATATCAATTAGGAGCAGAAAAAGTCTATATAACATTTTGTAACAGAGTGCAGAAGTTAGCAAAGAGCAAGCTGGCAAACTTTATTTGCTTACAGTGTACCATATAAGTATCAATTGATAATTAGGCTTGGAAGTATTAGATTTTTATCCATAGATGTTAGTGTCCCCGTCCACAGACACAAACACATACACATAAGTAATATTTTGATCGATGGTAACAGAAATTTACAGATAGGCAAATTAAGAAAAATATTTCTTGAGAAATTATTAGTCCTTGATTTAAAAACACTAACTATATATATTTTGGCATGCAATGCTTACAAATTTGTGTTCATGGTTATAAAGCTTTAACCTTTTTAATTTTAATGTCTACTGTCATTAAATAATTGTCTGACCCCCCACAATGCCCTGTAACTATTCAAATTTAAATAGAAAATCACTTAAAATAAACAAAGATTAAGAATAGCCATCAAAACTATATACAAATAAAAACTGAATTCTGATAAGCCTACTAATGTCTGAGTAAAGTTCCATTGTTTTACATCTATCTACACGGAATACAGCAAAACCTGGTAACTTTAGGGTGTAACTTTAGCTATGACATAAAAACTTATTGATATAATAATTATGGCTAACTTTGATTCCTTAAAAGTTTTTGTCCATGACGTCAAGCTTGCAGTAGTAAAAAGTAACCCTGAATGCATGATGTCACAGGTATGGTTGAGCTCTGCCTGTTGGATACTGTCACCAAGCTATGAGATTTGGAGCCAGGCTCTGGATACTACATGCTCTGAGTCCACTGAATCTGAGTAACACCTGGGCAGTGTATCTGGCCTCCTGCATTCAAGCCAGCATAAAGACTTCCTGGTTGGTACCTCTTGTCAGAAGTGGGACCCCACAGCCCAGCTGCCCAAGGCTGAGTCTGAACCTCTCCCCACCTCTCACCTTCTTGGGTACCTTGGTTTATAGTTTACTACTTGGGGGTCACGTGGCAGTTATGCCAAGCAGTCTATAGGCTTTGCAAAGTAATTTTTTAAACATGCCTACCCACTCCTTATTCATAGACTGAACCTAGAGACTCAATAATCCATGCAAAAACTACAAAACCTGCACACAAATCCCTGCTCCAGATTCCCTATCACTCCAAGAGGCCTGTTGGATTTTGCCAGTCTCCTTTCAAGGTCACAGGATCCTTGTCCATTCCTCCTCCTGATCAGTCTTCCCCACTGCTGCCCCGCCTTCACCCAAAAAAACTCCCTCCTAACTGTAGAAAAAGTTCTCCTTCTGTAATGTTTGTAGCCTCCATTGTGAAGTCACCCTCCTATTTAGCCTCAGAGCCCTACTCATTCCTCAGGTGATCAAGGTTCCTTATCCAGTGATCCACTGCTTGGTTACCAGGTCATCTCAAAGGACGGATTTCTCCAAATTGTAGCTAACTCACTATCAGACGATGTTTGCCTTTCAGTATGAGTCTCTGCGAGTTGATGACCCTTGATTGCTTTGTATTGTTTGCCCTCAGTCAACACCTTTGGAATATTGGTCCCACTGGGAAGCAAAAAAACCACAGGGAAAAGACAGTCCAGTCCAAATTGGTGCTCAGAAAACAAAATGGTAATTCACACTAGCTATGACTAGTGTAAAAACAAAATGGAATTTGACAAAGAAACAGACACATACTAAATCATCACACCTCTTCAGTAGGGCTAAGCCATCTCATTTAGAAGTGATATGAGAAATCCTGGGAAGGAAGGAAACAACACTCACTTTAAATAAATACCATCACCAGCCATAAAGAAAAATGGTACTTAATCCTCCATAGTGAATGTGAATATTCATACTGAAACTGTAGAACAAAGAGCCATAGCTAGTGTGAATTACCATTTATAATTATATAACCGTTTTCCACTTTACTCTCCAGTGCGCTGGTAATTTCAACAACTAGCTGAGGTTATTGGAAGGTAGTCCATGACTATAGAACAGCCAGTCATCACATCTGAACAAATAACAAAGGAGCAAAGGGGATGGATGGAGGACAGTTGCACTGGCTGTGAGTTTCAAAAGGGCGGACTGTGAATGAGATCCAATGTTTTCAGAGACTGAGGAAATGTTTAATGTCCATGCATGTTTTATGTCAATCAAACACATAAAACACTATTACTGTGACTGCATAAACCCATAAAGATGCACTTTTAAATCTCTAAAAGTCAGGTATTGCAATGACATCTAATATAACTCTTGGAGTCCCAGGAGTGTCTTTCCTGCTTTTAAGATACCCATGGTGGATGAGGTAAAAGAAAAAAAAAACTCTTAAAGTTCTAAAAATGGAAAAATGAAAAAGCTGTCAAACTCTGTATGCAAGATCTTTCCCCCTTTTTGATTTATTGGCTTTAATAACTGTGGGTGCTGTCTCTCCATTTTTTGGCTTCAGGTATTGAAACGATTATGCTGTGATAACTTCTTTTTTTCAGAATATTGTCTTGCGAGTGCCAGTCATTTGGAAAGGGCAGAAGACTTCAGTTTTTCTCAACTCATATACTATTTTCTATTTTTAAAAAATTCTAGAACCTCTTCTCTTCATTGCAAAGAATTCTCTGTTCACAGAAGACTTTTTAGGGGAGGCAAAAAGCTTGATTTCACTTGGGAGATGTTGACAACCCTCAATTGTATCATGTCAAATTTGGATGATATATTCTTTTGTGCAAGGACTTTGGGTTTTTTTGCTTGATTCTTGTGAGGCACATATTTGGGTACTTGGGAAAATGATACATTAAACCATTTACATGCCACTCTGGTTATTAACATCTGTGTGAGTTGTGTTCTGCAGATGGCAGGATTGGGCACAACCGCAGTTCATTTTTGGCTTTAATAATTCAATATATTACTTTAAGAAAGTCCTTTATGGCTTAGATCCTGCATCTATCATTTCTCTGCTCATATGACAGGGTGGAATCATAGGTTGAGAGCAGCTAAACCTCTCAAGCTAACACTCCAAGACTTTTGTAAGGAGGATTCTAGAGGCAGGGTAATGTCAGGGCTTGACCTTGCTCCCATAAAAGTCAATGGTAAACTCCCGTTCATTTCAGTGGTGCGGGGTCAAGCCTTCAGTGATGCTTTCTCAACTCTGGAATTCATTCCCAGCTGCCCCTGCAAATTTCATCCATTTTCTTTTTCTGAGAGGAGCTGAATGAGGTGAAAGAACTGGGAGGTGGTTGGGAAAATCATTAATGTGGCCAGTTTGAATTTTTGTGTGTATGTTTAAACTGCAGTGAGCCCTGAACTTTGAAGCCTGGCATTTTAAAAATAACCATAAATGGTAAGGGGGACCTGGCAGGATCAGGTCCATCCACTATCTTTTGGACAGTGCTGAAAACATCAGTGGCACTCAGTGAATAATAACTAACTCTTTAATATGCCCAATTTATATTTATATCTGTTCCTAAATATGTATATTAACTGGAACATTTCCTCACATGAGAGAGAGAACACAGGAAGTAAAGCATAGTCTCTGACTGTATTTTAAAACAAAACAAAACAGAGAATGGAATAAAAACAATAAAAGCCAATAAATTCCAAGTTGAGGTTCTGTAACTTGCCTTTCAGTGTGCTTTTTATGTCCAACAACAGCACACATTTTAATTTATAATGAATTGGCTTATTCTGAATTTCCTGATTTATGTCTGTACATGATACAAATATAAACCTATGATACATGTAGTTAGTGGTTTTAATCTATTGACTTGTATTCTGGAAATTAGCCCAACAGGAGTCTGTGTGGCTCTAAACCTTTCAAAACTAGTTTCAATGAAAGTCCACACATGTGCTTACTAGTGTTATGTTGCAAATAAACTTTTCTGAGCTAATGCCAACATTCACAGCAGAGATTAAGATGTATTGTATGTCTTCCTTTTCGCTGGTGGAGAGGATTTACCACTTTCACTGCTCTCTCAGGCCTAGATTTTTAAAGTATTTGCATTATTGAGATGCTGAGAGCAGCAATGCCTAACTGATGTAGGCACTTAAAAGTCAAAATCCCATTGATTTTTAATGGGATTTTGACTCTTAACTGCTCAAACCCTTTTGAAAATGAAAATTAGTCTCCTAAATCAGAAAGGTGCTGCAACTCTGAGCACAGCAACACCCAGACACCTTTTAAAAGTTTGGGCTTCATAACTACTGAGCTTTTCAGGGTTTATTTGCAATATGTGATCATCTAAATTCCTCATGAACACCTTCCATCACCTGTTCACTGATCCATGTCCTGTTCTGTTGACTGAATTACAATTTAAAGTCCCTTCTGGCTTCTCTTTGCTGCGCCTAACACTGGTTGCTATGAACTGATCCTTATCCCAGGTGACTATCATTCATGTTCACCCTATAAAAAGACAGTGTATCAATGGTGTTAAAGCAAATAAGCCACTTGTCATATTAGCAAATATGTGTCATTAAAAACCAGTAGACCAGAAAGGGCCCATCTCATATTGTCTTATGATTCATATATGAATATTTCTTCCTTCAAAGGTGGGAAATTGTTCAGATACAGTCTGTGTGGCCCTTTCCCACCAGTCCTGAGTGACCAATAATTAATTTATGCTGAATGTAATTACTCCCTTGTTAACAGTAGTTTTTCTGCACTTTCTCTCAGTTGGCTCTGGAGACGTACATGTTGAGTGTGATGTATGACTCCTGGCACAGAATGAAAACCCTAGTTCTGTGAAAAGACAGAGATAAAGTGAGGTTGCTCCATTACTCGTTAATGAATTTATGGGTTCACAAGTCTTATCTGAAGTGCAGCAGAGAAAAATTCTTAGAGGCTATTAGTGTAGTCTTGAAATAAAGATACTAAAACTTGGACTTATCCACCCTTTCAATCCTGTCACCTTTATGTTCACTTCAAAACAATAACAACAAAAAAAGCTTTTAATCTAAATGAAGAAGAGACAAACAGGCAGCTGATGTGTAATGAGCTGTATATTAGCCAAAAAACCTCCAAGTCTAGAAATAATGAAAATATCTTCCATGTGATAATTCATTAGTTGAGTCTAAGTTACACTGTAAAGAAGGAAATTCATTTCAGACTGCAAGTTTCCATGGTTGTTATGCTGCAAACTGGTAGTCATGCGAATGTGGGGCTGGCAGATGAAAGTGTGTACTCGCTTATGGTACTTCCTGTATTGTGATACCACTTCCTGCAAGACAGTCAAACCTTAAGTGCCCATTAGGTATGTGGGTGTTTCTCTGCAGAGGTCTGTACTTTAAGCTGTCCCTGACAAAAGTTCAAATCAGCCTTCTACATAAAAGGCATGAAAGTCAGCAAACATTGGAGACACAGACAGTGCATTGTTTAAAGTAATGGAACTATAATTAGGGTCTTCAAGGCTCCTAGTAAAGTCACAGGTTAATACAACATCAAGCTAAAATATTCTAGAACCAGGAGGAAATGTTGAAATCACCCAAATCTGTTTTGATGGGTTAATGTTAATAGAATAAGATTGCCACCCCCTTCTTGGGCATTGCTTATCTAGGAGTAGCTAAAAGGGATCGAAGGAGTGGGGAGTTCTGGGGCTAGAAGGAGTGTGATTAACCATCATGGCTCCCTCTCACCCCCCTCCTGGGGCCTGGGATCAACCCATGGCAACACTGTCATCATCATTGGAGGTGGTTGGAAGCTTTCTAATGAAACAGAGTTTCCTCAAAAAAGGTCAGTCAGTCAAACATGAAATGCTTCACAAAGCAAAGCTGAATAACAGGCAGGGTTCTGATGGCAACTTGCCTAATTCTGTGCCAGTTCACATGGCAGAATTCAGGTGAAACTGGGCTTTAAGGGTGTGCAGTTCTGGGATAGACTTGCCATATCAGGTCTTCCAGGTTCTCTGCCAGGAGTGCTCAGAGTTTATGTTCTTGTCTCTACAGCAGGAAGCCTGGAACCCCAATTGGAGCTAGGTCTTTTAGGAATTTCCAGTTCCTTGCCATGAGACTGGGAGCTTGAAACCCTGGGGCCTAGCCCCATAGTCTAGAAGCACTAAGAAGCCCTTGCCCGATGGCAGTCTGTATATCAGGGCTGCCCCGGAGTTGGAGACCCTTGGAGCTTTGGCAGATGCTTATTAAACTGACAAAAATGTCAATTTCAGTTAGCAGCTGCCAGTGTCTGGGAGCATATTTTATTCTGGAATCACCATGCATCAGTGCTGCCAATACTAACATTTTTCAGGATTTCTACTTTGTGAGAAATATTGGTTTCATTCATATTTGGAACACAGTCACATATCAAAATTTTTCGTGAACTGGAAATGCCAAGTTTTGGCCAGCTGTAATCCTGACCAGGCCAGGTCACAGAGAAGGGACCCAGAATGCCATCACTATCTCTACCAGCTTCAGCTAAATCTTGAATCACATCTGGGATGTGAAATTGGACAGACAATTCCACCTTCTGCAACACTATGACCAAAAAGGCAGGTAAAAACAATGTCTGAAACAGCCCAACAAAAACACAATGTTGGCAGTCTTAGTGTGGCTGATCAGACCATGTGCTGGGAGTATGTTTTTTCCAACAGCAAAGTTGTCTGTGAGAGTCCGGACAAAAGACAGAAGCTGCATTTTCTAACCATTACTCCTCCATACCATCTAAATTAACTTTTTCTTTTCCTCACAAATGACGGTTCCTACCATCTAAAAGACTGCCAAATACAGAGGTTTATCTTTTCCTGGTAATTGTACAGGAAAAAGTAATGTTTTTATATTGAAAGGCTTATTTGGTATTTACATTTCAAATGCTTTAATTAATTTCCTTATTTTACTATATTTTAATAGAAAGTTAAAAAAAAATGCAATGGTGGTTGTTAAAATAAGAGCAGGCCTGTGATAACTTATTGCAAAATCTGGAGCACGCTTAACTGTTTATTGTGGTAGCAGTGAACAAGGATATCCGTAACGTTGTACCCTTTGTTAGTCTGAAGAAGCCCTCCCTTTTTAGCACAACAATGCATGGGATAGGAAAAGGAGTGGCAGCAACACCTCTGCGCAGTGAGACAAAGCATTGTCTGCATGCCATGAAGAAGACCACAAAGCAGGCCTCTGCCCCAGAGGGAGGAGAATTGCAGATGGGTCTGGGTCCATGTGTGGCTCAGAGCCCCTAGGCCAAAACCCGATTTAGACGGATCTAGAAACTATTTAAGCTCAGAAGTTCATGTTAAAAAATGACTGAGGTCTTCCTGAGCCCTCTTCATGCTACAGCTTCTGCTTCCCCCTCTTGAAGGGGTAGAGAATTTGGGGGACTGTTCTTGCCAGGAAAAACATAGCTGAATAGTTCTGGATTAAATGACTTGGGTTTAGTGTTATGTAGCAAAAAGAAAATCTGTTCCTTCTAAGAAAGAACATGATTAAGGTATGATACAAACAAATATTCCTAATACCAAATATCTACTGTGCCTGTGGAGTGATAAAAAAATGGGGTAACAATTCCTGCAAATGGAGTACTTGGCAGTTAACCTCACCTAAAAGAATAGAGGATTTCAGATCTGCCAGTTTGCCTTCAGTGTATGTCATAAACCGCATAGGTAAACAAAGTTGTTTTGTTGGTTTAAAATGCAAGTAGGAAGGAGGTTTTCATTTAGTAGAAGAGGGAAGTATAGGAGGGAAGGTCCTTTCTTGGATTGAGAACTGGTTAAAAGACAGGAAACAAAGGGTAGGAATAAATGGTAAATTTTCAGAATGGAGAGGGGTAACTAGTGGTGTCCCCCAAGGGTCAGTCCTAGGACCAATCCTGTTCAACTTATTCATAAATGATCTGGAGAAAGGGGTAAGCAGTGAGGTGGTAAAGTTTGCGGATAATACCAAACTGTTTAGGATAGTCAAGACAGAAGCAGACTGTGAGGGACTCCAAGAAGATCTCACCAAACTGAGCGATTGGGCAACAAAATGGCAAATGAAATTTAATGTGGATAAGTGTAAAGTAATGCACATCAGGAAAAATAACCCCAACTATACGTACAGTATGATGGGGGCTAATTTGGCTATGACAAATCAGGAAAGAGATCTTGGAGTTATCGTGGACAGTTCTCTGAAAACTTCCACGCAGTGTGCAGTGGCGGTCAAAAAGGCAAATAGGATGCTAGGAATTATTAAGAAAGGGATAGAAAATAAGACCCAGAGTATCTTACTGCCCCTGTATAAAAGTATGGTACGCCCACATCTTGAATACTGTGTACAGATGTGGTCTCCTCACCTCAAAAAAGATATTTTGGCCTTGGAAAGGGTTCAGAAAAGGACAGCTAAAATGATTAGGGGTTTGGAACGGGTCCCATATGAGGAGAGGTTAAAGCGACTGGGACTTTTCAGTTTAGAAAAGAGGAGACTGAGGGGGGATATGATAGAGGTATATAAATTCATGAGTGGTGTGGAGAGGGCCGATAAAGAAAAATTATTTATTAGTTCCCCTAAATAGAAGAACTAGAGGACACCAAATGAAATTAATGGGTAGCAGGTTTAAAACTAATAAAAGAAAGTTCTTCTTCACACAGCGTGTAGACAGCCTGTGGAACTCCTTGCCAGAGGAGGCTGTGAAGGCTAGGACTATAATAGAGTTTAAAGAGAAGCTAGATAATCTCATGGAGGTTAGGTCCATAAAAGGCTATTAGCCAGGGGATAAAATGGTGTCCTTGGCCTCTGTTTGTCAGAGGCTGGAGAGGATGGCAGGAGACAAATCGCTTGATCATTGTCTTCGGTCCACCCCCTCTGGGGCACCTGGTGCTGGCCACTGTCGGCAGACAGGATACTGGGCTAGATGGACCTTTGGTCTGACCCAGTACGGCCGTTCTTATGTTCTTATATAGAAACAACTGCTCTGTTGATGTGGAGCAAACCTGTTTACCGTTGTTTATTGACTACAACTACCAGAGAATTATGAGTTCATGGAAGAATACACTGGACACTAGCAAATCGTCAAGGAAATCTGACCCACAGAGGCTTGTTTGCAGGCTTTATGCAGGAGCAGGAAAAGCTAATACTGTACCAGACTCAAAGGTAACTGGCAAACCTTATCCAACCAGCCATCCACACTGGGAAAAGCCTGTTACCAAAACAAAAATCAAAATGTGCTACAGTTACAGAACTGCTGGCTGCAACCCAGTTTTGAGTGGGGCTCTCTCACTTTTGCCCTAGAAAACAAGTTGACTAAAGAGAAGCTTCATAATTATTTGATGCAGACAGATTTCATTTATTTACCTTTCCATTGCTTTATTTGCAGTACCACAATTTTTAGTGTATAGTTACTTACATAAAATGGGGGGGGAGGGGGGAGGGGGGGTAATAAGAGAACTTATCCAAAGCTACCCAACCTGACTTCTTTACAAAAAAACCTGAAATCTATTGGGAAAAGTCCATTTTCATTTTTTACGGTATTCTGCATTTCCAAATTCTCAAACTCTCACTGAGACTGAAGCATCATTGCCAAAACACTTTGAGTGAAATCTTGGCCCCACTGATGTTAATGGCCAAGCTCCCATTGACTTCATTGGGGTCAGGTTTTCAACCTTTGAATATTTGCTGCCTAAACAGAAGCACAAAATACTGCAAAGCTTTTGACAGATCCTGTTCTCATGATGTTTTGAGTCCAGTTCTCCAAAGTTATTTTGGATAGTTTAGCTCATGTGGTAAAATAAGAAAGATGTTAGGAATATGCTGTGAAAGGAATCGTTTAAGAAAGTTAATATAGAACTAGAGATGGGATTTAAATGAAAGGGTGAAAAGATAAATGAAGCAACTTCATTTAGAGCATGGTATAGTGAATTTTACATAACAGAATAGTTTTAAATTTCCGTGGAAATGAAATAAAAGCTAGTGTGTTACATTTATAAAAATGCTTTTGTACATAACTGCAAAATGTGAAAATAAAATCAAAAACAGTACCTTGTTTTTATTTAAAATGCTGTTGTACTACACAGTACTTGCCCAAAGCTCTCTCACAGCTTTATCACTATGGCAAACATCTTTTGTAATGGGAATATACTTCATAAGGACTACTATATTCTTAGAAAGTTTAAAAGAAATATAAGCCCTGTGGTTCTGGATTATAAGGACCATTTTGCTCCCATCTGTTGGAGGAATGAGGAAGAAGAACCACAGAACTGCTTCATTTGCATAAACTAGTTACACAGAACTCCAGACAGATGCCAAAGAGGAAGAAACTCTCTGTTACCATTTATTGGTAAACAGAGGAAAGTACAGTAACAGAAAGAGCTTCATTTACATAAGGTTTTCTACCCAGAATTACTCTAGTATACTGTGGGAGTCATCATAACTGGACACAAACTCAGATTTGCTTGGCTAGTGAAGAAAGAGAGGAGAGTTGGGTAATGGGTTTATCTGGTAAGAACTTTGCTCAAGCAACCCATATATTACTGGTTTTGCTCTAATCAGGATCCTGTGCTGTTGGGAGGGTACCTACGTTTCACAAGGCATACCGGAGCGGTCAACAAAGGCTTCCCTTGTCAACCGCGGCACCTCTAGACCGCCCCACTGTGCCGGATCAGCTGATCATTGGCACAGCATGGCGGCCATTTTTATTTTAATGAAGCGGGGATTATTTAAATCCCCGCTTCTTTGCCTATGCCGAATAAACTATTTTACATGGCTCCGTCCACGGAGCCATGTAGTCTAGACATAGCCTGAGAGTGGAGAAGTAGCAAATGAGTTAGGAGAAATGATATGACAAAATGATAGTTCTCTATTGGACCTTCGCACCATTGGGTGGGAAACTAAGTTAATGGGGAAGAATTGTATTTAGTATTCATTTAGATAAACTTTTGTTGTGTTTTCCTAAGTGAATGCTGTGTTCCCTTTTCCCTTAATAAAGACATAATGCTTGCAAGTGGGAACTGAGAAAAGACAATCATTGATCCCAGAAATTCTGGGTGAGATTTTGAGCCTGGAGTTTCTTCTTTTTAAGATAGACTCCTTGCTATGCCAGAAATATGTAACAGAAAAGTTAGAGAAACATGTACTGTCAGTAGAGCTTTCTGGAACTCCCCAGATTGGTTTGTGGAAGGCTTACACAAAGCTCTCTCTTGGTCTGTGTAGGTGGGTTCAATCACCTTAGTTTAGCTTAGCAGTCTAGGTTCAAATAAATGCAAACTCAAATAAACCCTAAGTGATTGTTCATTGTCTTTTTAACCTTTACAGATAGATAATATAAGAAGATTATAATCCATATATCTATAGTTATAACTGAGAAAACAGTAATAAGAGTTATGAGGGGGCACCACAAAGGGAAAATTTGATTTGTAAAGTATTTAGTTACATTTGGACAATGTAACTAGAGAATAGAAACAGGAACTCAGCCACCGTGGGATGTACACATTGTAGTAAAAGTGGGTGCATAACTGTGTGTCCTTGTAAATATAAAACGTGACTGTGATAAGATGGATAGAAATGTTGTATCTAAAGCAGTTAAAATCCTTAGAGGTATTTCCAACTCACTAACAAGTTTGGTTAACTGGCAAATGCTTATGAGCATTAATAGGGATGGTATTTTCAAACCCAACAGAAGAGCAAAGTAGCAGAATCCATCAGCTTCTCAAGCAGAAATTGCAAAATCTTCTCACTGAGAGTATGGGTTGCACTTGATGGTATATCACTAAATTTAAAGAGGCTTGTTGTTGGATCAGAAAATGAAATGCAGAAAGATGAAAGGGGGGAGGAATGGCAAAATCTAAAGTGGAATAAATAGTATAATGGATTGTACTGAGATGGATGGCAGGGGGGCAGAGTCAGGGATCAGGGTCAGAAAAGTTGGGGAGAATCTAGTTGGGCTTGAAGGAAAAATATATATATATAAGGATGGGGAGCTATAGGATACAGAAGAAAGGAGGTAAGAGAAGACCTTACAATTTTGGAAGGTGTCTATATATTTTAAAAATGTCTGTCTGCGAGTCTGTTTGTTCAAGAACTCCTCCCACCACATTTGGTATGCAGTTTCCTCTTATCCTAACTTAAAGCAACATCAGGGTTTAGTTGTGCCAATGAAATGGGAAGTGCTGAGAATGGGACTGTTTTCCATAATAAAGAATGAGGGATGTGAAAGGGCAGGGCACAGAGAGAAAGGATGCAATATTGAGAGTAGCCACTGGGGGCAGCAAGCCTATCCAGGACAGCTGTACTGCAAAGTGAGTACGGGGAGCAGAGAGTGGTCAGCAGGGTTGGGGCTGTGCCATTTTGCCTGCCACCAGATGGGTAAGTAGCTCCCTTGCTCCAAACCTTCCCTCTCAACCCCTGGCCCTTAGCCCCAGAGCTGGAGAAGGGAGATAGAAAAGGCCCTGGAGGCTGGAGGAGAGGAGCAGGGAGAAGAAGGCCCCTGGTGGCCGGGTGGATTGAGGGAGGAGACAGAAGACCCTGCCAACTTTGGGTGTGGGAGGGTTCACAACCCAACCCTCACTCTTGCACCCCCCATGTTCCTAGCCTGATTCCCTGCCCTTACATCCCCAAGGCCCTGCCCTGACTCTTGCACCCCCCACACCACCAGCCTCCTGCCCTGAAGGACCCAGACAATGCCGGGTAAGTCTTCTAGTAGAGTTATATAAGCAGTGGAGAAGTCTGATGCAAGAGCAGACTGGAAAATCAAACGTGTTTGTTGCAAGATGCAAATGCAGAAGGAAAATGAGAAAATATGAAAGCCCAGCATCAAAGTGAAAGCAATTTGCATAGGTCCCCTAACAAAAACTGAAATGGGTAAGGAAAAAGTAGAAGCCTCCTCTCCTACAAAAAAAATACCACGGCAAGGGTTGTGATTTAAAGTGCAGCCACATCTAAAAACCAAAACCAAATCCACATTATTTTGAATGTAAATCCCTGTATTAATGTAAAAGATGAAAACCAGAATCTCATCTGGCAGCTACACTCCCCATTACAAGGTAGTTCCAGGAAATATAGTTACTCCCACGCTTCAAGAATCCTAGATCTTAGGAAGCCTTAATTAAGAATGCAGATAGGTGCTCTGGAGATGAAGATTGATATGTTTCTGATTCTGGGTGCAAAGTTTAAGAAGAGGCATTTTCTATGGCTAAGCTGGTCACTCAATCAACACAGAGGGAAGAAGGAGTCTGAGCTCAGACCTGCTGTCATGAGGTCTTTACACCATGGGAGCAGTTCTGCATGACAGCATTCCCAGCAGTGTTGTTAGCTTGATGAAACCTTCACAAACTAAGCAGGTCTTCTCCTTTCGTTCATTGCAGCCCAAAAGCATGCAATTTCCTGCACTGAAGAACAGTTAAAACCATCCTTTATTAGAATGATAAAAAATCAAGAGTACTGCTCTAGAAGTTTAAGTTCAAGTTTGGCCACAGAACTTAAAGCTAATGATGTACTCTGTGCTACCGTATCTACAAGCATAGTCTAAAACTGCAGTAAAGCGGAAATTGTGTGGAATAAATAATCTGAAACGTTAAAGTAAGTGCAATGGGCCAAATTCTACAGTGTGTTATGTCAATGCAACCCATTAGGCATCAGTGGGGTTGCACTAATGTGAGGTGTGCAATGTGGCCTTGTTTGGAACTCATGTTAAGGTGCTCGGCATTCACCCATTACACAGCATCTACTCAGACTTGCCTAGCAAGAAAAGATCCAAAGTAATTTGGTATAAAATCCATAAGAGCAGCAGAAAGTCAGCAGTCTGATGGACAAATAAAAGATTGTTGGGCTTAAAACCAGTAATTCAAATGTAATTTTTATCAGAATTTGATTTACTGTTATCTCATTTAAAAAAGGAGAGTTTATTTTTTAACAGGATAAAGTTGTCCTGGGGAGTTGTTGTTTTCTGTGCCTGTTAACCAATTAAAAGATGAAACTGGTTGAAAGAAAGAAAAATAAGTTTGGCTATGTCTGTACTACACTGTTCTTCCAGAAAAAGCTACGCAAATTGCGAACCACAATTTGTATAGCTCTTTCCGCTTCTTTTTTCGGGAGAGGCTTTTCCGACATTTGGCCCATCTACACTGGGCCAAAGGTCAGAAAACCCCCTTTTTCGGAACATCCCTTCTTCCTTGTAAAATGAGGTTTACAGGAATGCCAAAAAAGCACGTCTGCTCTTCTGAAAAATTTTTTGGAAGAGCAGACACATTCCCTGGATGCAGCAAAATTTTTCCGGGATATTTCTGGTATCCCGGAAAAACTATGTCGTAGACATAGCCTATGAAATAGAATGCAATACTGTTATGAATGAGCATCTCTGATGAAAAGTGCTTTGCCCCAGGTTAAAAACAAATGCTAAAAAAAGATTATGGATGGCAGCTCATTATTTTTCAGTTAACAAATAATATCTTTAGAGCTGCTTAAAATATTGAATGCATGTTTTGTAAAGACTTTCCTCAGATTTTATACTCTTGTTCCAATCAGAATTTAATTTTTTTCAGCAAACATCTATCCCTTCAGATCAAATTTAAAGAAATATTATAGATATCTAGATTTAAGCTATCAAGAATAAGAGTTTACTTTTTTACTTCCTGTACAAAATGTGATCAAAATGTGTCTGGATACACAAAGTTCACCATCATGGTGCTTTTTTTAGGAAGTTGTATTTTTAAGTTTAAGTGTGTTCCTTTACTGTTGGTTGAAAAACTCACATTGGAGGGAAATAATGTTGCCACCAAAATGATGGCTTATGCTAGCTCCTCATGGGCAGCTAGCAGTTATATCCGTGTGATAAAAACTCTGCTCTACAAGACTGTCATTTTTATTGAATGGAAATTTCAAGTACTAATTTAAATTTGGACCACTTAATTGGAGGATGGAAAATAAACTTTTTTCTTGTTCTCCTTCTGTCATCCTATCTTATCTAAGTGATTCACCGGTCAAGCCTGATACCTTTTCTGCACACATTGTTTTTTTGTCTTTTACTAAAGCAACAATTAGGTACTTTTTCTCCAATCATTGTTTTCAAATTTCATGTCACCAGTCAAAATAAAGCTATCACTTCTGAAAATATTTTCATTTTCTGACATGTACAAAGGTGCCATAAAGTGGTGCTGACAACTCCATCTCTCACATTCCACAAATCTTATCAAGATATATCATCAGAAAGCCACACAGACTATATCCGGGCTCTGACAAACCTGAAACATGGCCTGCCAGCCACAGATAAGGTTTGAAATGTTGGTCAATGAAAAGGTGATAACAGTAACAAGGATCAAATGCATGTACAACTTCACCTTTAGACAGCTGTGGTTTTCAGCTGAGCCATGATGTAAGAGAGATTGTTGCTCTGCTTAACAGATATGCCAACTAGTTATTAGCAAGTGAGACCCAAAAATATGTAGGATAGTAGTCATAAGCAGCCTTTATTATGGCATTTCAACAGGGCAAGACAGCCAAATTGTACTAACTTAAACAGTATCACTAAATATAGAAAACTCTTGAAGAGGTTTGACAGACAACAACTTGGCACTTTGTTCATGGGATCAAAGGATTAAGTTGTTTTATTGTTTAAAATGAACTGAAACCTGCAAAACATTTGAGTAGAAAAGCATAAAACAGCCTTTCTTTTTTCCCCCTCTAAAAGAGATTTTGACTTTTCAAGCTTAGTTTGTCTTTATAGAGAACATTTAAAATAAAAATAAAGGAACAAAAAAGCTGAACCACAAAATATTAAATTGTCTCTTTAAAAAAAAACCTTGTGATTTAAACGTATATACCTACAGTTCTTAAAACAGAATTTATAATCATTTGCTTAATGGTACTTCCCCCATGCCATCCATTTTCAAACAAAGCTTAGTTTATGGCTATCATAAGAGATTATACGTTCCCTTACAGTTGCAGTATTTCTTCTATAATGATTTATTTTAAAAGGTTTCACCATGATAGCTCTCCAACTTTGTTCCTTCCTGTATATCACTGTTCAGGGTCAAAAGCTGGAAAAAGGGCTGGTCCCAGAGGCCTAACATATTTCACCAGTGGAGACTCTGGCTTTTCACTTCTCCTTCTCTCCTCATCACTTCATTCTTAAAGAATAACAGATGTGGAAACATTTAGAAAAGAACTAATTGAATTTCACATAACACAATTTAGCATTGTTTGAGGAAGTACCTAAATCAACAGCACATTTTCTGAAAGGCCCAGCGTTGCCTAATTAGAACACCAAACGTGTGACTAATTGGCCACACTTACACCAAAGGCTCTGTTGCAGATGAGCTGTTGCCTATTCATCTTAGCTAAACTTAGTCCATTGGTTTGGCTGTGAGGTAAGTGTGGTTGTTTTAAATGAGCTGTGCCAAACATAACGGGAAAACTCAGCAATAGTGGTAGAACAAATCCATGTAAAATCAGGAGAGTCATTGGAATACTTACACGCTGGCAGCACCTGGAGGATTACCAGGAGGTTATCAGCACATAAATTATTGGCTTCTTGGTCCTCTGTAATTGGGACACTTAATAGTCTGCTCTTTATCATGTCTACTCCACTGTCTTTAAAAGCTTAGCATCTAATTAAAAAGTAAACCAATATGATGAGGCTCCACTTTGCCCAGCACTTGCCACTGGCAGATCTGTTTTTTTGCATGCAACAGGATGTTTTCCTTCTTACTCCCATCACCCCCTTTTAATGAAAAGTATGGCAAGCATATTTTAGCAGAAGGAGAACAGCATGCCATTCTCTCCGTTGTTCTGGAATGTGGAAGTTATGCTTTGAGGAGTCACACAATATTCTTTCAGAAAGCCCTGTAGCTGGCTGCCAAGGTTTTGGATGGTTTCCTTTAAAAGGGATTATCAGTTTAAAAGTAAACATTGAAGCAGTGGTACTTCGGGGTGGGATTAGATGGTCTCATGCGCCCCTGCCAACAATCCCAATTCGGGTAGAATCATCACAAGTGTTACAATTCCAGTTCTGGCCAGGGTCCCAAGACTGTTGGCATTATTTTATTGACATTATACATGCCTCCTATGTGCCTTTGGGGATCACCTTTCGGGAATGGAAAATAGCTACTGGTGAGGCAGGAGATGGGAGGCTAAGATTTCTTTTCCCAGCCAAACCACTCAAGTCTCTTGCTACCTCATGGATCACCCCAAGCCCCCTCTCCTGTTGTTGTTCTTATTGTCTCATTGCATGCAGAGCCATAGAGAAGAAGAAGTTTGGGAAGTTGGGTGGTCTGATGGATGAGGAACTGCACTGAGAGTTCAGGAGACCCAAGCTCAGCCACTGACAGACAGTGTAACCTTGAGCTACTCACTTAGCCTTCCATTGCCCCTCCCTCCCTTTGTCTGACTTGTCTATAGGAACGGAAGCGTCTTTGAGCAGGTACTGTCTCTTTTGTAAAATCTCACCTGAGGCCTTTGCATGTTTCTACAACAGTAATAATGATGAGGAAGTGAGAGACTACAGCAAACTTGATGAGGAGAGGACTCTCAGTCATACCCCTGCTTGAGGAGTGTGGATTTCTGAGGATGGAAACTGATGAAAGGAGAGGAGACAAGGGGAATCTAAGGGCAATGAGAAGAAACAGTAAGAAGAAAAGAGAGAAATCTGAAAGTGAGAGACCGACTTCCCAAACACCCTGGTTATTTAAAGAAAATATCCCTTGAAATTTGTTTCAAAATGTTGTCACCTGTGTTAAAGGAATAAAGGAAGAGCACTAGTGTCACATTTATGAAGTGGTCTTGTCTTTCAGAGTTTACATGGCAAAATTCTACTTTGCCATGAGTGGGAATTTTGTCTGTGTTATGGACAGGCGTTAAGAGCTAAGCAAAGCTGCCTCAGCAAAAACTTGTTAAAAATGTGCAAAAATCTTAGAAATCGAGTATAATTAAAATATATTTTGATATGAAATGTTGTTCATGCTTCATCACATTTAATGTGTCCCATCTTTCCATTTTTTTTGTTGATCCTCCCCATACACACACATGCTTCAAGAGAAATGCTATCCTTTCACAAAATCTTACTTTCCGTACTAAAAGGGTGCTACAACCTCAGCCCTTCAACATTATCTGCCTGTCAACAAGCTACTGTCTAATTGCCACAATGAATCAATTAAGACAAAAGAGGCAAAATGTATTCATTAGGCAGACATGTCCTATGAGGTACATTTGTTGGCACTCTGAGGGACTGTAGGTGCCGGAAAAGCATGGTCTTGATCCTTCAGGTACTGTAGTTCCTAGGCAAAACTCAGTTTTTGTTGTTTATAATTTCAACAGATAATATTGATATTTGATTTTAAGCATTTTTACTGTTTATTTTAAATTTTCTTAAAATGCCCAAAATTATGGGTTATAAGCATTTTTTCTATTTTTATCTATTTAAATTTTCACAGAGCTGTGGAAAATAAGGGGGGGGGGAATCAGACAATGACAAGGAAGTCAGATAATCATTAATGAATAGACACTGAGAAGCAAAATGTTAAAAGTTTATAGGAATTAAAATACAAATTGTCAGTATCATATGGCAAAGTAAAGAATATAGTCATAAATCAAACTCTTTAGTTAACAAACAGAATTCTTCTCTGACCATCTATAAATTTTGATTTATTAACCATGAAAATATTTTTTTAATTTTGTGTGTCTATGGCAAAATCTATCTATTGGCATTTACTTATAAGACTCTAATGCTTCCAGGCTTACAAATAAGAAACAGCAAAAGTAATGGGCAGTTTATTTGCCAGCAGTTTAGAGTATGTCTACACTATAAGACGAAGTCGAATTAAAATACGCAACTTCAGCTACGTTAATTGCGTAGCTGAAGTTGAAGTAGCTTAACTCAGCTTTTGGCGCTGTCCCCGCTGCAGGAAGTCAATGGAAGAACACTCTTCCTTCGACTTCTCTTACTCCTCATGAAAGCAGGGTTACTCGCATTGACCTGAGTGCCCCTTTCACTTTGAATTAGCTGTCTTAACTAGACCGCTAATTCAAACCCTGGAAGATTGACAGCGGCAGCTTTGATCTTCCTCTGCAGTATAGACGTACCCTTAGTCCCCATATGGCTGAGAACATAACACAAGAATATAAGAACGGCCATACTGAATCAGATCAAAGGTCCATTTAGCTCTGTATCCTGTCATCCAACAGTGGCCAATGCCAGGTGCCCCAGAGGAATGAACAAAATAGGTAATCATAGAGTGATCCATCTCCTGTTGCCAATTCCCAGCTTCTAACAGAAGCTACTGGCATCATTCCTATCCATGCTGGCTAATAGCCATTGATGGATCTATCCTCCATGAATTTATCTAGTTCTTTTTTGAACCCTGTGAAAGTCCTGGTCTTCACAACATCCTCTGGCAAGGAGTTCCACAAGTTCATTTTCATTTAACTATTATTTGAAAATATAAATAACTGATTTCAGTTGCTCACTTTTACCACTAAAATAACTGGTGAACAATTTGATCCTGCCAAGGTTAGTAAAATCAAACTTTCTTACCTTTAAAATTGGGGCAGGAAAGATCTTAGATCCTTAAACAGGTATATCTTAAAGTAACTCTACTGCCGTGCCACGTAAAAATATTTTTATTCTTTATTATTATTCTGTTGATACTGAAACTTACAAACATTTTCTTCAAATCTGTAAAGACAAGTGGTAGAAATAGATGTTTAAAAAAGTGTTAAAATCAGCTGTATTAATTTGCCATTTCATGCAACATACCAAGAATAGGTTAATATTTGCAAAATAGAAAAAGATAATCTGTAAGGGAAAGAAATTAATTTCAGATAAATAAGCTATTAGAGACTTAAAACAATATTCAATTATTTTAAAATGTTTACTTAGCACACTCACTAACAAAATTCCAAGCCATAGCAATATTCGTGACAACCCTTAGATGGTGGATATGTCCTGCTAGAGATGTCTCTGAATCTGATTAGTATAATTATTTTCATTATATATCTGTCTTTGGCTCATTTTAAAAGGATCATATATACTCCTCATACACCAGCCAGTTCCTGATACAACTGTCTGAGGGAAAGCATAAAAACTCAATTTTTCTGTCCTCTTTTGAGCAGATGTCCCATGTGTAATAGCTGGCAAAAAAAAAAAAATCATTCCTGTGCTAAAATTTTTGTGCATCAAAAAGTGACTAGATTTCAGTGGGGTTGCATCTGAGAGTAGGAGCGCACCTGAACAGTGCTGCTTGTAGGAAGGACTGTGGCTTCTGTCAGTCAGATGTTTACTCATATGTTACCAGTAGGTGACCAAAAATGACAAATCTATTCATTGTCAATTGCACTTTGATTTCAACTATTGATTTGAAATACATGCACTGTATTGTGCTGCTAGTCCATTTGGTGGTCCTAATTTCTGTTTGTTAGTTTGGGAACTTGCTGATGCTTGATATGATTGCATCATGGCAATACTCACATAACATGAGACTGTTCAAACATGACGGCATTCTGACACTGCCAACTTACAATAGTTCATCAGGGTTAATTTATACTTCAAGAAACGTTAAAGGGAAGATTCCAAATAGGCTGGGAAAGATCTGGTGAATCTGCTTAACAGCTGGAACCAGGGATTCATTTCTCCCTTTTCCACAGGATTCAAAAACCCACCCCACCTTTTTTGTCTATTTATTTTGAGTACTATTATTCCTGGAGTTCTGTACCACTGCACAATGCAGAATTTTGCAGAAATGAATGGGGTTTGTTGTGCGGAATTTCCTTACTCTCACAGATATGGGCTGTAATGCTGTTGTCTGCCACTTTAGGGGCCACTAGACCTGGGAGATCCCAGCTTGCACATAGATGACACTGCCGGGGGAGGAGGGAGGAGCTAGAGCAGGGGTAGGGAACCTCCAGCTCATGGACCAGATCTAAACACCTGATTAATTTGATCTGATCCATGGCAAGTCTCTGCACCATGGGTGAGAAGCCCTGAGCCTTGATGCCCCCCCTCCTCCTGTGGGACTGGAAGCCTGGGCACTGCCTTACCCCACTGTCGGGCAGGGAGTTGGGGAAGAAGCTAGGGTTCCAGACTGGTTGGCTGTCCATGCAGCCTCTATATTCAGAGATGGACAATCAGGGAAACTCTGAATCTGCATGTGCCTGCTTACACAGCTCCCATCGGCTGGGAACCATGGCCAGTGGGAGCTGTAGGGGCAGTGCCAGTGGGCATGGATGATGTGTACCATGCAGAGCCACCTAGCCACAGCTAGATTCTGGAGGGGGGAAGATGTGTGGGTATTTGCGGTGGGGGGGACCATGGCTAGGCTCTGGGGATAAGGAGCATGAGTGTCTGCCCCCTGGCTGGGCTCTTGGAGGAAGTGAGTTGTTGTACGGGTTTCTTTAACTCTGTACTCCTGAGGGAAATGTTGTGCGTATCTCTATTGTTATAGACATATTTGCTGACAGGTATTTTGAAATAAATTGCCAAAATAATTGAAACTGACATGATTATGTAGTGTTCTTTTGACAAATAAAACTTGCAGAATTTTAAAATATTGTGCTCAGATTTTTTTGGGTTGTGCGTGTGTGTGTGTGTGCGCGCTCTGCTACTTCCAGCTGCCAGGGCCCAGTCTGGTGTCAGGCACCAAACTGACAGCCTAGAGAGATTGTCTTTTCCATATACTCCATGCTCCCTCTGATGGAATCCAGTCAGCACAGAATGGAAGGAAGAAGCAGCCTGACTCAAATGTAAGGATGTGAGGTGCAGCGGTGGGGGACAGAAGCAGTAGATAACAGAAGGGGGAATGGGATAGGCTGGGGAGAAGAGTGGGAATAGAAGCAGAGGGAGTGATGGAATTATTACCCTTTCCGAAGCACTTAGATGCTTTGATGATGAGTGCCATTAAAAAAAAATCATGAGGAAATTAATGCTTTATCATTCAGTGTAAGGCTTATACATAATGTGCAGTAAATAGGGATTGGGGCCACACTGAATGATGAGCATTAAAATAAAGATTGAATGTCATTCAGTCAGCACTGTTCATCCTGTATATTGAATGAGGCAGGCGTTCTTCAGAAAAAATGTGGTTGTGTAATTCAAGACTGTGTTATAATGCATATACATATGGGGGCCATATAAGGTTGGGCAAACTTATTTCTGGAATGTCCTAATTCTTGAGTGTTTGACTTCACAACCTTAATATTTTTACGATAGCTTTTTACATGTAATTTGCATTATAGCAGTGCCTAGCAGCTTGGTGCTGCACCAACATATTTTAAGTTCCTGTTCTGAAGAGCTTGTAGTCTAAATAGAGACAAAAAAATAAAGGGTAAGCAAACTGCAGATATGTAGAATGTGGGACCTCAACTGGTTACTTAGCCTGTTTCCACCCCCACTCCCTGCATTGAAGCAGGACCTAGGCCATCTCTGACAGTGTTTGCCTGACCTGTTCTTAAAAACTTCCAGTGATGACAGAAATTCCACAACTTCCCTTGGAAACTTATTTCAGTGCGTAGCTATCCTTTGCAGCTAGCAAGTTTTTCCTAATAGTTAGCTTAATCTTCCTGGCTGTAGATTAAGCTGATTACTTCTTGACTTTCTTCAGTGGACATGGAGAAAAATAAATGTTACCACCACATTACAAACAGGCAACTGAAGCTAGAGAGAATAAGGATTTGGTCTAATAGCTATTGCAGCAACTTCCTAACAATTTTCTGGATATGAACAAGGCTCTCATGTTGTTATTCATGGAATTCTATAATAGGCATTAAAATGTGTCAAAAGTTTCCGTACAGTTGTCATACCAGCTACAATGGAAATGTGTTCAGTAACAAATACACATACAGGAGAATACTTTTAATCAAACTGTGCATATGAATAGGAGATCACATTTGTAATACAAAATTACAAGTATAACTATCAAAAGGAAATCACTAACCTGGAAAGAGTGGAAGCAGTCTAGAATAATGCTGAAGAAAAATAGAAAAGATAGGAGCAACAAACCGAAGATGAAAGAAATTTATACACTAATTTTTGGGACAATTGTTCTTTATAATATTTTGCCATACAGCAGTCAGTGGCAAGCTTCACTTTGATGGTTTATACCTCTCAGTGGAGCTAGAGCCTTATGTATATTTGGGAGGTGATTGTATGGTTTTTTTCTTACACTTATTACAGAGACGAAAGCTTTATGAGACATTAAACAGTTACATTTTCTATCTCCAGAAACAGTTTTCAGGATTAGATCTTAAATACGTTTTCAGAAAATACAGGCCCCATCTACACTAGGAAGATGACTCAGGGTTGACAGCCAGGCCTCTCAAGCAGGGATGAAAATGGTTTTGCCTTTAGTGTAGATGAGGCCAATAATTTTCAACACCCAAAGAGAAAGTATGCTCCACTCCTTATTCAAAGGTAGAACAGGGAATGGTAGAGAGAGCAAGGATTTAGCACATTTTTTGCCATGAATATTGAAAATGGTTCAACTCATCTTCATTAGCAGGGCCAAACTGTTTTCAACCAATGTTAAGAAAGGCTGGGGAAATATTTGCTTTTGATAAATTATTCTGATTACATCATGACAGCCACACTAAGGAGCTATTTGAGGTAATTTTAAGAAAAAGGTTCAAAAATTGCTTTGTAGCAGGAATTTTCTACACATTGGGGATAAAGTGTTGACTTCTACCATGCACTGTATGTAGTAAGTGCCATTAAAATGGTGTTTACAGCACTGCAGTATTTATCTTTATTGTGGTGACTGTACATTTTCTCTAAACCTAAAATTGGAAATACCATGATAACTTTAGATACTGCTGATAGTAGTTGTCCAGAATTTAATGTCACCCAACTGTAAAAATGACAAATTTAGAATTAGTCCATCCTCACCCAATCAACTGGAAATGTCTTAAGGCTATGTCTAGACTACACCTCTCTGTTGACAGAGATGTAGATTAGGCACGTCGAAATTGCTAATGAAGCAGGGATTTAAAAATCCCGCACTTCATTAGCATAAACATGGCCGCCGCTTTTTTCAAAACTGAACTTTTTTGAGAAAAAAAAGGCAGTCTAGATGCAGATCTGTCGAAAATAAACCCTTTTTTGACAGATCCTGTATTCCTCAAAAAATGAGGTTTACAGGATCTGTTGAAAAAGGGTTTATTTTCGATAAATCTGTGTCTAGACTGCAGTTTTCTTTGAAAAAGCTCCGCTTCGCAAAAAAAGTGGCAGCCATGTTTATGCTAATGAAGCGGGATATTTAAATCCCTGCTTCATTAGCAATTTTGATGTGCCTAATCTACATATCTCTGTCGACAGAGAGGTGTAGTCCAGACACAGCCTAAGAGTTGTACATTTGCATATTTTGTGTGTGTGTCAGAAATATTTCCCTCAATAAAGAGAGCACATGTGGTGGCTTGGTGTGCCCACACAAGTACATTTTGGGGGGTGGGGAGGGAAAAGTGATTGTTGCTATAGTGATAAGACCACACGATTAGAAGCACAATATCAGAACTTCTTTTATCTATCTGTTTTTAGTAACAGCTGAAGACTTGATATTGATAACTCAGCAAGGACATCAAGTCATATTCAGAGATGCTCCACAGATCATTTGGCAGAAGATGTTTGAAGAGCTGTGTAGTTTGTGCTATGGAGACAAAACCTGTGATAAGCACCTAGAACGCAAACTTTACCAAAGATTAAATTTGGCCCTTTCTATATCTTAGGCCACGTTTACACTACAGAGAAGATCGAAGCTGCTGCAGTCGATCTTTCAGGGTTCGAATTAGCGGATCTAGTGAAGACATGCTCATTCGAACTGAGAGGGCACTCCTGTTGATGCCAGTAGTCCTGCTCTTATGAGGAGTAAGGGAAGTTGAAGGAAGAGTGTGCTCCTGTCGACCTCCTGCACTGTGGGCACCACAATTCAATTAAAGCTATTTCAACCCCAGCTATGTAATTAATGTAGCTGAAATTGTGTATCTTAATACAAACTTATCCCCTACTGTAGACCTAGCTTTAGTACAAAGGCCAAAACCATTTCTAATTTTCCAGAATTTCAAAACCCAGACCTGTTTGTGATCTATTAAAATACATATTTAACATGCATGACTTGATGGTTAGTGCTCTCCTGGGATAACAAGCATCAGATTTTCCTTCCCCTACAGCAAAGTTACAGCAGAATTGATTTATTAAACAAACTTGCCTTTTACTTATTTTATTTCTCATTATTCATATTCAGCGTTGCCCACACTTAACCTTCTGACTCTAATTCCTTAATCTGAATGATGCACACACACAGGCTTTGTTCTTTCTGACAAGCCTTGCCATTTTTTATCTCTGTCATCTATTTTTTCAGCCATTAGCTGATCTTGGGCTCTCTGTATCTCTAATCTGTTTACATTCTTCTTCATTATTTAGTGTTAGTGTAATTCTTTCAAACCACTGAGCTATTTTCCCCTTGTTTTGTGCCCTTTGTTTTTTCATTCTCTGAGCCAAATCTCTGGGACTTTAGAGAATAACAGTAACTTCAGTCATGGAACATCTTTTAAAAAGGCTATATGCTAAAATAAGAGAAAAATCTGCCCTCACATGCTTGCATACATAAATTAATACAGGATTGGAGCCTCTAATTAAAAAAGTGGAAATTTAGTTCTGAATATTTATTTTAATTATCAGTTCCTCCAAAAGATTACATGTGGGATAGTGGTGGCTTTTATTAATGGGACATAGTTGAGGTTAACAGCACTGTTTGCTGAAATATACTACTTACATTTGTGTGAAGAGTTCATGGTATATTTTGTGGGTTGTTTTAGAAAGCAAGTAGTTAAATGGATTGGATTTTTTAAAATGAACAAATAAATACCAACAAGGACAACTCTAACATAACAAGCCAGTGTATATGTTTATGGGTACAGTTGATGTGGGTTTGATATAAACAGATTTTTATCATAAATAGTTAGGTGAATCCTGATTTGTACACGGTACTCATGTGGCAGGTTTTATTCTAATTCCTGGAAGGGAATATTGTCTAGATATCATAGAACCTTCTGCCCCTGTTTCCCTATTCCAAGCCTGACATGAACTATTTTGGTTCACTTCAACAAACCAAACTGAAATGCTTCAATTTCCGAAATGTCAATGTTTCCTTTCATTTGAAAAGATCAAAACAAAACAGTCTGTCATTTTCAAATCAGTTTTCAAATCAAATTTTAAAATATTTCATTCCATGAAAAGTTGATCTTTCAGCTTTGCATCCTGATTTGGGATGAAAACATATGTTGAAATATCAGAACTTCCTGAGGGATGGGACTGCTGAATTTCACTCAGTTCTAATAACTAGAGAGGCAGCACTATTAGCTCTGCTTGTTAGACAGTTTGATTGGTCGGATGTTCCAAACTAGCATGTATGAATGAAGGATGCCTCATGCACAAAACTGGATTTTTTTAAAATAGTAAGACGTTTCGTTGTCATGGCATCAGGGGACTGGGAAAAGTTATAATTGTTCTCGCTGTATTATGGGATACCTAGAATGATAAAATTCACTATCCAACAGTAAGTTTTCACAGTTTTGTTTCGTGTTTCTCTAGCTGCTAGAATAATCTCTTCTAATTCACAGATCTCCTCCTGAATTGCCATGTCCCTTCACTGTTTTCCTCATATTGATCTGTAACTGATCTTAACTATAAATACCTACCATGGAAAGGAATGAAAGCTGAGTGCAGTTTGCCAAATTCCAGTACAGAAGCTTGCCTTTGTTCCAAGTGGGGACAGGGGAAAAAAATGATATGGAGACTGTGGAGACAGATGCACTTTACAGAGAAAAGAGTGTAAGGCTGGAGCAACTCCACTGAAAACAGTCGAGTCAAAACTTGCCAGTCTGTAAATAAATGGATAATCCCAACCCTGAGTGGAGGGAGTACAAAAAGGAATAGGAAGGATAATTCAGTGGTTGGAGCACTGGCCTAGGACATGGGAGACCCAGCCTCAGTTCCTTGCTCACCATAGATGTTCTGTGTGACCTTGGGCAACCACATAGCCTGCCTGTGCCTCAGTTCCTCAGGAGGGCACTAGGGATAATAGCATTTCCCTACCTTCTGGAGGCATGTTAGGTAAATAAAATGATTGAGAAGTGCTTTGAGATCTACTAGTGAAAAGTGCTATGTGAAAAATAGGTATTATTATTAATGCAGAGCAATGCTTACGTTGGCAGGCTGCCAGGATAGTTCTTGGGAGACAATGTATTGTTACATTTCCATAAACATGGACTCACAGCAAGTTTGCCAGTTCAGTGTTTGGAATTGCAAACGTCAGTGTGAAACTTCAGATGTGAAATGACCCCTTCATTAAATAAATACAATGACTGGCAGATTTGCACCTTCCCACAAGTTAATCTCTCCATCTTTAGCTATTAAAAATACAAACCTACATTATGGTGAGAATTGTACATTTCAGCCCACTTTTTTCAACGTTTTCATGGAAATATAAGATAAGCTGCTGCTCCTTTCTCCAATGCAAAGTGCAGAGACACTATCTAATAAAAGACTGGTTATTTTTCCTACTGAAAAAATGACTATAAAAATACAGTCCTCCATCTTTCAGTTGTGATAGATAAGAAATTCTGAAGGAGCAATAATAATTAATGGCCATACAAGATGAAACTCCAGTTGTTCAGACGGCTGTCTCCACGTAATCTGTATTTTATACAAAAGGAGAAAGAACTCAATGGAATTTCAGCTGTGACCGGATAAAAACTGCCAACAAAACGTGATAAGAAAAGTCTAATGTGCATATTAATCATTTTTATAGCTCTTCATTTGCTGATATATTAGCCTAAACTCCCTCTAGAAATAAATGAATGTACCAGTGATCAAAAATGTAATACAACCAAACTTAAATAGGCCCAGTTAATGTTTCCAGGTTGTATTAATTAAACAAATTGATTATGATAATCTTCACAATAACTCAAAGAACAAATGGGTTTGAAAATGCAGTATAAGATGAGCATGATTTTTTTTTAAATGCAAGAAAGGTTTGAGGCATGAAACATTATTGCCTTAGTCCAGATTCACCTTTTATTATGTACATGGTTTTTACAACTATAATTTAGATACAAAAATAGCATGTTGTGAAAAGAACCTGTCTACAGAATAGTGTACATCTTACATAAAGTACCTCTTATTTCTCTGTATATACTGATATAACATAATAGATAACTAAATGAAGCATGGAAAAGTGTGTG